>OX451736.1:245632558-246232558 GCA_948472305.1 Vicia faba | reverse complement strand
AATAAATAAACAACAAATAATATAATATGAAACAACGCGTTAATGGATTATTGCGCGCGAATTTTAAACCAACCAGTCGTCGCCTGCCACGAATTCGTCTTCTTCACCATCCCTGAAATATAAAACATGAGGCAACGGTTTCTGCAAATGTTCTCTTAGGCCAGTTTTGAGAAAATAGCGAATAAGCCTAGGTCACTCATAAATTAGGCGCGAGAGTATGTTTAAGATCGTCCAGATGCACTGATTTGAATGGTATGGGTCTGGAAGGCTAATTTTTCTTAATTTTAAAAGCCCTAATTCCAAGCTTCCTGAACCCTAAATATCATTAATGGCGAAATCGTGTATACAGCATAAAAACGTAATTGAATCATATGGTTAGCATTAGAATGGCATAAGGAATGTAAATCAATAATTAAAATGCCCTAAGAATGCCTAGATGTTAAAATACGATCATGGATTTTTCATGAAATATTTTGAATGCTGTATACCAATTCCTTGCGTTTTGATGGTTGTTTTTGATTGGAATATGTTCAGTAATCTCCAAGGAAGCTATTGGAATAGAAATTCTGCCTTGAATCGCCCTAGAAGTGAACTTTCAGTTTTGAGTTTCTTGCAAATTTTCTCAAGTTTGATAATGGCTTTTGGAGCAGCTGTGTGTGTATGAACATTAGGGTTTCCTTTAGGCTTATGTACTGAGTCCATTAGGTCAAGAAAAGTAGAACAAATCCAATGCAATGATGGTTTTTTTGAAAATTTGATTTTTAAGGATCTTTTTCAATCTTTTCCATGTGTTCTTTGTTCTCAATCATGATCAATCAACCCAAATATTTCCTTATTTGGCTAGGCACGAATTATTGAGACTAAAACATGCACAAAAGGATTTGTTAGGTTAAGTTAAATATTTTTCATATATTTAATTGATTTAAATGAATTAATATAAATAAAAATTCAAATAAATAAATAAAAAATGAGAAAATACTTCCCTTTGGGCCAAGTGGTCGTGCACATGCCATGGATGATGATTTGTGGAAGAAAAATGGGCCCATTAGCAAATTTAGGTCATTTGAACCAATGTTGACTTTTCAAAATATCCAAACATTTCCCAACTTCTACAAGGCATAACTTGCTCAATTTTTAAGATTTTCTCATGTTCTTGGACATTTTGGAAAGGTCTTTGAGTCCTCTAACCAATTTCTTTGGTCCCATGTCATTTTGATTTACCAATCTCAAGTTATGGCCTTTGACTTAAAGTCCCTTTTTGTTGACTTTTGAAAATGACCTATAATGTTGAAATTGATAACTTTTTGTGAGAGCATTTATTGGACTTGAAGTATGAAGATGAGTTGTAGGAAATGTCTTTCTCTTAAAAATGAGCTTTGGTTGGAATTTTTCTGATAATCCATGTGAAAGTTATGCCTTGGTCAATTTCAGTTGACTTTTTCAGCTGTCCAAATAAGGAAACTTTTGCATCTTGATGATTTTTTGAGCCAAGCTTTGAGAATCATGATCAAGCATTGATCAAATGATGTTTGTGGCTTCAAAATGATATGTTGACCAAAAATTTGAACTTTTGACTGCCAAATGACCATTTTGCCCCTACAGTTGACTGTAGTGCAATTTAGGGTTTTGACTGTGCAATTTTGAGCTGAATGCTTTGAAACTTGATATGAGGATGCTTGACCATATTTGTAGGCATGTGAGACTTGATTGGACCTTTGGAAATTTCATTTTCTTGACCAGAACACAAACCCTAATTTTGACTGTATAGGAGACCTTTGCACTGTGCAACCCTTGGGGAATTTTGAAGCATGACTTGGCAATTTCCTGAAGAATATGGGAGGGCAAATTTTGGGGTACAACAATACACATCAACTGGTTTTATATATTGCTTGAGTTTTGTACAAGAGAAATACAGACATAGACACAATTTTTCAACTTCGCTATATCTAGTTTCTGCATCGTTCAAAACTCTACTAAGATAGTAGATGGGTCTTTCGACTCCATTCTCATCTTCTTGGGCTAACATGCTTCCCAAAGTTTTGTCGGATGCAGCTATGTACAATCTCATACTCCTATTGCTACAAGGAGGCACCAAAATAGGTGGCTTAGTGAGGTACCCTTTGATTTTGTCGAAGGCGTCGTGTTGCTCTTGCCCCCATTCGAATCCCTCTTTATTCAGTCGAAGTAAGGGTGAAAAGGCTTGAGCTTTCCCACTTAGGTTAGATATGAATCTCCTTAAGAAATTTATCTTGCCTAACAGAGATTGCAGTTCCTTCTTATTCGATGGCGCTTTCGCTTCCAGAATAGCCTTCGTCTTGTTCTGGTTGATTTCGATTCCTTTCTTGTGGACAATGAAGCCCAAGAAATCTCCAGCTTTCACACAGAATGCACACTTCAAAGGGTTCATCTTCAGACCATGTTCTCTCATTCTTTCGAATGATTGTCGAAGGTGGTCAATATGATTCTTCCTGGAAACAGATTTTATAACAATGTCGTCAATATATACTTGCATAAAAGTGTTAATAAAATCATGGAAGATAGAATTCATTTCTCGTTGGTATGTTGCCCCAGCGTTCTTTAGGCCAAAAGGCATCACTACCCATTCGTAAGTGCCTAGAGCCCCAGGGCATCGAAAAGCTGTTTTTGACACATCCTCTTCAGCAATGAATATTTGATTGTATCCTGAATAACCATCGAGCATACTCAGGTATTCATAGCCAGCGGCAGAATCGACTAGCATTTCCGCCACAGGCATAGGATATTCATCTTTGGACGTAGCAGCATTCAAATCTCTGAAATCTATGCACACCCTCAATGTACCATTTTTCTTAATTACTGGCACAATGTTTGCAATCCATTCGACATACCTTGTAACGCGTATGAATTTGCACTTCAGCAGTCTTTCGACTTCCGTTTTGATCTTCGACAGTATTTCTGGAGCGAAGCGTCTTGGACTTTGCTTGATTGGCTTCTTCCCAGGTTTGATTGGCAACTGAAGTTCTACCAATCCTCTGTCGAGACCAGGCATTTCGTTGTAATCCCATGCAAAACAGTCCTTGAACTCTTTCAACAATTGGATTACTTCCAACCTAAGTTCTGGGTCAATTTTAGCGCTGATGTAAGTTGGCTTTTTCTCTGACCCTTCGCCTAAGTCGATTTCTTCTAAAGGATCTTGCGCTAACATTTTAATGTTGTTCGCCAAGGGGTCCTTTTCGAAGCCCAAAGGCTCATCGTCATAGATGGCGTCGAGCCTCTGTTCCTGCATTCCTTCTGGCATGATATCAGGAGGTTCTGGATCGAAATCCTTTCCTGGGCCTGCAGCAGATAACTGTTGATCATTGGCCTGTGTGGCCATATACTTTACTTCGGCTTCGAGAGCCGTTATCATATTTGTTTCGGCTACATAAGCCGAAATTCGCTTCAATGATTATGACTCAGTCATTATCACTGAATTCACTTCCCCAACCAGTTGGTTGGATATCAGTTAACCCACTGAAGTCTATGTGGGACAAGTCTTCTCTGTCCCATTGAAAACCATGCTCTGGGTGCAGGTATAGGGAACAAAAAGTATTTGGCGCTGGCGCCAAGTCGAAGTCAGGTGTTGGACATGGCCCTATGTGAGCCAAGTTCTTGTCGAAATCTGCCAGCCCTAGGTGATTCACTTCGCCCAGGTAATAGCTTTGATCTGCCTCTATGTTTTCGACCATCCCATCTGGACGCCATAGCAGCAGCCTCTGGTGCATTGATGATGGCACAACTCCAACACCATGAATCCATTCACGGCCCAACAAAAGATTGTAGTTAGGTTTGGCCGATATGACCATAAACATTGTTGGTCGAAGGATAGATCCTACCTTGATATCTAGTTGGATCACTCCCATAATGGTCCCTATGGCGCCCTCATAGTTCGACATGACCATGTTGTGAGGCTTGATGTCCTCATCCCTTTTGCCAACTTTCCTTAGCATAAAGTGAGGAATAATGTTGATGGTTGCCCCACAATCCACCAAGATTTTATTCACTGTAGTTTCTTCGAGTTTAGCCCTTATAAATAAAGGCTTGAGGTGATTTTTCATCGCCTCTGTAGGTGGTTCGAAGAACCCATTTTGTTCCTCAGTAGTGCCATTGTCCATGACGAAATAGCACAGTGGCCTATGTTTGGCCATTTCTTGCTCCACTTCCCAGTCACTTGTTTCGACCTCCACCTGTCGGTTGAATTCTCTGGGCAGCACTGAGACTATATTCACCATTATGTCCAAAGTATCATCAGACTCGGAACCATCTTCGTCCTCGATTTCACCTTGGTTAGGCCAAACTATCCTGTTGGTTACTGGCTCTCTTTCTAGAGGTTTCCTTTGCTTCCTTAGAGGAACATTTGAACTGGTTTCTGCCTTTGGTTCATTAGCAGCCTCCCTCTCAGCTTTTCGTCTCCTTTGGTATCTCCTCCATTGAGATCGAGACATGGGATTTTTCCCTTTGTAGTTGCTTGACACTTGTGCAACTTTAGGTGCAGCAACTTGAGGCTCTTTCTTTTGTGTTAAAGATGAACCCCTTGGCACGTCGAAAGAGTGTCATCTCTCCTCGCTTGGCCTCTTTCGACCAGATGTTTTGTACCAGGTATCTACTGGCACATTAGTTGGAGGCCTGAAAGTCAATGGCCTCTTTTCTTGGTTTGAACCTCTTTGGGAGGCTCTTCTGGGGTCATGTCGAAGATCAACATTTTCCCTTCTCTTATTTGCTGCTCTTACGCCTTGAATATGCTCAGCAGCTTTTTTGTCAAAGATCGAACTGCATCTTGGACACAGCATCACCTCTGACTTCTTTTTCTGGCATCTTTGCAGGAAATCTGCCAGATTTTCATTTTCCCGAGGGAAAGCAGTCTTGTTAGCTTGTTCTTGCCTCATGGCCTCCTCTGATGCTTTTGGGTCAGAGACTTCGACCATGTTGACATTCATGGTATCTTTGTTGGCAAGAGTCAACTGCTTCATTTGAATTTCCAAATCCTCCGTCTGGCCTTGAACTGTGGCCAAGTGAGAATTGGGTTTTGGTCCAGTCTTTTGGGCTTCAACGGTCTCCAGCTTTGGGCTTTCGACCGCTTTCTGAACCGCTTCAATTGTCTTTCTGGATAAATTCCCAGAAAAACTGCCAAAGATTGGCATGTTGATATGGTCCTTTGAGACTTCGACCATTGTGATTCCTGGCCTCTTCGACTGGCTCCTGGATGCCTCGATCACGTTCACCTCTGAAGGCTCAGCATAGTGGGCTTCAGCCTGCAACGGATTAGAGTCGACAGCCATGGGGGTCTTGTCCGCAAACTTCAACCTCCCTTCTTCGATAGCGTCTTGCACAAGATTCCTGAAAAGAAAACATTGAGAAGTTTTATGGCCCAAAAAATTATGATATTTGCAAAAGCCTCTCTTCTTTCTTTGATCAAGAGGAGGCACTTTTACCCCTGGGGGTACTATCATTTGGCCATCTTTTACAAGCAAGTCAAAGATCTCATCACATTTTGTAATGTCAAAACTATAAGTCTTTTTGGGGAACCTATCGTTGGTCCTTTCTGGACCAATGGGATTTTTCCCACTTGAGGGGACTAGCAGTTTGCAAGAGTATGGTGGCCCTTGTTTTAGTTCCGCTAAATCGACTTCTCCTTCTTCGACAGTTATAGAATCGTCGAAGGGTTCTGGATCTTCGTCATCCATCTCAACATACGCTATCCTCTCTCTCTTATGAGTTTTCGTTGCCTTTGCTTTTTCAGCTTTGAGGCGTTCTACCTGTCGAACTCTATCGGCCAGTTGGGCCATGTCTCTCAGGTATTGAGTGTCTAACTTCTTCCTAATGGAATAATCTAAACCGCCTGCGGCTATTTCGACTAACTCATGTTCCGGCACTTGTGTAAAACATCTTGCTTTGAGCAATCTAAACCTATTTAGATATTCGTCTATAGGTTCAGTGAAACGTCTCTTTACACTGGCCAATTCTTTCAGGCTTATCTTGGTTTGCCCCATGTAGAATTGCTCGTGGAACAATCTTTCCAACTGGGTCCAATGATGGATCGAATTGGGGGGGAGAGTTGTAAACCAAGTAAAAGCGTTCTTTGTTAAAGAACTTGGGAAGTACTTAATCCTCAGGTTTTCGTTATTCGAAATATCTCCTGCTTCGATCAAGTATCTTGCCACATGTTCGACAGTAGATTCTGTCGTGTCCCCAGAGAACTTAGTGAATTTGGGGACTTTACATCTAGGAGGTAAGTCTGTTTGTAACACGTATTCTGACAACGGGGATGTGAAGTTGGGCCTTCGAAAGCCCATGTTCATCCCGTTTTGAGTCATGATCCTTTCGATCATGGTTGCCAGATTATTTTCCAGACCCATGTTTTGGTATTGGATATGCTGAACTACTTCGTCAGCATTTTGGTTTCTGTTAACTAACCTTACCTCTGGGGTTATTACCCTAGGTTCCTCGACAGGTTGCTCCAATCGTGCCCTAAAGTTTTCTTCGACAGGCTGTTGGACTTGGTTGATAGTGGTTTCTTCCTCTAAGAATACACCCTGGTTTCCCCTTATTTGCGCCCTTTGGGGCTGTCGAATAGGTTGGGGTACTCCAAAGAAATCAGCCAAACGTGTCATTTGCGCTGTCATCTGCTGATTCGATTGAGTAGTGTTTTGTATTAGAGGGTTCAGCACTGTACTTAAAGTTTGTGCCAACATTTGAACCATATCATGGTTGCTTTCGTCCATTTGTTGCCTCAAGACTGCTGTCGAGGCATTTGTAAGGCCATGTGCTACTTGGGACGTTCCTCCTAAGAGTTGGGTCCTAGTTCTATTCGCCATACCTACTCCAGAACCTTGGAGTGGCGAAGAGGCACTCACTAAGGGGTCTGAAAAAGTGGACGCAGCATTCGTCAGGCTAGCCAAGTCAGAAGTTGGCATGCCATAGAGTGGTTCTCGATTATGACCGCCTGTCATAAATCATGGGGGAACAAAAGGCCTTGTGCCTAAATTTCCCCTTGGTGGGGGAGTTCCCAGAGGCACTCTGGGGCCTGTGAACAGAGGTAATGGCCCCGTTGCTGTGACCGTTACTGCTGGTGTCGAACCAGCGGTCATCGCTTCACTTACGGTCGGGATAACCGTTGCTCCCACATTTGTTTGTGGGATTTCGTTATTGCTTGGCGGATTCGCCATCTCTTCCCTTCTTCTAGCAGTATTGTTATCGTTAGTGTATATTCTACCACTTCTCAATAACATACAACACTCCTCGAAAAAGATGAGATTATGTTCAAAAATCAACACACAGTCCCACCGGGTGTGCCAATTTGTTTACCGTGGTTATTGGTAAACAACCGCTGATCCTCCAAATGGTTACTTATTTGGTTACTCGCAGGATCGATCAGATTGATCCTAAGACATAGGTTGATTTTGAGGTTTTGATTAAGTTGGATAATGGTTAAATGACAATAAAATAAAGAGGCTTTAAGTAAATTGCATGAAGAAGTGGACTTTGATAAAATAAATGAAGGCTTGAAATAAAGGACTTCGACAGGAAAAGTAAAGAAGAAAGCAAGTAAAGTTTCTGGAAAAGTAAATGACTTGGATTAATAAAAATGGTGTTTCACACATACATTCTCAACAATTCTTTCTCACACGCTGAGTACTCGAATCTATATGAGTGTATTTGTATATAATTGTGAACACACGTGAGAAACTGCGTGAACTACTACTATTTATACTAAAACATCCCAAGTAACCGTCGGGCAGTTACACTGCTTCGAGATGACTCCACTTGGCACGTTCTCAACGTTCGACGCTCCAGATCTTTGCACGTTGCACTTGGTAACCGCTGGAAACCGTTTTCCCTCCAAACGCTTGAATTTCAAACCGTTCCACTCTGAACCATCGAACATCTTCGTCGAGAAGCATCTTCGACGAGAAACACCTTCGACGTCGAAGGCAACCAACTTCTCCCTTGGAAGAAATCTTCTAAGTACATTTTCATCTTTCGATGGGCATTTCGACGGACCCAGCTGGTCGAAAACATCCTTCAGCTTTAATGGCTGACATTAATAAAACAAGGGTGTCGAATTTAGGAGCCAACACCGGGTACTTAAGCTTCTGATGTAGTGTGGAGGTCACCGCTCCAGCCTTGTGGATCCATGGACGACCCAGCAAACAAGAATAGGATGGTCAGATGTCCATCACATAGAACGTTGAATCAAAAACTTGAGAACCAACCCTGATTGGAATGTCAACTTCACCATGTACCATCCTTTTTGAACCGTCAAAGGCTCGGACAACAATGTTACTAGGCCTGAGCTCCAAACCCTCACAATCCAACCTGTCTAGGGCCTTCTTGGGTAATAAGTTCAATGAAGAACCGGTGTCTACCAACACATGGGCAAGAGTAGTTCCCCTACATTCAATGGAGACATGCAGGGCGACGTTATGGTTCTTTCCTTTGGCAGTCAAATCGGCGTCAGAGAAGCCCAAACCATTATCGGCAGTCAAGTTGGCCACATAATCGGTAAATTGATCAGCAGACGTTTCTTGTGGCACATGGGCCTTCTTTAGGAAGGAAATCAGGGCCTTGGCATGGGCCTCTGAACACAACAACAGTGATAGCATAGAAATCTTTGATGGGGTGTGTCCCAACTGCTCAACTACATTGAAATCACTCTTCTTAATGATCTTGAGAATCTCTTCCATCTCTTGTTGGGAAGCTTCAACATTGGTTATCTTTGGTGCCTCCGTCAGGGCATGCAAATCAGTAGCAATCCCTTTGCCCCGAGCGTCAGATGACTCGGCAGCAGGGGTAGAAACAGGAACTTGATCAGGAAGGGAAACATGCACACTTGCAGGTGTGATGACAAGAGGTATCTGAATAGCTGGTGGCGCAATGTATGGTGAGAACAGCCTACCACTGCGAGTAACTTTGGCAGGCCCGGTGATGTTACTGACGCCGGTACTAGTATCAAACTCTTGCTTTACTCCAAGCACATAAACATCTGCCCCATAGTGCCACGGGACAGCTTTGTTGGATGTATAGGGGAGAGGCCCCGGAACAGTGATGATGATAGGAGCGAACTTCTGAGTGGACATGATTTTGACAGGCTTCTTTGAGAGAGCCTTAGGAGGTTTGTCGAAAATAGTAACAATAGACACTTCTTCAGCAGGGACAGCAGGAACAACAATCTTCTCGAACAAGATCTCTTTGTTATCCATCAGGTTTTGGACGCCTGATTTCAGCAAAGGACAATCAGCAGGTGAAACAGCACATAGAAGGCAACCTTTGCCACATCCCGGAAATAAACTGGCTAGCAACAGGTTCCTTTTAACAGTCAACAACGGAGTAACAAAATCATCCACGGAGGCTACATACCGGTCTTCTTCCACAACATTCACTCCATGCTGGGGCATGGGAGCAGTCACAACATTGGGTCTTTCGGGCGCCTCAAACTGTATTTCTTTAGCATCAATAAGGTCCTGAACCTTATTCCTCAGAGCCCAGTAATCGTCAGTAGTATGCCCCGGGCTATCAGAGTGATAAGCGCAACGGGCGTTGGGGTTGTACTTTGGAGAAGTTGTGTTTACTACCTTCGGAGCTTCTTTGACAGTTACCAGATTGGTTGATAGTAGTTGCGGAAAAATCTGAGACAGGGTCATGCTGAGCCGAGTGTACTGCCTTTTGGGCCTCTCACCCCTTGGTTGGTTAAACTGCTGAGGAGCAGCAACAGGCTTTGAAATTACCAACGTATTGACAGCTTGGCGGCGTTCCGGTTTAATTTGTCTTCTGGGACCATAAACAACATTGGCTTCCTTCTTGAAGGGCTTCTTTTCTGTACTCGAAGAGGCACCTTTCTATATCTTCCCCAACTTGATACCAGCTTCTATCCTCTCACCGGTTAAGATCAGGTCTGTGAACCCAACAGAAGAATTACCAATCAGGTGGTTGAAGAATGGACCAGACAGGGTCCCTAGGAACATGTCAACAAGTTCACGGTCAGTCAGCGGTGGCTGCACCCTGCCAGCCAGGTCCCTCCACTTTTGTGCATACTCCTTGAATCCTTCGGCCGTCCCCAGTGACATACCCTGGAGTTGGGTACGTGTGGGAGCGAGGTCAGAATTGTACTGATACTGTCTATAAAATGCAGTAGCCAAGTCCTCCCAGTTTCTAATACTGGCTCCATCCAGCTGATAGAACCATTCGAGTTGACCCCCTGAAAGGCTATCCTGGAAGAAATGGATCCACGAGTTCTTATCTGCAGTGTAAGGTTGGATCTTTCTTACATATGATCTGAGATGCAGCTTAGGGCAGGAAGCCCCGTCGTACTTCGTAAAGGCAGGTGCCTTGAACTTGTGTGGGATCACCACCCCAGAAGATAAACCTAGATCTCCAAAATCCAGCCCCGACACATTTTGAATCTCCATGGCACTTAAACGGTCCTCTAGTTGCTTGTACCTGTCTTCAGTAGGAGGGTACTGTTCATCATTGTAATTCGTCTTGTTGTCGGAGACCATATGACTAGGAGCCCTTCCCCCTTGGGGACTGTCTTTTTCTGCAGAGGAAGTAGTCTGATCAGCCTCATTCTGCAGTGTATTCCCAAATCTTCGTCCAATGTTAAACAGTGCGGTCCTCTTCTTCTTCTTCTTTTTCAAAAGCAGAGTCTTCAACTCTTGTTGACCCTGGCTAAGCTCATGACCAGCTCCTGAAACTGGGCGTTCTGGGCCTGGAGGGCCTTGATAGCTTGTTCGATAGTAGGCTCGGAAGACATGATGATTGAGTGATGAAATAAACAGCGAAGAAGATTAAGCAACCTGTAGAAGAAGGGTACCTGTTATGCATATGATGCATGATATGCTTATTTATGAAATGCATTCAAGGATTTAGAAAATTCAAAATTGTTGCAAACAAAAAGAACGCACGTCATATTAATAAGAAGAAATTTGTCAGTACATAAATGCCCCATGGGCCAAATGTTACAAAAAACTTCTCAAGGTAAAAAGACGTTGCGCATCCTCTTTGGTGCGATGTAGGTGTTGAAGGTCTCTTCCTCATGGAGTTGGCGGGTAAGCTCCAAAACCTTCTTCTCACTGGCGTAGAAGCTGGCTTCAAAAGTGTTCCGTTCCTCCTTGAGTTGGATCCAACTCTTCTGCATCTCCTCCCATGATGTAGGCATGTCAGGATATAGGATGGTGTAGGGAACCTCTCCTTCCTTAACGGGCTCTTTAATCACCGGGAGAACATGAGGGTAAGGCATCATTAGACTCTGGGCTCGGGTTCGTACCCACTTGAGATAAGGTTCAAGGGGGATGGAATTCTTGTGCCCCAGTGTCTTGCTGTCTACCTTGTTAGGCATCCTCCAAGCTCTGATGAATCTTTGGCGAAGTCCTTGCGCATCGTTGTCGAAGTCAAAAACTAGGTCATGAATCAACATGTCGTGAGGGCCATCCCTCCGTGCATATCCAAATTGTCTCAAAGCTAGACAAGGGTTGTAGGTAATGCCCCCTCTAATGCCAAGCAATGGAACATTAGGGAACTCTCCACAACGATCGACGATGATGACATTTTCTCTGGACCGAGAACACCAATGTACGTCAGAGTGAGTGAGGGTCATCAACCGTTGTGACCACCTTAAGCCTTGGTCATTCTTCAAGACAGATTGTGGAAGGTGCGAAATAAACCACCTTGCAAGGAGAGGGGTACAACACATGAGAACACCCCTCTTTCTCATTATTCGTGTGTAAAATGAGTGAAGAATGTCCCCAAGCAATATTGGTATTGGATTCCTGGATAAGAAGATCTTGACGGCGTTGACATCTACAAGCTGGTCAGGATTTGGGAACAAGACCAACCCATAAATGAGGAGTGCCACAATTTCTTCAAAGGCTTGTAGGTCCAATGAATTCCAACACTCTTGTGCCTTCTCAAACAAGAATTTTGCCAAGAAGCCTTTGACACCACTTCTAGTTTCCCAATGCCCCTTGATGTCAGATGGTTGCAAGTGCAGTGCTTGAGCAACATCTTCAGGCTTTGTTTCTTTTTCCGTACTGTTGTAGGGTAGTTGATTAAGAATAGGAATTCTCAGGAGTTGAGAAAATTCCTCCAAAGTGGGCACCAATTGGTAATCGGGGAAAGTGAAACAGTGGTGAAGGGGGTCAAAGAACTGGAACAACACCTTTACCATGTCCTCTTCAATGCTGGTGTTGACTAGGCTGAGCAGTCTACCATGTCTTTCACTGAAGGGAGAGCTTTCCGGAATTCTAGATGTGAGCTCCTTGAGTTGAGGAGGGATTCTCACAAGGTTGACTTGGATAGTTTTCCTGTGAAGAATTTCCATGACCTACAAAACAAGAACAAAGATGAAGATCCAAACCCTTGAAATGGTTAGTGAATGCATATGATGCTTTATGATGTTCATGATGCATGCACAAACATATGTACAAGCAATTCACACAAAACCCTAGTTTCAGGCTTGCATGAGGTTTCATAGGTAAGTACCCTCTTGAGTGTAGTTGGCTTAAAAACCTGTCCTATAAATAGTAACCGGGTTCTAAAGAGCTCAATATCATTGGATTGTTTTCTATGTTCATTATTTTGGTTTAGCCACTTAACTAGCGACCAAAATATTCCAAGAAAACAACCCTCAATGAGTGTAGTATCGAGTATCTACCAACTTCGGACTGCACCAAAGCCGGTCATCTCACTACCCCTAATGAAAGGCCAAGATGGTAAAGTAAGGTCTTAGGTCATTAGTGCTTAGTGACATCACTCAGCGGCCCCGTACTCTCATTGATTGAACTCAAGGGTTACCGGTACTCACAAATATGTCGCACTAATATAGTTATTGCTTCAACCGTGTCGGTATACCCCGCACAGTTTCCACAACATATTGCTATCTATGAATGTTTCCCCAAATCCGGGTGTAGGATTTCAATCCCAAACAAGAGAACCAAGATATAAAGCAATCAAAGCAAACAATTAGTCATGCAAGAGGGTGATCTAAGCCCTAAGGTTACTCCACTTTTCAAAGTAATCCCCAACAGAGTCGCCAGTTCTGTGGTACGGTGGGAGAACTGACTTGGGTTTTGCGTTTGTTTTCGCAAATGTTTCGGTTGAGCAAGAGTCAGCACCAACTTTTTATTTTATCCTAAGGAAAGGTTAAAAAGCACAACAAAAACCTTTGAGATGTTTTCTTGGGTTCGGGGAGTAGATTATAGAAAGGGAAGGTATTAGCACCCTTTCTATCCATGGTTATCCATGGGCTCTTAGTTACTTTCTTAGATTACTTGCCTTTCATTTTCAATTGTTTGAAATGGTGCTTTCAATTGTTTGAAATGGTGCTTTGTTTGTGGGTTTGAAAATGTTTTGAAAAGAGGCCATTTGTTGTGGCAACCTTTGTAATGATCCATGTTTGAATGTATACAAAGGTGTACTTATCTTTTGAAAAGTTTTCAATGTTTTTGAAAGTTGTTTTGAAAGTGTGTTGTGATGTGTGTTTTGAAAAATGGCAAGGATTGTTTTTGCAAGTTTGATCAAGTAACTAAGAGTTTGTCTACCCCTAAATTTACTCAAAGGTTTTCTCTATGTTTTAACCCTTTTAACAATTTTGTTCCACCATTGTATTTGGTGGACAATCTTGTGTTAGGATGTTAACGGGACGGGCGCGGGTCATCGTTTAGACCATGATTGCAATGGTGCCAAGTGTCTTTGGCAACTTTTCCTTTAAGGGACTTGATCATTTTTAGGCAACTTTCGAAAGCGTCATCGAGGGACTATGATCATTTGAATTGTTTTGTTTTGCCAAAGAAACTCAACATGCAACATGGCCCATTATTGAAGGCAACAAGTGGAGTAACCCTAGGGGTGCAAGTGTGATTGGTGTTGTCCATTTTCATGCTTTGTTATCTTTGAATTAGGTCAAGCTATTTGTTTGGTTGATTTTTGCATACAAACCCTAAGTCTATCATGGCATATTTAGAAAGCTTTTAAATGCGAAAAAATAAAATCCTAAATTATTACAACACAAATTATGGGATGGGGGGTACAAATGTTCAAATGGGGATATTTAGCAAGAAAAATTAAATCTAAACTATTACATCCAAATTGAATATACAAAGATTAATTGTACAATAATTAAGTAAATAAAATAAATGTGCAAGATGCAAAAAAATGATTTTTTATATGTATGTAAAAGTGTTTTTCATGTGACAAATAAAAAAATAAAAAGGTTAATTTTTTGGGTATTTTTATGGTTTAGGGCAAAACCCTAATTTTGCTAAATAAAAAGTAATTATTATTTAATATATACAATATTCATTAATTATATACAAAAAATAAATAAAAAGGAAGTATATTGTAAAAAAAGTGATTTTTGAGGTTAAATATTAATAAAAATAAAAAATGTATTATTTTTATATTTATCCTAAATATTTAATAAAAGATAGATAAGTATTTATATTATTTACTAAATATATTAAATATGTACAAAAATAAAATATTTAATATTTACAAAAAAAAAAGTATAATTTTTATAAAATGTTTTCAAAAGATAAAATAATATAAAATCAGAAAATAAAAATGTATTTGTATTATTTTTAGTATTTTAAATAAAGTATATATATATATATATATATATATATATATATATATATATATATATATATATATATATATATATATATATATATATATATATATATATATATATATATATATATATATATATATATATATATATATATATATATATATATATATATATATATATATATATATATATATATATATATATATATATATATATATATATATATATATGTGTGTGTGTGTTTATTTATATATAGAACTAAATGAAACAAATAAATATCAAATAAAATGCAAAAAAAAGTGAGAAAAATATTTTTAATGTTTTTTTATGCTTGGATAAAAATATAAAATCAAAGTCAAAAAGAAAAAATCAAAAATGACAAATAAATCATTCAATGGGCCAGGGGGGTGCAAATTGAAAAAAGGGGTGCAAAAAGTAGGACTGACTCATGCCCAGCCCAAGCCAGTCATCTTCAACCTCCAGACTTGTTTGAACAACCAAAAACGCGCGTTTCCTAACTCCTGATTCCTGGACTTTCAAGCAAAACTCATAACACCAAAAATGTAGAGCATCAAGAGACGAATCCAGACATATAAAAAACTTGACTTAACTCTAAGAAACGAGGGAGAATTTCTTCATCCCCAATTTCTGACCTAAGTTTTTTCTAATGTTCAGGTTCCAAATTCTCTTAACACACACAATATAAATGAAAAGTGAGGATATGGATAGCTTCAGGGCCATGAGTAGAGCATGTTTCATTCATAAACCTAAGCCTAACTCTTCCTAGATTGAGAGATAGAAGTCCATGTTTTTACCTGTTTCAGCTTGAGTCGTGTACATCAATGGAGGTATCTTCAATGGAGTTTAAGGACTTGTATAGCTTGCTTGAAGTTCAGGGATGCTCCTCCAATGCTTGGTGTGTCTTGAAACTAGCTGAAACGAGCTATGCAACTCAACCTGCACAACTGAAAAAATGAAAATGGTGAACTTGGTTAGAGGTGTTACAGTCTGTAGCTAGGGCTTGGGATAGCTTCAATGGATGGTAGGGAGTGTGTATGAACAAGCTTTGGCCAAAACGTACGAGCAAACTGAGTTGTGCAACTCAATCTGCAGGGATGCCCTGTTTTGTGCAGCAAAATGATGTTTTGATGTTTGGAGAGGTATTGAAGGTGGTTGGCTCGTGTTTCAGGCCAGTTGGATCAAGTGGAAAGTGTTTACAAGGTTTGCTTGAGTTAGTTCTTGCAGCAATGTGAGATGTGTTTCAATATGCAAAGTTTCTTCTCCCTTAAGCAAAGTTTGTCAAGTTTCAATATAGGCTACCACAGGCCCTTTAAACATGCTGCCCAAATCACTCTTGATCAGTGTGATTTGTGTACAAAATGCTAGCTCTCAAGATTTGGCCCATGCTTCTTGGATTTGTATTTGACATAAAGCACTTCTTTACAAGAATGGATAAAATGCTTTTTCTATATATGGATTAATTTGGCATGTAATGGTTAAACACACAAGATAAGGCTTGAACACAAAGGATTGGCATTAAATTATTGAGTGTGGATGAGATAAAAGGCCTGTAATCTAGTTGTGCAAGCTGAGTTCAAAAATGCCTAAGTTATGAACATGAAAATGGCCATGAACAAAGTGACTTTTGCCCATATTGAAAAATTCGATTCTCCCTAACCACAAGGGTGTTTGAGAAGTTCTTGGACAATTTGGAAAGCTTGGAATGTGTACTACAACCCATCTTTGTAATGCAAGTTGAAATTACAATTGGAAGCATGTGAAAAATGGCCATGAAGTTAGGCAAAAATCCTGCCTAGAATAGGTCAAAATATTTCTAAGTTAAGAATGTTTTGCACCCTTGTTCCAAAAATCATAACTTGAGTTACAAGATTCTTTTGAGGAAACTTTGTGAATCAAAGTTGTAGATTTTGCAATGGACTATAACTTTCATGTTTTGAGTTTTGCTTGAATCCAAATATATCTTGATGAAAAAATGGGACAAAGTTAGGAAAAAATTAGGAAATTTCATAACTTAGAAAAATTCTAAGTTATGAAATTTCTTCATTTCAAACCCTAATTTGTGATTTTTGATTTCTTGATGAACAAATTTCATAATTTGACATGTCTTGATGAAAAATGAATCTTGACACTTGATTTTGACCAAAAAGTCAAAGTTTGACTTTTCAGTATACAGTCAAATTTTGCTCAGTTGACTGGAAAATTCATCTGTCAATCTTGTGCATTTGGGATCTTTTGAACTTGTTGAACATGTCAAGACAATGCCATTGGGTCCTTGAGTCCATATGTGAGCTTGGTTTACCATTGGCTAGGTCAAACAGTAAAAAATTGCCTTTGTGCAGTCAAAACCCTAAAAATGACCATTTTGCCCTTTTGGTGATTTGATCAAATTTCTTGTGGAATTGTGATCCAAATTTGATCAAATGGTCCATATGAGTTCATAATGTTGATGTGGGTCAAAAATCATGAGGTTTGACTGTCAATTGACCACAGTTGACTTTTTCCCTAATACAGCTGATTTCTAGGTCAACTGTTCAATTGACTGGGCAAAGATTGGAATCAAGGCTTGAAACTTGGTATGGATAAACTTGTGAGTCCAACATGAAGCATGAAAGTCATCTTTGGCATTTTAGGTCAAAACATCTTTGTGTAAACTCAAACCCTAATTTGGGTCAACAGTGCAAGGAGACGTCTTGAGCAGAGCAAACCCTAACTTGTTCTTGAGCTCCAAGGGTCTTGTGATGAGAAAATGTTGAGGAAATGGGAGGGTAAATTTTGGGGTACAACACATACAAAGTGATTATAACTGCATTTGCTATATAAAGAGAGGAGCACACCATTTTACGATAATTCAAATCCGTCTCCATTATTCACCATTGTATATTTTTTTTCATTAATTTAAGCGTTGAAATGTTAGTTTATAGATACAATGCTACACTTTCATATTAGAAAACTCAGTGCACTGCATCGGAAATCCAATCGCTCCGATCTATCTTACATTTCTGATACCAACAAGTTTTATATTTATTTAAAATTCAAAGTATAATAAGATTTAAAAATTGTGAAATAATATAAAATATATGGCACTATCCATTTAAAGACCCTACCCTTTTATATAACATTATAAAAAAAAGAGTGAGTTTTATACGAACCCAAAAAAAAAAGCTGCTAAGTGAGTGTTGATTGAAGAGATGGCTGCTGCTTCATCTCTGCGACTCTCACTGCTTCCTTTGCTCAAAAAAACTCCGTACACAAATACAACATCCATTCTTCGGAATACAAGTTGCCAATATTTCCGTTACTGCTCATCTTCCCCTACTTCCCAATCACATTCATGGCAACCATTTCGTAAGAAAAAGGTTGTTATGCGTATAGCCTATGTCGGCACCAATTACCGAGGTCACTTTCTTCTAACCATTCCCATTTTATGCTGTTTTTTTTTTCAAACAGGCTCTCGTATAGATTCATCATCTCGTTTTTTAAACTCTTCTTTCAGGTCTTCAAATGCAACGAGATGAAAATGCACGCTCAAGTATGCTTCTTTCTTTTCTGTTAGATGAAAATACCGGTATTTCTCTTCTGTGTTACTGTTTGGTATGGGATTAAGATGAAAGAAAACAAGAATAGTTCAGTTGTGGTTTTTGAGTATAAGATGTTTGTTAAAATGCACTAGCTGGGGTCAGTAGTAAGTAACTTCAAAATCTTTCACTGCAAGTGATTGATGAATCAAATTAACTGGAAAATTGGAAAGACATCACCATGGTTTTAAATTGCGGCCGCAATATCCTCATGCGGTAGCTTCCGCAACTGCATCGAACCACAATTGTGGTGTAATTTGAAATCACACATTCGGAACCACATCACACAACTTCTTCCAAACTTGTTGAGTATTTTTTGTCAAAACTCAAAATTTAGAGTCCAAAACTTAATTTACTAAATCTTAACATGAAGTGTCATAATGATGGTGTATTTCAAACTCACCTCTATAAAAAATTACGCTGCAACGGAAGCAATACCCATCGCAACAACCCAATGACTACAATTACAATGCCCACAATCCACAACTGCGACGACAACTGCAATTTAAAACCATGGACATCACATTAGAATGGATGGATGAATCCTGCATAGTTGGTCCCCAAGGATTTAAAATCAAGCTGAAATTTTCTATGAAGCACATACTCTGATATGGATTCCGCGACACGACACTGACACGGACACTCTGACTGATATATCAAAAATCTAAGACACCGGCACTGCTATATATGTTATAGTATTTGAGTTTTATTTATTCATCTAATATCAAAAGAGTTAAAAAATATTCTAATCAAAATAAATGTCTTAAATTCTTCATTGATAACATTGCTTCGATACATGTTTAATATTTGTAACCGTGCGTGAGATTTGTCTAGAAAATGTATAAAGTATGTTGAGGAAAAGAAAAACACAATTTTTTTTAAAGAAAACTTGTGTGAATTATCGGACATGTGTTGTATGAGTGTCATATAGGTATCATCAAACACCGTTTCAAAATGTGTTGAAGCAAAGAAAAAAAATCAATTTTTTGAGGACACTTGTCTGTCTTTTCTGACACTTGTTTGATTTTGCCGACACGTGTCGTACGAGTGTCATACAAGTGTAGAACACCGACACATATCGGACACCACGGCACGCATACATCTAGAGGTGTCCGTGCTTCATAAGAAATTTTAGAACAATTTAATTAATAGTGAAAAGGATGTGGCTGTGCTTGGAAAATCAAATGGTGTCCGATGTTTGTAGAACGGTTGTACAACATATGTCAAAAAAGTCAGAAAATGTCTCCTGAATTGCCCCCAACAAATGTTATTTACCATATGCATTTATAAATGGAAGAATCCACTCACCTATCACTTTTGTGAGAGACACACCACATATTCACTCAAAATTTTAAGGTGATAGATGAGTGAGTTCTCCCACTTATAAATACTCAAGTCTCCACATTTCTAACCATGTGAGACTATTCATACTTGTAATTCTTTTTTTTCAACAATGTGAAATTAAGCCATGTTCTTATTAAGTAAACCAGGCATACAAAATTTAATATAATTAAAAAACTATAAATAATGTCTGCTCAGCTGGTACAATGCAATACATGTGATTCAATATGGCTAGTTATTTTGAATGGACCGTTGCTAAAGTATTATGATTTCAAAACTGTAGCTGTTGAGAAAGAACTAGAAACAGCGATATTCAAAGCTGGTGGCATCCGCGAAAGTAATTTAGGGGATTTAGAAAAAATCGGATGGTCAAGAAGTAGCCGAACTGACAAAGGAGTAATTCATGATTCTTTTGTTTTCGTTTATCTTGCTTTGTATTCTGTTTTTGGTACATATGCAGCCAGAATATGATTACTTATTCTATTCTATTTTAACGCTGTATGTATATTAGGTTCACTCTCTTGCAACAATGATATCATTTAAAATGGAAATCCCAGAAAACGCTTGGAATGGTGACCCTTATGGCTTTTCCCTCGCAAATTATGTTAACTCTTATCTTCCTTGTGCTATCAAAGTTATAAGCGTTTTGCCTTCCCAAAGGTAAGGCTTGAAACCAAGTTCATTTGTTCAGTATTCATATTATTATCTTAAGAAATGCTGTGTTTGACTTGAAAATTTTCATTTTTGATGAACATTTAGCGTTTGTTTATTTATATTTTTACTTCCGTCTTGCATATTCTTACCGACTGACTTCCGAGTTTCTGATGATCTTTTACCGTGTTCTCTAATTGTTCGATTTTATGTCTTGGAGCAGGAGCTTTGATCCCAGAAAGGAGTGCATTTTGCGAAAATATTCCTACCTACTCCCTGCTGAAATTATTGGTATTCAAAGCCACTCTAGCAACGATGAAATTGATTACCACCTGTCCGAGTTCAATGATATTCTCAAAGAATTCGAGGTGTGGTTACTGATAATCAAATCTACTTTTTTTTCTCTTCATTTTTTCAATATGATAAACACTTGTATTTTACACGCTTCATTAAGTTGTTTATTCAAACATGGCCTTTGTAAATACTGGAATTAGGACTTAATTAGGTCCAGGTTTTCTGATACTTCATGTTTTCTTTTTTCCTGCTGTTTCTGGACATAGCTAGCTGAAGCATATTAGCATTCTTGAATCATGATGTTATATGTAATTGCCTTGCATAGGGTGGACATCCTTTTCATAATTATACAGCTAGGTCCAAATACAGAAGACATATTCCTCGTCGATCATCCCATTTAAAGCGCAGCGAGAGTTTAACAGCCTACAATTCAGAACATGAGGATAGTGATGAGGAAGAAAATTCTAAAGTTGACATGGCACTTACAGAAAACATAATCTGTCAAAACCAAAATTCTTCAGGAACTTTTAATTCCTGCGAATCTGTCATCTGCCCCGATAATAACAATAGAAATCTGCATGATCAAAACTCTAGTTCGGTTGTTCGTGCGAAATGGTTATATGAACCTGATGAAGCTGACAGATTAAATGCTTCACATTTCAGAAGAGTTTTTAAATGTTCTTGTGGAAAGCTTGAAAGATCGCTGGAACATAATTACATAGAGCTCTACATAGAGGGAGAGTCTTTCATGTTGCATCAGGTATCTTCCATACATGTTTTATCGTCCGTAAATTTATACTTTACTACATGATTAAGATGCATATAATAAGAAAAATCATGATATTTCCTTTTATGCTCTCACTAGATAAGAAAAATGGTGGGGACAGCCATTGCAGTAAAGCGCAAATTACTTCCAAGAGATGTTATAACACTGTCACTGTCGAAGTTCTCACGAATTATTCTACCCCTTGCACCGTCGGAAGTTCTATTATTAAGAGGAAACAGCTTCTCAATGAGAACTAAGCCGGGAAATGTAACAAGACCTGAAATGCAGACAATAGTTGAATCAGACGAAATAAATAAGAATGTTGATGATTTTTACAAATCAGTTATGGTACCTCAAGTTTCGAAGTTTTTGGACCCTTCAAGAGTTCCTTGGGCGGAATGGATTGAGAAATTGGATGCTCACACAAGTATACCAAATGATCAGTTGGATGAGGTCAGGAAGGCAAGGAACTTGTGGAAAGAAAATTTTGATAGTGTAGTTAGTGCACATCTTTGATAAGGGAATGGCAAAAAAAAGAGGCAAATATTGCTATTCTTAGCCTCTGACATTGATGTATACTTTCTATGTTATGTTGTGATTCTTATCTTCTGCTATATAGATACACTACAGATTGTAATTCATTAATTTTGGGCTCTAAAAACCTCTTTTTTTTTTCTTTTTTTTGTTTGTTTTGTTTTGACTTTTTCTTTAAATATAATTTAGATATAGAAGTAGGTTGAATGGCAATTTTTTGTTTGATACAAAATCTCTTTAAATAATATATTTTAAAAGTTTTGAAAGAATATTTTAAATTAAGAAATTAAAAGTGGTAATCTTTGTATAATGCCAAAACTTATGATGAATTTCTACCAATCTTATGAACAAGATTGATATCATCATACAATGACAATGAAAAATAAAAAATGAAAAAAGAAAGAAAATATTTTTCTGTGGAGTTTCTCTCTGTCTACAAACTGTGAAAAACTTTATTATTCACTAGCAATTGCAAATTCTGTGAATACAATGAGTTGACTTGATTACCAAAAATATGGGTTACTCCCTCTATTTATAGATTTAGGTTAGTTTGCTCCCTAAGACAAAATCCAAAATTATAAAAGCTCAAAATATCTATTTTAGAACTAAATAAAATATATCTACTTTAGATCTAAATCAAATCTATCTAAATCTAAAATCAAATCTGTGTGTAACATCTTCGACACACCATGTTTCAACACTTCCTTGTCTCTGTCGAGCAAACTGCTTCGACACAAGGAATTACTTTCAACACACCACCTAATTCATTGTGTCTAAGCTATCTATATTCATCATAGCTTTTAGTCTTTTAGATATTTTGACTTGCACTCCCTTTGTCATGATGTCTGAAATCTGATTCTCAGTTTTGCAGTGTTTTAAGTTCATCTTCCCGTCTGCTACCTGCTCTTAAAGATAGTGGAACCTCATTTCGATGTGCTTGCTTCGACCATGCGCTATCGGGTTTTTCGCCAGATTGATAGCTAACATGTTGTCGATCTTCATGGTGATTGCTCCATGATTATTACCTGTAATCTCTTCGATCAAGTTCACCATCCATGTTGCTTGACATGCACAAAGAGAAGCAGCTATATACTCTACTTCACATGATTATACTACTACTGGTTCCTTTCTCGAACTCCAAGCAACCTGATCTTGCCGGTTGATCAGATCCTGGTGAGCGGCCGGAGGATGATCTGCAGTCGGGCTGTAAGCTGGAGAGAAAAGGGTGTTGTACCTGCAAGGCACTCTAATGATCAAGTAAGAGCGGGAACAGAGAGGTACAAGCAGAAATATCAGGTAGTGAGTAGTGAATATGTGATACCTGACCCTTACAGGTGTGAGGATTTATATAATGTCCCTGGCGCGTGGCCATTAGTTCCTGATTTTCTGCCTAGATATGTGGGTCCGGAAAATCAGGTAACTGCTAGGACTTGGTCAAATCGGGCGGATGTGCCTGTAACTAGCCGTTGACTCTGAGGAAGGGACTAATTATGGGCATCTCTCTGGTCGGTTTCTGGTGGTCTGCACGATGTTGGAGTCGGGCAGACAGAGAGGATGCTCGTCGATCATCATGGGCCAGTGGCGAAGCTGAAGGGCAAACGGTTGTCGTTGCCCGACAGAAGATGGTCGTGCGGGCGATTTGGGTCATGGTCGTGCGGACCGTACCCAAGGAGATATTTTGGGCCGGGCTTAGTCAAACTGTCGGGCCAATCCAGAATAGTAGCCCCCTAAGTCGTTGCTTCTGGGCACAGGAGTGATGACTTTGACATCTGCTCGAATAACGGGGCGTGTCTTACAGGCGAGTCTATCGGGAAGGTGAGGCATTTGTCCGTTAGAACTTTTGAATTTGAAGAGGTAGCGTGTTTTGGGAAGCATGTCGATGAAGCGGCGCAATGGTGACCTAGGGCTAGGGTGTCATGATGACGACCCTAGGATTCCCCAGACGCGTGTTTTGTACACGCGGGCTATCTCGGCTATAAATACGAGAGGAACATGGCGTTTAGTATTTTTCACCTTCTCTTTCATCTGCTCGCATTAGCTCGACAGTCGACCACTGATGTTTGCTTAGTTTCTTTGCTCGTTTTCATCCAGTTTCATCTCTTCTTCTTCTATTGGTAAGTTTTCGATCTGCCATTGTTGTTCTCTTTCGCATTTTCGCTTCTTACTTTCTAGAGATGCACGTGGTTAGGATTTAGGGTTCCGTTAGGGAGAAGATTGTTAGAAACTCACGGTGGTGGATGTTATTCCCGTGGTGTATGACCCTCAGAGCCGTTGTAGGATCTCCTCGGGGATTTGGTGTTGTGCCGTACGGGGCTCATTTAGGGCTTAGGATTTTTTTCTGCAATCCGCACCCGTTAGAGTGCCCTAGTGAGGGTTTAGGGTTTTCCCCGTAATTTATGCCCGTTAGTGTATCTCAGTGAGGGTTCTAGTCGGGGATATGATCCTCATTTCCCAGCGCCCTTTCGCTTGTTTTGCGGTGGAAGGGTGGTTCTGGCATTGATGTCGAGCTCATCATTTCCTCTATTTTTCAGGTGCCATAGCTGATGATGCTCATGTCGTTATTTTGAGCGAGTCTACAAAGTCTTATGGGAGTTCTTCGAGCGAGACCAGTAGTTCGTCGAGCATTTTGGAAGTCTCCGAGGAAATGCAGAACCAGACAGGACAACTGACGGGGGAGTTTGACATGGGGGCGACCTTTGCGGTTCAGGGCAGCTTGTTTCCTCCTCGGGATGATGAGGACCCTCAGGATTGGGTCGCGAAAGACCCCTGGGAGTGGTGGTCGTATTTCTGCGAGCACGGGGAGGATGTTTTTACTGACGTGTACACCCACGAGGAGGGGGCCCCGGAAGAGTGGTCATTGTATATCCTGGGAAGGACAACATGATCTGCTCGAGGTATGATAGAAGGCGGATCCCGATGTATAATATTGTCTTCCGAGAGATGGGTCTCCGCCTTCCCTTCTCCGACTTCGAGGTATCCATTTTTTGGCATCTGTGTATGGCTCCTTCTTAGTTGCATCTGAACGGTATTGCGTTCGTGTGGGCGTTCCAGATAGTGTGTGACTATCTGAAGATAAGGGCCACGATCCCATTATTTTTCTACTGTTTTCACATCCAGAGGAGTATGACCTACGAAAAGTAGGGATGGGTCTCCCTCAAACAAGGTAACGGGAAGTTATTCAAGGCCTATCTAGAATCCGTCCTCCATTTTAAGGATAAATATATCTTGGTACAACCCTTTTCAGCGAAGGTAATGTTGAGCGTTTTTAGGACCGTGCCATCGCTCAATGAGGATGGGGCTCCTCGCATAAACGAGCTGGGGGAGCCTACTGTGACACTGATTTGTAAGTTCTCGTTGCAATGGACCATCAAGCATTTCGAGTGAGAATTGGGTTCCTACATTTAGAGAGAGGGGAGCTTGGGGATGAGGATCTAGAGAGCTTCGCCACCCATACATCGTTTGTAGCTCAAAGCCCTCCGGTCCAGCGAGTTGGTCGGGGGGGGGGGGGGGGGGGGGGGGGGTAGGCCAGTGCTGGATAGGAATAGGGAGCCCGTGCATGAGTCGGGTCTTATAAATGTCAGGGAGCTCCTCGAAAGCGAGGATCCCGTTAGATATCTGGGTATATATTTTTAATAGTAGTAAGTGATCCTTGTTTGTTTGATTTTGCGTTTTACTGACTATTCTCTTTTTTTGTTTGTTTTGCAGAAAGTGTGAATCCCGCTCAAGAGCGTTTGGCCAAGACACTTGTTGCTCAAGCGAGGAGGGCTATGAAGGATACACAGGCTGGCGCGGGGCCAACTCCTGCCTCGGGGTCGAGCGGATCGTCCTCAGCCCAGCCCACAGTCGCCCTGTCTCATGTTGTCGTTTCTTCAAAGGCGAAGAGGCCACAAGCTGATGGGAGTGTCGACCTTACTGGGGAAACAGGGAAAAGGACTTATGACCTACCTCCATTCTGGATAGAGAGGTCTTTCTTCGAGGGTGCAACTCTTTGTCTCCCCCGGGCCGAATCTTTCCTCCTCGAGGGAATGAGCCATCCTAAGATTAGGGCGACGCTGGCTCAAGATGCGGGAGGTTTGATGCGGATCTTAGAGATGGCCGTTGCGTACAGCGAGGGAAGCCCATCCCAGGAGGCAAAGATGAAGAATCTCTGGGCCAAGCTGGCGGCGATCGAGAAAGCCTTGGTTGAAAAGGATAAATCCCTAAAGTTGTCCGAGGCAGAGTCGGGGAAGCTCTCTGAGGAGCGCAGGGTCCTTTTACTTGAGAGAGAGGGCCTTGAGGGAAAGGTAGCAGCCTTAACTGCTGATATTGCGCCTGTTGAGGACGAGCCAGAGGATACTAAAGATCTGAAGACTCGGGCCGAGTTAGTTGCTCGTTTTCAGCTGGCTGTGGATGATGCTCAGGCGGCTTCTGAGAGGAGCTTCGAGAATGCAGTGAATCAGATGCGTATGTTGAACCCTGGCGTCGAGCACAACATTTCGGCCATGGGGATCAATTACTACGTGGTTGATGTCCAGATTCTGGTTCCCGATTACCTGAGGGACATCATTGCTCAACTGACCGGGGGACCTGCCCAACTGTCGCCTATTGTTGAAGGGGGAATGGAAGGATGATTGTGTTTGTTTCGGCCTGCACGCCAATTTTTTTATATTTGTTTTCTCGGGTTGTTACCCGTTTATGTAATATTCGTACAATATCAGCCTAAGTGGTCGTTTTATTTATATACCGTCCATTGGTCGTTTTTCTTTGAATGCTTAACTTGTGTTATTTGCATGGCTGCCCATAAATTAGCCAGTTTAGGATGTTAAATATTTTGCTAAGAGTTTGTATTAGGGATGTGCTCGTTTTGTATGTTCGTCGGTATGGGGAAACCAATCAAACGGCTAGGATGAATATCGAGTGAGGGCCGTGACCTGGGTCTCGTTTCGAGGAACCCGGGTTCGGAGGCGTGAACTTCCCGTCGTGATTCAGGTGTTCTTCCTTTGTGGCACAAAGACTATGGAGCTCGGTCGATTTATCCATGTTGGGATGAGGGTGCACTCGTCAACAGAGTGGAGCCTCGCCTCTTCTGAATACTTTGGGTGCTATACTCGTGCCTAGGCATGCACGCATGGTCGAGCCTGGGTGAGTTTTTCTTGTCGACCAAACTCGCCGACTGGTGAGTGTTTTAAACTGTAATATTGTTTTAGCTTTTCAGCAATCCATGATCGAATAAGCTGTTCCCCTTGTAAGTTTTCCAAGTAATATGCTCAAGTCCCCGTCTTCGCATAGACGCGATAAGGACCTTCCCAGTTCACTGCGAGCTTGCCCTTACGAGATTCTTTGTGATTTCTCTTCAAGATAAGGCTACCAGCCTCGAACTCTTGTCATATGACCTTGGTGTCGTAGCGCCTGGCTTTTTTTTCTAGCGAGGCCTCTCGTAGGGCCGCTCTTATTCTGATTTCTTCCACCAGATCCAGTTCTTCTCGGATGGCAACGTTGTTCATCTCCTTGTCGAAGGGTGCCTCGATTCATTTGGAAGGCTCCTCAATTTCCATGGGGATGACGACCTCTGTCTCGTATGCTAGTCGGAACAGAGACTCTCTGGTAGACGAGTGTATGGCCGTTCGATACGCCCAGAGCACAATGTGTAACTCTTCGACCCATTGTTTATTGGTTTCGTCCAACCTTCGCTTGAGGAATCTGAGTATTACTCTATTGGCAGACTCGGCTTAACTGTTTGTCTGGGGGTGCTCGATGGAGGCGAAGTGTTGGGTTGTGCCGAGTTTGGCGACGAATTCTTGAAAGGTGCGGTCCGTGAACTGGGTCCCGTTATCGGTGACTATCACTTGCAGGATGCCAAAATGAGCGAGGATATTTCTTTTGTAGAAGTGAAGGACATTTTGGACGGTGATTTTGGCCAAGGCTCCGGCTTCTATCCACTTGGTGAAGTAGTCGACCACTACTATTAGGTATTTGTTCTGATTGGTTTCGACCACAAACAGGCCGAGGAGGTCTAGTCCCCACCAAGCGAAGGGCCAGGGAGAGGAGAGGGATTTAAGCTCGCTAAGAGGAGCTAAATGTATGTATCCGTGCCATTGGCTTTTATCGCATTACGTGCTCTCTTGCATCGTGCTGCATGGTGGGCCAATAGTATCCTGCCCGTAAGGCTTTCCTCGCGAGGGATCTTCCGCCCAGATGTTGACTGCCGATGCCTTCGTGGATTTCGAGCAGTACGCGTTCCGCTCCTCTTCGATCAATACACTTGAGGAGTGGGATGGAAAATCCTCTTCTGTAAAGTTTGCCTTCGACCAAGACGTACGAGCAGGCCCTCCTCCTGGTGACGGTCGCTTCTTTTAGATCGTCGAGGTTTTTGCCCTTAGTGAGGTAGTCGTGTACGGGGGTCATCCAGCAATCCCTGTCCCCGATGGCAAATACTTCTAGGGTGGAAGATGGCTTTTGGGTGCTTGGTTGAGGTAGTATCTCCTGTATCACAAATTTATTTCCTCCCTTTCTCTTTGTGCTCTCCAATTTGGATAAGATATTTGCGCGAGCATTGTGCTCATGTGGAACGTGTTGTACGTTCACCGATTTGAACTTCCCTTTTTCCTCCTGGACCAGGGCCCAATATTCAGCGAGTTGGTCGTTTTTTACCTGATATTCACCTCAGACTTGAGAGGCAACCAACTGGGAGCCGGTGAAGATTTTTACTTCCTCGGATCCCAGATCTCCGACCAGTTGTAAGCCCATGAGGAATGCCTCGTATTCGGCCTGATTGTTAGAGGTTCGAAAATATAGGGTGAGGGAGACTTCTACTAGAATTGCCTCTTCGTTTTCTAGTATGATGCCTGCACTGCTTCCGGTCAAACTGGAGGCTCCATCGATGAAGATCATATAACGATGCGACCCATCGGGGCTCGCGGGCGAGGTCATTTCCGCCATGAAGTCGTCCAGGGCCTGAGCCTTAAGGGCCTTCCTGCTTTTGTATTGGATATCGAATTCAGAGAGTTCCAGGGACCATTTCAACATTCAGTCGGCCATGTCTGGTCTTCTGAGCAGTTGTTTTATTGGTTGATCCGTCCGAACCATTATGGTGTGAGCCGGGAAGTAGTGTCTTAGTCTCCTCGATGCAGTAACGAGGGCCAAAGCTACTTTTTCGATTTGTTGATATCTTGCTTTCGGGCCTTGCAGGGCCTTGCTCGTGAAGTAAATTGGCCTTTGTCCTTCCGGGGTTTCCCTAATCAGCGTTGCGCTTATTGCCTCGGAGGCGACGGCCAAATAAAGGTAGAGGACCTCGTCTTTCTCGGGCCGAGATAGGACGGGCGACTGTGAGACCTCTCTTTTCAAATGAACGAGGGCTTGTTCGCATTCAGGCGTCCACTCGAAGGTGGCTTACTTGCGCAGTAGCTTGAACAAGGGAAGCGCGTGCTGGGCAGAATTTTCCACAAATCGGGAAAGTGAAGTGAGCATGCCGTTCAAGATCTGGATGGATTTTTTTGAGGCGGGCGTCAGAAATTTGAAGAATGCTCGACATTTGTTGGGGTTTTCCTTGATACCTTGTTCTGTTAAATAGAATCTGAGGAATTTTCCTGCCCGTACGCCGAAGGTGCATTTTTCCGGGTTGAACCGTATTCGGCTTTTCCGAGCTTGCTCGAATACTTTTTCAAATGGGCGGCATGGTCGAGCTCTTTTGTGGACTTTATAATCATGTAGTCCATATAGACTTCGAGCATGTCGCCTATCTCGTCGCGAAATACTTTGTTCATCATGCGCTGGTAAGTAGCGCCCACGTTTTTTAGACTGAAGGACATTACGTTGTAGTAATAGTTGCCCGACTTGATCATGAAAGTGGTATATTTTTTGTCCATTTTTGCCATGGGGATTTGGTTGTATCCAGAATATGCATCCATGAATGATAGCAGTTTGGAACCGACCGAGTTGTCGACTAGTTTGCCAATATTGGGAAGGGGATAAGCATCTTTCGGGCAAGCCCGATTTAGATCAGTATAGTCAATGCACATGCGCCATTTTCCATTAGATTTTTTAACGAGGACTACATTCGAGAGCCAGGTTGTGTACTGGGCTTCAGAAATAAAATGTGCCTATAGGAGGTCTTTTACATCTAATTCAGCAGCCTTTGCTTTCTCAATCGACTCCTTCCTTCTGCGTTGCGCGATCGCCTTGATGGCAGGATCAATGGTCAGGTGATGGCATGCGACCTCAGGGTCTAAACCGAGCATATTGGTTGCACTCCAGGATAATAGACCAGCATTTCCCTTAGGCAAGCTTTGAGTTTCCTCTTCGCCAGGTCGGGGAGGTCCGCTTCGATCTTCACTCCTTGGCAGGGTCTTCTCCGAGAGGAACTAGCTCGAAGTCACTGTTCGATATGGGTCGTGCATGACTTGAAAGTTCATTGTGATCAACAAGGGAGGTTGATTCTTCGTCTTCGACCATCAGCTCCTTCCCTCTCCTTCTCTGCTCGGCCCGATCTTCCATGGAGAAGCGACTGTCGTGGTCAATGGTGTCAACCCTCGGCAGCGACCTGGCTTCCTCGGAGCTGGAGGGCAGTGTGGCTCTAGAGGTCGTCCGAGGTTGGGCATTGATGGAGCTGAGGCCCTTGGCAGAAGCTTCTAAGCACCTCCTGGATGCTTGGATGTTCCCGTGAAGAGTGGCAACCAAGCCCTCGGTGGTGTAGTATTTCATCTTGAGATGAACGATGGAGGGGACTGTGATGAGCTCAGTGAGAGTGGGTCTCCCGAAGATGCATTGGTAGAGAGATGGACAGTCTACCACCAAGAATTTGGTCTTGATGGCTTTGGCCATTATCCCCCTCCCAAATGTGATAGTCATCTCTACATATCCCCATAGCTTCGTGCTGGCCCCGTTGAAACCCTGAAGATCAGAACCCACGTAGGGGGTTAGGTGGGTCTCATTCAGCTGCAAAGTGTTGAACAATTGGGCATACATGATGTCCACCGAACTACCTTGGTCGAGAAAATGCGACGCACGTCAAAGTTGGCCATCCGAGCTCTCACGAGTAATGGGATGCTCGAATTCGGGGCCCCTCCCTGTAACTCTTCCCTGTAGAATGCAAAGGGGTGAGATCCTCCTTGGAATTTGTTGAGTGTGGCGTCCATTTCTGAGTTGGCCTCAATGAGCTGGGTGAACCTCCTCTTCACCGATCCAACTATGTGCTTGTTGAACCCTCATCCGGAGATAACCATGGCTGAGGGGAAGGATTCCCATGGACTGTGAGAGGATAAGTACATGGGGACGTTCTCCATGTCCGGAAAGTAGAAGCCTTCCAACCATGAGATGCTCAGGGCGACCAGAATAGTGTCGAGGTCGGGGGACTTCTTCCCTTCCTCGACACTCTAAGTTTTTGGTGCTTCGTCACGGGCACCCTCCTTCCTCTTATACTTCTTGAGGTGCCCGTCTCTGATCAGTACTTCGATTGCATCCTTGAGATGAATGCAATCCTGTGTTGTGACCTTGACTCTTATGGAACCTACAGTACTTGCTCTTGTCGGTTCTTGGCTTGGATGGTGTTTGTCGGGGGAAGCACACCCCAACTTGCTTGAATTCAGAATTAGCGCATTCTGAAAGAATATGCTCCCTTGAGGTTGTGAGAGGGGTTTAGTCATGGAAACGGATGGCCAGCCCCTTGTAGTCTTTGGGATCACGGGTTTTGTCTTCCTGTTTCTTCTCCCCCCGACGAGATGTTGAGGGTTCATCGTTCTTTGAGGATTTGGCACTCTCTCTGTGCCTAGACTCCCGAGCGCTGTTGGCTGCTTCCTTCTCCTCGTACTGTATGTACGCCCGTGCTTTTAGGAGAAGAGAATCGAGTGTGGCTGGTGTTTCTATGCCCATAACCTTGGTAAAGTATTTGTGGGGATGGAGCCTGTAACACCCCTTCTAAAATGCCCCGAATAATATTAATTATATCAATGATTAAAGACATATTCCATCAGAGTTAACACGGAACAAGGGATGTCACAATTATGAAATAAATAAAACTTCCAATAAAACAGTAGTCATGCTACACTGAGGGTCATTATTCAAATAATTCAATCAAATTAAGACCATGTCTTACACAGCGGAAAAATACCATAACCAAAACGGAATAAACCAAAACATAATTATTCCCAATGAAATTCAAAGAAACAATTGAATAATAACTAATTCCTCAACTAAACGTTCCCCAGTGTTACAACCTATCAGAGCACGACACTGACACGCGGACTTAAAGTAACATAGCTCTAGATCCATCCTCACCAACTCCTGAGCTGCTAACTTTAATCTGAAAATTGTTAAAGTAAGGGTGAGATTTCTCATAATTAACATGCATTATAAGCTTCTCAATCAACAATATATCACAAGCATATTATTTCACCCATTTTAGCATAAATTCAGGTTCAACACGCAGTTCCAATCATACAAGTCATTATGCACAAATCATTAATCAACCAAAGAATTGTAACACTGGAAGACATCCTAACATGTTACAATTCCATGCAAACACAAATGCAGACACAATGCATGTGGTACCAACACGTGACCAAGTCACCCAACACTGATCCATCATCAACCGGATACAGCAACCATCGATTCGTCCATAAACACCCGGACACGAATCCAGCCTAACCACCCATCATCACCCGGGTATCGGTTAACGGAAATACAAGTCAAATTCCACACAACGGGAATTAACTTCACCAAAATAATACATATGCACGCACATCACTAGCATGCAACATTAAATCAGTCTATGAAATACATCAATTTATCATAACTGAACCAAAACCAAAAAACATGATATCTCAACGATCATGCACACCATCATTAGCAACATAAACATGCCTTTCATTCACACAATACTAATACATCCATCCATCACAGGTTCACTGTTACATACACACCCATGTGCGTTAGCCAATAATCACTTATTCCGGGATTTGACTCATTTTCAAAATAATTTCAGGTTTTAGGAAATCTTTTCATTTTATAAAATAGAGCATTAAATTTAAGAAATAACGTCCAAAACGGCACTCAAAATGGACTTACGGTTTGAAAGTTATGAATTTTCAAAGTTTAATATTTTTCAAAAAGTTACAGCAGAACCCGGTTCCTACATATGCAGGAACCGGTTCCTGCGAAGTTCAAAAATCACGTTTCTGGAAAATGTATGGGAACCCGGTTCTTACCTATACAGGAACCGGTTCCTACGTGCATTTTTGCCAATTTTTATAAATTCACACAGTGGAACCCGGTTCCTCCCCACTGGGAACCGGTTCCCACGATCTCCGGAGCCCAAAACTGCTATTTTTGACAGCATTATGTATCTCAATCCATTCCTTTTTATTCCCATACGAATTATAACATTAGGAATACCAAAATGAAACCAATACACATCAATACAACATCATAAATCATGTTTCCATCATTCCTATTAATTATTTATCACATTAATGGTTCCAATTCCTATAATCCGACACAATTAGGGATAATCCTACAAACCTAGAATTCCAAACCGGGATTCCCTAACATACTATGATCCATACTATTGAATATCTAAACCGATAATGCGAATTAACTAATCGAAATCACCCCTTACCTCGCGATGATCCTTCGAATTCACAGCGTTTGGCTTTTTCCTCTCTTCTCTTCTCTTCTCCAATTTCACGTATAATGACTTTCCCAAATAACCTTCTTTTTCTTTTCCTTTTTATCCTTATTTTTATATTCCTTTTATTATTTTCCAAATAATAGTAATAAATTAGTTATTATTTAGTAGAGCTTTTTACTTCACACACCTCTAATTCAACCTTACACCCCCCGGTCTTCCTTTTTAATTTCATAATTAATTCATCCATTTAATCCAAAATATTATTAATTAAGCCTTTAATTAATTTAATAATTAAATTCCTAATTATTTAACACTTGAATAAATTTGGGGTGTCACAACTCTCCCCTACTAAAAGAGTTTTCGTCCTCGAAAACATACCTTAGACGAACAGTTCGAGATACGAGTCCTTCATCTGACTCTCCAGCTCCCAAGTGACATTTCCATCTGCTGGTCCTCCCCAAGCCACTCTTACCAACGCGATCTCCTTGCCTCGCAATTGTTTCAACTTCCGATCCTCAATTCTCGCAGGTACCGCTTCCACAGTCAAATTCTCTCGTACCTGTATATCGTCTACCCGAATCTCATGAGACGGATCAACAATGTACTTCCTTAGCTGAGATACATGAAAAACATCATGCAAATTTGCAAGTGACGGCGGCAAAGAAATCTGATAAGCAACTTTCCCAACTCTCTTGGTAATCTGAAACGGACCAATAAAACGTGGAGTCAACTTCTTTGACTTCAAAGCTCGACCAATACCAGTCATTGGAGTAACTCGCATAAAAACATGTTCTCCTTCGCTAAACTCAAGATCTTTCCTCCTCTTATCGTGATAACTTCTCTGACGACTCTGAGAAGTCCTCATCTTCTCCTGAATCATCTTAATCTTTTCTGAAGTCTGTTGGACAATTTTAGGTCCAATCACAACACTCTCTCCAGATTCATACCAACACAACGGTGTCCGACACCTCCTACCATACAATGCCTCAAACAGAGCCATACCAATGCTCGAATGAAAACTATTGTTGTAGGTAAACTCAATCAATGGTAGATAACTATCCCAAGCTCCACCTTTCTCCAACACACAAGCTCTTAACAAATCTTCCAACGACTGAATCGTTCTCTCCGTCTGACCATCTGTCTGTGGATGATAAGCGGAACTCAAATGCAACTTAGTACCCAAAGCTTCTTGCAATCCCGTCCAGAATTTAGATGTAAACCTCAGATCTCGATCCGACACAATACTAGAAGGAATACCGTGCAAACTCACAATCTTCTCAACATACAATTCTGCCAACCTTTCCATCGGATAATCCATTCTTATCGGAATAAAGTGAGCAGATTTCGTCAACCGATCAACAATAGCCCAGATAGAATCACAATTCTTCGATGTCCTTGGTAAACCAGACACAAAATCCATAGAGATTCCATCCCATTTCCATTCCGGAACAAACAACGGTTCCATCCTGATGCTCAATCTTCGACTTCTGACAAACCAAACAAGCATACACAAACTCAGCAATTTCCTTTTCCATTCCCGGCCACCAAAACAACTTCTTCAAAACATGGTACATTTTAGTAGCACCAGGATGAATACTCAATCCACTACGATGTCCTTCTTCCAAAATACTCTTCCTAATCTCTGCAACATCCGGAACACACACCCTATTACCAAATCTCATAACACCATTCTCATCAATCCAGAACTCGCCTCCTTGACCTTGGTTGATCAATGTCAATTTATCAACTAACCCAACATCGGACTTCTGCCCATTCCGAATTTCTTTCAGAATACCACTAGTCAGTTTCAACATACCCAATTTCACACTATTCGGAGTAGTTTCACATACCAAACTTAAATCTCTGAACTGCTCAACCAAATCTAACTCACGGACCATTAACATCGACATATGCAAGGACTTCCTACTCAAGGCATCCGCAACAACGTTTGCCTTACCAGGATGGTAATTCAAACCGAAATCATAATACTTTAGAAATTCTAACCATCTCCTCTGCCTCATATTCAACTCTTTCTGATCAAAGAGATACCTCAGACTTTTGTGATCACTGAACACCTCAAACCGAGAACCATATATATAATGCCTCCACAACTTCAAAACAAACACAACAGCTGCCAACTCCAAATCATGATTCGGATAATTCCTTTCATGTACTTTCAATTTTCTCGAAGCATAAGCCACCACCTGCTTATCTTGCATCAACACACCACCTAATCCCATTAATGATGCGTCACAATACACAACAAAAGACTTAGTCGGATTTGGCAAAATCAAGATCGGAGCACTTGTCAACCTCCTCTTCAACTCTTGAAATCCTTTCTCACATTCAACATCCAAAACAAACATCTGACCCTTCCTGGTCAACTTAGTCAACGGTAACGCTAATTTGGAAAATCCTTCTATAAACTTCCTGTAATAACCTGCAAGACCCAGAAAACTACGGATCTCAGAAGCATTCTTCGGCGCTTCCCACTGAGATACTGCTTCTACCTTCGTAGGATCCACAGCAATTCCATTCTTGGAAATTACATGGCCAAGAAAACTTACTTCACTTAACCAGAATTCACACTTGGACAACTTCGCATAAAGCTTCTTCTCTTTCAACAATTCCAACACAACTCTGAGACGTTCTGCATGCTCTTCATCGCTCTTCGAATAAATTAGAATATCATCAATGAACACCACCACAAACTTATCAAGATACGAATGAAATATCTTGTTCATATACTCCATGAAAACACCAGGTGCATTAGTAACTCCAAACGGCATAACATAATACTCGTAATGTCCATACCTTGTTCTAAATGCAGTTTTCTGAATATCTTCCGACTTCACACGAATCTGATGATATCCAGATCTCATATCAATCTTACTAAATACACAAGCTCCAACTAGTTGATCCATCAAATCATCGATCCTCGGCAAAGGATACTGATTCTTGATTGTAACTTTATTCAGCTGTCTGTAATCAACATATAATCTCATTGAACCTTCTTTATTCTTAACCAACAACACTGGAGCACCCCACGGAGAAACACTCGGATGAATAAACTTCTTCTCAAGTAACTCCTCCAACTGTTTCTTTAACTCCGCTAATTCAGATGCCGACATACGGTAAGGCGCCATCTGTAACACCCCAGTTTCAATTATCTGAATTATTTAAATTTGGGAAATTATTTTATTAGGATTAATAAAATAAAAAGGAATTATTTATTTTGAAATATGGAGGAAAATAAAAGAAATAAGAAAATGCTGAGTTTTTAAGATATTGGGCTTAGATATTGTTAGTAAAGAGTGGGGGTGCAGGAGAAATAAAATTATATTTTGGAACTCAAGTTAGTTTTCTCATTTCACGATAAACAGAAGTTGAGAATTTGGGGAAATAGAGCTCTGAAGGTACGAGGAACGAAGAACATCGCTCAAGAATTCAAAGCTGCTAATTGATAAGGTAAGGGGGGTTATTACTCGGTTTACCTTTGTTTATGGGTTTATGTATGGTTAATTTGGGTAATCGTAGGGAAGAACCCCAATTGTTAGATGTTAGTGGGAATCAATACCCTTAAGATTGAACCTTGTAGAAAATGGTTAGGTTCCCAATTTTTATGAATCGATTAGGAATTTTAGGTTCCAAATGGTGAATTGGGAGTATATCTGTATGATCGTGAATTTACCTTGGAGGTTGTAGGGCTAACCTTAATGTTGTCAAAAATTCCCCAAAAAGAGACGAGTAATCACTGTTAAGGTTACTATAATAATTGTTGGTAATTATGAAATGAACGTGTTGTTTTGAGTTGTGAAACATCGATGTCGTTAGGTACCGAAATGCGCGTTTAGCCGACATTTTTCCCGCGTTTGGCTGCTGTTTCTGAGCTGCTGCAGGTTCAGGAAAATCCTGTACGCGCTCAGCAACACGGGCCGTGTTGCACAACACGGGCACCCGTGTTGCTCTTCTGTGTTGGGAGATGGTGTGCTTCTGGTTGCACAACACGGGCCGTGTTGCACAACACGGGCACCCGTGTTGCTCCCCCTGTACTGATAAGGATAAAATGTTTTTTTTTCTGGAATGTGTTGCCCAACACGGGCCGTGTTGCACAACACGGGCACCCGTGTTGAGTCCCTGTATTGATGAGGAAAAATTGTGTTTTTGGACGTATTGCCCAACACGGGCCGTGTTGTACGACACGGGCACCCGTGTTGAGGTTACTGTGTTGATTTTTCTGAACCTTGTTTTCAGTGCTTGATTTTGGATTTTATTGCCATGCTTTTGGATAATGTTATCGAGCGTGAATTTATAATATGACTTGATATGATTGATGTTTAAATAGTATGCTGAGTGATTACATGCTATCCATATCTTGTTATGATTTGATGTTGTTAATGTGCATGATATGTTGATTGATGTTCATAGTATGCTGAGTGTTACATACTTACATATCATGTTGCATTTGTTAATTCCCATTGTGTGGAATTAACATGGTGGCCAATATACGTGTCCGCGATTTAATGGAACGTTGAGGTGGTAGCCGTGTCCGCGATATAATGGAACGGTGAGTTATCCGTGACCCGAGATTTAATGGGGCGGTAAAGTGGTACCACATGCATGGGTGTGTTGCATTACCTTGAATATGACATGAATGGATGGTTTTTCCAATGTTGTATTTGATTGTTTGTATGCACGTATAATTGCTAAATGGTTGACGATATTTGATGTTAATTGCAAATATGAAAAGCAATATATTATGGTGTATGAATTGTAAAGGTTTTTGTGAACTATGAAATATGCTAATTATTGGGTGATGCTTATGATTTCTGAATTGATTGTTATGAACGTATAATCAAATGTATAATTGAGATGCTCACCCTTACTGTTGAATATTTCAGATTGAGGAGCTTCGTTCAGGTGCTTGGCGAAGGCTTGTCGTTCTAGTTTATTTTCGTTTTAGTATTGTCCGGGTCATGCTCTGATAGTTGTAACTCCGGGAACGTTTGTTTGTCGAGCTGCTTTAGTCAGACTCGTTTATTTCCTTAGTATTTGGTTATAATATAATGTTGATATATTCCAGGTGTTAATCCCTGATGATTGAAAATATTATAACTTTGGTTTTATTAAATAAATTATTCCGCTGTGTAAACATGTATGAGTTACTACTAAGATTATGCATGACAGGAATTGTTTTATTAAAAGAGAATTGTAGCATCCTCGAATTATACATGTACTCTGATATTATGCTTTTAATAATTGCGAAAATTACTTGGGGTTTTAGAGGGTGTTACAATAGTGGTATCAGAGCATAGTCGGTCGTTGCGACCAGAGTCTTGAGTCAGTCATCCCTTTTGGTATGCGATTAGTGTAAGATAACACTGTCGATACTGTATTCTAATGAAGAGTATGTTTTAATTCTCAGGAATATGGCTGGAGGTAACGGACGAAATGATGCTGCACTAGCTGAGGCTTTGGGGATGTTAGCTGGTGTACTTGCTGGAAACCCAACTGGAGGCGTGATTGGTGCTGATAGGCAATTGGGAAATTTCCAAAGGAACAATCCTCCGTTGTTCAAAGGTACACATGACCCTGAAGATGTTCGGGGAAGAAAGGAAATTGAGTTTTTGGAGCTTAAGCAGGGCAATCTGACTGTCAGTGAATATGCTACTAAGTTCACTGAGCTGGCAAAGTATTATGCACACTACAACAATGATGAGGCTGGAGAATTCTCTAAATGTATCAAATTTGAGAATGGTCTCCGAGATGAGATTAAGCAGGGAATCAGGTACCAACGTATTCGTAGATTTTCTGATCTGGTGGATTGTAGCAGGATCTTGGAAGAAGATATTACCAAGAATAGGTCGTCTCACTCTCGTGGGACTGTTGATAAAAGAGGAAAGCAACATATGGACCGTGGCAAGCCATATGGTAGAGATAACCAGAGATCAGGCGGTTGGAAAAGGCCTAGTGGGGGAGATTCTAAGGCTCCTATCAGATGCTACAGGTGTGGTGAATTTGGTCATCACATTCGAGACTGCAAGAGTGATGAGAAGAAGTGATATAAATGTGGAAAGACTGGTCATTTGTCTAGTGATTGCAAGGGGAAGTCTGTCACTTGTTACAATTGTGGCGAAGAAGGTCACATTCGTCCGCAGTGTCCCAAGCCTAGGAAGGATCAGTCAGGTGGAAAAGTGTTCGCTTTGTCTGGATCTGAGACTACTCCAGAGGATCGATTGATTAAAGGTACGTGTTTTATTCATGGCACACCTTTAGTTGCAATTATTGATACTGGTGCAACTCATTCTTTCATTTCTTTGGATTGTGCTGAGAGGTTGAAACTGGACATATCTGGTATGCAAGGTAGCATGGTTGTTGATACTCCTGCATCGGGTTCAGTGACAACTTCACTTGTATGTAGGAATTGTCCTATTGAGATTTTTGGTAGAGGTTTCGGTATGGATTTAGTGTGCCTACCGCTTGAACAAATTGATATTATCCTTGGGATGAACTGGTTGGAATTCAACCGGGTTCATCTGAATTGCTTTGCTAAGACGGTGATTTTTCCAGAAGCAGTTGGCGTCGAGAATTTGACTATGACTGCTAGGCAGGTACAAGAAGCAATGGAAGACGGTGCTAATGTGTTTATGTTACTTGCTTCGTTAGATGCAACAGGAAAGGTCAGGAGTGTGGAATTGCCAGTGGTGTGTGATTTTCCAGAAGTCTTTCCGGATGATGTCGGTGAATTACCTCCTGGGAGAGAAGTGGAATTCTCTATAGATTTGATTCCTGGTACGAGACCGGTGTCGATGGCGCCATATCGTATGTCTGCGTCTGAATTGGCTGAATTGAAGAGTCAGTTGGAAGATTTACTGGAGAAGAAGTTTATTCGTCCAAGTGTTTCGCCTTGGGGTGCTCCGGTATTGTTGGTTAAGAAGAAAGAAGGTTCTATGAGACTGTGTGTTGATTACAGGCAATTGAACAAGGTAACCATTAAGAATCGGTACCCGTTACCGAGGATTGATGATTTAATGGATCAACTAATTGGAGCCAGTGTATTCAGTAAGATTGACTTGAGATCTGGATATCATCAGATTCGTGTGAAAGCGGAAGATATTCAAAAGACTGCTTTTCGAACGAGGTATGGGCATTATGAATATTCTGTTATGCCGTTCGGAGTTACTAATGCACCTGGTGTTTTCATGGAATATATGAATAGGATTTTTCATCCGTATCTGGATAAGTTTGTTGTGGTTTTTATTGATGACATTCTGATTTATTCCAAGAATGACGAAGAACATGCGGAACATCTCAGAATTGTGTTAGAGTTATTGAAAGATAGGAAGTTGTATGCAAAGTTGTCCAAATGTGAGTTCTGGCTGAGTGAAGTTAGTTTTCTTGGACATGTGATTTCTAAGAATGGTATTGCAGTGGATCCTACAAAAGTAGAAGCGGTATCTCAGTGGGAAGCGCCGAAGACTGTTTCTGAAATCAGAAGTTTTCTTGGTCTTGCAGGTTATTACAGAAAGTTTATCGAAGGATTCTCAAAGTTAGCTTTGCCGTTGACGAAGTTGACTCGTAAAGGACACGCGTTCATTTGGGATTCTGATTGTGATAAAGGTTTCCAAGAATTGAACGGAGATTGACTAGTGCTCCTGTTCTGATTTTGCCGAATCCGGCGGAATCTTTTGTGGTCTATTGTGATGCATCTCTGTTGGGTCTAGGTGGTGTTTTAATGCAGAATCAACAGGTAGTTGCGTATGCTTCGAGGCAGTTGAAGGTTCATGAAAGGAACTATCCTACTCATGACTTAGAGTTGGCAGCAGTTGTGTTTGTCTTGAAATTGTGGAGACATTATCTGTACGGTTCGAGATTTGAAGTGTATAGTGATCATAAGAGTTTGAAGTATCTTTTCGATCAGAAAGAGCTCAATATGAGGCAAAGAAGGTGGTTGGAATTTCTCAAAGATTATGATTTTGGGTTGAATTACCATCCTGGTAAGGCAAATGTGGTTGCAGATGCTTTGAGCAGGAAATCCTTGCATATGTCTATGATGATGGTTCGTGAATTGGAGTTAATTGAACAATTCCGAGATTTGAGTTTAATTTGTGAAAGTACTCCGAAGTGTGTTCGTTTGGGTATGTTGAAACTTACTAGTAGTATTCTAGAAGAGATCAGGATCGGGCAGAAATCTGATGTTAATTTAGTTGATAAATTGACATTGATCAACCAAGGTCAAGGCGGTGAGTTTAGAATTGATGAAAATGATGTTATGAGATTTGGCGATAGAGTTTGTGTTCCGGATATTGCAGAAATCAAGAAGAGTATATTAGAGGAAGGACATCGCAGTGGGATGAGTATTCATCCGGGTGCCACGAAAATGTATCATGATTTGAAGAAATTGTTTTGGTGGCCGGGAATGAAAAAGGAAATAGCTGAATTTGTGTATGCATGTTTAATCTGTCAGAAATCGAAGATTGAGCATCAGAAGCCGTCTGGATTTATGCAACCAATGTCTATTCCAGAATGGAAGTGGGATAGTATTTCTATGGATTTTGTGTCTGGGTTGCCGAGGACTCCTATGAATTGTGAAGCAATATGGGTCGTTGTGGATAGGTTGACTAAGTCTGCTCATTTTATACCGGTGCGAACGGATTACTCAATGGAGAGATTGGCACAGTTATATATTGAGAAAATAGTGAGTTTGCATGGAGTTCCTTCTAGTATTGTGTCGGATAGAGATCCGAGGTTCACTTCGAAATTTTGGGAAGGATTGCAGAAGGCTTTGGGTACTAAATTGAGGTTGAGTTCAGCTTACCATCCTCAGACTGATGGACAGACGGAGAGGACGATTCAATCGTTAGAAGATTTATTGCGTGCTTGTGTTTTAGAGAAGGGTGGAGCTTGGGATAGCTATTTGCCATTGATTGAATTTACTTATAACAATAGTTACCATTCGAGTATTGGTATGGCTCCGTTTGAGGCATTGTATGGTAGACGGTGTAGAACACCTTTGTGTTGGTATGAATCTGGAGAGAGTTCGGTAGTTGGGCCAGAGATTGTTCAGCAGACTACTGAAAAGATCAAATTGATTCAAGAGAAGATGAGAGCTTCTCAGAGTCGTCAGAAAAGTTATCATGACAAGAGGAGAAAGAATTTAGAATTCAGTGTTGGAGATCATGTGTTTATGAGAGTCACTCCGATGACGGGTATTGGTCGAGCGTTGAAATCTAAGAAATTGACTCCGCGTTTTATTGGTCCGTTTCAGATTACGGAAAGAGTTGGAGAAGTTGCTTATCGTATTGCTTTACCTCCGAGACTTGCGAATTTGCACGATGTTTTTCATGTTTCTCAGTTAAGGAGATACATTCCAGACCCATCTCATGTAATCCAAATAGATGATGTACAGGTGAGAGATAACCTGACAGTAGAAACATTGCCTATGAGGATAGAAGATCGGGAAGTGAAACAGTTAAGAGGTAAAGAGATAGCATTAGTGAAGGTTGCCTGGGGAGGTCCAGCAGATGGAAATATCACTTGGGAGCTGGAGAGCCAAATGAAAGAGGCTTATCCGGAGCTGTTCGTCTAAGGTATGTTTTCGAGGACGAAAACTCTTTTAGTGGGGGAGAGTTGTAACACCCCAGTTTCAATTATCTGAATTATTTAAATTTGGGAAATTATTTTATTAGGATTAATAAAATAAAAAGGAATTATTTATTTTGAAATATGGAGGAAAATAAAAGAAATAAGAAAATGCTGAGTTTTTAAGATATTGGGCTTAGATATTGTTAGTAAAGAGTGGGGGTGCAGGAGAAATAAAATTATGTTTTGGAACTCAAGTTAGTTTTCTCATTTCACGATAAACAGAAGTTGAGAATTTGGGGAAATAGAGCTCTGAAGGTACGAGGAACGAAGAACATCGCTCAAGAATTCAAAGCTGCTAATTGATAAGGTAAGGGGGGTTATTACTCGGTTTACCTTTGTTTATGGGTTTATGTATGGTTAATTTGGGTAATCGTAGGGAAGAACCCCAATTGTTAGATGTTAGTGGGAATCAATACCCTTAAGATTGAACCTTGTAGAAAATGGTTAGGTTCCCAATTTTTATGAATCGATTAGGAATTTTAGGTTCCAAATGGTGAATTGGGAGTATATCTGTATGATCGTGAATTTACCTTGGAGGTTGTAGGGCTAACCTTAATGTTGTCAAAAATTCCCCAAAAAGAGACGAGTAATCACTGTTAAGGTTACTATAATAATTGTTGGTAATTATGAAATGAACGTGTTGTTTTGAGTTGTGAAACATCGATGTCGTTAGGTACCGAAATGCGCGTTTAGCCGACATTTTTCCCGCGTTTGGCTGCTGTTTCTGAGCTGCTGCAGGTTCAGGAAAATCCTGTACGCGCTCAGCAACACGGGCCGTGTTGCACAACACGGGCACCCGTGTTGCTCTTCTGTGTTGGGAGATGGTGTGCTTCTGGTTGCACAACACGGGCCGTGTTGCACAACACGGGCACCCGTGTTGCTCCCCCTGTACTGATAAGGATAAAATGTTTTTTTTTCTGGAATGTGTTGCCCAACACGGGCCGTGTTGCACAACACGGGCACCCGTGTTGAGTCCCTGTATTGATGAGGAAAAATTGTGTTTTTGGACGTATTGCCCAACACGGGCCGTGTTGTACGACACGGGCACCCGTGTTGAGGTTACTGTGTTGATTTTTCTGAACCTTGTTTTCAGTGCTTGATTTTGGATTTTATTGCCATGCTTTTGGATAATGTTATCGAGCGTGAATTTATAATATGACTTGATATGATTGATGTTTAAATAGTATGCTGAGTGATTACATGCTATCCATATCTTGTTATGATTTGATGTTGTTAATGTGCATGATATGTTGATTGATGTTCATAGTATGCTGAGTGTTACATACTTACATATCATGTTGCATTTGTTAATTCCCATTGTGTGGAATTAACATGGTGGCCAATATACGTGTCCGCGATTTAATGGAACGTTGAGGTGGTAGCCGTGTCCGCGATATAATGGAACGGTGAGTTATCCGTGACCCGAGATTTAATGGGGCGGTAAAGTGGTACCACATGCATGGGTGTGTTGCATTACCTTGAATATGACATGAATGGATGGTTTTTCCAATGTTGTATTTGATTGTTTGTATGCACGTATAATTGCTAAATGGTTGACGATATTTGATGTTAATTGCAAATATGAAAAGCAATATATTATGGTGTATGAATTGTAAAGGTTTTTGTGAACTATGAAATATGCTAATTATTGGGTGATGCTTATGATTTCTGAATTGATTGTTATGAACGTATAATCAAATGTATAATTGAGATGCTCACCCTTACTGTTGAATATTTCAGATTGAGGAGCTTCGTTCAGGTGCTTGGCGAAGGCTTGTCGTTCTAGTTTATTTTCGTTTTAGTATTGTCCGGGTCATGCTCTGATAGTTGTAACTCCGGGAACGTTTGTTTGTCGAGCTGCTTTAGTCAGACTCGTTTATTTCCTTAGTATTTGGTTATAATATAATGTTGATATATTCCAGGTGTTAATCCCTGATGATTGAAAATATTATAACTTTGGTTTTATTAAATAAATTATTCCGCTGTGTAAACATGTATGAGTTACTACTAAGATTATGCATGACAGGAATTGTTTTATTAAAAGAGAATTGTAGCATCCTCGAATTATACATGTACTCTGATATTATGCTTTTAATAATTGCGAAAATTACTTGGGGTTTTAGAGGGTGTTACAATAGTGGTATCAGAGCATAGTCGGTCGTTGCGACCAGAGTCTTGAGTCAGTCATCCCTTTTGGTATGCGATTAGTGTAAGATAACACTGTCGATACTGTATTCTAATGAAGAGTATGTTTTAATTCTCAGGAATATGGCTGGAGGTAACGGACGAAATGATGCTGCACTAGCTGAGGCTTTGGGGATGTTAGCTGGTGTACTTGCTGGAAACCCAACTGGAGGCGTGATTGGTGCTGATAGGCAATTGGGAAATTTCCAAAGGAACAATCCTCCGTTGTTCAAAGGTACACATGACCCTGAAGATGTTCGGGGAAGAAAGGAAATTGAGTTTTTGGAGCTTAAGCAGGGCAATCTGACTGTCAGTGAATATGCTACTAAGTTCACTGAGCTGGCAAAGTATTATGCACACTACAACAATGATGAGGCTGGAGAATTCTCTAAATGTATCAAATTTGAGAATGGTCTCCGAGATGAGATTAAGCAGGGAATCAGGTACCAACGTATTCGTAGATTTTCTGATCTGGTGGATTGTAGCAGGATCTTGGAAGAAGATATTACCAAGAATAGGTCGTCTCACTCTCGTGGGACTGTTGATAAAAGAGGAAAGCAACATATGGACCGTGGCAAGCCATATGGTAGAGATAACCAGAGATCAGGCGGTTGGAAAAGGCCTAGTGGGGGAGATTCTAAGGCTCCTATCAGATGCTACAGGTGTGGTGAATTTGGTCATCACATTCGAGACTGCAAGAGTGATGAGAAGAAGTGCTATAAATGTGGAAAGACTGGTCATTTGTCTAGTGATTGCAAGGGGAAGTCTGTCACTTGTTACAATTATGGCGAAGAAGGTCACATTCGTCCGCAGTGTCCCAAGCCTAGGAAGGATCAGTCAGGTGGAAAAGTGTTCGCTTTGTCTGGATCTGAGACTACTCCAGAGGATCGATTGATTAAAGGTACGTGTTTTATTCATGGCACACCTTTAGTTGCAATTATTGATACTGGTGCAACTCATTCTTTCATTTCTTTGGATTGTGCTGAGAGGTTGAAACTGGACATATCTGGTATGCGAGGTAGCATGGTTGTTGATACTCCTGCATCGGGTTCAGTGACAACTTCACTTGTATGTAGGAATTGTCCTATTGAGATTTTTGGTAGAGGTTTCGGTATGGATTTAGTGTGCCTACCGCTTGAACAAATTGATATTATCCTTGGGATGAACTGGTTGGAATTCAACCGGGTTCATCTGAATTGCTTTGCTAAGACGGTGATTTTTCCAGAAGCAGTTGGCGTCGAGAATTTGACTATGACTGCTAGGCAGGTACAAGAAGCAATGGAAGACGGTGCTAATGTGTTTATGTTACTTGCTTCGTTAGATGCAACAGGAAAGGTCAGGAGTGTGGAATTGCCAGTGGTGTGTGATTTTCCAGAAGTCTTTCCGGATGATGTCGGTGAATTACCTCCTGGGAGAGAAGTGGAATTCTCTATAGATTTGATTCCTGGTACGAGACCGGTGTCGATGGCGCCATATCGTATGTCTGCGTCTGAATTGGCTGAATTGAAGAGTCAGTTGGAAGATTTACTGGAGAAGAAGTTTATTCGTCCAAGTGTTTCGCCTTGGGGTGCTCCGGTATTGTTGGTTAAGAAGAAAGAAGGTTCTATGAGACTGTGTGTTGATTACAGGCAATTGAACAAGGTAACCATTAAGAATCGGTACCCGTTACCGAGGATTGATGATTTAATGGATCAACTAATTGGAGCCAGTGTATTCAGTAAGATTGACTTGAGATCTGGATATCATCAGATTCGTGTGAAAGCGGAAGATATTCAAAAGACTGCTTTTCGAACGAGGTATGGGCATTATGAATATTCTGTTATGCCGTTCGGAGTTACTAATGCACCTGGTGTTTTCATGGAATATATGAATAGGATTTTTCATCCGTATCTGGATAAGTTTGTTGTGGTTTTTATTGATGACATTCTGATTTATTCCAAGAATGACGAAGAACATGCGGAACATCTCAGAATTGTGTTAGAGTTGTTGAAAGATAGGAAGTTGTATGCAAAGTTGTCCAAATGTGAGTTCTGGCTGAGTGAAGTTAGTTTTCTTGGACATGTGATTTCTAAGAATGGTATTGCAGTGGATCCTACAAAAGTAGAAGCGGTATCTCAGTGGGAAGCGCCGAAGACTGTTTCTGAAATCAGAAGTTTTCTTGGTCTTGCAGGTTATTACAGAAAGTTTATCGAAGGATTCTCAAAGTTAGCTTTGCCGTTGACGAAGTTGACTCGTAAAGGACACGCGTTCATTTGGGATTCTGATTGTGAGAAAGGTTTCCAAGAATTGAACGGAGATTGACTAGTGCTCCTGTTCTGATTTTGCCGAATCCGGCGGAATCTTTTGTGGTCTATTGTGATGCATCTCTGTTGGGTCTAGGTGGTGTTTTAATGCAGAATCAACAGGTAGTTGCGTATGCTTCGAGGCAGTTGAAGGTTCATGAAAGGAACTATCCTACTCATGACTTAGAGTTGGCAGCAGTTGTGTTTGTCTTGAAATTGTGGAGACATTATCTGTACGGTTCGAGATTTGAAGTGTATAGTGATCATAAGAGTTTGAAGTATCTTTTCGATCAGAAAGAGCTCAATATGAGGCAAAGAAGGTGGTTGGAATTTCTCAAAGATTATGATTTTGGGTTGAATTACCATCCTGGTAAGGCAAATGTGGTTGCAGATGCTTTGAGCAGGAAATCCTTGCATATGTCTATGATGATGGTTCGTGAATTGGAGTTAATTGAACAATTCCGAGATTTGAGTTTAATTTGTGAAAGTACTCCGAAGTGTGTTCGTTTGGGTATGTTGAAACTTACTAGTAGTATTCTAGAAGAGATCAGGATCGGGCAGAAATCTGATGTTAATTTAGTTGATAAATTGACATTGATCAACCAAGGTCAAGGCGGTGAGTTTAGAATTGATGAAAATGATGTTATGAGATTTGGCGATAGAGTTTGTGTTCCAGATATTGCAGAAATCAAGAAGAGTATATTAGAGGAAGGACATCGCAGTGGGATGAGTATTCATCCGGGTGCCACGAAAATGTATCATGATTTGAAGAAATTGTTTTGGTGGCCGGGAATGAAAAAGGAAATAGCTGAATTTGTGTATGCATGTTTAATCTGTCAGAAATCGAAGATTGAGCATCAGAAGCCGTCTGGATTTATGCAACCAATGTCTATTCCAGAATGGAAGTGGGATAGTATTTCTATGGATTTTGTGTCTGGGTTGCCGAGGACTCCTATGAATTGTGAAGCAATATGGGTCGTTGTGGATAGGTTGACTAAGTCTGCTCATTTTATACCGGTGCGAACGGATTACTCAATGGAGAGATTGGCACAGTTATATATTGAGAAAATAGTGAGTTTGCATGGAGTTCCTTCTAGTATTGTGTCGGATAGAGATCCGAGGTTCACTTCGAAATTTTGGGAAGGATTGCAGAAGGCTTTGGGTACTAAATTGAGGTTGAGTTCAGCTTACCATCCTCAGACTGATGGACAGACGGAGAGGACGATTCAATCGTTAGAAGATTTATTGCGTGCTTGTGTTTTAGAGAAGGGTGGAGCTTGGGATAGCTATTTGCCATTGATTGAATTTACTTATAACAATAGTTACCATTCGAGTATTGGTATGGCTCCGTTTGAGGCATTGTATGGTAGACGGTGTAGAACACCTTTGTGTTGGTATGAATCTGGAGAGAGTTCGGTAGTTGGGCCAGAGATTGTTCAGCAGACTACTGAAAAGATCAAATTGATTCAAGAGAAGATGAGAGCTTCTCAGAGTCGTCAGAAAAGTTATCATGACAAGAGGAGAAAGAATTTAGAATTCAGTGCTGGAGATCATGTGTTTATGAGAGTCACTCCGATGACGGGTATTGGTCGAGCGTTGAAATCTAAGAAATTGACTCCGCGTTTTATTGGTCCGTTTCAGATTACGGAAAGAGTTGGAGAAGTTGCTTATCGTATTGATTTACCTCCGAGACTTGCGAATTTGCACGATGTTTTTCATGTTTCTCAGTTAAGGAGATACATTCCAGACCCATCTCATGTAATCCAAATAGATGATGTACAGGTGAGAGATAACCTGACAGTAGAAACATTGCCTATGAGGATAGAAGATCGGGAAGTGAAACAGTTAAGAGGTAAAGAGATAGCATTAGTGAAGGTTGCCTGGGGAGGTCCAGCAGATGGAAATATCACTTGGGAGCTGGAGAGCCAAATGAAAGAGGCTTATCCGGAGCTGTTCGTCTAAGGTATGTTTTCGAGGACGAAAACTCTTTTAGTGGGGGAGAGTTGTAACACCCCAGTTTCAATTATCTGAATTATTTAAATTTGGGAAATTATTTTATTAGGATTAATAAAATAAAAAGGAATTATTTATTTTGAAATATGGAGGAAAATAAAAGAAATAAGAAAATGCTGAGTTTTTAAGATATTGGGCTTAGATATTGTTAGTAAAAAGTGGGGGTGCAGGAGAAATAAAATTATGTTTTGGAACTCAAGTTAGTTTTCTCATTTCACGATAAACAGAAGTTGAGAATTTGGGGAAATAGAGCTCTGAAGGTACGAGGAACGAAGAACATCGCTCAAGAATTCAAAGCTGCTAATTGATAAGGTAAGGGGGGTTATTACTCGGTTTACCTTTGTTTATGGGTTTATGTATGGTTAATTTGGGTAATCGTAGGGAAGAACCCCAATTGTTAGATGTTAGTGGGAATCAATACCCTTAAGATTGAACCTTGTAGAAAATGGTTAGGTTCCCAATTTTTATGAATCGATTAGGAATTTTAGGTTCCAAATGGTGAATTGGGAGTATATCTGTATGATCGTGAATTTACCTTGGAGGTTGTAGGGCTAACCTTAATGTTGTCAAAAATTCCCCAAAAAGAGACGAGTAATCACTGTTAAGGTTACTATAATAATTGTTGGTAATTATGAAATGAACGTGTTGTTTTGAGTTGTGAAACATCGATGTCGTTAGGTACCGAAATGCGCGTTTAGCCGACATTTTTCCCGCGTTTGGCTGCTGTTTCTGAGCTGCTGCAGGTTCAGGAAAATCCTGTACGCGCTCAGCAACACGGGCCGTGTTGCACAACACGGGCACCCGTGTTGCTCTTCTGTGTTGGGAGATGGTGTGCTTCTGGTTGCACAACACGGGCCGTGTTGCACAACACGGGCACCCGTGTTGCTCCCCCTGTACTGATAAGGATAAAATGTTTTTTTTTCTGGAATGTGTTGCCCAACACGGGCCGTGTTGCACAACACGGGCACCCGTGTTGAGTCCCTGTATTGATGAGGAAAATTTGTGTTTTTGGACGTATTGCCCAACACGGGCCGTGTTGTACGACACGGGCACCCGTGTTGAGGTTACTGTGTTGATTTTTCTGAACCTTGTTTTCAGTGCTTGATTTTGGATTTTATTGCCATGCTTTTGGATAATGTTATCGAGCGTGAATTTATAATATGACTTGATATGATTGATGTTTAAATAGTATGCTGAGTGATTACATGCTATCCATATCTTGTTATGATTTGATGTTGTTAATGTGCATGATATGTTGATTGATGTTCATAGTATGCTGAGTGTTACATACTTACATATCATGTTGCATTTGTTAATTCCCATTCTGTGGAATTAACATGGTGGCCAATATACGTGTCCGCGATTTAATGGAACGTTGAGGTGGTAGCCGTGTCCGCGATATAATGGAACGGTGAGTTATCCGTGACCCGAGATTTAATGGGGCGGTAAAGTGGTACCACATGCATGGGTGTGTTGCATTACCTTGAATATGACATGAATGGATGGTTTTTCCAATGTTGTATTTGATTGTTTGTATGCACGTATAATTGCTAAATGGTTGACGATATTTGATGTTAATTGCAAATATGAAAAGCAATATATTATGGTGTATGAATTGTAAAGGTTTTTGTGAACTATGAAATATGCTAATTATTGGGTGATGCTTATGATTTCTGAATTGATTGTTATGAACGTATAATCAAATGTATAATTGAGATGCTCACCCTTACTGTTGAATATTTCAGATTGAGGAGCTTCGTTCAGGTGCTTGGCGAAGGCTTGTCGTTCTAGTTTATTTTCGTTTTAGTATTGTCCGGGTCATGCTCTGATAGTTGTAACTCCGGGAACGTTTGTTTGTCGAGCTGCTTTAGTCAGACTCGTTTATTTCCTTAGTATTTGGTTATAATATAATGTTGATATATTCCAGGTGTTAATCCCTGATGATTGAAAATATTATAACTTTGGTTTTATTAAATAAATTATTCCGCTGTGTAAACATGTATGAGTTACTACTAAGATTATGCATGACAGGAATTGTTTTATTAAAAGAGAATTGTAGCATCCTCGAATTATACATGTACTCTGATATTATGCTTTTAATAATTGCGAACATTACTTGGGGTTTTAGAGGGTGTTACACCATCGACACCGGACTAGTTCCAGGAATCAAATCTATAGTAAATTCTACCTCCCTCTCAGGTGGCAATTCACTAACGTCTTCCGGAAACACCTCTGGAAATTCATTCACCACTGGCAATCCATCACTCTTTGCTTTTCCCTCCGCTTCTATTGCAGAATACAACATAAATACCACATCACCATCTTTCACAGCTAGGTTCATCTGTTTAACCGACATAGTCACATCTTCGACACCAACCTCTTCAGGAAAAATAACCGTCTTCGCAAAACAATTGATATGAACCTGGTTGAATTCCAACCAGTTCATTCCAAGGATGATATCAAGTTGTTCTAACGGTAGTCACACTAAATCCATACCGAAACCCCTACTAAAAATCACAATAGGACAATTCCTACAAACATACGAAGTAGTCACTGGACCCGACGCAGGAGTATCAATAACCATACTTCCATCCATATTAGAAATTTCCAAATTCAATCTTTTAGCACAACCCAAAGCAATAAAAGAATGCGTAGCTCCAGTATCAATAATCGCAATCAAAGGTATGTCATTAATAAAACATGTACCTTTAATCAGCCGATCATCTGGCTTAGTCTCTGACCCAGACAATGCAAACACTATACCACCAGCTTGCTCCTTCTTGGGTTTTGTACACTGAGGACGAGTATGACCTTCTTCACCACAGTTGTAACAAGTCACCACTCTTACTCTGCAATCATTGGCCACATGGTCGAGTTTCCCACACTTGAAACACTTCTTATCATTACTTTTACAATCCACCATACGATGTCCTATCTCACCACACTTGTAGCACTTAATGGAAGAACTAGAATCTCCTCCACCAAACTTCTTCCAACCACCGGGTCTCTGATTACTTCTATCATAAGGCTTACCACGATCCATCTGTTGCTTACCCTTCCTATCAACATACCCTCGAGCATTCGACTTAGTGCTAGCAAGATCCTCCTCTAAAATCCTACTACAGTCAACCAAATCAGGAAATCTTTGGATACGCTGATACCGAATACCCTGCTTAATCTCATCACGAAGACCATTCTCAAACTTGATACATTTGGAAAATTCTCCATCTACATCGTTAGTATAATGAGCATAATACTTCGCTAACTCAGTAAACTTCGAAGCATACTCACTGACAGTCTTGTTACCCTGCTTGAGTTCCAGAAACTCAATCTCCTTCTTGCCTATGATGTCCTTAGGAAAGTACCTCCTCATAAAAGCCCTCCTGAACACAGCCCAAGTCAACGCAATACCATCTTCTTCCATTTCAGTTCTGGTAGCAACCCACCAGTCATCAGCTTCCTCTGCTAACATGTGAGTTCCGTATCTCACCTTCAGCCCTTCAGCACAGTCAATTACTCTGAAGATCCTCTCGATCTCCTTCAACCACTTCTGAGCACCTTCGGGATCATGTGCACCCTTGAACAACGGAGGATTATTCCTCTGAAAATTCCCCAATTGTCGGTCAGCACCAATCACAGCTCCCTGCTGGTTCCCTCCGAGTACTCCAGCCAACATTCCCAATGCTTCAACAATAGCATCGTCGTTTCTTCCGTTACCTCTTCCAGCCATTATTCTGTAACATTACAAAACAACCTCATCAGCACACAAGTATCGACAGTGTCATCTTACACTAGTCGCATACAAAAGGGATAATGACACAAGACAAGACCAACTATGCTCTGATACCACTATTGTAACACCCCTTCTAAAATGCCCCGAATAATATTAATTATATCAATGATTAAAGACATATTCCATCAGAGTTAACACGGAACAAGGGATGTCACAATTATGAAATAAATAAAACTTCCAATAAAATAGTAGTCATGCTACACTGAGGGTCATTATTCAAATAATTCAATCAAATTAAGACCATGTTTTACACAGCGGAAAAATACCATAACCAAAACGGAATAAACCAAAACATAATTATTCCCAATGAAATTCAAAGAAACAATTGAATAATAACTAATTCCTCAACTAACCGTTCCCCAGTGTTACAACCTATCAGAGCACGACACTGACACGCGGACTTAAAGTAACATAGCTCTAGAGCCATCCTCACCAACTCCTGAGCTGCTAACTTTAATCTGAAAATTGTTAAAGTAAGGGTGAGATTTCTCATAATTAACATGCATTATAAGCTTCTCAATCAACAATATATCACAAGCATATTATTTCACCCATTTTAGCATAAATTCAGGTTCAACACGCAGTTCCAATCATACAAGTCATTATGCATAAATCATTAATCAACAAAAGAATTGTAACACTGGAAGACATCCTAACATGTTACAATTCCATGCAAACACAAATGCAGACACAATGCATGTGGTACCAACACGTGACCAAGTCACCCAACACTGATCCATCATCAACCGGATACATCAACCATCGATTCGTCCATAAACACACGGACACGAATCCAGCCTAACCACCCATCATCACCCGGGTATCGGTTAACGGAAATACAAGTCAAATTCCATACAATGGGAATTAACTTCACCAAAACAATGCATATGCACACACATCACTAGCATGCAACATTAAATCAGTCTATGAAATACATCAATTTATCATAACTGAACCAAAACCAAAAACATGATATCTCAAAGATCATGCACACCATCATTAGCAACATAAACATGCCTTTCATTCACACAATACTAATACATCCATCCATCACAGGTTCACTGTTACATACACACCCATGTGCGTTAGCCAATAATCACTTATTCCGGGATTTGACTCATTTTCAAAATAATTTCAGGTTTTAGGAAATCTTTTCATTTTATAAAATAGAGCATTAAATTTAAGAAATAACGTCCAAAACGGCACTCAAAACGGACTTACGGTTTAAAAGTTATGATTTTTCAAAGTTTAATATTTTTCAAAAAGTTACAGCAGAACTCGGTTCCTACATATGCAGGAACCGGTTCCTGCGAAGTTCAAAAATCACGTTTCTGGAAAATGTATGGGAACCCGGTTCCTACCTATACAGGAACCGGTTCCTACGTGCATTTTTGCCAGTTTTTATAAATTCACACAGTGGAACCCGGTTCCTCCCCACTGGGAACCGGTTCCCACGACCTGCAGAGCCCAAAACTGCTATTTTTGACAACATTATGTATCTCAATCCATTCCTTTTTATTCCCATACACATCAATACAACATCATAAATCATGTTTCCATCATTCCTATTAATTATTTATCACATTAATGGTTCCAATTCCTATAAAATTCGACACAATTGGGGATAATCCTACAAACCTAGAATTCCAAACCGGGATTCCCTAACATACTATGATCCATACTATTGAATATATAAACTGATAATGCGAATTAACTAATCGAAATCACCCCTTACCTCGCGATGATCCTTCGAATTCACGGCATTTGGCTTTTTCCTCTCTTCTCTTCTCTTCTCCAATTTCACGTATAATGACTTTCCCAAATAACCTTCTTTTTCTTTTCCTTTTTATCCTTCTTTTTATATTCCTTTTATTATTTTCCAAATAATAGTAATAAATTAGTTATTATTTAGTAGAGCTTTTTACTTCATACACCTCTAATTCAACCTTACACCCCCCGGTCTTCCTTTTTAATTTCATAATTAATTCATCCATTTAATCCAAAATATTATTAATTAAGCCTTTAATTAATTTAATAATTAAATTCCTAATTATTTAACACTTGAATAAATTTGGAGTGTCACAGAGCCCACGCTCGAGGAGGTACTTCTTCATATTGTCCGTTGTCGGGACCTGGACTAATTCTTTGTTAAAGCGTGCAATATATGCATACAGAGACTCGTCCCTGCCTTGTATGATCACTTCGAGCGAAGCTTCTGATTTAGGGTGTCGATGGGAGGCGGTGAAATTCTTTGAAAATATCCTCCCGAGTTATTTCCATGAGGTGATGGATTCATCGGGCAGGCTCTTGTACTATGCCATCGCCCCCTTCCTGAGAGTGGTTGGGAAGATTCTGCATTTGATGACTCCCCTGACCCATATGTATTCGAGGAGGGCATTGATGTTCTTGATGTGTTTGTCAGAGTCTGTTGTTCCATCGTAAGTCCCTAAAGTGGGTGGTTTCTCTAGGCCGACAGGAAGCAGAGCTTCATTAATCTCTCTCGATAGTGGGCTATGGTCCCATCGGGGGGAGAGGCTCCTTCGTTTCTGCTTTGGCTCGGAAGAAGACAGTTGAGCACGGTCGATTTTCCTGTTGTCCTTCCTCTTCTTGAATGAAGGGGAGTCTTGATCCATGAGAGGAGGTGTGCAATTGCGTTTCTTGAAGAAAGAAACATCGCGCCTCTCCTTTCTGGGCAGTAGGCCACGCCTGGGTGGCGATGCACTAGGGGAGTTTTGTTGTCGGGCTCTCCGAGAAGGAGATCTTAATCTCCTGTTCTCACAGGGCCCCTATCCTTTGATTTTGTTGCAAGATGAGGGTGTTGGTTTGATTGATAGAAACGAGCAGTGCTGCCATGGTCGGGTCGATGTTGAGAGGGATAAGAACTGGTTGCATGACTACTGGCAGTTCCTCAACAAGATTCTTGGAATATTCTTTATCCAAGAATTGGTCGTCGTCGTGTCGGGCATCTGTAGAATCTAGAGACGCGGTTTGTACGTCCCGAAAGCCCAAGTTGTCCTCGAGATGAGGGTGTTCCTGACTCCCGTCGGTTTTGCGAGCAGAGGAAAGAATGGTCTTTCCAGACAAGTGAAGATCATCATGGTTGGCCATGATTAGAGAGATGAATCTTGAAAGAGTTGTTTTGATCTTAAGTTCCGAGGAAAAAAAAAGGGGGGAGCAGTTTCCCACAGACGGCGCCACTGATATTGCCGGTTGATCAGAACCTGGTGAACGGCGGGAAGATGATCTGCAGTCCGGCTGTAAGCTGAGGAGAAAATGGGGTTGTACCTGCAAGGCACTCCAACGATCAAGTAAGAGTGGGAACAAGGAGGTACAAGCAGAAATATCAGGTAGTGAGTAGTGAATATGTGATACCTGACCCTCACAAGTGTAAGGGTTTATATAATGCCCCTAGTGTGTGGCCATTGGTTCCTGATTTCCCGCATAGATATGTGAGTCCGGAAAATCAGGTAACTGCCAAGACTTGGTCAAACCGAGAAGTTGTGCCTGTAACTAGCCGTTGATTCCTAGGAAGGGACTAATTACGTGCATCTCTCTAGTTGATTCCTGGTGGTATGCACGACATTGGATTCGGGAAGACATAGAGGATGCTCGTCGATCATTATGAGCCAGTGGCGAAGCTGAAGGGAAAACGGCTGTCGTTTCCCGACAAAAGATAGTCGTGTGGGCGATTTGGGTCATGGTCATGTGGACTGTATCCAAGGAGATCTTTTGGGCCGGGCTTAGTCAAACTGTCAGGTCAGTCCAGAACACAACTGATGCACCACCTAGCATAAACACATATCCTGTTGTGGATTTTCGACCCTCGACATCACTACACCAACTTGAATCAGTGTACCCCACTAACTTGCATTCTTTTTCTTTATCAGCTGCAGGAAACAAAATATCATAGTCGAGAGTTCCTTTGAGATACCTCAGTATCTGCTTCTCCGCTTCTAGATGTGATACCTTTGACTTTTGCATGAATATACTTACCATATCTACACTGTATTCTAAGTATGGCCTCGTGTGACAAAGGTATCTTAATGACCCAATAAGTCTTCTGTATTGGGTTGGGTCGATATCATCTTCATCTACATCTTTCGATAGTTGCAACCTTGGTTCAACATGTGTCGAAGTTGAGTTGCATTCTTCCATCTCAAATCTCTTGAGAATTTCTCCTGCATATCTTCTTTGATGCATCATTAAACCTCATCTTCTCATGTAGAATTCGATGCCAAGGAAATATGAAATGTCACCCAGATCAGACATTTTTAGAATTCCTTGGTGAGATCACCTTTGAATTCTTCGATCTCACTTTTGTATCTACCTGTTATCAACAAGTCATCGACATAGAGACATAGTATAAGCAATTCACTATTACTTCTTCTTACATATATTCCATGTTCAATTGTGCACTTCACAAATTCCTCCTCCCTTAGGAAACTATCTGTCGTACCCCAAATTTGCCCTACCTGTTACTTTTGTCTGGCTTGGACTTTGCATCCCATTTGCATAATTTCCACTAAGTTATTTGCATAGCATGCATATCAGGGAATCAAGCACTTTTGGTTTAAAGCATTGGGGTTATGCCATCCTTATGTTTAATTTTGGTTTGAAGTTTCTTTATCAGGTAAAAACAAGTTCATTTGGGTCCTTAGCAGTGGATTGTGGAATGAAGTTCTGAGGTATCATGGGTTTCTTTCTTCATCAAGTTATAAGACTATTTCACACTCAAATTCCTCAGAGCCTGGATTAGGGTTTATTTCCCTAATGTTTGTCAAGAATCTCTAAGTCACCAAGTCAAGAGTTTTAAGTTTAAATTAATAAACATGGAATCCGGGCACAAGAAATAAGGTTGGAGGTTCATGATGATCAAGGCATGTTTTTGTTTCTTCAGTTACAAGTTACTTGTGGTTTGGACATCAAGGTTATGGTTCTCATTAAGGGCGCGAGTTTGATTTGGACACGATGCAAAGAGTGAGGTTAGAAGACAAGGCATACGTTTTACTTGAAATATAAGTTACTAAGGTCATCTGTGATTTCTTGAAGTTCAAGTTACAAAGGCAAGATATGTCATTCAAATCATTCAAGTAGGGAATTTTCAATTTCAAACAAGATTCAAGAGTTGTCTAACTTCCAAACAAAAAATTTCATCATTCATAAAATTCATTCAAGTTTTGTATTCAAGTTACATTTTTTGGGGAAATTTACAAAACGGATTACAAGTTGAAATACAAGTTACAATTGTTTTGTTTACAAAGAAAGAAATATTGGGTATTCAATTTTCTTTTGCTTCATCTTCAAGTAACTCGTCCTCACTCCTTGCCATGACTTTTGCTTCACCTTTCAACCATGCTTTTGCCATCCGATCCTCGTGTTCATGAAACAAGAAAGAGGGAAAAGTTAGCTAACATCAATATGTGAATAAGATTCCAAGAAAGAACTAATTGTTAAAAGAAAATTTGCATTTCATCATTAGGGTTTGCATTTGGAATCAAAAATTAAAAAGGGGTTTGTTTTCAATCATAGGCTATCTTCTCCTATTTTGCAAATCACAAAAAGTTTAGGTTTTTGGTTCACAAAAGGAAAAGGAATTTGCAAACGTTTTCTTACTGCAAAAGCAAAACACAAAATTTCCATAAACAACTAGCTAAACAGGTAGCAAATACAAAATGCAAAAGCAAAGCAAAGCTGCCAAACAAGGCAACATATGTAAAACACCAGCCCAAAACAGACATACAGAAACAAGCCAAACAACACTGTAAAACAGTAGCCCAAAACGGACATACAAAAATAGCAAAGCAGTCATGCAGCAGGCCATAAACATCAGCAGTAACAGGAAAACCAAAACAAGCCATAACAGCAACAGTTCATAAAAAACACAGCAAGCTAGCAATAGCTCACAAAGCCCTATATATCATCATTTTCCCTAAATTGTCAAACCCTTCAGAAATTGTGTAAAAAATCAAAATAGCTTTGCATCATAGATAAATAAAGAGAAAAAGAATAGGTTTTAGAAAGATGTCACCCAGAGCATAACAGTCTAAGCATAGGCTGCTATCCTTAAACTGCAAAATCTGCGTAAACAGTCCAAACAGCCTGCATAACCTATGCATAAGCCTGTCCAAAGCCTGAGATAGCAAGCCACAAAAACTCCAAACACATTATTCCAAATTTTTCCCTCATACACCAAAATGACTAAAAATAGAACCTCGTCCTAAAGCCCAAAGTCAACATACTAATAATGTTCAAAACTTCACCAATTTCCCCCCAATTTCCACCCTTATCTCACTATAAGAAACAACCCTGCAGATAAAAAAAGGGGGACATTTTGAAAGAGAGAGATTTCACACAAAAAATCACACAATACTCTCTTTGCAATATGCAAAACACAGAGACAGAAAAAACTAGATATACACATAGCAAAATGGAAACAATATAAAACCAAGCCAAACCTTGAAAAGACTTCATCGTTCTCGCTAAACACAACCCTTCAGTTTTACAGGGAGGTTGAAAAAAAGAAGAAACACACACTGTAAAAGATACAACTTCAAAAACCAAACAGTCCTTCTCATTGAATAACCTTGACACATAACCTTCATACACAAAAAAAGGAGCAGAGAATCAAGTTACCCAATTTTGTTCACAAGCAAACAATTCACAAATACACAAAATCATAAAATACTCACCTTTGAATCTGAGATTTCTCACCACCTTTCATCATCGTTAACCATCACCAAACAACGACTCCAATACCGAACTTCATCGTATCTGCTCCGTAACCAATTCCTCATCAATTGGTGTCACATCTCCATCACATTCAGAATCAACAAGCGTCATCCATAATCTCAGCCCATGATTATCGCTACGCATATTAATCCTGCAACGCAAGAGAAACAACATTATCTCACAACAGAAAACGAGAAATCACACGGAAGCGCGGGATTAAAAAATCACAGAAGCAAAACCCCTGGAAATTAACTGAAGATTTGCAGATTTCAATTCATCGTCATCACTTTAAAAGCCATCGGAGCCACTCCGACAAGTAAGTGTTTCTCCTTTCATTTCTCTTTGCATGAACATTGCGATTTTCTTTAGTTTGGCAGTGACAATGTTGAAGAGGAAGAAGCGAACCGTGAGGCGGAGAGGGAGTGTGTGAGCAAGAGGGTTTTGATGGATACTGGTGTTACATGGGACAACCGAGAAGCATGAGTGAGAGAGGAATAGGAGGAGAGACATGTCTCTGTTTGAGAGGGATGCTAAGTGGGGGAGGAAAGGGTTACGAGACTCAGAAGAGAGAAAGGGATAAGAATGAAAAAGATGAACAGAGGAAATGTTGGAGAGAGAGAGAGGCGTTGATGGTTATGGTTAGGGTTTTTTAACCCGTCATGCATATGAGATGGAGGCTGGGCCCGAACCATGCTGACCCGGTCCGGTCCAACATTTCATTTTTTTTGCTTGCCCTATTTTTTTTGTTAAAATTTGGGCCCTTGTTGTTTATCCCTTTTCCAGCCCATTCTGAATTAATACACCATCACCCAATAATTTTACTTCATGCCCTCCCTTAGCATTTTAGTGTAGTTTTTATTTATTTTTCTTAAATCCTTTGGTTTAAATTACTTAGCTTGATTAGTTTAACTCTTAATTCCTTTGTTAATTTTATTTATTCAATTAGTTTAGTTAAACGACCCTTAATTATATTTTATTTTACTTGAATAAAAAATCGTATAAAAAATATATATTGAGAACTAGTTTATTAAATTTCTCTTAATATAAAAAAATGCAAAATTTGATTACTTTTCTTTTTAATCTTATAAAACTAAATTTTTCTTATTTTATTTTGAATAGTCATTTAGGATAGTTAATTTTTGTAGATAATTTAAGTAGTTTATTTGTTAGTTTTTGATTTGGTTGTATTGCTTGATTAATTGGATTCTTAATCGAACTTTTGATCCGATTCATCCCCATTCATAGAAACTTGTACCCCCATTCCCATACGGTTTGTAATAGTTTAGAATTTTGTTTCTCCATTATTTTCTTTACCTGTTTAAAATTACCAATGATACATGTTTTATCCAAATTATAACACCTGACCTCCTCTTGGGCTCATCATCAATGAGCATGTATCCACTTACAAATGCACACTCGCACACAGTTCATATTTTGGTCTTGGGCTTTTCTACAGCAACAACTATTCGATCGATTATTTCAATTGGTCGTCTAGAATACTAGTGCCACACTAGTCCCACTTTTTTAGGAGCATGCATATAGCCACCTTGTATGGGCTTTTGGTTTGCATCTTATCCATTGAAGCAACTTATCTCCCCCTGGTTCACATACCAAACATATTCTTAAAGGGTCTCATAGTTGAGTTTAGGCATGGCCATTCTCACGAGGTTAATCAAGTTTTGCCCTTGGTTAACCATAACCTGAATCAACCACTTTGGTCCATATGCCAGGTGTATCCATGCTCAAAGGGTCTCATAGTTGAGGGTAAGAGCACCTACTCTCACGAGATTAGTCAAGTACACCCCTTGGTTAATCATAACCCAATTCAATTCCTATACACCGAGCATTCCATTTACATCTCACATAATACTACTCATTTGGTCACTTTTTCCATGATCACCACACACGATCACTCTTCACAAACACTTCTCCTTTTACCCCATGTTTATAGCATACTCCCTTAGGATGTTAGTTTCCTCTTCTTTGAGATGCGAGCTAATTAGACCTTAGATCGGAACCCATGCATGACAATATTAGGGCTTTTCTAGTCTCCCTCTTAACCTTTTTTCTTTTTATTTTGTAATTAAAACTTATCTTTCACAAATCAAAAATCCCAAAAACACTTAATCATTACTTGAATTCATTTTAAAACTCACAAAACACTCAATCAATCAAAACTTCCCCCAAAAGGGCATGTTATCTCCGTTCTACCGTGACACAGGTCGTGCCTAATGCTAGAATGCATGCGTTAACGTCGCCCACTAAAAAACACCAACAAACCAACCATTTTCTAGAAGAACTACGATGTTCTGATTCCTTCACTGGATACGTAGGCAAAGAGTTGCGAAACCCTCACGAACGCAATAATAAAAAACCATTTCTTTCCCCTTAAGTAAGTATAGTTGTAGATAAACACACCCTTAGAAGCAAACACACAAAATGGATCCCGTTGAGTACAACGGATGTGAGGGGTGCTAATACCTTCCCCTTTCATAACCAACTCCCTTACCCTTTCTCTTGGTCGCAAGGCCATCTTATCCATCCTCTTGTGGTTTTCTCGATATTTCCCCTTCCTTCGGGATAAATAAAGTTCGGTGGCGGCTCTGTGTTTTTTACCGGTAGCTTCACTATCAATCTTCTTATTCCAAGCTCTTGGAACTTGTTCCAATCCATACAAGGATTTATGCAGCCTGTACACCTTCCTCTCTTTGCCATGTTTCACAAACTCAATTGGTTGTTTAACATAAACTTCTTCGTCTAAGGGTCCATTTAAGAATGCATACTTCACGTCCATCTGACATGTGTGCCAACTGTTTATTTATACTAAACCAACAACCAACCTGATTGTTTTGATACTATTCATAGGTGCAAAAACTTCATCAAAGTCTATTCCTTCCTTCTGAAGAAATCCTTTCACCACAAGATTTGCTTTTTGTCGAGTTACCTCCCCTTTGGGATTCATCTTCAGCTTGTATACCCACTTGACATCAATTTCCTTCTTGCCTTGAGGCAATTATATAAGTGACCAAGTATTATTGTCTTCAATTGACTTCACTTCTTAGTTCATTTATTTCACCCACTTTGAATCCTTTAATGCTTCAGCTGCATTTACAAGTTCGACATCTGCATAGAAATCATAATGTACCAGCTCACCTTCATTATCAACTACATCATTTGATGTAATCACACAATCTTGCAACCTTGCTGGAATGCATCTTGTTCTCTGAGGTCTGCTAGTACTTGGTTGATCTATAACTATTGGTTCGTTTTGTCGAACTTCTCTTTTGACTTGAGTTTCTGATTCTTTAAGCAATATTCTCACTGAATCTTTCTTGAAATTTTCAGTCCAATCCCATTCTTTAAGCTCATCTATGATCACGTCTCTGCTGATCACAATCTGCTTGTTCACTGGGTCGAACAACTTGTAACCTACTGTCGAATGATATCCTACTAGGATCATTTGACTTGACTTGTCATCAAGTTTTCTTCTCAAGTGATCTGGCACATGTCTATGTGCAATAGATCCAAACACTTTTAGATGACTCAAGCTAGGCTTCACACCAGACCAACATTCTTCTAGAGTAATTCCTTCTAGCTTCTTTGTTGGACATCTATTTAAGATATATGTTGCATTAGACACAACTTCACCCTAAAAATATTTTGGTAAATTCTTGCCTTTCAACATACTTCTCACCATATTTATGATGGTTCAATTCTTCCTTTCCGCAGTCCCATTCTGTTGTGGAGTGTAGGGTGGCATCACCTCATGCACAATCCCTTATTTTTCACATAACCTGTCGAAATATTTCGACACATATTCTCCACCACCATCAGTTCTTAAAACTTTGACCTTTCGACCACTTTGCCTTTTGATTATAGATTTAAACTTGGTAAATACCTCGATCACTTCACTTTTCTTCTTGATCAGGTAAGTCCACAGTTTTTGACTGAAATCATCTATGAATGTGACAAAGTATTTATTACCTCCAAATGAATCCACCTGGATTAGTCCATATACATAAGAGTATATGACTTCGAGAATAGCCTTCGACTTGCTTCCTGCATCCTTGCTGAAGCTATTCTTGTGTTACTTTGCTTGCACACATTGGTCATACACTTCGTTTGGAATGTTAATTTCTTGCAATTCTGAAACCATATTTTTTCTCTTCAAATCTTTGATGTCTCTGAAGTTGAGATGGCCTAGTCGATAATGCTATATCCATTCGTCTCTGCTAGCTACTGTCGAAAGGAACTTGTGCTCCATAACATTAAGTTCGATCTTGAAAGTTCTATTCTGAGACACAGGAGCCTTCAAGATTAATATTCCATTGGCGTCGATGACTCTCATCATCTTGTCTTCGACCGTCACTTTGTAATTATTTTCGACCAACTGCCTTATGCTAAGCAAGTTGCTCTTCATGCCTGGAATGTATAACACATTGGAAATTAATGACCTTTTGCCATTTTTACTCATAATTAGAATATCTCCAATACCTTCAACTGCTAGAGTATTTTCATTTGCAAATTTTACCATGTTCTTCATTGAGGGTTTTAGGTTGACAAACCAATCTTTCCTTCCAGACACGCGTGATGAGCATCCTGAATCTAAGTATCATTGATCCTTGAATTTTTATTTATCTCTTGCTGTGACCATCAACAACATCTATTCTTATTTATACTTTGCAAACTTTGCATCACTTTCTTGATTCTTTCTCTTCTCTGGACAATCACTCGAATATTTACCATACTTCTGACAATTGTAACACTGAATGTGACTTTTGTCAGGCTTTCGACCATAACCTCTACCTCAATTTGTAACACCACCTCTTTGGTTGCCTTGGTATGTTCTTCTCTGATTCGACACATTTTCTCCGTGTTGATTTCCTCTACCATTCGAATTGTTGTAGCCACATCTATCTTTGTTATCGAACCACTTTCCTTTGCATTTCTTATCTTTTGTTGATTGACCCTACATAACCATATCACTCTTCAACTTGCTTGCATCTCTTTCAGCCATTCTTTTCCCATGAGATTCAAGCATCCTTTGAAGTTCCTCCTTCGATAAAGATGACACGTCCTTCGAATCTTCTATGACAACTACCATATAGTCAAACTTCGGAGCCAAAGATCTCAAGATCTTAGAAACAACTACTCTTGTTGTTAACGTCTTTCTAGAGGTCTTGATTTGATTCACTAGTTTTGTAACCCTGGTGAAGAAATCAGATATGCTTTCGCTATCTTCCATCTGAAACAATTCATATGTTCTTTTGTGAGTTTGTAACCTCACCTCTTTCACCTTCTCAACACCTCCAAATGATTTCTTGAGAATCTCCCAAGCTTCTTTTGTAGATTCTACATCACTAACCTTTTCGAAATTATCTAGGATGACACATTGATGAATTATAAAGAGAGCTTTATAATTCTTCTTCTTCAATTCTTTGTATTCCGCCTCTTCTTTTTCTGAAGCATCTTCATCAAGTGGTTCCAATCCATATTTTACAAGTTCCCAAAGATCTTGAAAACATAATACAACCTTCATCTGTTTGCACAAATTCTCATAGTTATCACCTTTAAGAATCAGAAGATTTGATGAAAAATTTCCATTCGTATAATTCATCACCATTGTGAATTTCTTCTTCTTCTTCCTCAATCGTTCTTCCCTTGAATCACTCAATCAAAGCTCTTGATACTAAATGTTGGAAATCCACCAAAACTCATGATAAATTTCTACCAATCTTGATGAACAAGATTGATATCACCACACAATGACAATGAAAAATAAAAGATGAAGAAAGAAAGAGAATATTTTTCTACAGAGTTTCTCTCTGCCCACAAACTGTGGAAAACTTTACTATTTACTTGCAACTGTAAATTCTGTGAATACAATGAGTTGACTTGATTACCAAAAATAGGGGTTACTCCCTCTATTTATAGATTTAGGTTAGCTTGCTCCCTAAGCCAAAGCCCAAAACTATAGAAGCCCAAAATACCTATTTTGAAACTAAATCAAATCTATCTATTTTAGATATAAATCAAATCTTTCTAAATCAAAAATCAAATCTGTGTGCAGCATCTTCGACACACCATATTTCAACATTTCGTTGTCTCTGTTGAACAATCTACTTCGACACAAGGAATTACTTTCAATAGTATCTATTACCTTTTCAAATTTTGATATATATTTTAAAGATAAAATTTTATACTGTAGGGCTTTTTGTTAATTACGCATGAGAAAATGGAATAATTTTATACGCTCAATTAAAATATGCACAGTCAATGGCAACGTGATAATTTTCTATTTAATGACCGAGTAAAATTATTTTACATCTATATCCATTAAATTTATAACCAATTATTAGTTGGTCAAGTGGTAATTCACGCTATATTTAGTAGGAAAGATCACAATTCTATTCCCGCAACTCATCGGGAGGAATTCATCCTTGAATCAGATTAGTCGATTCAACAAACCAGATACATATATTTTGATGAAAACACAACTGTCGAATTTAAAACTAAGAATTTAACTAATACTAGTATGAATACCCGTGCGAGGCACGGGTTAAAATTTATGAAAGTAAAAAAATAATATTTTAGAGCTACTTATAATGTACAAATAAAGTTATAGTAACATTAGTACTTTACATATAATTACTTAAAGATTTAATATATTATTTAAAGATTTATATATATATATTACTTAAAGATTTAATATATTATTTTTTTAAGAAAAAAATTAATCTATTAACTATTAAACAATTTTTTAATAGATAATACAAAAAAAAAAGATAAATCTAAGGGTTATAATTTGTTTAATTTTTTTTTGTAAGTTGTCTAAAGAGTCATTCAGTGATTTAAAAATACAATACCAAAAATATAATTCGTCATTTTATAGATTAAACAAAGAACATAATATATAAAAATAATAAAACAAATGTTGAAGTTACCACACATATTTATTGACCAACTCATTTAAACACATTTAGAAGCAAAAAATGACACATGTAAATACCCCAACTCAAATGGTATACTATGAGACATCAAAATTGAAAAAGGAATTGGAAGGGACTTGACATTTGTAACGTATCAGCTTTGTAAGGAGCAGATAAGTCAAAAGAATATTTGCAGCTTCATCTTCCAACAAAATCGCACACTCCAACACAACCTTTTTCATTTGGCGGTGAAGATGACATCAGGGGACAAACGCGGTTGTGTTTCTGGGTAAGCATGCTGATTCGAGACGGAATTCATGTTTTATTCTGATCGTGTCATCTCAAATATTGTTATAGATCGTTACTATTTCTTAAAGATTCGTTTAAAATTTTAGTTAATGGTAGAGGTAGAGAGAATCACAACAGTTTTTTACCGACATACATGGTGTATAAACAATGTGTGTTGCATGTTGTTATTTTATGCAGATCTGGAATACTAAAGCAGTGACATTTTGACAAACATGAACGTTAACAGTTGTACCATTATTATCTGGATCATGAGGAAGAGCGATTTCTACGCAAAAAAAAAAAGATGAGAAAAACTTTTTCTTGAGGTGCTGGGTTCGTGTGATGTGGGAAGTAAAGATGAAGTTGTAGTCAAGGAACCTACTAAGAAGGATACCCAACACGCTGTTGTAGATCCAGACAAAGGGAAAGTGTTGGGATCGGGTGATGAGAAAAGTAAAGATGAAGTTGAAGCCAACGAAACTGCTAAGGAATATACTCAATATGTTATTGCAAATCCATTCAAAGGGAATATGCTGGGATCATGTGATGAGATAAGTAAACATGAAGTTAAAGCTAAGGAACCTACTAATGCATATACTGAATATGTTGTTTCAAAGCCAGACAAAGGGAAAAGGACTGTAAGCTATATTCCTTCTCACATATCAATATCATCTGACACGTCAAGGTAAACTGTTTTAGTCACTATTATTATGACGTACTGAAACACATATTTGAAGTAGTATTTAGTGGTTGTGATGTTCAAATATATACATTGTATTAGAGAAATACAAACATTAAACCCGGTTATTTTTAACCAATTATGAGTATGTTGCATCTTATGAAAATGTAGTACTGAGGAGAGGTTGGTAGCTGATTCACAAGTCGCTAATTCCCGTGCCCAAAATGAGTGCAAATAGATCCGACTGGTCAAGGACGCATGAAAAATTAGAAAAAACGTTTTTGTAAGTTTCATATTAGATAATTAGAATGATATAAATATTGTATGTAAAATAATTTAGTAAACACCATAATTTTTTATGTCCTTGCGCAACAATTTCCAAGTGCCGTTATAAATAAGTGTTTTATGGAGCCAAGTAGTTCAATTAGAATCTATGACAATGACATGCGCAAATCATACCCGTGCAAGTTGAAGACTCTTAAGGATATGGATAAGATTGATACGTACATTTGTAAAGGTTAGTACGAATTTGTAGAAATACAGTGTTTGGGTAAAGGCGTTTTGTTGAAATTCTCCATTGAGTACCCTCCCGCAAATTATTTGTCGGTGTCAGTTGGCAAGAATTGATCCAGTTGGGATGACGTTTCAAATATTAAGGCGTAATCATAGAACATTTTTTGGTTATTTTGGATTAAACTTAGTGGATGCAACTTTGAATTAACAAATGTAATGGTTGTGTTTATATTTTTGTATCAATGTCCTTGTTGCCATTTATGACATGTATTTGTGAAATTATAATTGATCTACTATTTACACAATTTGATGTAAACAATGAAGAAATATGGTGTTGTTTCTAAACCATTATTATGTTATGGTTGTGTGCACAAAGATTGTTTTTAATACTACATAAAATCTATGTTGCATGGTTATGTTTATTGTTGTGATTGCTGCAAGTTTTTGGGTTTTTTGAAGATCCCATCAAAGTTGCATGCTTATGATGGATTGATCAGTTTGTGTAATGTAAAATAAACATATCGTTTAACTAACTCGTTTTGAAGTTACTTTGGAATAAAAATGAGGCATATAAGCAACAAACAAAGTGATGAACAATTAATTGTTCTAATTAATTGTTCAATATGAGGTTTGAGTTAAGAACAATTTGAGTATCAAATCTCATCCCAATCATATATTGATGTGAAGGTTGTTGTTGCTTAATTGTAATTCACCTAATGTGAGGTTTTGTTTTACTTTAAAGAATGAATCAATATGAAGATTTGGCTAAAACACTATTATGTCATAGATTTGTTTTCTAAGATTATTAAAGAATTGCATAAAGAAAATGACATAACTTTTGAAGCTAATATATGTCCATGTAGTATGTCATGTAATAATATTTTATATCTATGAAACATTGTATAACAACGAAACCATGACGTTTATATTGTATCGGGATGTTAATTGTAAAAAAAATAATGATTTCTAATTTAATACAAAGTATCAATTCTATTACATAGTTATAGCGAAACAACCTAACAAAATATATAAAATACATTTGCCACTTTCCACACCGTTACAAACTGTTGAAAACCTCGTTATACACAACATTTGTAGTTTCCATGTACGAGTTTCTTCACCATCTAAAATAAGAATCTTCAATCCCTTTCTAGACTTAACCCTTGAAACAACAACATATAATTGACCATGAGTGAATACTGGGCGTTGTAAATATAAAGCGACCTGCAAAAATGATTGGCTTTGGCTCTTATTTATGGTCATTGCAAAACACATGGCAATTGGAAATTGCCGCCTTTGAAACTTAAATGAAAAGCTCAGATCAGAAGGAATTAAATTCATCCTCAGTATGTAAATTTTGTCATCAATGTTTTTTCCTGTGATGACAGTGGCACCAATAATGTTTTGACAAATTTTATTTATCAGCAACCTTGTGCCATTGCATAGCCCATTTGATTGGTCTATGTTTCTCAACAGTATGACTGGAACACCAATCTTTAACCTTAATCGATGATTTGGCATACCCAAACATTTCATATTATTTAGAAACTCTGGTGTGAACCAATCTGCCTGAATTGAAGAATTTTCATCAGAAATAACAGTTGAGTAAGAACTGAGATATTTCATTTCAACACTTGGAATCAATGACAATACACAATCATTAACGACATCTACCGCATCATGAGTAAAAGCAAGTAATACCCTTTCTTCGTAGTATTTCAGATTGTTCATGTTTTGTAAAAAAAGTGGATATGTTACTTCGACCAGAGATAAGAGAGGATTATCCGATTGCAGAACTAATAAGTCGTCTGGAATTTGAATCATGTTCTCTCCATATTCATCCGAGCATTGTTTACCATTTCCAATATCAAGCATCCAGTATGAGAAATCTTGTATTTCACCCGACTTTTGAGAGGAGTTTGTTGCGGACAGTCGCATGTTTTTTGTCAAAGTCAGTACCTTGCAATATTTCCACAATTCAGATGAGTTTATTGAAGCTGATACAATATCATTCCTACAACCCTTTCTGACCACAAGTAATATTTTCCTAAAATCCTCATTATGTCCGTCAAAGAACGATCAATAGCCTCAACACAAAGTCTATTCAGCATTGGCGCTTCACCCCATATTATAAATGCAAAGTGCAAGAAGAGATTGTATCTGCCAGTGTGTTTTTTGATGTTGCACGTAGTTGTTTCAGTTGTAACTAAAAAAATACAGAATATAGAGTGAGCTGTCTTACCTCCAAATAACAATAGAACAACAATCCCATTTGAAACAACATTTAAAACAATCAAACTTGTGAACTAATTATTAAATTTACAACCAATTATTAATTGGTCAAGTGGTAATTTACGTTACATTTAGTAAAAAAGATCACAATTCTATTCCCACAAGTGATTGGGAGAAATTCACCCTTAAATCAGATTAGACGATTCAACGAATCGGATAGAGATATTTTAACGAAAACATAGCTCTTGGGTTCAAAACTAAGGATTCAACTAATATAACAGCTATTATTATATAAGACCAATAGTAATCTAGTATGAAACTGAATTTTAGAATTTTTGATGTCTTCTCTTTGTGCTTTTCCTTCACTCACTTTACTTTCACTTCCATTTCCATCTCTTGCAAGAGATAAACAAAACAGAGTACCCAATTCACCAGCAATGCCATTCCCTCTCTCCCCAATTCCAAACCCTAATATCCAATATCTTCTTCTCCCTCCAAAAACACTCTTCAAATGCTTCTGTTCTTCCACCACTCCCTCCCTTCCCCCTCTCTCCCCTGACAAATGGGAACCTTTTCTCAAGAAAAAAGTCGTTATGAGAGTCGGCTATATTGGAACAGATTTCAGAGGTTTTTTTTTCCCGTACTTTTCGTAATTTTTTGTTGTTGAAATTTGAGGCTAATTTGTGTTACTGATTTTGTTTACAGGTTTGCAAATTCAACGGAATGAACACAAATTATCCAGTAACACCTACTCTTTACTTGTTTTCTATTGTTCTTCATTGTATCTGTGTTTGAACTTTTTGGGAATTGTATTGAAATTGACTAATGTTTGGGATTTGGATTCACATAAGAGAAGTTTTATTATGCTCTTTCTTCATATGAACAATGTTTAATGTAATTATTGAGAATCAGTGTTGCTAAAGCATTTGAATTTTGACATGATGTAGCTATTGAGAAAGAACTTGAAACTGCCATCTTCAAGGTCGGTGGCATCCGTGAGAGTAACTTCGGTGATCTGGATAAGATTAAATGGGGCCGAAGTAGCAGGACCGATAAAGGAGTAAGTAACCTTCTTGTTATCCCCTTAGCTATGTAATATTACATTAATTTGTTGTTATTCTGTTTTTCACTGGCATGATATCTTTATGCTTTTATGGTGTGTCTGCTAGGTTCACTCTCTGTCAACAATGATATCCTTTAAGATGGAAATCCCTGAGAATGCATGGAAAGGAGATGATCATGGCATTGAAATGGCAAACTACATTAATTCTTATCTTCCTAATAGTATCAGAGTTTTTAGTGTATTGCCTTCAACAAAGTAAGTGTATTAGTCACCTGTTGATTTTTACATTGTTTGATGTTTGATTTTTTTCGATAACAATTTAGTTTCTCATATCTTAATTATCTGGTTGCAATACATGGATGATGCACGTGCTTCTATAATTAAACAAGTGATCTTTTTTCATCTTACTATTTGAGCTATTGATCATGATTTGTGATTTTTCAATTGACTCAATAATTAATAGTGTTCCTTTATTTTTAATTCATATTTCTAACTTCATTGTTTTGGCTTATTTTAGAAGATTCGATCCTAGAAGAGAGTGCAATCTGCGGAAATATTCTTACCTCCTCCCTGCCGATATAATAGGAATACAAAGTCATTTTAGTGAGGATGGAATCGATTTTCACATTTCCGAGTTCAACAGTATACTTAGTGTTTTCGAGGTATACTTTTTTTTCTTATTTGTATTTTCTTTCGTTATTGTAGAATTAACAACTTTCTACTTTACAAATTTAATTTAGTTACAGTCAAGATAAACCTTGGTTAAGATATAAACCTCTCCTAAGTGTTTACATTGGAACATTTTTGTGGCTTTTTTGATGTAGGGAGACCATCCTTTCCATAATTATACTGTTCGGTCTATATACAGGAAAAAACAGAATGCAACTAAATCACCGAAAAATGGTGTTATGTCGAAGAGAACAGGGTCATCTAGTTTGGTCTCAGCCTGTGATTCAGAGAATGAGGAAAGTGACGTCGATGATTCTTTGAGCGATGATGAGGAACAGAGCCACAAGTGTCCAGAGTCTAGTGAAACAAATAGTTTGAATAATCAAAACTCTAGTTTAGGAGTTCGCGCAAGATGGTTGCATGAACCAGATGAGGCAGATCGATTAAATGCTTCTCATTTTAGAAAAGTCGTCCATTGTTCCTGTGGGAAGCTGGAGACACTACTTGGATATCGTTATGTTGAGATCAATGTATGGGGGGATTCCTTCATGCTACATCAAGTAAGTCTTACTTGGTTTTATTTCCTAATAAGAGTTTAATTTACATGGCATATCTATCGGTTGAATGCACACTTACCGAATGGCTCATCAGATACGCAAGATGGTCGGGACTGCTGTGGCTGTAAAGCGCAAGTTAATTCCAACCGATATCTTTTCATTGTCACTCCTCAAGTTTTCCCGAATCGTCCTCCCAATTGCCCCACCAGAAGTCTTGATATTAAGAGGAAATGCTTTCAGAATGAGGTCAAGTGCTGGAAGCTACACAAGGCCTGAAATGGTGTCCATGGTTGAATCAGAACAAATTCTTAAATCCGTCAATGAGTTCTACACATCTGTTATGTTGCCTGAATTGTCAAAGTTCCTTGACTCGTCAAAGTCTCCTTGGGCAGATTGGGTTGAGAAATTGGATAAGTATTCAAGCATTCCAGAGGATCAATTGGATGAAGTTAGAGAGGCTTGGAGGACATGGAAGGTAAATTTCAAGGCGTAACTGTCATGGATGCATAGTACATGCATTCAGTTTTGAAGGTACCGCTCTTGTTCTACTCATCTAATTATGTTCAAATTGATGATATATACAGAACAAAACCAAATGTGCTTCAAAGGTAAAACCATTTTTACTCGGTTGCTGATCTTTTAAGAACCATTCCTATATTTGGTGCTTGACAATTCAAATGCAATCACTGGCACCAAAATATTAAATAGACAATTGAAGGAACTAACAATTAAACATGTTTGCGAAGTATTTTTCCGCACAAATTTTCCAAAAAACATACATAATGAAGAGTCTGTAGGACTTTATTACAAAGTTTATTAAATTGAGTGCATTCTTCTCAATATCAAGACTAGGAAACAACTATAATGGTTGCTGTAAATGCTATTTAAAACCTAAATTATTATTGCTATATATGACGAGATGCGACTTATATGAATGGTTATAGTGCTGATACATTTTCTTTCACTTCTCAGCTGTAGATTGCTTGATTTTATCATGGATAGATCTCGATGACAGACCTTAAGCCCAAAACTGGAGTTATCTTGTAGTCACTGAAACCGGCAGAGAAAATCAACTCGAACCATTCTTTCTTGTTTCGCTCTTTTCCAGCAAGTACTACCATCATCAACACATCCAAGAAGAGTTGTGTTTCAAATGCTTCATGACTTTCATTATCTTTCTCCACCACCATGTCAATGATAATCACCTTCTCTTCTTTACCTTGCATCCTTACATTTTTTTTAGTATCTTTACACATTCCTCATCGTTCCAGTCATGCAATATCCACTGCTTTGTCATTCAAAGTAATAATGATCAAAACCATTTCAAGAAAGTTAACAATTTTATAGCCTGCAACTATGTTTTAAAGCACATATCAATAAAATTGTGATATAATAGTTTACCTTCAATAAAATGGCATCAGTTGGAGGAATTTTCTCAAACATGTTTCCACCAACATACTTTAGGTTATCACTTCCTTGCAAGCCATCAACAACATGTGGAAGATCAAACACAGTGCACTCCAATTGTGGGAATGATTTGGCAAAGGCCTTTGCCATAGTCCCCGTGCCTCCTCCAACATCAACCAATGACTCTAATCCATTGAACATTTCCTTGCACTTCTCAATCACTACAGTACGGATACGCGTTTACTATTTTTTCATAGAATTTAAAGCACCGTGAAAATCATGATATCAAAATCTAAAAATATAAAATTTTGCATACAGTTGGTATCAGAACATTGTTACTGATATTATGATTTTTCGGTGTTGATTATCAATATTATAATTTTTGGTAGTGATTATTTAATAAGAATTATAATTCAAATTAGAAACAATCATTGATATATATATGTCATGCATAAAATTGATTTAAAAAATTTCAAAAACGTTACGGTAACCGGCGCTGGAATTATGTTATATATATATATATATATATATATATATATATATATATATATATATATATATATATATATATATATCAAATTAATTAAAGTATATTCGTTGCCTGGTAGTGTATAAGGAACATAAGTCTTGATTCAACAGTGATACCGCACTACTAATGTGTCTATTATTTTATTCGGTTGTGGCATTCTATTGTAATATATAGAAGGCATGTCATGTAACCATTCCTTGTATTGTAAGATATCAATGCATATTCGTGTACAGTAGTAACAGTAGTAAGCAAGAATGTGTTTTATATTGTCTTATTATAGTTACTGTTTTATGTTCATTAAATATGCATATCTTAATTTAATTGTCATTTAAGTGCTATTGTTTAAATAGTATATAGTTTTTTTATTGTATTAAATACTATTCATTGTTTTGAAATAATTATACCATGTAAAGTAATCGGTGGAAAGATAAATTGAAATTGATAATTTGAATTTTTTTTAAAATTTAGATTTGTTAATTATTAAAGTAGTCAAATTTATTAATGTTTGTAATTTTAAATTATACAATTTAATTATGGTAAGAAGTATTAGTGTAATATAGATTTATTTATTTATTAAATTTTGAATAAAATATTACACTTATATTTTGAAATTATTTATTAAAGTAGAGTTTGTTAATCAATAAAGTGGTCAAATTCATAAAAATTAATAATTTCAAATTTTACAATTGAGTTTTAATTACGAACTTCAATCTATTATTTAATTTTGAAGTGAAAATATCGTTTAATTTAGAATTATTTGAGTATAAATTTGTTAATCACCAAAGTGATCAAATTAATTAAAGTTTATGATTTTAAATTATGCAATTGAACTTGATTCAGATGCTACGTGAATAACATATTTGATGGGTTCAATGATATTTATTATTATAGGACATATATGGATCATTCAAAGATGGATCATGACTTATAATTAATGAAATTAAATTATTTGTTGACATACTTGTTGTTTGTATATCCAAAGATATGCATGCATGTTTTAAGAATGGTTTTATTGTCGAGTAAAGTATGTTTATTCAACACCATTATAGTTTATTGGAATATATTTAGGTTTTACCCAAAGGTGAACTTAGATACAAGTTCAAAGATTAGTTTGAATCCATGAAATTTAATCAAAGCATTAACGTATGAGTGTGTTTTAAATCTTCGCAGTTACTAGTATGTTGTTATGGACTTAGATATGACATTAATAATGAATGAGAAACCCGCAACTATTATAGAGGACATTTCAGAAGATGAAAGGTCCAATAGGTTGTCTTTGAACTTGATTAGAAAGGATAATGTCTAGGTTCATTTACAAAGTTTCTCGAAAGTCATGGTAATTGTGAATATTATATCATGTCTTGACACGTCACAACAAAATGGTGTTGTTGAAAAGCATGATATATTATCATGGTGATCAAGTCAATGTTAAATTATAGTAATGTACCATTATTATTATGGACGTACACATTAAGGACCGTTGCGTATTTGCTTTAATAGGACTCCTAGCAAGACAGTTCCTAAAACTTCTTATGAACCGTGGATAGGAAGGAAATCAAATATCAAGCAAAAGTAAAGGTGTAGAATAATGCACATGTTTATTATCCTGATCATAGTACGAGAATAATCGAGTATGGTAATGCCTTTTTTTATTGAAAATAGCTAGTTCAGTGGGAGTGAGAAATCACAGAAAGTGGATATTATGGACACTTGTGAAAAATCTTCTTCACCTAAAGAATCTATTCATGTTGGTGTCCATATAGTCGTGTTGTCGTCATAGAACATAAAGAGACAATAAATAATTGTTCACTTGAGCATGAAAGTGACTTGGGCATTGATGATGATCTAGTCTCGTTCATAAAAGTAATGAAAAGCTGCAAAGAAGATTCTTAGGCACTTACAAGGCACCGAAGATTACACCTCGCGTACAGAAGGTCAGATCACCTTCAAGTTTGACAACTCGGATTTAAACTTTGTGGGTTGTGTGGACTTAAAGAAGTCTATATTTAGGTATGTTTTCTACCAACTGGAGAAGCAATATTATGGAAAATTGAAAACAATATATAATTCCTACTATACTATGGAGGCTGAATTTTGACAAGCTTTGAGGCCACATTTAAATCATTGTAGTTACAAAATTTTACCTTAGTGCTTGGTATCGTCGGCAATATAGATAGGCGTCTAAGGATTTAATGTGATAATTTTGCAACTGTCTTCTTCTATAAGAATGATAAGTATTCAAAAAGGTGCTAAACATATGAAATCGAAGTACTTATTAGTGAAAGAAGAAGTGAAAAAACAAAAGATGTCATTTGTCTATAGTAGTACAAATTTAATGATAGCGAATCCGTTAACTAAAGTTTACCACCCAAAACATATGTTGGCCATGTAGAAAGGATGAACATTATGTAAGTCCTTGTTAATATTATAGTGTGATCGGTATTATATACATGAAAAGCTTAATGTTCGTATTGTATGACACTTGTGAATTCAATTAAGGTTATGTTTCTGCTTAGTTTTGTTATCCATATTATATTGTATACATTATTGTTAATATGTGATGACAAACATGTTTTATTAAAAAGACATGAAAGATACATTATTGTATCTCTTAAATTTATTTGAATTGGATTGATTCGTGATGCATGGAAGGAATCAAGTTGATGAATAACTTGTGACTGTCATGATTCAATCATTTCAATTCATTAAAGATAATAACTTGGTGCTTTCAATGAATGGTGTGCAAAATTATGGTATAAGATTGAAACATCAAGTTTCCAAATGAGTTAAGTGAAAGACTGTTGGATTAATTTTATTAATCCATTAAATACGACTCATATAATTAAAAGATTGACTTTAAATAAAAGACACCTTAATGTGATGGTTATTTTGGTTGATGGACAATTAAACCAATGAGATTTTTATTTTGAAATTCAAAATAAAATTTAAATCTCTCTTCTCTCTCTTCATGACTATTGGGATATGACTCTTGAGATAGAATGTGACTGTTAGAATAAAGTGCTTATAAAAGGACACCTTTAGGAAAGCAACACTAACTTTTCTCATTCCTTATCATTTCTCACAAATACACTAAAGTATCTTCATCATCAAAGATACAAATAAAAGGAAGAAGGAAAAGAGAAGAGAAGAATTGGAAACAAGAATCGAGAACCAGACAAGATACAATGTAATGGATCTGGATACACTTTTATTGTTTTTTCATAGAATTTAAAGCACCGTGAAAATCATGATATCAAGATCCAAAACATAAAATTTTGCTAACATAATTTACTACTTTCATTTTTATTATTGTTATCGCTATTCAGTTTTAATGTTACATTTTTTCTTTACATTCAACATTGTCATTTGATTCGGATAATTTTACTAAAGATTATGATTTATTATTATTAATAGTAAGAAACCCGCGCTATCGCACGAGTCCTCTCTGGATTTACATTACACATACTAAACATTCATTTATAAAATTTGAATTCATACTTCAATTAGTTAATATTCACAAATTACAAAATATAGACTAATAATATGCACCAACTTTTAAACATTGATCCGTACTTATAATAAATCGTACAATCAATTTTGTAAAAGATGAACATTAAAATAAACAGTCTACAACTGGTATCTCATAGATACATTTATATTTACCCGTGAATCTATTTCATGTATTCAGTTAGTTAATATTCATATAGTTATAATATATAATCATTTATCAAATTTGAATTTTCCGTTTATAAAAATAATTGTAACTTATCCCCATTTATAAAAATAATTGTTCTAATAGGTAGACTTTTTCTCGTTTATAAACGCCTCAAACGTGTCCATTTATAAAAAATGTTTGAAATTTATTTTCGTTTATAAAAATAATTGTATAATAGTTGCATTTTTCTCGTTTATAAAAGTTTTTGTAATTTATTCTTGTTTATAAAAATTATTTTAACTTATTTTCATTTATAAAATTAATTATATCAATATGTAGACTTTTTTTTTGTTTATAAGTTATTGCAATTGGTTTTTTAAATCAGAGTCTCCATTCTCCATTACCATTTGTAAATCTCTCCATGAAGTCACAGTGGACTTCTTGGCATTTTCTACCGGTAGAGTTACCATTGTTTGAGCTTATTGTTTTAAATAAAACAAAAACCTCATCTTTAATAAAAAAATATATTTTAACAATTAAAGAACTGTTATTAAAACAAAATAACCTCTTCCAAAGACCAAAAAAAGAACTTACTGGACCATGTTGTTTTATTTATTGGACCTCAAATAAAAACAAATTGCTTGAAGAAAATCTAAATGAGCCTCCAGATTCAAAATGTTTTGGAAAACAAAAAAAATAAATTGTTATTTTCGAAACAAGAGAGAAACTTGAAATGGGCTTGCTTATGTAGTTGAGATTTTAGTTTAGAAGGTCTTTATAAATAAATTAGTACGGGCTAGTATAAAAACCCTTTTCAAATGCGCCTCTTTCTATAAAAACACACCTCCCTTAAAAAGGAATGAACCCCTGATGGGCCATCAGACATTGATGGCCCATCTTAAATTAAAACATCATTTTTCCATGTTTTACTCCCCTATTGGAATATAAACCATATAAGGTGATTCGATTAAAAAGAAACCTAAATATAATATAAAGGTAGGGCAAATTTGGGGTATGACAGCTGCTCCTATTTAATCACTTTTCGATCAAATAGTGTGAGAATACGCAAGTCTCACACGTTCTGATCGGAAATTTATTAAATAATGGAAGATCCTAAAATTTGCCCAGAAGATTATAAGAACACGTCGTACAACATTCCCCTGAGTACGAAGAGCAAGCATAAATGACAATGTATCACCTAATCAACGTTTGAACCAAAGTTGATTTGACTTAGACATGACGACACGGAGTCCCTCCAGTATCTAAGAAGAGATCGTTTGTATGTATACCGTTGCCTAGAAGGTAAATGATGCATGTTTGAATAGTTAACTTTACTAAAGCTTAGAGACTAATATAACAAGTTTTGGTTCTATTTGAGTTTGTTTATTCATCGCAACCTAGAGGATGGATAAAATAAAGTTTAACCATACATTGTTGCATGGAGATTGGTGCAATGGGTTAAATCGTGGAAAAAACTTGATAATGACATTACTTCTTGGAGACTGCTGCAATGGGTTAGATCAAGGAAAAAACTTGATAATGACATTTCTGCCTGGAGACTGCTGTAATAGATTTTGAAGAATTTTTTTGACAATAACATTGTTGTACGGAGAATGAGGCAATACAAAGGTTTGATAATAACATTGCTGCATAGAGACTGGCGCAATGAGCTAGATCGCGAAGAAAGAACATACTGATGCATGGAGACTGACACAACGGGTTCGAGTTTGATAACAACATTGTTGTATGGAGACTGATGCAATGGATCGAGTTGCAGTTTTTGTACATTGCTGCATGGAGCCTGATACAATAAGATATATTCACAAAGATGGAAACAAATTGATGTGTGGAGACTGACACAATAAGTTAAATATGGAGAACTTCACACATTGTCGCATAGAGAGTGACACAATGGGTGGAATTGCTGACTTCACAACATTGTCACCTGGAGATTGACACAATGAGATAGAATATATTGTTGCATGGAGACTGACACACTAAGTTAAATATAGAAAATTTCAAACATTATTGCATAGAGACTGATACAATGGGTGAAATTGCTGATTTCGCAGCATTGTTGCTTAGGGCTGACATAATGAGCTAGATCACAAAGGAAAATATATTGTTGCATGGAGACTGACACAATAAGTTAAAAAGAAAATTTCACACATTAATGCATAGAGACTGACATAATGGGTGGAATTGCTGATTTCGCAACATTACTGCCTGGAGTTTGACACAATGAGCTAGATCGTAAAGGGAAAACATATTGATGTGTGGAGACTAACGCAATAAGTTAAAAAGAAAATTTCACACATTATCGCATATAGACTAACACAATGGGTGGAATATATAGGAAGTTATTTTGAATGATCCACTAAATCAGAGGTGAGAACAAATTTTACTGGTTATTTGTTTCTAACCGAGGTAAGAACTGATAGAGGGTCCCAAGATATTGGCTCTTGCTCAAAGCAAGTTTTTTTTTAGAAATGCCATGTGTGATGTATGTACATGATGCGTGTGTATGGAAATATGGACTTTGGAATGTATATGTAATGAATGTGTGTATGCCTCGAATATATATATTGATGCAAACTATGTATATATGCCCTGAATGTTATGGAAAATGCTTTTGTATTCTCTTTTTAAACCACTGGCTTTGAGTTACCAACCTCCCGAAATTGTGTGTTGCAATGTCATGGTATTTTTGAATTGATTTGAACATGGTGGAAAATATCGGTAAGATCTTGATGTTTGTATCGTAGGCGTAGGCATAGCATAGGAGTAGGCATGATCATGGAGATAAGCGTAGACATGGATGCAGACGTGGATCTTCTTTTGATATTTCCTAACCGAAATGCATTTCGATATTTTATCAAATGTTTTTATTTGTCATATCCTCGAGATGATTTTAACACAATATTCAAAAGAAATAATCGTAGTATTTTGCAAACAAGTATGAAAAAGAAAAACACAATTCATGGAATATGAAGAGAAATACAAGTTTTATTGATATGCATTTGAATAGGCATGAGTACAAGATACAATTCCTGAAAGGAGGTAATTATAGAAAATTTCAAAACTGTAAATGGCAATGAAAATGATAATTTCTACTGCTATTTTCCCAATATCCTTTTGATAGCTTTCGGTATTTTTTGCTTTTGAGTTGGATGATTTAGATCTAACTCTTTCTTCGTGGTTTGTGGTTGCAGTTCTTAGATCGTAGTCTTTTTGTTCTTTATTTCTTTTGGATAAGATCCCTAATTTTTTCCTGGATCTCCCTTTCGGGTTTTCAATCCACTGAGATTTTTTTTTGTATATGTTCCTAATTTTTTCCTAGATCACCCTTTCGGGTTTTCAATCCACCGGGATGCTCCTTTTTGCCTAAGTCGTCTGTTTAAGGTTTGATCTTAGCAAGCTTTCTTATATATAGTATTTTTTGAATGCGTTTTTGTTTTCCAGATGCGGTAGTTCTTCCCCATCCATTGTTGTGAGGATAAGATCACCACCGGAGAATGTTGTTTTCACCACAAACAGACCTTCGTATTTAGGTGTCCATTTACCACGTGAATCGAGGTGAGGTAGTAGGATCTTTTTAAGCACTAGATCTTCCTTTTTGAATATGTGAGGATAGACTTTCTTGTCGAAGGCTTTCTTCATCTGTTTCTAATATAATTGAACATGACATACAACTGTCAAACGTTTCTCTTTAATGAGGTTGAGTTGATCAAGTCGTATTTTAACCCACTCGGCTTCTTCGAGCTTTGTTTACATTAGCACTCGGAGTGATTGAATTTCTATTTCAACCGGGAGTACCGCCTCCATTCCATATACCAGAGAAAAAGGCGTTGCACCTGTTGATGTGCGTACAGAGTTATGATAGCCATGCAGAGCGAAGGGAAGCATTTCGTGCCAATCTTTGTATGTCTTTACCATTTTCTGAATGATTTTCTTGATATTTTTGTTTGTAGCTTCGACAGCCCCGTTTATCTTGGGTCGATATGGTAAAGAATTATGATGCTCTCTCTTGAAATCGTTGCATAATTCTTTCATCATTTTGTTGTTCAGATTAGACCCGTTATCAATTATGATATTGTTTGGAACCTCATATATGCATATGAGATTTTGCTTGATGAATCGAGTGACCATTTGGCTTATCACATTTGCATATGATGCTGCTTCTACCCACTTGGTGAAGTAATCAATGGCAACTAGTATAAACCGGTGTCCATTAGATGCTTTCGGCTCGATCATACCTATCATATCAATTCCCCATATTGAGAACGGACAAGGAGAGCTCATGACATTTAGAGGATTAGGTGGAACATTCATTTTGTCAGTGGAGATTTGACATTTGTGATAGGTTTTTGTGTAATAATAATAATCTGCTTCCATTGTTAACCAATAATACCCTGCCCGTAGAATTTTTCTTGCCATAGTATGCCCATTTGTATGGGTTCCAAAAGTGCCTTCGTGGATTTCCCTCATAATCATATCCGCTTCTTGTTTCTCCATACATCTAAGTAGCACCATGTTATATTTTCTCTTGTATAATACATTTCCATTCAGAAAGAATTTTCAGGCTAGCCTTCATAGAGTTCGTTTGTCGATGATAGAGGAATTTTCTAGATATTCTTGTTTTTCAAGATACCTCTTAATGTGATAGAACCAGGGTTTGTCATCTGGTCCTTCTTCAATAGCGAGGAAATATGCAGGATCTTCAAAATGTCTGATAGTAATGTGTGGCTCATGGTTAGGCCAGGTCGCTTTAAATAAGGCTGATAATGTTGCTAAAGCGTCTGCCATTTGATTTTCTTCTCGTGGGATATGGTTGAAAGTAATCTCAGTGAATTCCGCAGCTAACTTCAAGACATGGTCCCAATATGGAATCAAGTTGGGGTGTTTGGTGTCCCATTCACCTTTTAATTGGTATATGACTGTTCTACCCCAAAATTTCCCCTCCCATATTTCTCAAAATACTTCAAGAAAGATCCTCAAGTTGCTCAAGGTAGTCCAAGGTCTGGCCAGACAAGCTCTCTCCTAAGGCAACCTACCTCAAATTAGGGTTTCATGTTGCATCAAGATACTTGAGTCCAAGGGACCCCAAATGCTCAACATTGTCCTAATATGCTCTCAAGACCATCCATGTCAAGTTTCAAGCCCTACAAAGGAAATTTGCTCAGTCAATTGCTCAAAGGCCCAAAAATCGACTGTGCTAGGGCAAAAGTCAACTGTGACCTACATACAGTCAAACCTCAAGATTTTTGGTCAACATCCTCATTTTGAAGTATATTTCATCATTTGATCAAGGTTTTATCATGATTCATCAAGGATTGCTCACAATTCATCAAGAATTAAAAGTTGCTAAATTAGGATTTTGTAGGAAAAGTCAACTCAACTTTGACCAAGCATAACTTTCTCATACTTTATGAGAAATGACCCATCCTAAGCTAATTTTGAATATGATTCCATGCTATACAATCCATCTTCATCTACCAAGTTCAAAATATGCACTCACAAGAAGTTATGAATTTGGACATTATAGGTCATTTTGAAAAGTCAACAAAAAACACCTTTTTTGTCAAAGCTTCATACATGAGCATGAAATATCAAATTGAGATGAGACAAAAAGGGTTGATTATAGGACATCTCAAGCTTTCTAAAAAGTCCAAGAACACCTCCAAAGAGTCAAAATTGAGGAAGTTATGCATTGGTGAAGTTGACCTTTTTTACAAAATTGCCAAAAGTCAACTATGCCCAAAACATCAAATTTTGCCAAATGGGCCCAATTTTTTTCACTTGTTTTGAGTTGGAAACATAGTCCACAAGATCTAGCCTTTGCCATTTGTCCATATCTTATTTTTATTATTTATTTTTATTTTTATTTGAATTAATTCAATTTAAATCAAAACAAATCAAATAAAATCCAAAATATTGAAAGTAAGAGATTTTGTGCTTGTTTCAGGTTTCAATTACAGCTAGAAAGTCATTCAAAATCGTATCAAGGCATGGTGTGAACAAAAGGATTGAAATAGGCCAATTTGGAAAGATTTAAAGGAGGATCAAATCACAATCAAATTCATTGATGGAGGAAGATTGGATGCATTCTTTCAAACCTAATTCACTCCTTGGTACAAATAGAAGCAATGCAGATCAAAAACTAGGTGAGAAACAGGCGCAGCAAGCAAAGCAACATTGAAAAAAATCAAGAAAAGTGGTAAATTGAATTTGCACTTAGAGGCACCCTCAAGGCTTTTTATCCATCTCAATCCCTTCCTGAGGTTCCCAGCAAGCCAAAGCCATTGAAACCAAGCATTTTCAAGCCCCAAAAAGCTCTGTAAGTCGCTCACGACATAACCCTTTTCTTGAATTCAAATAGCATGATCTATGCATTGTGAGATTGAATTAATCACATATTCTTGATCTATGAGACATATGCAAGCTTTTGGTATGGTTTAATTACATTTATATGGCCTATACTGTAATTCACCATTGTTAGGGTTTATAGCTCCAAATTAGGGATTTTGTTTACAGGAAAAATCATCCTTCGTAAGTGGTACCATCAGGTTCAGGAGGGCGAGACGAACTCAACCATGGCGTTAGGTTTCATTTATATGGCCCATGGAGGATTTTTGAACGAACACTGCCTATAGCGATGGACAAAATGTCCGTAGGTAAAAGTATGAGTCTTTTACCCACAGAGAGAGGAAAGAGACGATGAGTTGTCACTCCCCTATTGGCCTATTCAAACCTGGCGCGTATTTTCTTTTTGTTTACCACTAATTTTTGTTTTTCGTATATTATTATTATTATCCATTACATGTACAAATAAAAACAAATGATGCAGTGGTAACCAGGCAGCACTTAAGGCGTGGGAGTGCTTGAGGTCAGGGGTTCGACCCCTGCCTCTATCAAATTCATTTTTCTTAATTTCTTTCAGGCAATTCAGTGCGTATACAAAGCCTAGATCTACCATGAGTCCTCATGATCCAGCATGCCAAGTGGTTTGAGATCCAAATCTGATGGCCATCCAGGAGGGAGCACCATGAGCCAAGTCAAGCGCGCAGTATTGGATCCCAAAAGTCAAACGGACCTTACCACTATTGGGCCCATAATCACTTCTTGCACCCCCTAATTTCAGGCCCAACATCTCTATCTTCTTTTATATATTCTATTTTATTTCATTTAATTATTTTATTTATTTATTTACTAACCAAAATTAATTTTATTTTTATCAAAAAAATCACTAAAATATTATTTCTCACCAATTAGATTTAGGTATTATTTTTTCATCAAATAAATAAATTAATTTAATTAGGTTTGATTAATTAGATAACTTTAATTTATTTTTGCAAATAATTAAAATTAATTAGAATAAATAGGTTTTATTACTAACTTAATTATATTTTTTTTCCTAAAATAACCACACAAAAAAAACCAAAAATAGGTCTTGTAATTATTTTCATTAATTAATTTAATCACTAATTAATTTTTATGTTTAATCTAGAAAACTTATTTCTTTTATTAAAAACAACAACAAAAAAACAGTTTTTTCTTTTAATTAGGTTAGAAGGGTCAAAACCCTAATTTCTCGTCGAGTTAACTCTCATCGCGCGCTTTATTATTATTTTTATCCATATTGATGTATCTGCTCACAGTTTGTAATAGTTTAAATTAGGACGTTTATTTACATTTATCGCTTTAATTTCAAAGGGTTTGTTTTTGGCTATGTAAATACCCGAAGCCTTGTAATAGCGTAGTTTAAATTCCTCATTTTAAATTCCGCAAATTATTAACTGTTAGATGTATGAATAATTAGGGTTTGCATGACAAGAATGTATGTCTAATTTTAAAACAGTTAAATCACCCTAAATGCGCAAAGATAAATAAACTGAAATTGAATCATTCGCACATGCGCACTCCTAGGGTACACTCCCACTTGGTTGCCTTCGGTAAATAGTCATTGAGTATAGGCTGCTTTAGTGGTCGTCCTTTTTGTCTAAACAAAGATCAAAGTCCCGATTCAGAAAAGTTGCCTCGAAATGGTTGCCTTGGAATTGTTGCCTCGAATAATTGATCTAAGACTTTAGGGTTACTACTAAAACGTCCTAACATTGCTTTAGTGACCGTACGTCCCTTTCGAATTGACCCTCAAAAATCCAACGACGATGCTACCTACTCACTAATAGTGGGATAGCATTGTCTAAAGGAAACAAGCATAGAACGATTCTTTTTTCGAGTAGGTAGATTATTTCTTAAGTACTTGCTCAATCAAAACAAAATTTTCACACTTAGACTCCTTTACAAACAAAGTTTTCAAAAAACACTTCATTACACTCTTGAAGACAGAAGCAAGAGTTAAATCGAAGTCAAAACAAAAGCTTTTCAAATTACACAAAAACAAAGAAAACGATTTTGAAAATGATGACCAAGTACCTAAGAGCCCGTAGATAACTACGGATCGAAAGGGTGCTAATACCTTCCCTTTCTATAATCTACCCCCGTACTTAGAAATATCTCGAAAAAGGAATTTTTCTGTGTTTTTTTCCTTTCCTTGTTAGATAAAATAAAAGATGGTGGTGACTCTTGCTTACCGCGACATTTTGCGAACAAAAAATGCAAACCAGTATTAACAGTTGGTTCTGGCCACCGTATCACAGAACTGGCGACTCTGCTGGGGATAAATAAGTGGGGTGTACCTTAGGATTAGTTCATCATATTGTTTTCAATTGCTTGATTTGTTTGCTTTATATTTGTGGGCTTTGTATCGGAGTTACTATAGATCCTAACCCGGATCTGGGGATACCTTTTAGGTAAGTAGCAATAGACTGTGAGGGAACTGTACGGCGTAGACCGATACGGTTGAAACAGTAGCTACGTTGGTGTGACACATTAGTTGGTACCGATATCCCTTGTGGAGGAACAAGGAGAGTATGGGGCTGCTAAGGGGTCATTAAGCATCAACTGACCTTAGAACCTATAATTGACCAACTTGGCCATAGAAAAGTAGCAGTATGCTACACTCATTGAGACCATACTCTCACGATGATTCCTGCCGCAAGAAAAGGTTGCTAAACTGGAATTATGACCGATCGAGGATGGTCAGTGATATTTAGATCCTCTAGAACCCGATTACTATTGCTAGGACAGGTTGAACCAACTAAACTGAAAGAGGGTAATACCTAAACTCCATGCCAGCCTGAAATTTAAGGGCTATTGTGTGACTTGTTTGCCCTTACCATGTCTGCTATCTATGATACTTGTGGTGTGTTTCTATCATGACATCATGCATCATGACAGTGCATGCTTATTTCATCAGACTAACCATTTCAAAGACCGAGGGGATTCATCTTTGCTCTGTTTTGCAGATCATGGCATCTATGCGCAGAAATACCATTCGGATCAGTTTCGTGCAAATCCCTGCTCAGCTTAGAGAGTTGGCTTCAAAGGTTCCTGATACCTCTTCCTTTGTTAGAAGACATGGTCATGTCCTCAGCCTGGTCACTTCCAAGTTGGATGAGCAAATGATGAGCGTCTTGTTCCAGTTCTTTGACCCGTTGCATCACTGTTTCACCTTCCCGGACTATCAGTTGGTCCCTACTTTGGAGGAGTTCTCTGATTTACTTGGCATATCTATTTTAGAGCAGACACCCTTTACAGGTTTGGAGATAGCTCCTAGGCTAAAGGATATTACTACAGCCCTACATCTGACAAAGGCTGATGTAATATCTAACTGGGAGACGCGGAGTGGGGTTAAAGGTTTCGTGGCTAAGTTCTTGATTGATCAAGCTCAACAGTTCTGGGATAGTTTGGACTTTCAAGCATTTGAAGACATCCTGGCACTTCTCATTTATGGATTGGTTCTGTTCCCTAATTCATATTCTTTCGTCGATGTGAACGCAGTCAAGATCTTCATGTCCTGTAATCCAGTGCCCACTCTCTTAGGTGAAATTCTACATGCTCTTTATGCCCGTACTGCTCGGAGAAGGGGAACCCTTATGTGTTGTGCACCACTGCTGGCGAGGTGGTTTATTTCTCACCTCCCCAAATATGTATTGAAGAATGAGGAAGGTATGGGTTGGGCCTACAGAATCATGTCCCTTGCTCATACGGATATCATTTGGAGTACTAAAGATATGGAAGAGGTAGCTGTCATTGATCAGTGTGGAGAATACCCCAATGTTCCATTGCTCGGAATTCAAGGAGACATAACCTATAATCTTTGTTTGGCCTTACAACAGTTTGGACGAGCTCGAAGGGACGGTCCTCATGAGCTGCTACTTCCAGACATTGTCTTTGACTTTAAGGGGGATGTTGAGGGATATCGCCGCCAATTTATACGAGCTTGGGATAGGGTGAACAGGTCTGATCCACATGAGCTAGGAATGAAGACTTCTCTCCCGATGCAACCGTACCTCCATTGGGTTCGATCCCGTGCTCAAAAGTTGGGGATGCCATATGAAGTTGTCTTGCCGGTGATTGTAGAGCGTGCTGATGAAGAAGGGGTTCCTTATACGGTCCTCCATCCATACATGCCTACTGACATTGGGGAATTAAAGAGGTCTTGGATCCAGCTAAGGGAAGAAAGGGATACTTACAGAGAGAAGTATCATGAGCAGGAACGAAAGATACTGAAGCTTACAATGCAGCTGGAGTCTGAGAGGACAATCAACGATTATGTCAGCACGAAAGGAAAACGACCATGGGAGCGCTGATGTCTTTTGCTTTTTCTAGTTAGATTTGCTTTTTAGTATTTCTTTTGTAACGCCTTAAAGGCATTTGTTAAACATTGTTTCAATCTAATAAAGTGTGTTTCATTTTGGTTTATAAATTTGAATCTACCTAAGTCTTTGAAATCATATCATACGCATTCCATTCCCATGCACCTCATTACAAGTACCCTTACAGGTTTCTCATATTCTTCGCTGTTTATTTCAGCACAACATGTCTTCTGAAACACCTACTGATCAAGCCATCAAGGCTCTTCAAGCTCAGAATGCTCAGTTCCAGGAAATGTTCATGAACTTGGCCAAGAGTCAACAAGATTTGAAGACTCTTATCTTGAAGGACAAGAAGAAGAAGAAGAAGAAGACAGTCCTCCTGAATATGGGTCACAAATTTGGGAACCGGTTGAGACAAGAAGCTGATTTATCTCACTCATCTGGAGGGGGGAGAGAATCAAGAAGAAAGGAAGGGTCCTATCCCTGTGGTTTCTGACAATGACATTGACTTTGATGAAGACCAGTATCCTCCTGCCGAGGATAGATATAAGAAACTCGAAGACTGGTTAAGCGCGATGGAGATCCAGAAGATACCTGGGTTGGACTTCGAAGATTTGGGTTTGGCATCTGGGGTGGTGATCCCACACAAGTTTAAAGCCCCTGTCTTTGCTAAGTACGACGGGGTCTCCTGCCCAAAGTTACACCTCCGCTCGTATGTTAGAAAGATTCAACCGTATACTGCCGATAGGAACCTCTGGGTTCATTTCTTTCAAGATAGTCTGTCAGGGACTCAACTTGAATGGTTCTACCAACTGGAAGGAGCTAACTTCCGTAACTGGGGGGACCTCGCTGCTGCTTTTTACAAGCAATACCAGTATAATGCCGACCTTGCTCCCACGCGTACCCAACTTCAGGGTATGTCTATGGGTGCGAGCGAAGGTTTTAAGGATTATGCTCAGAAATGGAGAGATCTTGCTGGAAGAGTACAACCTCCTCTGGCTGATAGGGAGTTGGTGGATATGTTTCTTGGGACTTTGTCTAGTCCATACTTCAATCATTTAATCGGTAGTTCATCGTCCGGGCTTACTAAATTGATTATGACCAGGGAGAGAGTTGAAGCCGATATCAAGAGCGGTAAGATACAGAAAGGTGCTTTGTCAAGTACAGAGAAGAAGCCTTTCAAGAAGGAATCTAGTGCAGTTTACAGCTCGAGGAGCCAAAACCGTCCTGAACGCCGCCAAGCGGTTAACGCGGTGGTAATATCAAGACCAACTGTTGCCCCACAACGCAACACTCAACAAAGAGCAGAGAGGCCTCAGAGACAGTTTACTCGGCTCAGTATGACTCTATCTCAAATTTTTCCGCAGTTGTTGAAGACCAATTTGGTGACTCTAAGGGAAGCTCCAAAGAATCCCAGTACTACATCACCGTTGTATAATTCGAACGCCCGCTGTGCTTTTCACTCTGATAGCCCGGGGCATGATACGAATAACTGTTGGGCCTTAAAGAATAAGGTTTAAGATTTGATTGAAGCTAAAGAGATTGAGTTTGACGCGCCAAAAAAGCCCAACGTCATAACTGCTCCCATGCCTAAGCATGGCTCAGGAGTCAATGCTATTGAAGTGGTCTCTGCCATGGAAGGTGCTGATGATGAAGAAGAGTCAGATATCGACAACTGGATTTACCCGACTACCGACGGCGGATTAAGAAATTGGACAGCAAAGGACTTCGTGCCCATTTCTTTTATTACATAGTAATAAGACTTTTGTTTTGAGTTTGTATCAGACAATTTGAAACTTTACGGCCCGGTTCCTTTCCCGAGACATCGTGGATTTGTTTATGAGGGCTTTATATTTGTCATCTCCATATATCATCAATAAAAGCATTGGACGTTTTCTTGCATTACAAATTTTGTGCTCCTTATTTTTCTTTTCTATCTTGCAAAACAACTATTGGTCTTACACACACTCACATATACAGGTCTACATCCACTATGGATCCCACTGATAACGACTCTACTATTGCCAATTATGACTTCGAAAGTCCGATCAACTAAGCTGAGGACGAAGGTGAGGATGATTGTGAAGTGCCTGGTGAACTTGCTAGACTGTTAATTCAGGAAGAGAGGTCCATACAACCGCATGAAGAGCCAGTGGAATCAGTAAATCTGGGTACAGAGGTAGACAAGAAAGAGGTCAAGATCGATGCAAATTTGGAGCCTAGTGTTAAGAAACGTCTGATTCAGATGCTTCATGATTATGTTGAGATCTTTGCCTGGTCTTATGAAGATATGCCTGGGTTGGATACCGATATTGTGGTTCACCGCTTGCCAACTAAAGAAGACTGTCCTCCAGTTAAACAAAAAGTTCGTCGAATGCGCCCAGAGATGTCTGAGAAAATCAAGGCTGAGGTGATGAAACAGTTTGATGCCGGTTTTCTAGCAGTTACTTCTTACCCGTAGTGGGTTACCAACGTGGTTTCGGTGCCGAAGAAAGATGGCAAGGTTCGAATGTGTGTTGACTATAGGGATCTGAACCGGGAAAGCCCCAAGGATGATTTCCCTCTGCCTCATATCGACATTCTGGTTGACAACACCGCACAACATAAGGTCTTTTCCTTTATGGATGGTTTCTCCAGTTATAATCAGATTAAGTTGGCTCCCGAGGACATGGAGAAGACAACCTTTGTTACTCAATGGGGTACCTTTTTCTACAAAGTCATGCCTTTCAGATTGAAGAATGCTGGGGCAACGTACCAGCGCGCCATGGTCGCTTTGTTCCACGACATGATTCATCATGAGATTGAGGTATACGTTGATGACATGATTGCAAGGTCCCAGACTGAAGAGGAACATCTTGACCATCTCCAAAAGTTATTTGACAGATTGAAGTTGTACAAGCTGAGATTAAACCCGAACAAGTGCACCTTCGGGGTGAGGTCAAGTAAGCTGCTGGGTTTCGTTGTTAGTGATAAAGGTATTCAGGTGGATCCTGCAAAGGTGAAGACTATACAGGAAATGCCAGCTCCCTGAACTGAAAAAGAAGTCAGAGGCTTTTTGGGACGTCTGAACTATATTTCCCGATTCATCTTGCACCTAACTGCTACTTGTGAGCCAATCTTCAAGCTACTGAAGAAAGATCAAGTGGTAAGATGGAACGATGAATGTCAAGCCGCTTTCGAAAGGATCGAGGAATATCTCCAAGATCCTCCTATTCGGATGCCTCCAGTTGAAGGGAGACCTTTGATCTTATACTTGACAGTACTCGACAATTCGATGGGGTGTGTGCTGGGGCAGCATGACGAGTCTGGCCAAAAAGAGCATTCTATTTATTACCTTAGCAAAAAGTTTACCGACTGCGAGACCCGATACTCTTTGCTTGAGAAAACTTGTTGTGCTTTGGAATGGGCTGCTCGCTGGCTGAGACAGTATATGCTGACTCATAATACTCTATTGATATCAAAGATGGATCCAATCAAGTATACCTTCGAAAAGCCTGCCTTGTCCGGAAGAATAGCAAGATGGCAGATGATCTTGACTGAGTATGACATCCAGTACACGACTCAAAAGGAAATTAAGGGAAGTGTGTTGGCAGATCATTTGGCACATCAGGCCGTGGATGATTACTAGTCTATGAACTTCGAATTCCCGGACGAGAACATCATGTTGGTGACTGACTGTGAAACACTTGGACCGGATGAAGGACCTGAGGAGGGATCCCGATGGTCTATGTATTTTGATGGAGCCTCAAATTCTTTGGGTAATGGAATTGGCGCCGTGATCATATCTCCTGAAGGCTCTCATACTCCGTTCACTTCTCAACTATGTTTTAACTGCACCAACAACATGGCGGAGTATGAAGCATGCATTATGGGTCTTCGAGCAGCTATTGACGTAAGGATTAAGTTCTTAAGTGTATTCTGAGATTCCGCTCTTGTGATCAGTCAGATCAAAGGCGAATGGGATACGAAGCACCCAAATCTTATTCCTTACAAAGAGTATGTATTGAATTTGCTTCCTCACTTCGAGGAGATAACCTTTAAACACTTCCCTAGAGAGGAGAATCAGTTGGCGGACGCACTAGCTACGATGTCTTCTATGTTCAAGGTCAGATGGGACAATGAGGCTCCCCAGATTACCATCGAGAGGTTGGACGAACCTGCACATTGCTGTGACATTGAGACTGAAGAGGTAACAGAAAAACCCTGGTTCCACGAGGTAAAAAGGTATCTTGAGGCTCAAGAATACCCCGAGGGTGCATCTGTTAATGATAAAAAGTTTCTGAGGAGGTTCGCGGCAAAGTTCTTCATCAGTAATGGTATCCTTTATAAGCGTAACCATGATTCGACCTTACTGCGTTGTGTGGATAAGAATGAAGCAGAAAGGATTATGGTAGATTTACATGAAGGTACTTTCGGGACTCATTCCAGTGGACACACCATGGCGAAGAAGATCCTACAGGCAGGATATTATTGGTCTACCATAGAAGCCGACTGTTATCAGCATTCTCGGACCTGTCATAAGTGCCAAGTATATGCTGATAAGGTGCACATACCTCCAGTACCTCTGAATGTCTTAACAGCTCCTTGGCCTTTTGCAATATGGGGCAACAATATGATTGGTGAGATCAGACCTACTGCGCCCAACAGGCATCATTTCATCCTGGTAGCGATTGATTACTTTACAAAGTGGGTTGAGGCAACTTCATTTGCTACAGTGACCAAGAACGTCGTAGCATGGTTTATTCGGCACAATCTGATTTGTCGATATGGTGTACCAGAGAGGATCATTACGGACAATTGTATAAATCTCAATAATAAGATGATCACCGAGCTCTGCAAGCAGTTCAAAATACAACATCACAACTCTTCTCCCTACCGGCCGAAGATGAATGGGGCTGTTGAAGCGGCTAATAAGAATATCAAGAAGATTGTGCAGAAGATGACGGTGACATATAAAGACTGGAACGAGATGTTATCATTTGCTCTTCATGGGTACCGTACCTCAGCGCAGACGCTAACAGGGGAAACACCCTATTCCTTGGTATATGGCATGGAGGCAGCCTTGCCCATTGAAGTTCAGATACCCTCTCTTCAGATTATGAAGGACGCAGATTTGAGCGAAGATGACTGGTTTCATACCCGACTTGATCAGCTGAACTTAATCGACGAAAAAAGACTTACTACCATTTGTCATGGTCAGACGTATCAAAAGAGGATGATCAAGGCATTTAACAAGAAAGTTAAACGACAAGAGTATCAGGTCGGGGATCTGGTGATCAAGCGCATCATCCTACCACAAGGTGATCCCAGGGGCAAATGGACCCCTACGTATGAAGGGCCATTTGTGGTTAAGAACATTTTCTCAGGAGGAGCCATGATTCTAACCACCATGGATGGTGACGACCTTCCTCACCCCGTCAATGCAGACATAGTGAAAACATACTACGCATAATCAAAGACCCGCTAGGTTGATTGGCCTAGGAAAAAATAAGGGCTTCCCGGCGAACCAAAAGGGTTCGGGCAAAAATAAGGTATGAAAATGAAGAAAAAAAACTGTACACCCGACAAGTCGGAAACCTGAAAAGGCGACTTGGGAAAAAAAGGGTATCCCGGTGGACTGAAAACCTGAAAGGGCGGTCCAGGCAAAAATTAGGGATTAAAGCGTAACACTATGTCTCATTGGATCACCTTACAACCATACTTCGGTATCGACTATCAAGCTCGGATGGCACCAAACAATCTGACCTACCTTCAACCAAGTAGCAAAGTGATGAGATGCTCGAGGATATAAAGGCAATATCAGAGTTGGAACCCAGTGGGATTATTCACATAGCTGTTTTTCTTTGTTTTTCACAAATTGTATAAACTCTATTGTTCGGCGGAGTTCTCTTACTAGGACGTCAACCTCTTGTACAAAAGACGCCTATTTACAGGCCAAACTTCAAAGTCAATACAATTCATTTTCACAAATAAATTTTCCTTTTTCTGTTTTGTTTTGCAAGAACGTCCAATGTTCATTTTTGATATATGCATTTGACATTAATTGCTGCTCATGAATATTTACATGCGAAACAAAAGACGATTACTCGTAATATCAGAAATAGGGGCAAATGAGAAAGGTCCAAACCATGCAGTTGCTCTATTCACCAGGTACGGGGATAGATTTTAGCTGAAGAATATGACTAAAGTACATCCACTCCCTGCAGAGTAAGAGAAAGATAATGGTGTTAAATTCTCCCCAGCAGAGGCTCGCAACCATGAATGAGTCAGCAATATTCTCCCCAAGCAGAATTTATCCATCATTAGCACTAGACAATTATCCCCAGTGGAGTCTGGAAAATCTTCCCCAGTGGAGTTTGGAGAATCATCCCCAGTAGAATCTGGAAGATCATCCCCAGTAAAAGTCCAAAAGATTATTCCCAGTGAAGTTGCAATTGGAAAATCATCCCCAGCGGAGTTCATTCCTTCTACAATCAGAAGCTCAATTCCCAAAAGGGTTTATTACCACCAGCAACGGTAATTCATCCCCAGCTGAATTTATCAGCGGAATCCTCAGTAGAGCATCTCTTCCCTACAGAGTCATCTCCTCATCAGTTTATTCCCCGACAGAGTTATTATCTCCTGCAGGTTTATTCTCACAAAAATCTTCATTCACTATCCCCAGCGGAAACGAAGAATTCAACTCTCTTCTCCAACAGCCATCCAGGATTTATTTTCCCCATCTAAAAACACCACATTCCCATACATCATGACACATGCATATACGCATCATACAACACAATCTCATTTATTTTGAGAACATCATAGTCTGATACATATCATGCATTACATGCAGCTAACCTTTACCTTTCAGGAGAGGTACAATCAAATTCTCACAAAAGCAAGCTATGAAGCCCAGATTCGACCGGACAATAGTTTAAATCCTCAGCAAGCCGTGAAACCCGGATTACAACCGGATAACAGCTCAACAAGTTATTGTGAAGCCTGGATTACGACCAGACAACAATACAAGTTCCTGTGAAACATGGATTACGACCAGATAACAGTTAAAGACACTGAAGGCTGGATTTCTACCAGATAACAGTAAGGGATACTGTGCAGCTTGGATTATGACCAAATAGCAGTTCACCCGACCAGATACTAAGAAGCCCGGAGTCGACCGGATATCAGTGTGCCATAATTTCAAGTTAAAGCCCAGATGCAACCGGATAACATTTGAATTCCTTCCAAAACCTGGATTACGACCAGATAAGAATTAAGAAGTTGCAAAACCTGGGTTACGACCGAATAACAAGTTTAATCTCATCTCCCCAGTAAGTCTGTAAAGCCTGGATTATGACCAGATAGCAATCGGTCTTATTACTTTGAAGCCTGGACCACGACCAGATAACAGTTCACTTTCATCTCCTCAACTAAGAGACAATTCCTCAACAGAATAATGGACGACGAAGCTCCTAAAATTCTATTTCTCTCAAGACAGAGATCAGTCTTCCCCAACAGAATATTCTTCAACAACAGGTATGCAAGCTCTCGCTAAGGATCTATTACGCGATCAACCCTCCTTCAGATGGAATCTTTAAGCCCATCACCTCGTCAACAATTTCCAAATGGCATCTTTAAGCCCATTCCCGATATCGCCAGACGGATACTACTTCATGCGAGTGCAAATTTCTGGGCACTCTAGTGTTCAATCATCTCCCACCTTCGGATCACGAAAGGCACGAAAGCCAATCTACATCCTCAGGTTTAATAAGATTGAATAGGGGCAGCTGTTGTACCCCAAAATTTTCCCTCCCATATTTCTCAAAATACTTCAAGAAAGATCCTCAAGTTGCTCAAGGTAGTCCAAGGTTTGGCCAGACAAGCTCTCTCCTAAGGCAGTCTACCTCTAATTAGGGTTTCATGTTGCATCAAGATACTTGAGTACAAGGGACCCCAAATTCTCAACATTGTCTTAATATGCTCTCAAGACCATCCATGTCAAGTTTCAAGCCCTACAGAGGAAATTTGCTCAGTCAATTGCTCAAAGGCCCAAAAATCGACTGTGCTAGGGCAAAAGTCAACTGTGACCTACATACAATCAAACCTTAAGAGTTTTGGTCAACATACTCATTTTGAAGTATATTTCATCATTTGATCAAGGGTTGATCATGATTCATTAAGGATTGCTCACAATTCATCAAGAATCAAAAGTTGCTAAATTAGTGTTTTGCAGGAAAAGTCAACTCAACTTTGACCAAGCATAACTTTCTCATACTTTATGAGAAATGACCCATCCAAAGCTCATTTTTAAAAGGATGCCGTGCTCTACAATCCATATTCATCTCCCAAGTTCAAAAAAGGCACTCACAAGAGGTTATGAATTTGGACATTATAGGTCATTTTGAAAAGTCAACAAAAAACACCTTTTTTGTCAAAGCTTCATACATGAGCATGGAATATCAAATTGATATGAGACAAAACGGCTTGATTAGAGGACATCTCAAACTTTCTAAAAAGTCCAAGAACACCTCCAAAGAGTCAAAATTGAGGAAGTTATGCATTGGTGAAGTTGACCTTTTTTGCAAAATTGCCAAAAGTCAACTATGCCCAAAACATCAAATTTTGCCAAATGGGTCCAATTTTTTTCACTTGTTTTAAGTTGGCAACATAGTCCACGAGATCTAGCCTTTGCCATTTGTCCATATATTATTTTTATTATTTATTTTGATTTTTATTTGAATTAATTCAATTTAAATCAAAACAAATCAAATAAAATCCAAAATATTGAAAGTAAGAGATTTTGTGCTTGTTTCAGGTTTCAATTACAGCTAGCAAGTCATTCAAAATCGTATCAAGGCATGATGTGAACAAAAGGATTGAAATAGGCCAATTTTGGAAAGATTTAAAGGAGGATCAAATCACAATCAAATTCATTGATGGAGGAAGATTGGATGCATTCTTTCAAACCTAATTCACTCCTTGGTACAATAGAAGCAATGCAGATCAAAAACTAGGTGAGAAACAGGCGCATCAAGCAAAGCAACATTGAAAAAAATCAAGAAAAATGGTAGATTGAATTTTCACTTAGAGGCATCCTCAAGGCTTTCTATCCATCTCAATACCTTCCTGAGGTTCCCAGCAAGCCAAAGCCATTGAAACCAAGCATTTTTAAGCCCCAAAAAGCTCTGTAAGTCGCTCACGACTTAGCCCTTTTCTTGAATTCGAATAGCATGATTTATGCATTGTTAGATTGAATTAATCACATATTCTTGATCTATGAGACATATGCAAGCTTTTGGTATGGTTTAACTGCATTTATATGGCCTATACTGTAATTCACCATTGTTAGGGTTTATAGCTCTGAATTAGGGATTTTGTTTACATGAAAAATCAGCCTTCGTAAGTGGTACCATTAGGTTCAGGAGGACGAGACGAACTCAACCATGGCGTTAGGTTTCATTTATATAGCCCATGGAGGATTTTTGAGCGAACACTGCCTATAGCGACGGACAAAATGTCCGTAGGTAAAAGTCCGAGTCTTTTACCCACAGAGAGAGAAAAGAGACGATGAGTTGTCACTCCCCTATTGGCCTATTCAAACCTGGCGCGCATTTTCTTTTTATTTACCACTAATTTTTGTTTTTCATATATTGTTATTATTATCCATTACATGTACAAATAAAAACAAATGATGCAGTGGTAGCCAGGCAGCGCTTAAGGCGTGGGAGTGCTTGAGGTCAGGGGTTCGACCCCTGCCTCTATCAAATTCATTTTTCTTAATTTCTTTCAGGCAATTCAGTGCGTATACAAAGCCTAGATCTACCATGAGCCCTCATGATCCAGCATGCCAAGTGGTTTGAGATCCAAATCTGATGGCCATCCAGGAGGGAGCACCATGAGCCAAGTCAAGCGCGCAGTATTGGATCCCAAAAGTCAAACGGACCTTACCACTATTGGGCCCAGCATCTCTATCTTCTTTTATATATTCTATTTTATTTCATTTAATTATTTTATTTATTTATTTACTAACCAAAATTAATTTTATTTTTATCAAAAAAATCACTAAAATATTATTTCTCACCAATTAGATTTAGGTATTATTTTTTTCATCAAATAAATAAATTAATTTAATTAGGTTTGATTAATTAGATAATTTTAATTTATTTTTGCAAATAATTAAAATTAATTAGAATAAATAGGTTTTATTACTAACTTAATTAAATTTTATTCTAAAATAACAAAAAAAACCAAAAATAGGTCTTGTAATTATTTTCATTAATTAATTTAATCACTAATTAATTTTTATATTTAATCTAGAAAACTTATTTCTTTTATTAAAAATAACAAAAAAACAAAATTTTCTTTTAATTAGGTTAGAAGGGTCAAAACCCTAATTTCTCGTCGAGTTAACTCTCATCGCGCGCTTTATTATTATTTTTATCCATATTGATGTATCTGCTCGCAGTTTGTAATAGTTTAAATTAGGACGTTTATTTACATTTATCGCTTTAATTTCAAAGGGTTTGTTTTTGGCTATGTAAATACCCGAAGCCTTGTAATAACGTAGTTTAAATTCCGCATTTTAAATTCCGAAAATTATTAACTGTTAGATGTATGAATAATTAGGGTTTGCATGACAAGAATGTATGTCTAATTTTAAAACAGTTAGATCACCCTAAATGCGCAAAGATAAATAAACTGAAATTGAATCATTCGCACATGCGCGCTCCTAGGGTACACTCCCACTTGGTTGCCTTCGGTAAACGGTCATTGAGTATAGGATGCTTTAGTGGTTGTCCTTTTTGTCTAAACAAAGATCAAAGTCCTGATTCGGAAAAGTTGCCTCGGAATGGTTTCCTCAGAATTGTTGCCTCGAATAATTGATCTAAGACTTTAGGGTTACTACTAAAACGTCCTAACATTGCTTTAGTGACCGTACGTCCCTATCGAATTGACCCTCAAAACTCCAACATGATGCTACCTACTCACTAATAGTGGGATAACATTGTCTAAAGGAAACACGCATAGAACGATTCTTTTTTCGAGTAGGTAGATTAGTTCTTAAGTACTTGCTCAATCAAAATAAATTTTTTACACTTACACTCCTTTACAAATAAAGTTTTTAAAAAACAGTTCATTACACTCTTGAAGACAGAAGCAAGAGCTAAATCGAAGTCAAAACAAAAGCTTTTCAAATCACACAAAAACAAAGAAAACAATTTTGAAAATGATGAGCAAGTACCTAAGAGCCCGTAGATAACTATGGATAGAAAGGGTGCTAATACCTACCCTTTCTATAATCTACCCCTCGTACTCAGAAATATCTCGAAAAAGGAATTTTTCTGTGCTTTTTTCCTTTCCTTGTTGGATAAAATAAAAGACGGTGGCGACTCTTGCTTACCGCGACATTTTGCGAACAAAAAATGCAAACAAGTATTAACAGTCGGTTCTGGTCACCGTATCACAATGACTAACGCGGAGTCTCCGAATACTTCAAGATATTTGATTCTTAGATCAATGGCAACTTTCAGACCTAGGATGCAAGCTTCATATTCGGCGATATTGTTGGTGCAATCAAAACATAATTGTGATACGGTGGTAAGAGAACTGGCTGTTTTTTGGAATGCTGGTTTGTGTTTTGCGTTTGTTTTCTCAAAATGTCGCGGTAAGCAAGAGTCGCCACCGTATTTTATTTTATCCAACAAGGAAAGGAAAAAAGCACAGAAAAATTCCTTTTTCGAGATGTTTCTCGGGTTCGGGAGGTAGATTATAGAAAGGGAAGGTGTTAGCACCCTTTCTATCCGTGGTTATCCACGGGCTCTTAGGTACTTGCTCATTGTGTTTTCAAAAATTGCTTTTCTTTGTGTTGTGGGATTGAAAGGAGTTTTTGTTTTGAAATGAGTGTAAGTGCGAAAAGTTGTTTTGTTTTGAAAGGAGCAAGTACTTAAGAACCATCTACCTACTCGAAAAAGGAATCAATATGTGCTAATTTCCTTTAGACAATGCTATCCAACTATTGAGGAGTAGGTAGCATCGTCGTTGGAGTTTTAAGGGTCAATTCGATTAAGGGACGTGTGGTCACTAAAGCAATGTTAGGACGCCTTAGCGATAACCCTAATGTCTTAGATCATTTTTCCGAGGCAACCGTTTCGAGGCAACTATGATCTTTGGACAAGAGGACGACTTCTAAAACTTCCTATACTCAATGACCACGTTCGAAGGCAACCAAGTGAGGTGTACCCTAAGAGTGTGCATGTGCGAGTGTGTTATTTCGGTTAATTTTATCTTTGTACATGTCACGGGTGAGCTATGTTGATTTTAAGTTCATACATTTGATCTTGTCATGCATTCCCTATTATCAAACATCTTACAGTTAATAGTTGCAGAATTTAAATTTACGAAAACTAAATCTAAACTATTACAAGGCGTCGGGTATTTACATCGCCAAAAACAACCCTTTAATTTAAAATGCGGAAAATAAAAGAAAGCGATAAAATAATGTCCTAATTAAAGCTATTACATTCCGGAAACAATTACAATATTGGTAAAAATAAATCGCGTGCGGAAAATTAAATCGGCGCATTTTTTAGGGTTTTGATCCTTTTTTTGAAAGAAAGCATTTTTTGTTATTTTTTGGATTAAAGGAAATTAAATTAAAATTAACAATTAAATTAATTAATTAAAAAGATATTTATGGATTTTTTATATTTAAGGAAATAAAATAAATTGATTAAAAGTTAGTAAAAACCTAATTTCTACATTAATTTTAAATATTACAAAAATATTAAAAGTTAAACCTATTTAAAACTAAATTAATTAAGTTAGTATTTATTTATAAAATTAAAGTGATGATTTTTAATTTTAATAAATAAAATATATTTTTGTATTTTTGATTTTTATGAGGGAAAAGAATTTAATTGGTTAATGAAATTATAAAAATAAATTAACAAAAACAATTAAATAAAAGAAATATAAAGAAAAAGAAATAACTAAAAAAAGGGGGTGGTGGGCCTGGATCAGGGTGTGAAGAGCAATTTCCAAGCCCAATAATGCAAGCCTGCGTTTGACCTTTTGATCCAGTGTACGCCTTTGACTAGGGAACATGATGGTCCTTCATTCCTGGCCACCAGATTTGGCCTGAAGGCCATCTGCCACGTTGAGATTTGCAAGCATATGGTGGACAACAACTCATGAGGCACGCTAGAATATCTGGCAGAAAAAAGTAACAAATATATTGGGGGACCTGGGATTCGAACCCAGGTCCCATTGGACTTTGAACTAACATGCTTGCCACTGGACCACTGTGTTGCTTTTGCTAATAGAATACATAACAATTAATATATTATAAAACAAAGCAAATGCCTGAATTAAAAAATAAATAAAAAAAAGCGCGAAATTTGAAACAGCCAATGGGAAGAGAGCACATAGTCGTCTTCCCCACAGAACTCTGGTTTATTTTTCCTGCGGATTTGAATCCGCAACAAAATCCATGGCTCGATCCTAAAATCGTCTCTAGGCTATGGAAACAAATTCTGAGACCATTATCTTACTCGTCTCTTTTCACTTATTTCATTTATGCCCATGGTTTGTTCCAATTTTTCCTGAAATTAAAACGCCCAAAAATGCATACCAAGAACCCTAGAACCGGCTAGGGGGTTACAAGCTATAAAAACCAAATCAAATATTACAGAAAGTCTCTAAATGGACCGATTAGCATGATTGTGCAAAGATTTAGGCAAAAAGATGCAAGAATAAGAGGTTATGTTTTCGTGTACAGGGCCATGTTCATGGATACTTACAGCACGATTCAGGGAGGGAGAAGGCTTGATTTTGATCCCAATAGCTTCAATGGACGTCAAGCAAGAACACCACGTTGAGTTTTGGCCTTGAATTTGCCTCTAGTATGGATTTCAGTTTTCAACTTTTTCAAGTTTTTTCAAGTTTTGCTTTTGTGAATTCTGCAGCCTCTTGGTTATCAATTTCGTGTCTTAGCATTGTACAGGTATCAAGCAATGTATTAGGTTAAAAATTGGGCTTTGAATCTATGAGCATTGATGATTCAAGATTTGATTTTATTCTCCATTGAAAAATCTTCCAAAAATGTCAAAAACTAATATTTTGTGCATGAGATAGCTTGATACGAGTTTGATTGTGTCCGTCATGATAATTGAAAGCTGTATCAATCACAAAGATCCTATTTCATCAATATTTGGATTTTATTTGGATTTAAATTGATTTAAAATGAATTAAATCAATAAAAATCAAATAAAATAGAAAAATTAATGAATGGACATAAAACTGAAGATAGGACACGTGTGTGGTGTGACAAGATCAAATCAAGTGGAAAAAGTGGGCCGATTTGGCAAAATTTGAAGTTTTGGGGATAGTTGACTTTTGGCAATTTTGGAAAAATGCCCAACTTCAACAATGCATAACTTCTTCAATTTTGAACTTTTGGATTTGTTATTGGACTTTTTAGAAATCTTGAGATGTCCTATAACCAACCCATTTTGTCTCATCTCATTTTGATATTCCATTCTCAAGTTATAAGTTTTGGAAAAAAAGGTGTTTTTGTTGACTTTCAAAAATGACCTATAATGTCCAAATTTATAACTTTTTGTGAGTGCCTTTTTTGATCTTGGGATGTGAAGATGCATTATAGGAAATTTAATCCTCTTCAAAATGAGCTTTGGATGGGTCATTTCTCATAAAGTATGAGAAAGTTATGCTTGGTCAAAATTGAGTTGACTTTTCCTACAAAACCCTAATTTAGCAACTTTTGAATCTTGATGAATCTTGAGCAATCCTTGATGAATCATGATCAACCCTTGATAAAATGATGAATTATCCTTGAAAATGAGAATTTTGACAAAAAATATTGAGGTTTGACTGTTCAGAGGTCACAGTTGACTTTTGCCCTAGCACAGTCGATTTTTGAACCTCTTGAGCAATTGACTGACCAAACTTCCTCTGCAAGGCTTGAAATTTGACATGGATGAACTTGAGAACATATTAGGACATTGGGGAGAACTTTATGTCATTTGGATGTAAGGACCTTGATGCAACACAAAACCCTAATTTGAGATTGACTGTCTTAGGAGATGATTTGACTGTCCAACTCTTGAGCAATCTTGAACCACTTGGAGGTTCTTCTTGAAATGTCTTGAGAAATATGGGAGGGAAAATTTTGGGGTACAACAGTTGCCCCTGTTCAATCTTCTTAAACCTGAGGATATAGATTGGCTTCCGGGCCTTTCGTGATCCGAAGGTGGAAGATGATTGAACACTAGAGTGCCTAGAAATTTGCACTCACATGAACTGGTATCAGCATTGTGATGTCGAGAATGGGCTTACAGGTTCCATTTGGAGATTGTTGGTAGGTGGTTTTGTCTTCTTTGACGGGATTGGCATCAGAAAAATCTTTAGGAATTGATTTAACTGGTTTTGTCTCCTTTGACTGGCTTGGCCTCAGAAAAATCTTTAGGAATCGATTTAACTGGTTTTGTCTCCTTTGACTGGTGGCCTCAGAAAAATCTTTAGGAATCGATTTAACTGGTTTTGTCTCCTTTGACTGGTGGCCTCAGAAAAATATTTAGGAATCGATTTAACTAGTTTTGTCTCTTTTGACGGGTTGGCCTCAGAAAAATCTTTAGGAATCGATTTGACTGGTTTTGTCTCCATTGACTGCGTTCACATCAAAAAAATATTTAGGAATCGATTTAACTGGTCTTGTCTCCATTGACTGCGTTCGCATCAGAAAAATCTTTAGGAATCGATTTAACTGGTCTTGTCTCCATTGACTGCGTTTGCATCAGAAAAATCTTTAGGAATCGATTTAACTGGTTTTGTCTCCATTGAAGGGGTGGCCTCAGAAAAATCTTTAGGAATCGATTTAACTGGTTTTGTCTCCATTGACGGGTCAGCCTCAGAAAAATCTTTAGGAATCGATTTAACTGGTTTTGTCTCCATTGACGGGTTGGCCTCAGAAAAATCTTTAGGAATCGATTTAACTGGTTTTGTCTCCTTTGACTGGCTTAGCCTCAGAAAAATCTTTAGGAATCAATTTAACTGGTTTTGTCTCTTTTGACGGGTTGGCCTCAGAAAAATCTTTAGGAATCGATTTAACTGGTTTTGTCTCCATTGACTGGCTTCGCCTCAGAAAAATCTTTAGGAATCGATTTAACTGATTTTTTCTCCATTGACTGGCTTCGCCTCAGAAAAATCCTTAGGAATCGATTTAACTGATTTTGTCTCCATTGACTGGCTTCGCCTCAGAAAAATCTTTAGGAATCGATTTAACTGATTTTGTCTCCATTGACTGGCTTCACCTCAGAAAAATCTTTAGGAATCGATTTAACTGATTTTGTCTCCATTAACTGGCTTCGCCTCAGAAAAATCTTTAGGAATCAATTTAACTGATTTTGTCTCCATTGACTGGCTTTGCCTCATAAAAATCCTTAGGAATCGATTTAACTGATTTTGTCTCCATTGATTGGCTGAGAATTTAACTGCTTCTTTCCTGAAAGGTGAAGGTCAGTCATATGCAATGCATGATATGGATCAAGCAATGATGTTCTCAACATAAATGAGATTGTTTTTGTATGATGCGTATATGCATGTACCATGATGTATGGAAATGTGATGCTTTAGCTGGGGAAAATAAATCCCGGAGCTGCTGGAGAGTAGAGTTAGATTCTTCGTTTCCGCTGGAGATGATGAACGAAGATGATATACCTGTAAGAGAAGAGAAATCCATTGGGGAATAAACTGACGAGGAGATTACTCTGAGGGGAATTACTCTGTGGGGAAGAGATGCTCTGCTGAGGATTTTAACGATAAACTCCACTGGGGATTCCGCTGATAAACTCCGCTGGGGATTTCAATGATAAACTCCGCTGAGGATGGATTACCGTTGCTGGTGATATTGAATCTGTTGAGGATTGAATTCCTGCTTGTGAAAGGAAAGAACTTCGCTGGGGATGATCTTTCAATTGCAACTTGCTGGGGATAAACCGGTCAGACTTTTGTGGGGATACATCTCTGAGTTCTACTGGGAGTGATTCTTTGAACTCGGCTGGGGAGATTTATTTTTGTACTCCGCTGGGGGTAAACTTCCAGAGCCTACTGGGGATGATGATTCAACTCCGTTGGGGAAGCTTTTTCAGACCGTGCTGGGGAAATATTGACTCCACTGGGGGTATATTGTATTCTGCCGGGGAACATTCTTATATTCCGTTGAGGAATATTAAGATTGCCGGGGATACTTTTATACTTGCTGGAGAATATTCTTATACTCCGCTGGAGAATATTTAAGACCTTCTGGAGATACCAAGCCTTTTTAGGGCTGATGGTAGATAAACTATGCTTGGGGAGAGTATTGCTGATTCGTTCACGGTTGCAAGTCTCAGCTGGGGAGATCTACCATTATTGTCTTACTCTGTGGGGAGTGAAAATATCTTAGCCATATTCTTCAGCTGAACATACCTTGGTACCTGGTGGACAAAGTAACTACACAACTTGGACATTTCTTATGGCCCCTGTTTCTGCTATTACCAATAATTCATCTTTCCTTTTGCATGTAAATATTTATGAGTAGCAATTAATGTCAAATGCATATATCAAAAGTGAACATTGGACGTTCTTTGCAAAACAAAACAGATAAAGGAAAAACAGTTTGAAATTTATCTGAAAATGAATTTGTATTGATTTTTGAAGTTTGGCCTGTAAATAGGCGTTTTTGTACAAGAGGCTGATGTCCTAGTAAGAGAACGCCGCCGAACAAATAGAATTTACACAATTTGTGAAAAACTAAACAAAACAGCTATGTGAATAATCCCACTGGGTTCCAAATCTGCTATTTCCTTTATGTCCTCGAGCATCTCATCCCTTTGCTACTCGGTTGAAGATGAATCATATTGATTAGTGTCGTCCGAGCTTGATAGTCGATACCGAAGTCTGGATGCAAGATGATCCAATGAGACATAGTGTTACGCTTATCCCTAAATTTTTCCTGGACCGCCCTTTCGGGTTTTCAGTCCACCGGGATACCCTTTTTTGCCCAAGCCGCCTTTTCAGGTTTTCGACTTACCGGGTGTATAAATTTTTTCATTTTCATCCCTTATTTTTGCCCGAACCCTTTTGGTTCGCCGGGAAGCCCTTATTTTTACCTAGGCCAGTCAACCTAGAGGGTCTTTGGTTATGCGTAGTATTTTTTCACTATGTCTACATTGACAGGGTGAGGAAGGTCGTTACCATCCATGGTGGTTAGAATCATAGCTCCTCCTGAGAAAATGTTCTTAACCACAAATGGCCCTTCGTAAGTAGGGGTCCATTTGCCCCTGGGATCATGTTGAGGTAGAATAATGCGCTTGATTACCAGATCCCCAACTTGATACTCTTGTCGTCTGACCTTCTTGTTAAATGCCTTGATCATCCGTTTTTGGTACGTCTGACCATGACAAATAGCAGTAAGTCTCTTTTCGTCGATTAAGTTCAGCTGATCAAGTCGGGTCTGAATCCAGTCATCTTCACTCAAACCTGCATCCTTCATGATTCAAAGAGAGGGTATCTGAACTTCAATGGGCAAGACTGCCTCCATGCCATATACCAAGGAATAGGGTGTTGCCCCTGTTGACGTCCGCGCTGAGGTACGGTACCCATGAAGAGCAAATGGTAACATCTCATGCCAGTCTTTGTATGTCACCGTCATCTTCTGTACAATCTTCTTAATGTTCTTATTAGCTGCTTCTACAGCCCCATTCATATTCGGCCGGTAGGGAGAAGAGTTGTGATGCTGTATCTTGAATTGCTCGCAGAGCTCAGTGATCATCTTGTTGTTGAGATTGGTACCATTGTCCATAATGATCCTCTCTAGTACACCATATCGACAGATCAGGTTGTGCCGAATGAATCGTGCCACAACGTTCTTAGTTACAGTAGCAAAGGAAGCTGCCTCAACCCACTTCGTAAAGTAATCAATCGCTACCAAGATGAAACAATGCCCGTTAAATGTCCAAGGTCTGATCTCGCCGATCATATCAATGCCCCACATTGCAAAAGGCCAAGGTGCTGTCAAGACGTTCAGAGGAACTGGAGGTATGTGCACCTTATCAGCATAGACTTGGCACTTGTGACATGTCCGAGAATGCTGATAACAGTCAGCTTCCATTGTGGACCAATAATATCCTGCCCGTAGGATCTTCTTTTCCATGGTGTGTCCACTGGAATAAGTTCCGAAAGTACCTTCATGTAACTCTGTCATGACCCTTTCTGCTTCATTCTTATTCACACAATGCAGTAAGGTCGAATCATGGTTACGTTTGTAAAGAATGCCATTGCTGATGAAGAATTTTGCTGCAAACCTCCTCAGAAACTTCTTGTCATTAACAGATGCCCCCTCGGGGTATTCCTGAGCCTCAAGGTACTTTTTCACCTCATGATACCAGGGCCTATCTGCTACTTCTTCAGTCTCAATGTCACAATAATGCGCAGGTTCGTCCAATCTTTCAATGATGATCCGGGGAGCCTCGTTGTCCCAATTGACTTTGAACATATAAGACATCGTAGCCAGCGCGTCCGCCAACTGATTCTCCTCTCTAGGGAAGTGTTCAAAGGTTATCGCCTCAAAATGGGGAAGCAACGTCAATACATACTCTTTGTAAGGAATAAGATTTGGGTGTTTCGTATCCCACTCGCCTTTGATCTGACTGATCACGAGAGCGAAATCTCCGAAGACACTTAGAAACTTAATCCTTAGGTCAATTGCTGCTCGAAGACCCATGATGCACGCTTCATACTCCGCCATATTGTTGGTACAGTTGAAGCATAGTCAGGCGGTGAATGGAGTATGAGAGCCTTTAGGAGACATGATCACGGCACCAATTCCGTTACTCAAAGCATTCGAAGCTCCATCAAAGTACATAGACCACCGGGATTCTTCCTCAGGTCCTTCATCCGGTCCAGGTGTCTCACAGTCAGTTACCAACATGATATTCTCGTCCGAAAATTCAAAGTTCATAGACTGGTAATCATCTACTGCCTGATGTGCCAAAAGGTCTGCCAACACACTTCCATTGATTGCTTTTTGGGTCATATATTGGATGTCATACTCAGTCAAGATCATCTGCCATCTTGCTATTCTTCCGGACAAGGAAGGCTTTTCGAAGATATACTTGATTGGATCCATCTTTGATATCAATAGAGTAGTGTGAGTCAACATATACTGTCTTAGCTGGAGAGAAGCCCATACCAAAGCGCAACAAGTTTTCTCAAGCAGTGAGTATCGGGTCTCACAGTCGGTAAAATTTTTGCTAAGGTAATAAATAGCATGCTCTTTTCGGCCAGACTCGTCATGCTGCCCCAGCACACACCCCATTGAGTTATCGAGTACTGTCAAGTATAAGATCAAAGGTCTCCCTTCAACTGGTGGCATCAGGATAGGGGGATCTTGGAGATACTCTTTGATTCTTTCGAAGGCAGCCTGGCATTCATCATTCCAACGTACTACTCGATATTTCTTCAGTAGCTTGAAGATTGGCTCACAAGTAGCGGTCAGGTGTGAGATGAATCGGGTAATGTAGTTCAGTCATATCAAGAAGCCTCTGACTTCTTTCTCTGTCCTGGGAGCTGGCATCTCCTGTATAGCTTTCACCTTGGCAAGGTCCACTTGAATACCTTTGTCGCTCACAACGAAACCCAGCAGCTTACCAGATCTCACCCCGAAGGTGCACTTGTTCAGGTTTAACCTCAGCTTGTACAACTTCAGCTTGTCAAACAACTTCTGCAGATGGTCAAGGTGTTCCTCCATGGTCTGAGACCTTGCAATCATATCATTGGGGTATACTTCAATCTCATGATGGATCATGTCATGAAACAAAGCAACCATGGCACACTGATACGTTGCCCCAACATTCTTTAGTCCAAAAGGCATACCCTTGTAGCAAAAGGTGCCCCACTGGGTAACAAAGGTTGTCTTCTCCATATCTTCGAGATCCATCTTGATCTGATTATAACCGGAGAAACCATCCATAAAGGAGAAGACTTTATGCTGAGCAGTATTGTCAACCAGAACATCGATATGAGGTAGAGGGAAGTCATCCTTGGGGCTCGCCCTGTTCAGATCCCTGTAGTCAACACACATTCGAACCTTACCATCCTTCTTCGGCACTGGAACCACATTGGCAACCCACTGAGGGTAAGAAGTAACTGCTAGAAAACCGGCGTCAAACTGTTTCATAACTTCGGCCTTGATTTTCTCAGACATCTCTGGGCGCATTCGGCGGACCTTCTGTTTCACTGGAGGACATTCTTCCTTGGTAGGCAGGCGATGAACCACAATATCAGTATCCAATTAGGCATATCTTCGTAAGACCAGGCAAAGATCTCAACATAGTCATGCAACATCTAAATCAACCGTTGTTTCACACTAAGCTTCAGATTGGCACCAACCTTGACTTCCTTCTTGTCTGTCTCAGTACCCAGATTCACTGATTCTACCGGCTCTTCATGTGGCTGAATAACCCTCTCTTCCTGGAGTAGCAGTCTTGCAAGTTCACCAGGCACTTCGCAATCATCTTCACCTTCGTCTTCGGCTAAGTTGATCGTATTTTCGAAGTCATAACTGGCAATAGCAGAGTCGTTACCAGTGAGATCCAGAGTGGATGTGGACCTGTATACGTGAGTGTGTGTAAATAGCTGTTTTGCAATATATAATAAAGAAAAACAAGGAGCGCAAAATTTGAAATGCAAGAAACGTCCAATGCTTTTATTAATGATATATGAAAATGACACACAAAAGCCCTCACAAATGAAGCCACGGTGCCCCGGGTAAGACACAGGGCCATAAATTTAAAACATTGTCTGTTACATATTCAAAACAAAAAGTTTCATTACTGGATGATAACAGAAACGGGCATAGAATCCTTCGCTGTCCAGTTGCTTAATCCAGCATTGGCAGTCGGGTAGATCCAACTGTCAATATCGAACTCTTCATCATCGTCATCCCTGATAGCATTCACCCCAGCATCTTGTTTAGGCTTCTCTAGTGCTCTGAACTCAATCTCCTTCGCATCGATCAAGTCTTGTACCTTGTTCTTTAAGACCCAACAATCATCTGTATTATGCCCCGGGCTATCAGAGTGAAAAGCACACCGGGCATTAGGGTTGTACTTTGGTGACGTCGTATTTGGATTCTTCTGGGCTTTCTTTAGAATCACCAGATTGGTCTTCAGCAACTGCGGCAGAATCTAAGATAAGGTCATGCTGAGATGAGTGAATTGCCTTTGAGGTCTCTCGTCCTTCTATTGATTGTTGTTCTGAGGAGCACCAACAGGTTTTGAAATAACAACCGTGTGACACCCCAAATAATCAGATTATTAAATAATTAGAATTTTTAATTATTAATTTAATTGGAAATTTAATTATTGGTATTTTTGGATTATTGGAATTAATTTAATTAATTAAAGGAAAGAAGTATTGGTGGTGTGAAGAGTGATTAGAGGGTGTGAGGGGTAAAATACTCCAATCTTACTAATTATTAATTTAATTATTTTATTGGAATAATAAAAGGAGTATTAAAAGGAAAAAGAAGAGAAAGAGGTTACTTTGGAATATTCATCATACGTGCATTTGAGAAGAGGAAAGAGAAGGAGAAAATCGGAAGCGTCAGAATTCGAAGAACCCACAAGGTAAGGGGTGATTCCGATTAGTTAATTCGTATTATCGGTTTAGATATTCAATAGTATGGATCATAGTATGTTAGGGAATCCCGGTTTGGAATTCTAGGGTTCCGTAGAATTGTCCCTATTGCGTCGAATTGTAGGTTGAAAACCATTAGGGTGTCAGATGATAAAAAGGAATGATGAAATAATGTTGTTTGATGTTATAATGGTGCAAAATGGATGTGTTTTGGTGTTTCTCATGTTGCAATTCGTATGGGTATGTTTGGAATTGGTTTAGAATGAATAAATGCTGTCAAAAGTGCAGAATTTGACTCTGCAGGTCGTGGGAACCGGTTCCCAGTGGGGAGGAACCGGGTTCCACTGTGTGAATTTATAAAAAAAAAAAACTGGCAAAAATGCACGTAGGAACCGGTTCCTGTATAGGTAGGAACCGGGTTCCCATACATTTTTCCAGAAGCGTGATTTTTGAACTTCACAGGAACCGGTTCCTGCATATGTAGGAACCGGGTTCTGCTGTAACTTTTTGAAAAATATTAAACTTTGAAAATTCATAACTTTCAAACCGTAAGTCCGTTTTGAGTGGTGTTTTGGACGTTATTTCTTAAATTTAATGCTCTATTTTATAAAATGAAAAGATTTCCTAAAACCTGAAATTATTTTGAAAATGAGTCAAATCCCGGAATAAGTGATTATTGGCTAACGCACATGGGTGTGTATGTAGCAGTGAACCTGTGATGGATGGATGTATTAGTATTGTGTGAATGAAAGGCATGTTTATGTTGCTAATGATGGTGTGCATGATCGTTGAGATATCATGTTTTTGGTTTTGGTTCAGTTATGATAAATTGATGTATTTAATAAACTGATTTGATGTTGCATGCTAGTGATGTGCGTGCATATGCATTGTTTTGGTGAAGTTAATTCCCATTGTGTGGAATTTGACTTATATTGCCATTAATCGATACCCGGGTGATGATGGGTGGTTAGGCTGGATTCGTGTCCGGGTGTTTATGGATGAATCGATGGTTGCTGTATCCGGTTGATGATGGATCAGTGTTGGGTGACTTGGTCACGTGTTGGCACCACATGCATTGTGTCTGCATTTGTGTTTGCATGGAATTGTGACATGTTAGGATGTCTTCCAGTGTCACAATTCTTTGGTTGATTATTGATTTGTGCATAATGACTTGTATGATTGGAACTGCGTGTTGAATCTGAATTTATGCTAAAATGGGTGAAATAATATGCTTGTGATATAATGTTGATTGATAAGCTTATAATGCATGTTAATTATGAGAAATCTCACCCTTACTTTAACAATTTCAGATTAAAGTTAGCAGCTCAGGAGTTGGTGAGGATGGCTCTAGAGCTATGTTACTTTAAGTCCGCGTGTCAGTGTCGTGCTCTGATAGGTTGTAACACTGGGGAACGTGTAGTTGAGGAATTAGTTATTATTCAATTGTTTCTTTGAATTTCATTGGGAATAATTATGTTTTGGTTTATTCCGTTTTGGTTATGGTATTTTTCCGCTGTGTAAGACATGGTCTTAATTTGATTGAATTATTTGAATAATGACCCTCAGTGTAGCATGACTACTGTTTTATTGGAAGTTTTATTTATTTCATAATTGTGACATCCCTTGTTCCGTGTTAACTTTGATGGAATATGTCTTTAATCATTGATATAATTAATATTATTCAGTGTATTTTAGAAGGGGTGTTACAATAGTGGTATCAGAGCATAGTCGGTTTTGTCTTGTGTAGTTATCCCTTTTGTATGCGACTAGTGTAAGATGACACTATCGATACTTGTGTGCTGATGAGGTTGTTTTGTAATGTTATAGAACAATGGCCGGAAGAGCTAACGGAAGAAACGACGATGCTATTGCTGAAGCATTGGGAATGTTGGCTGAAGTACTCGGAGGGAACCAGCAGGGAGCTGTGATTGGTGCTGACCGACAATTGGGGAATTTTCAGAGGAATAATCCTCCGTTGTTGAAGGGTGCACATGATCCCGAAGGTGCTCAGAAGTGGTTGAAGGAGATCGAGAGGATCTTCAGAGTAATTGACTGTGCTGAAGGGCTGAAGGTGAGATACGGAACTCACATGTTAGCAGAGAAAGCTGATGACTGGTGGGTTGCTACCAGAACTGAAATGGAAGAAGATGGTATTGCGTTGACTTAGGCTGTGTTCAGGAGGGCTTTTCTGAGGAGGTAATTTCCTGAGGACATCAGAGGCAAGAAGGAGATTGAGTTTCTGGAACTCAAGCAGGGTAACAAGACTGTCAGTGAGTATGCTTCGAAGTTTACTGAGTTAGCGAAGTATTATGCTCATTATACTAACGATGCAGATGGAGAATTTTCCAAATGTATCAAGTTTGAGAATGGTCTTCGTGATGAGATTAAGCAGGGTATTCAGTATCAGCGTATCCGAAGATTTCTTGATCTGGTTGACTATAGTAGGATTTTAGAGGAGGATCTTGCTAGCACTAAGTCGAATGCTCGAGGGTATGTTGATAGGAAGGGTAAGCAACAGATGGATCGTGGTAAGCCTTATGATAGAAGTAATCAGAGACCCGGTGGTTGGAAGAAGTTTGGTGGAGGAGATTCTAGTTCTTCCATTAAGTGCTACAAGTGTGGTGAGACAGGACATCGTATGGTGGATTGCAAAAGTAATGATAAGAAGTGTTTCAAGTGTGGGAAACTCGGCCATGTGGCCAATGATTGTAGAGTAAGAGTGGTGACTTGTTACAACTATGGTGAAGAAGGTCATACTCGTCCTCAGTGTACAAAACCCAAGAAGGAGCAAGCTGGTGGTAAAGTGTTTGCATTGTCTGGGTCAGAGACTAAGCCAGATGATCGACTGATTAAAGGTACATGTTTTATTAATGACATACCTTTGATTGCGATTATTGATACTGAAGCTACGCATTCTTTTATTGCTTTGGATTGTGCTAAAAGATTGAATTTGGAAATTTCTAATATGGATGGAAGTATGGTTATTGATACTCCTGCGTTGGGTTCAGTGACTACTTCGTATGTTTGTAGGAATTGTCCTATTGTGATTTTTGGTAGGGGTTTCGGTATGGATTTAGTGTGCCTACCGTTAGAACAACTTGATATCATCCTTGGAATGAACTGGTTGGAATTCAACCAGGTTCATATCAACTGTTTTGCGAAGACGGTTATTTTTCCTGAAGAGGTTGGTGTCGAAGATGTGACTATGTCGGTTAAACAGATGAACCTAGCTGTGAAAGATGGTGCTGTGGTATTTATGTTGTATTCTGCAATAGAAGTGGAGGGAAAAGCAAAGAGTGATGGATTTCCAGTGGTGAATGAATTTCCAGAGGTGTTTCTGGAAGACGTTAGTGAATTGCCACCTGAGAGGGAGGTAGAATTTACTATAGATTTGATTCCTGGAACTAGTCCGGTGTCGATGGCACCTTACCGTATGTCGGCATCTGAATTAGCGAAGTTAAAGAAACAGTTGGAGGAGTTACTTGAGAAGAAGTTTATTCGTCCGAGTGTTTCGCCGTGGGGTGCTCCGGTGTTGTTGGTTAAGAAGAAAGAAGGTTCAATGAGATTATGTGTTGATTATAGACAGCTGAATAAAGTTACAATCAAGAATCGGTATCCTTTGCCGAGGATCGATGATTTGATGGATCAACTAGTTGGAGCTTGTGTATTTAGTAAGATTGATCTGAGATCTGGATATCATCAGATTCGTGTGAAGTCGGAAGATATTCAGAAAACTGCATTTAGAACGAGGTATGGACATTACGAGTATTCTGTTATGCCGTTTGGAGTTACTAATGCACCTGGTGTTTTCATGGAGTATATGAACAGGATATTTCATCCATATCTTGATAAGTTTGTGGTGGTGTTCATTGATGATATTCTAATTTATTTGAAGAGCGATGAGGAGCATGCAGAACATCTCAGAGTTGTGTTGGAATTGTTGAAAGAGAAGAAGCTTTATGCGAAGTTGTCCAAGTGTGAATTCTGGTTAAGTGAAGTAAGTTTTCTTGGCCATGTAATTTCCAAGAATGGAATTGCTGTGGATCCTACGAAGGTAGAAGCAGTATCTCATTGGGAAGCACCGAAGAATGCTTCTGAGATCCGTAGTTTTCTGGGTCTTGCAGGTTATTACAGGAAGTTTATAGAAGGATTTTCCAAATTAGCGTTACAGTTGACTAAGTTGACCAGGAAGGGTCAGATGTTTGTTTGGGATGTTGAATGTGAGAAAGGATTTCAAGAGCTGAAGAGGAGGTTGACAAGTGCTCCGATCTTGATTTTGCCAAATCCGACTAAGTCTTTTGTTGTGTATTGTGACGCATCATTAATGGGATTAGGTGGTGTGTTGATGCAAGATAAGCAGGTGGTGGCTTATGCTTCGAGACAATTGAAAGTACATGAAAGGAATTATCTGACTCATGATTTGGAGTTGGCAGCTGTTGTGTTTGTTTTGAAGTTGTGGAGGCATTATTTATATGGTTCTCGGTTTGAGGTGTTCAGTGATCACAAAAGTCTGAGGTATCCCTTTGATCAGAAAGAGTTGAATATGAGGCAGAGGAGATGGTTAGAATTTCTAAAGGATTATGATTTCGGTTTGAATTACCATCCTGGTAAGGCAAACGTTGTTGCGGATGCCTTGAGTAGGAAGTCCTTGCATATGTCGATGTTAATGGTCCTTGAGTTAGATTTGGTTGAGCAGTTCAGAGATTTAAGTTTGGTATGTGAAACTACTCCGAATAGTGTGAAATTGGGTATGTTGAAACTGACTAGTGGTATTCTGGAAGAAATTCGGAATGGACAGAAGTCCGATGTTGGGTTAGTTGATAAATTGACATTAATCAACCAAGGTCAAGGAGGCGAGTTCCGGATTGATGAGAATGGTGTTATGAGATTTGGTAATAGGGTGTGTGTTCCGGATGTTGCAGAGATTAGGAAGAGTATTTTGGAAGAAGGACATCGTAGTGGATTGAGTATTCATCCTGGTGCTACTAAAATGTACCATGATTTGAATAAGTTGTTTTGGTGGCCGGGAATGAAAAAGGAAATTGCTCAGTTTGTGTATGCTTGTTTGGTTTGTCAGAAGTCGAAGATTGAGCATCAGAAACTGTCAGGATTGATGGAACTGTTGTTTGTTCCGGAATGAAAATGGGATGGAATCTCTATGGATTTTGTGTCTGGTTTGCCAAGGACATCGAAGAATTGTGATTCTATCTGGGTTATTGTTGATCGGTTGACGAAATCTGCTCACTTTATTCCGATAAGAATAGATTATCCGATGGAAAGGTTGGCAGAATTGTATGTTGAGAAGATTGTGAGTTTGCACGGTATTCCTTCTAGTATTGTGTCGGATCGAGATCCGAGGTTTACATCTAAATTATGGACGGGATTGCAAGAAGCTTTGGGTACTAAGTTGCGTTTGAGTTCTTCTTATCATCCACAGACAGATGGTCAGACGGAGAGAATGATTCAGTCGTTGGAAGATTTGTTAAGAGCTTGTGTGTTGGAGAAATGTGGAGCTTGGGATAATTATCTACCATTGATTGAGTTTACCTACAACAATAGTTTTCATTCGAGCATTGGTATGGCTCCGTTTGAGGCATTGTATGGTAGGAGGTGTCGGACACCGTTGTGTTGGTATGAATCTGGAGAGAGTGCTGTGATTGGACCGAAAATTGTCCAACAGACTTCGGAAAAGATTAAGATGATTCAGGAGAAGATAAGGACTTTTCAGAGTCGTCAGAAAAGTTATCACGATAAGAGGAGGAAAGATCTTGAGTTTAGTGAAGGAGAACATGTTTTTATACGAGTTACTCCGATGACTGGTGTTGTACCCCAAAATTTGCCCTCCCATATTCTCCAAGAAATTGCCAAGCCAAGCTGCAAAATTCCCCAAGGGTTGCACAGTGCAAAGGTCTCCCATACAGTCAAAACTAGGGTTTGAGTTCTGATCAAGAAAATGAAGTTTTCAAAGGTCCAATCAAGTCTCATATGCCTACAAATAGGGTCAAGCATCCTCATATCAAGTTTCAAGGCATTCAGCTCAAAATTGCACAGTCAAAAACCCTAATTGCACTACAGTCAACTGTAGGGGCAAAATGGTCATTTGGCAGTCAAAAGTTCAAATTTTTGGTCAACATATCATTTTGAAGCCACAAACATCATTTGATCAATGCTTGATCATGATTCTCAAAATTTGGCTCAAAAATCATCAAGATGCAAAAGTTTCCTTATTTGGACAGCTGAAAAAGTCAACTGAAATTGACCAGGGCATAACTTTCACATGGATTATCAGAAAAATTCCATCCAGAGCTCATTTTGAAGAGAAAGACATTTCCTACAACTCATCTTCATACTTCAAGTCCAAGAAATGCTCTCACAAAAAGTTATCAATTTCAACATTATATGTCATTTTCAAAAGTCAACAAAAAGGGACTTTAAGTCAAAGGCCATAACTTGAGATTGGTAAATCAAAATGACATGGGACCAAAGGCATTGGTTATAGGACTCAAAGACCTTTCCAAAATGTCCAAGAACATGAGAAAAGCTTAAAAGTTGAGCAAGTTATGCCTTGTGGAAGTTGGGAAATTTTTGGATATTTTGAAAAGTCAACATTACTTCAAATGACCTAAAATTGCTAATGGGCCCATTTTTCTTCCATGATTCATCATTCTAAGCATGTGCACGACCACTTGGCCCAAAGGGAAGTATTTTCTCATTTTTTATTATTTATTTGAATTTTTATTTATATTAATTCATTTAAATCATTTAAATATATGAAAAATATTTAATTCACCCTAACAAATCTTTTTATACATGTTTTGCCATCAAGATTTCGTGCATATGCAAATTAGGAAAGAATTGGATTGATTGGCATGGTTGAGAACAAAGAACACTTGAAAAAGATTGAAAAAAGATCCTTAAAATCAAATTTCCAAAAAACCATTATTGCAAGAGATTTGATTGAGTTTTGTTAACCTAATGCCTTCACTACATATGCCTGATCATAAACCTAATCACAGGAGACACAAAGCTGCGCAGAAAAGCTCTCTACAAACTTGAAAAATTCTCTAAAGAACTAAAAACTGAAATCATTGTTACAGGTGGATTCAAGGCACGAAATTAGTTTCAACAGCTTCCTCAAGGATTGCTGGTCACATTCCAATCAGAATCATCCATTCAAACTCCAAGGACTGGTATATCGAGCATGAACTGTACAGAGAAAAATTGACAATCGTGCATCATGATTTAAGCATTATTTGTGAAATTTATTCATTGATTCATGTTCATTATGATGTTTTGATGCTAACCAACATATCCAATTGCTTTTTTGTGCGCTATATACGATTATGCCATGTTTGACTTTTAGGGTTTTCAGAGTTTTGAATTGGGGTTTTTCACCCAAGGAAAAATTAAGGCTTGTGACCACCACCATTCAATTCAGCGCATGGAGACGAAGAAGAACCACCCATCGCGCTGAATTTATGTGCCAAGGAGAGCTAATCGCTATTTTCTTTAAAGCCCTCTAAACCCACGCGTGTAAAACCGTTGCTTTTGTCTTTTGTATTACAGGGATGGTGAAGACGATGGAGTCGTGGCAACAAGTGATTGGCTTGTTCAAAAGTTCGCGCGCGTTTCCAAGCGTTGCTCCACTTTCTATTATATTATTTGCTTGTTGATTATATAACAAATGCGTTGTTTGGTCCAGTTGGCAAGCGAGGAGTGTATTAACGTCCAAGACCTGGGTTCGAGCCCCAGGTCTGTATAATTTCTCATATTATTTTGCAATAACAATTCCTATGCAGCACCCATGTTGAGACGTACCATGCACTTCCAAATCCAATGTGACACGCCCCTCTCAAGATCAAACCAAAGGCTGAGATTGAAGGTATACCCTAAACCCTGGTCAAAGGTGCCACATGGTGCCTGGAAAAGTCAACGAATTTGAAGCTTGTTGGGCCAGAATTCCTGGATCCATACCTCCTAATTTGGGACTGAACCCCCCCTGGTTTGCAATTTTCTTTTTTTATTTTGTTTTCAATTGTTATTTTATTTTCTTTATTGTTTTAATTTAATTAATTATTTTTTTACAAAATACAAAAACCTCATAAAAAATCAGAAAAGATGAAAAAATATAATAAGTATTTTATTTTAATATTTTCTTATAAATAAATGCATGTAAATAAATTTAGTTTAAATTAGGGTTTGCAACATTAATTCTTTTCATGAAAAATCTAAAAAATGTAGAATTAGGTTTAATTGATAATTTTTATTCCTTTTAATTTTTATTTTTTACCATAATATTATTTATTTATTTATTTTTTATAATTAAACTTGTAAATTAATTAGGGTTTCATTTAGGTTAAAAACTTCAATATCTTTCTTAATAACTAAAAAAATAATTAGAATTAGGTTTAGTATTTTATGTTAATTAATTTTTTCTATTAAATCTTAAAAAAACATAAAAATACCAAAAACATTTTCTTTTAATTTTAATGTTAATTCCTTATTAATTTAAATTTGCAAAAGGGTCCAACGCCCTCGTTTCGATAATTCTTTTATTTCGCATATTTATTTTATTTCGCTCAAATAATTATGTATCTCTCCCGAAGCTTTGTAACATGTACTTCTCGCACTTTCAATTCTTTTACTTTATTTACTTTTCTGTCAAATCGGGTCCGGTTTAATTTTGGCGATGTGGACCCGCGCCATTTGTAATAGCTTTAGATTTACTTTTCCCCGCAATTTTTTAACTGTTAACAAAAAGCATGAAAGAATGAATGGACTTAAATAAAATCAAGCGTAGACCACCAATAAACCTGACAAGACAAATATAAATGAAAACGACACACGAATCGCACACACCACCCCTAGGGTACGCCTCACTGTTGCCTTGCCTCGAAAGGTGATCGTCGAGTAGAGGATGTCTTAGTAAGTCCTCATGATCCAGGAACCTGGCATGAGGGTAGCTTCTAAGGTGTCTTCCCATTGCTCTGGTGATCACCATGTCCCGAACCTCGAATTGACCCGAACACCTCCAACGGTGGTGCTACCTACCTCTCAATGGTGGGATGGCACTACTTTAAAGGACATTTACACAGACGAATTCCTTAGGGTAGGTAGACGACTCTAGATACTTGCTCTAAATTTCAAAAACAAACAAAAATCTTTTCACACCGACACTTTTCAAAAGCTTTCAAAGCAATTTTTCAAACACTCTGACACAAGAGTCGAACTGGAATTTTCAAAGAAACTTTTTAAAACCCACATTGAAAAGCCAACAAACCATTTTTGAAAACACAATGAGCAAGTATCTAAGAGCCCATGGATAACCATGGATAGAAAGGGTGCTAACACCTTCCCTTTCTATAACCTACCTCCCGAACCGAGAGCAATCTCTTTAAGGAATTTTTCTGTGCTTTTGTCCTTTCCATTTGGAGAAAATAAAAGACGGTGGCGACTCTTGCTTACCGCGACATTTCGCGAACCAGCGTTAAAACAGTCAGTTCCAGATCCACCGATCACAGAACTGGCGACTCTGCTGGGGACTTAACTTAAAGTGAGGTGTACCTTAGGGCTAGTTCATAACTGTGTTTTCAATTGTTTTCCTTGTGTGCTTTAAATTGTGGGTTGCTTGGGAGTTCTATAGATCCTAACCCGGATCTGGGGGATACCTTCTTAGAAAGTAGCAACAAGGCTGTGAGGGAACTGTGCGGGGTATACCGACATGGTTGAAACAGTCTGCTACGTTGATGTGGCACTTTGGTGTGTACCGGTAACCCTTGAGTTCAGTCAAGGAGAGTACGGGGCCTCCGCGTGGTGTCGTGAAGCATCAACAGACCTTAGGAACCTTAATTGAACTATCTTGGCCTCTTTAGGGTAGTGAGATAACTGACTTTGGTGCAGTCTGAGGTTGGTTGATACTCGATACTACACTCAATTGAGGGTTGCTTTCCTGGAATATTTCGGTCGCCAGTTCAGTGGCTAAATCGAAACGATGAACAACGAAAGCAATCCCGTGATATTGAGACCCTTAGAACCCGGTTACTTCTGATAGGACAGGTTTTGAGCCCACCAACTTCAAGAGGGTAGTACCCCAAACTTCATGCCGGCCTAAAACTCTAAGGGCTCTTTTGTGTGACTTGTGTGCCTTCAAACTTGGATTACTTGCATGCTTGTTATCTGACATCTGAACTTCTTGCAGGTTTTGTTTATAGTCCTTAACTAGGACTCATAACAGGGTTTACTGATTTTCCTGCAGGTTTTGTTCATAGTCCTTAATTAGGACTCATAACAAGGCTTACTAAGTTTCTTGCAGGCTTTTGTTTTAGTCCTTAACTAGGACTCATAATAAGGTTTACCGAGCTTCTTGCAGGGTTTGTTTTAGTCCTTAATGGGGACTCCTAACAGAGTGTACTGAGTTTCTTGCAGGTTTTGGTTTGCGGTCCTTAATCGGGACTCCTAACAGGGTCACCTACATCACCCCATGCATAGCATGACATCATACCATTGCATACATCCTAACCCATTTCAAGGATCTCAAGGGCTTGTGATGCAGGTCATGATGAACCAACATGTCTAGCAAGGGGCAAAGGGGATTTATTTTCCTCTAGACAAAATTGTCAGGGGCTATGACCCACTTGATATGGTGAGCTTTGACTCTTGAAGAGGGTTCCCCTAACCAAGGTTGTTTGGAAATCAAAACCAGACATGATGATTAAAGTCAGGGGCTATGACCCACTGGATATGGTGAGCCTTTGACCCTTTGAAGAAAGACTCTCAACAAATATGAAGTTTCTTTCAATCAAGCTACCGGATCCAAATGCTAACAAATTTTCTTGTTTACCCCGCGAGGTCCTTGAAAACATTGCATGCATATCATACACATCTTTGCATTACAGGTACCCCTTTTGCAGGACACTTACCTTTCTCGCTGTTTATTTCAGCAATGGCTTACCCACAAGATAACCAGGACTTTCTTGCTCAAGAGACTCGGTTCGGGGAAATCCTCCTGAATCTATCCAAGGGGCAGGAGGAGCTAAGGACACTTCTCATGGAGACCTTTGTTAGGAACAGTGCTGAGGATGAAAGGCTGAAACACCTACAAGCTGAGGTGGATGCATTGAAGGTCCAGATGCTGGGGCAGGTGACTGCCATTCAAGGGTTAGCTCAAAGACAAGATGAGCTCTGGTTTCTCGTCAACCAACTGCTTCGGGGTAACCAACTGGGGCAAAAGTCTAAGGGTAAAAAGCCAGTCATCGTTCAACCACCTTTGAGATAAGGAGGTAAGGGGAGAGCCCCTCAAATGGCTCCAGTGTCACAAATTCAACATCACAACCAACAAAAGAGCGAGAGAAGGCAGTTCACTCGGCTCAGCATGACCTTATCCCAGATATTGCCACAGTTGCTGGAGACCAAGCTGGTAACTCTAAAAGAGGCTCCGAAGTTTCAAAATACAACGTCACCAAAGTATAACCCCAACGCTCGCTGCGCTTATCATTCTGATAGCCCGGGGCATGCTACAGAGGATTGTTGGGCTTTGAAGAATAAGATTCAGGACCTGATTGATGAAGGAGCACTGGAATTCACACAAGATGGTCAGGCTGAATTTTTCTACCATCCCTCCAAGGCTCACCATTTGAAGTGACAAGCTCTGAGACTAGGAAACTTTTGTTCATTCGAATGTTCAAGTTGTGTTGTGCTTTGATTGTTCAAACATTTACTCATGTTAAACATTGTTATTTCATTAATGCATCGCATATGTCTGTTCTGAAACAATATATTCGTATTCACTAAATGCAAATTATTTTCATATTTTTTCTGATGTCAACTCTTGATCTAAAATTCTAAGCCTCTTGAGGGAGGATGACGAAAACGATACCATAATCTACAGTATGCTTTTGAACAGACCCCGCTGATGAAGTACAGGCATTGTTTCAAATCCCTAAACACTGGAGTTATAAGGATGATAATCCCTCGTCAACCCATCCGAGCCAAAGAAGTAGGAGTTTTTTTTTCTTTTCGAAATTTAAAACCCTTAATCATAACCTGGGGCAGGGTAGTCTCTCAGTTGATCCAAGTGCATAACGAATGGCACCAAAGAAGTCTTTACAAAACGAAGAAAGACAGTGATGGTTCAGAACAATCATAAGGACAGGCAGTCATTATCAAAAAAATCATCAATGAATAGCCCAAGAAGTCAAAACCTGTAAAAGGGACTTATGAAACTGGGGCATCCCGCTGACTGTAATTCCAAAAAGGAAACAGTTCAGGCAAAAAGAAAGGGATAACAAAAATAAAAAAGAAAGAGGTCATACAAACCCTCAACAAAAACAAAGACGACTGCCTATTTGAAATAAATCATCAACATCCGAATCATCACCGGAAAATCAGAGCAAAGACTCAAACAAGGTCTAACGCACGATCAACTGAGCTTAGGTTTGAAGAACATCACGAAGAGTGGGTGGGTACAAATAAATTGAGCCTTTATCCTTTGTTTCTTAAACCGTGAACCAGGCCACGTTATAACCCTTGAAAGTCCTAGCTGAAGCATGGGTTAGTTCGAAAGCATACTGTGACGAAAGGTATCCTGACTCCTTAAGGCTCACGTTAAAATACGGAGTTGACATCACGCTTACAAACAATCACTTGTTTTATGAAAAGAATGCATTTTCAAAATCTTCAAGACTGACATAAGCGTTGCATTTTTAACATAACCTTGTTTGCATATGACTTTTTGTTTGAACAGCAGAGAAATTCGCACGATGAATGCCTAATGAACAGAAGCACTTCCAATCAAGGGGCATGGCATGATCATGGTCCGTCATCTGGGGCAGTTCAGTCAAGATTCGGAGAATCTCTCAAAGGCCAAATAGCCTGGGGCAAATCTCCGCCTGAGTCACTTGGAGCAGTCCAACAACGAATCTGACCTGATCAAATACCTTCTGATGGTATGGCAATGCACAAGCTAACAGGGGCAACTCCCTACATCCTGAGAGCGTGGACATAGTCGAAGAAAAATACTACGCGTAATCAAAGACCCGCTAGGTTGACACACCTAGGCAAAAACAAGGGCTTCCCGGCGAACCAAAAGGGTTCGGGCAAAATGAAGGGATGAAATGAAAAAATCTGTACACCCGGCAAGTCGAAAACCTGAAAAGGCGGCTTGAGCAAAAATGGGTATCCCGGTGGACTGAAAACCCGAAAGGGCGGTCCAGGAAAAAGTTAGAGATCAAAGCGTACGACTATGTCCTGTCATCTTGTCACCTGCCTACCTGAAGAAGGTTTGACCCTCAACAATTATCAGCGTCTCACAGGTGCCTCCCCCATAGAAACATGGGCAATAACGGGTGGTCTAAGCAATCTGATTGTTTCTGTCCTCCAAGGTATCAAGGTAGGCTCTGTGGAAGAACATAACCAATACAGTTCAATACTTCCCCAGGAGAGTCCAATCCAGTTCCCCAAGAAAGTTGGAATTCATCTCCCCAAGCAGTAAGCTTATCCCCAGTAGATTCTGGAAGCTTACCCTCGCAGAGCGCGAACGCGTCTCCCGGCTTTATTCAAAGAGTTATTTCCTTACTAGGATATAACTGGGTTATCCTCAGCCAAAAGCCACGGAAAGAGCGTCCTCGACGGAGTCTTCTTATCCCCAGCGAAGTCTATTAACACTTCCAACACAACCAGGGTATCCCCAGCAAGCATTATCAACAGCTCAACAAAGTATCTCTCTCCCCACAGAGTATTGCTTCCCAGCAAGATCGTTAGAGTACTTTTCTCCTCGCAGAGCAGGCCATTCGCCAAGTTTATTCCCCAACGGAGTCATCTTCTCCGACCGGTATTCTTGCAACTATCATCCCCAGCGGAAGCAAAATCTATTCTTCAACATCAGCCCAGGATACGACTTCCCGGCACCCGTCAAGGATTCACTTTCCTAGACAAATACATTCATGAACATTACATCTTCATACATTATAGCATGCATATGCATCATACTACACGAATCTCATCAATTTTGAGGACATCCTGAAATCATGCAGTTCATGCATCATGATCTTGCATACAACTGATGCTTTACCTTTTCAGGAAAGGTCAATACAAAAATGATTACTATCAACTATCGCAATTCCTTCTAGATATAGTTTCAGATATGACCCAGATATGATTTCCTTCCAGATATAGTTTCAGATGTAAACCAGATATGGTGACGTTCTGATGCTGCTTCCAGATTTCCTTCCAGATATAGTTTCAGATATGACCCAGATATGGTGACGTTCTGATGTTGCTTCCAGATTTCCTTCCAGATATAGTCCAGATATGAACCAGATATGGCGACGTTCTGACACTTATTCCAGTTGAAGACATTTCAAGACCTAGACCGGTTCAGTAAATCGACCCTAAGATTTTCCTGATGCTTATCCAGTCAAAGGCCTTCTCTGGTTCAATCAGATCGACCCTAAGATCTCCCTGATGCTTATCCAGTTGAAGATATTTCAAGACCTTATCCGGTTCAGTTAAATCAACCCTAAGATTTTCCTGATTCTTATCCAGTCAAAGGCCTTCTCTGGTTCAGTCAGATCGACCCTAAGATCCCCCTGATGCTTATCCAGTTGAAGATATTTCAAGACCTTGTCCGGTTCAGTTAAATCGACCCTAAGATTTTCCTTATGCTTATCCAGTCAAAGGCCTTCTCTGGTTCAGTCAGATCGACCCTAAGATCTCCCTGATTCTTGTCCCAGTAGAAGACACCCAAGATTTTTCTCAACGAGCGTTGTTGAAGTTAAAGTCGCCCAAGGTTCTCTTACCATTCATGCTAAGGCAGTAACCATCCCTGGTTCATTCATCATCATGTGAAGCTCCAGACTCAGCTCCTGTAACCAGTCAGGACATATCTACGCCAAGCATCTAAAATCAGCTCCTGCAACGTGTCAAGTACTCATTTGTTCTTTTGCAGGTATGCAGGTTCTCGCTAAGGAATCTCCTACGCGATCAACATCCAGATGGCATCTATAAGCCCATCATCCTATCCAGCAATCTCCAAATGGCATCTATAAGTCCATTCCCCCCATCACCCTGCTAACATGTGAGCGCAAATTTCTGGGCACTCTAGTGTTCAATCATCTTCCACCTTCGGATTACGAAAGGCACGTCAGCCAATCTGCATCCTCAAGTCTAAGAAGATTGAACAGGGGCAACTGTTGTACCCCAAAATTTGCCCTCCCATATTCTCCAAGAAATTGCCAAGCCAAGCTGCAAAATTCCCCAAGGGTTGCACAGTGCAAAGGTCTCCCATACAGTCAAAACTAGGGTTTGAGTTCTGATCAAGAAAATGAAGTTTTCAAAGGTCCAATCAAGTCTCATATGCCTACAAATAGGGTCAAGCATCCTCATATCAAGTTTCAAAGCATTCAGCTCAAAATTGCACAGTCAAAAACCCTAATTGCACTACAGTCAACTGTAGGGGCAAAATGGTCATTTGGCAGTCAAAAGTTCAAATTTTTGGTCAACATATCATTTTGAAGCCACAAACATCATTTGATCAATGCTTGATCATGATTCTCAAAATTTGGCTCAAAAATCATCAAGATGCAAAAGTTTCCTTATTTGGATAGCTGAAAAAGTCAACTGAAATTGACCAGGGCATAACTTTCACATGGATTATCAGAAAAATTACATCCAGAGCTCATTTTGAAGAGAAAGACATTTCCTACAACTCATCTTCATACTTCAAGTCCAAGAAATGCTCTCACAAAAAGTTATCAATTTCAACATTATAGGTCATTTTCAAAAGTCAACAAAAAGGGACTTTAAGTCAAAGGCCATAACTTGAGATTGGTAAATCAAAATGACATGGGACCAAAGGCATTGGTTAGAGGACTCAAAGACCTTTCCAAAATGTCCAAGAGCATGAGAAAATCTTAAATATTGAGCAAGTTATGCCTTGTGGAAGTTGGGAAATTTTTGGATATTTTGAAAAGTCAACATTACTTCAAATGACCTAAAATTGCTAATGGGCCCATTTTTCTTCCATGATTCATCATTCTAAGCATGTGCACGACCACTTGGCCCAAAGGGAAGTATTTTCTCATTTTTTATTATTTATTTGAATTTTTATTTATATTAATTCATTTAAATCATTTAAATATATGAAAAATATTTAATTCACCCTAACAAATCTTTTTATACATGTTTTGCCATCAAGATTTCGTGCATATGCAAATTAGGAAAGAATTGGATTGATTGGCATGGTTGAGAACAAAGAACACTTGAAAAAGATTGAAAAAAGATCCTTAAAATCAAATTTCCAAAAAACCATTATTGCAAGAGATTTGATTGAGTTTTGTTAACCTAATGCCTTCACTACATATGCCTGATCATAAACCTAATTACAGGAGACACAAAGCTGCGCAGAAAAGATCTCTACAAACTTGAAAAATTCTCTAAAGAACTAAAAACTGAAATCATTGTTACAGGTGGATTCAAGGCACGAAATTAGTTTCAACAACTTCCTCAAGGATTGCTAGTCACATTCCAATCAGAATCATCCATTCAAACTCCAAGGACTGGTATATCGAGCATGAACTGTACAGAGAAAAATTGACAATCGTGCATCATGATTTAAGCATTATTTGTGAAATTTATTCATTGATTCATGTTCATTATGATGTTTTGATGCTAACCAACATATCCAATTGCTTTTTTGTGCGCTATATACGATTATGCCATGTTTGACTTTTAGGGTTTTCAGAGTTTTGAATTGGGGTTTTTCACCCAAGGAAAAATTAAGGCTTGTGACCACCACCATTCAATTCAGCGCATGGAGACGAAGAAGAACCACCCATCGCGCTGAATTTATGTGCCAAGGAGAGCTAATCGCTATTTTCTTTAAAGCCCTCTAAACCCACGCGTGTAAAACCGTTGCTTTTGTCTTTTGTATTACAGGGATGGTGAAGATGATGGAGTCGTGGCAACAAGTGATTGGCTTGTTCAAAAGTTCGCGCGCGTTTCCAAGCGTTGCTCCACTTTCTATTATATTATTTGCTTGTTGATTATATAACAAATGCGTTGTTTGGTCCAGTTGGCAAGCGAGGAGTGTATTAACGTCCAAGACCTGGGTTCGAGCCCCAGGTCTGTATAATTTCTCATATTATTTTGCAATAACAATTCCTATGCAGCACCCATGTTGAGACGTACCATGCACTTCCAAATCCAATGTGACACGCCCCTCTCAAGATCAAACCAAAGGCTGAGATTGAAGGTATACCCTAAACCCTGGTCAAAGGTGCCACATGGTGCCTGGAAAAGTCAACGAATTTGAAGCTTGTTGGGCCAGAATTCCTGGATCCATACCTCCTAATTTGGGACTGAACCCCCCCTGGTTTGCAATTTTCTTTTTTTATTTTGTTTTCAATTGTTATTTTATTTTCTTTATTGTTTTAATTTAATTAATTTTTTTTTTTACAAAATACAAAAACCTCATAAAAAATCAGAAAAGATGAAAAAATATAATAAGTATTTTATTTTAATATTTTCTTATAAATAAATGCATGTAAATAAATTTAGTTTAAATTAGGGTTTGCAACATTAATTCTTTTCATGAAAAATCTAAAAAATGTAGAATTAGGTTTAATTGATAATTTTTATTCCTTTTAATTTTTCTTTTTTACCATAATATTATTTATTTATTTATTTTTTATAATTAAACTTGTAAATTAATTAGGGTTTCATTTAGGTTAAAAACTTCAATATCTTTCTTAATAACTAAAAAAATAATTAGAATTAGGTTTAGTATTTTATGTTAATTAATTTTTTCTATTAAATCTTAAAAAAACATAAAAATACCAAAAACATTTTCTTTTAATTTTAATGTTAATTCCTTATTAATTTAAATTTGCAAAAGGGTCCAACGCCCTCGTTTCGATAATTCTTTTATTTCGCATATTTATTTTATTTCGCTCAAATAATTATGTATCTCTCCCGAAGCTTTGTAACATGTACTTCTCGCACTTTCAATTCTTTTACTTTATTTACTTTTCTGTCAAATCGGGTCCGGTTTAATTTTGGCGATGTGGACCCGCGCCATTTATAATAGCTTTAGATTTACTTTTCCCCGCAATTTTTTAACTGTTAACAAAAAGCATGAAAGAATGAATGGACTTAAATAAAATCAAGCGTAGACCACCAATAAACCTGACAAGACAAATATAAATGAAAACGACACACGAATCACACACACCACCCCTAGGGTACGCCTCACTGTTGCCTTGCCTCGAAAGGTGATCGTCGAGTAGAGGATGTCTTAGTAAGTCCTCATGATCCGGGAACCTGGCATGAGGGTAGCTTCTAAGGTGTCTTCCCATTGCTCTGGTGATCACCATGTCCCGAACCTCGAATTGACCCGAACACCTCCAACGGTGGTGCTACCTACCTCTCAATGGTGGGATGGCACTACTTTAAAGGACATTTACACAGACGAATTCCTTAGGGTAGGTAGACGACTCTAGATACTTGCTCTAAATTTCAAAAACAAACAAAAATCTTTTCACACCGACACTTTTCAAAAGCTTTCAAAGCAGTTTTTCAAACACTCTGACACAAGAGTCGAACTGGAATTTTCAAAGAAACTTTTTAAAACCCACATTGAAAAGCCAACAAACCATTTTTGAAAACACAATGAGCAAGTATCTAAGAGCCCATGGATAACCATGGATAGAAAGGGTGCTAACACCTTCCCTTTCTATAACCTACCTCCCGAACCGAGAGCAATCTCTTTAAGGAATTTTTCTGTGCTTTTGTCCTTTCCATTTGGAGAAAATAAAAGACGGTGGCGACTCTTGCTTACCGCGACATTTCGCGAACCAGCGTTAAAACAGTCAGTTCCAGATCCACCGATCACAACTGGTATTGGTCGAGCTTTGAAGTCAAAGAAGTTGACTCCACGTTTTATTGGTACATTTCAGATTACCAAGAGAGTTGGGAAAGTTGCTTATCAGATTGCTTTGTCGCCGTCACTTGCAAATTTGCATGATGTTTTTCATGTATCTCAGCTAAGGAAGTACATTGTTGATCCGTCTCATGAGATTCAGGTAGACGATATACAGGTACGAGAGAATTTGACTGTGGAAGCGGTACCTGCGAGAATTGAGGATCAGAAGTTGAAACAGTTGCGAGGCAAGGAGATCGCGTTGGTAAGAGTGGCTTGGGGAGGACCAGCAGATGGAAATGTCACTTGGGAGCTGGAGAGTCAGATGAAGGACTCGTATCCCGAACTGTTCGTCTAAGGTATGTTTTCGAGGACGAAAACTCTTTTAGTTGGGGAGAGTTGTGACACCCCAAATAATCCGATTATTAAATAATTAGAATTTTTAATTATTAATTTAATTGGAAATTTAATTATTGGTATTTTTGGATTATTGGAATTAATTTAATTAATTAAAGGAAAGAAGTATTGGTGGTGTGAAGAGTGATTAGAGGGTGTGAGGGGTAAAATACTCTACTCTTACTAATTACTAATTTAATTATTTTATTGGAATAATAAAAGGAGTATTAAAAGGAAAAAGAAGAGAAAGAGAGTTATTTTAGAATATTCATCATACGTGCATTTGAGAAGAGGAAAGAGAAGGAGAAAACCGAAAGCGTCAGAATTCGAAGAACCCACAAGGTAAGGGGTGATTTCGATTAGTTAATTCGTATTATCGGTTTAGATATTCAATAGTATGGATCATAGTATGTTAGGGAATCCCGGTTTGGAATTCTAGGGTTCCGTAGAATTGTCCCTATTGCGTCGAATTGTAGGTTGAAAACCATTAGGGTGTCAGATGATAAAAAGGAATGATGAAATAATGTTGTTTGATGTTATAATGGTGCAAAATGGATGTGTTTTGGTGTTTCTCATGTTGCAATTCGTATGGGTATGTTTGGAATTGGTTTAGAATGAATAAATGCTGTCAAAAATGCAGAATTTGACTCTGCAGGTCGTGGGAACCGGTTCCCAGTGGGGAGGAACCGGGTTCCACTGTGTGAATTTATAAAAAAAATGGCAAAAATGCACGTAGGAACCGGTTCCTGTATAGGTAGGAACCGGGTTCCCATACATTTTTCCAGAAGCGTGATTTTTGAACTTCGCAGGAACCGGTTCCTGCATATGTAGGAACCGGGTTCTGCTGTAACTTTTTGAAAAATATTAAACTTTGAAAATTCATAACTTTCAAATCGTAAGTCCGTTTTGAGTGCCGTTTTGGACGTTATTTCTTAAATTTAATGCTCTATTTTATAAAATGAAAAGATTTCCTAAAACCTGAAATTATTTTGAAAATGAGTCAAATCCCGGAATAAGTGATTATTGGCTAACGCACATGGGTGTGTATGTAGCAGTGAACCTGTGATGGATGTGTGATCGGTGGATCTGGAACTGACTGTTTAACGCTGGTTCGCGAAATGTCGCGGTAAGCAAGAGTCGCCACCGTCTTTTATTTTCTCCAATATGGAAAGGACAAAAGCACAGAAAAATTCCTTATTGAGATTGTTTCTCGGTTCGGGAGATAGATTTATAGAAAGGGAAGGTGTTAGCACCCTTTCTATCCATGGTTATCCATGGGCTCTTAGATACTTTCTCATTGTGTTTTCAAAATTGTTTGTTTGCTTTTCAGAGTGGGGTTTAAAAAAAGTTTCGTTTAAAATTTCAGTTCGACTCTTGTATCAGTCCTCAAGAGTGTTTGAAAAGTTGTTTTTGAAAGCTTTTTGAAAAGTGTCGGTGTGAAAAGAAATTTTTGGTTTGTTTTGAATTAGAGCAAGTATCTACGAGTTATCTACTTACCCTAAGGAATTAGTCTGTGTAAATGTCCTTAAAGTAGTGCCATCCCACCATTGAGAGGTAGGTAGCACCACCGTTGGAGGTGTTCGGGTCAATTCGAGGGTTCGGGACATTATGGTCACCAGAGCAATAGGAAGACACCTTAGAATCTACCCCCATGCCATGTTCATGGACATGAGGACTTACTAAAACATCCTCTACTCGACGACCACTTTTCGAGGGGCAAGGCAACAATGAGACGTACCCTAGGGGTGGTGTGTGATTTGTGTGTCATTTTCAGTTATATTTGTCTTGTTCATGCATTGGTGATCTACACTTTGTTTTTATTTTTTTGGCATTCATTCTTTCATGCAAGTTATTAACAGTTAAAAGATGCGAGAAGATAAAAGTCCTACGCTATTACAAAGGCGCGAGTCTACATCGCCAATTTAATCCAAGACCCGATTTGAATAAAATAAAATGCGGAAAATAAATGTCCTAATTAATTTATTACAAGGCTTTGGGGCAAGTACATGAAATTTAAAAAAGGGAAATAAAAGTAAATGTGCGAAAAGAAATGAAATCGAGAATGCGAGGGCGTTAGACCCTTTAAAGAAATTACAATACAATTAATAAATTAATTAAGTTAAATAAAAGAAAGAATTTATTTTTGGAGTTTTTGTATTTATGGAATTTAAGGAGAATTAAATGGAATTAAAAAGTTACATAAAACCCTAATTCTAAACTATTTTTAATTTATTAAAGAAAATGTTTAAGTTTGACCTAGTTTTAACCTAATTATTTAATTACAAGTTATTTATAAAATAATTAAGAATAATAATAATGGTGATAAGGAAATAAATTATTTATTAAGAAAAAGAAGAAAAATATTAAAACCCTAATCTCTACACTTTTTAGTTTATTTGAAAAAAATTAGAATTAAACCTAAAATTAAATCTAAGTTAATTATTAAATTTATTTACAAAATAGTATTGAATTAAATATTAACAAAACATATTTTTTATTGTTTTATGATTTTCTGTTTTTATTTTTATTTTTTTGGTGTTATAAAATTATTTTTATGGAATTAAATAAAATAATTAATCAAAAGAAAAAAAGGAATTAAAAAAAAGAAGAAAAATGCAAACCATAGGGGGTTTTCTGGCCAATTATGGAGGTGAATTCACAGCAATTTGGCCCATTTGAAGGAGGCCCTTTTGACTTTTCTGGTTTGCATATGGCATGGTCAACTGATGTGTACGATGGACCTCTCATCCTGACCTTCAGATTCGCCTCCTGGGACATGTGGCGCGCCAAGGTAGTGGATGCATGGTAGACCACTGAAGGACATGCTGCGTAGGAATACATTAAACAAAATAATATTGAGAAGGGAGGGGACCTGGGAATCGAACCCAGGTCCCAAGGCTTGCCAATCAGGTTCCCAACCACCACACCATTCAACGCGTTTATAATAATCCTGGATATTAAATATTATAACGAGAAATAAAGGTTAATGATGTTCAACAAAAAAAACGCGCTGGAAATTTGAATGTTCCAATTACGCTGTGCCACGCAAGCTTCTTCCTCACGTTGTACCTGCAAATAAAGCAAATAGCGGGGGTTTTAAACCCCCACTAACCCAAACCAGGAAAAATAGCGATTACGCCATGGGCCATGATAAATTAGGCGCGAGGTGATGAATAGGTTCATATGAAGGTCACGAATCCAATGGCGTTGGTCTCGCTGTCTAATTTTTCCATATGCAAAAGTCCCTAATTTCAAATTTCTGCAACCCTAAAGAGCTCCCATGGTGGATTCGTGCACAAGCCTTAAAAACTCAATTGAATGACACTGTTAGCTTTAGAATGATTAAATTAGTACGAATCCAGTATTAGAAATCAAAAATATGACATGAATCATGAGACACGAATATGCAAAAAGTTTGAGAAAGTTTGACATCTATATACCAATTCCTTGCGCGTGGGGAGTTGATTCTGATTGGAATAGCTTCCTTGGGATGTCAGCAACGTGCTTTGATAGCAATGGGGACCTGAAACAAGCTCTATGTATCTTTTCAGTTTTTGAAATTTTGGCAAAATATGCAAGTTTGGTTATGAGGTTGCAGCGCAGCTTCCAGGTTCTTTTGATTAGGTTTAGGTTTGTCTATGTATATGGAACGAATTAGGGTAGAAATCAAAGTCCATAAACCTTTGCATTGATGTTTTTGAGATTTGATTTTTAATGTAATCTTTTCCAATCTTTTCCATGTAAAACCATTGCCAATCATGAGAAATCTTGCCTTTTTAGTGATGCACGAAATCTTGAGTGATTAAAGAGGGCATATGCTGCATAAAAAGATTTGGAAACATGTGTTTAGCATTTTTCTTATAATTAATTTTAATTAAATGAATTAAATAGATTAAATATTCAATTAATTAATTAAAAATAGGAAAATAACTCCCCTTTGGGTCAATGGGTCGTGCATAGCTTTTGGGTGATGATTCTTGGAAGAAATTGAGGCCCATTAGCAATTTTGAGGCATTTGAAGTAAAGTTGACTTTTCAAAATTCCCAAAAATTTCCCAACTTCCACAAGGCATATCTTGCTCAATTTTTAAGTTTTGATCATGTTCTTGGACATTTTGGAAAGGTCTTGAAGTCCTCTAACCAATGCCTTTGGTCCCGTGTCATTTTTATTTACCAATCTCAAGTTATGGTCTTTGACTTAAAGTGCCTTTTTGTTGACTTTTGAAAATGACCTATAATGTTGAGATTGATAACTTTTTGTGAGAGCATTTCTTGGACTTGAAGTGTGAAGAGGAGTTGTATAAAATGTCATTCTCTTCAAAATGAGCTTTGGATGGAATTTTTCTGATAAACCATGTGGAAGTTATGCCTTGGTCAAGTTACAGTTGACTTTTTCAACTGTCCAAATATGGAAACTTTTGCATCTTGAGACTTTTTGAGCCATGCCTTGAGAATCATGATCAAGAATTGATAAAATGATGTTTGTGGCTTCAAAATAAGAGGTTGACCAAAAATTGGACTTTTGACTGTCAAATGACCATTTTACCCCTACAGTTGACTGTTGAGCAATTAGGGTTTTTGACTGTGCAATTTTGTGCTATGAGTCTTGAAACTTAACATATGGATGCTTGACCATGTTTGTAGGCATATAGGACTTGTTTGGACCCTTGGAAACTTTAACTTCTCTGCCATAACCAAAACCCTAATTTTTGACTGTTAGGAGGCCATTGAACTGTGCAACCCTTGGGAGCATGCTCTTAGCAAATCTTGACGGATATGGGAGGGCAAATTTTGGGGTACAACAGTTGCCCCTGTTCAATCTTCTTAGACCTGAGGATGTAGATTGGCTGACGTGCCTTCGTAATCCGAAGGTGGAAGATGATTGAACACTAGAGTGCCCAGAAATTTGCGCTCACATAGTAGTGTGATGACGAGAATGGGCTTACAGATGCCATTTGGAGATTGATGGATAGGAAGATGGGCTTATAGATGCCATGTTGAGAGGTGATGGAAGGTGGATGGACTTATAGATGCCATCTGGCTGTCGATCGCGTAAGAGATTCCTTAGCGAGAACCTGCGTGCCTAAAAAAAGAAAGATGATTACCTGACCTGTTACAGGAGCTGGTCTTCAGACCCTTTGTGTAGATGTGTCCTGACTGGTTACAGGAATCGGGTCTGGGGCTTCAAACGGTGATGAATGAATCAGGGGTGATTACTACCTCAACAGGAACGCTGAGAGAATCTGGATGTCTTCTACTGGGATGAGAATCAGGGAGATCTTAGGGTCGATCTGACTGAACCAGAGAAGGCCTTTGACTGGATAAGAACCAGGAAAATCTTAGGGTCGATTTAACTGAACCGGACAAGGTCTTGGAATCTTCAACTGGATAAGAATCAGGGAGATCTTAGGGTCGATCTGACTGAACTAGAGAAGGCCTTTAACTGGATAAGAATCAGGAAAATCTTAGGGTCGATTTAACTGAACCGGGCAAGGTCTTGGAATATCTTCAACTGGATAAGAATCAGGGAGATCTTAGGGTCAATCTGACTGAACCAGAGAAGGCCTTTGACTGGATAAGAATCAGAGAAATCTCAGGGTCGATTTAACTGAACCGGACAAGGTCTTAGAATATCTTCAACTGGATAAGAATCAGGGAGATCTTAGGGTCGATCTGACTGAACCAGAGAAGGCCTTTGACTGGATAAGAATCAGGAAAATCTTAGGGTCGATTTAACTGAACCGGGCAAGGTCTTGAAATCTTCAACTGGATAAGAATCAGGGAGATCTTAGGGTCGATCTGACTGAACCAGAGAAGGCCTTTGATTGGATAAGAATCAGGAAAATCTTAGGGTTGATTTAACTGAACCGGGCAAGGTCTTGGAATATCTTCAACTGGATAAGAATCAGGGAGATCTTAGGGTCGATCTGGCTGAACCAGAGAAGGCCTTTGACTGGATAAGAATCAGGAAAATCTTAGGGTCGATTTAACTAAACCGGACAAGGTCTTGAAATCTTCAACTGGATAAGAATCAGGGAGATCTTAGGGTCGATCTGACTGAACCAGAGAAGGCCTTTGACTGGATAAGAATCAGGAAAATCTTAGGGTCGATTTAACTGAACCAGACTAGGTCTTGGAAATAGCTGAGAACTTAACTGGATCTTTCCTGAAAGGTAAAGGTCAGTCATATGCAATGCATGATATGGATCAAGCAATGATGTTCTCAACATAAATGAGATTGTAAGGTATGATGTGTTTATGTATGTATCATGATGTATCTGATGTTTTTGAATGTATGTTTTCGTCTTAGGAAAATAAATCCTTGACGGGTGCCGGGAAGTTAAATCCTGGGCTGATGTTGGAGAATAGTGCTTTGTTGTCTCCGCTGGGGATGATAGTTGCAAGAATACCGGTAGGAGAAGACAACTCCGTCGGGGAATAAACTTGGCGAATGAATTACTCTGCAGGGAGAAAATTACTCTAGCGATCTTGCTGGGGAGCAATACTCTGTGGGGAGAGAGGTATTTTGCTAGGATATTTGATGGTAACTCCGCTGGGGATACCATTGATATGTTATGATGGAAGTTTTGATGAGCTCCGCTGGAGATAGGAGGACTTCGTCGGGGACGATCTTTCCGTGGCTTTTGGCTGAGGATAACCCAGTTATATCCTGGTAGGGGAATAACTTTTGAATAAAGCCGGGGACGCGTTCGTGCTCTGCAAAGGATAAGCCTCCAGAATCTATTGGGGGATAAGCTTCCTGCTGGGGAGATGGATTCAAACTTTCCTGGGGATATTTTGAACTATATTGGGGAAGTGACTCCATTGAATGTTTGATATACCGCCGGGGAACAATCTTTAGGTCAAGACTGCCGGGGATTCTTGTTTTAAGAATATCTGTATATCGTGCTGGGGAATGTTGAGATCTGCGGGGATACCCAACTTCCTTAAGGCTGATTGTATAACTTTGCTTGGGGAGAGTGCACTGACTTGCTGACTCACTCTTTGGGGATTTAAGATATACTGGTTATGTTCTTCAGCTGACTCACCTTGATACCTTGGTGGACAGAGCAATTAGACCGCTTAGACTACTCTTTATTGCCCCTGTTTCTAATGTTACCTGTAATTAATCCTTTGTTTCGTATGCAAGTATTTATGAGTTAGCAATTATTGTCAAATGCATATATCACAAATTGAACCTTGGACGTTCTTCGCAAAACAAAACAGAAAAGGAAAAACAATTGGCAATTTTAACTGAAAAGTGATTTTTGTATTGATTTTTGAATTTGCCTGTAAAATAGGCGTTTATGTACAAGAGGCTGACGTCCTAGTAAGAGAGCGCCGCCGAACAAAAGAATTTATACAAATTTGTACAAAATAAAACAGCTGTGTGAAAAGAATGATCCCACTGGGTTCCAACTCTGCTATTGCCCTTATATCTTCGAGCGTCTCATCATTTGATGACCTAGTTGACGATGAAGCTGATTGATCGATGCCTTCTGAACCTGATGCTGATACCGGATTCTGGATGCAAAGTAATCCAATGAGACATAGTATTACGCTTTATCCCTAACTTTTTCCTGGACCGCCCTTTCGGGTTTTCAGTCCACCGGGATACCCCTTTTTGCCCAAGCCGCCTTTTCAGGTTTTCGACTTGCCGGGTGTACAGATTTTTTCATTTCATCCCTTCATTTTGCCCGAATCCTTTTGGTTCGCCGGGAAGCCCTAATTTTTGCCTAGGTATGTCAACCTAGCGGGTCTTTATTATGCGTAGTATCTTTTTACTATGTCTGCATTGGCGGGGTGAGGAAGGTCGTCACCATCCATGTTGGTTAGAATCATGGCTCCTCCTGAGAACACATGTTTAACCACAAATGGCCCTTCCTACGTAGGGGTCCATTTGCCCCTTGGATCACTCTGAGGAAGGATGATACGCTTGATTACCAGATCCCCAACTTGATATTCTTATGGTCTGACCTTTTTGTTAAATGCCCTGATCATCCGTTTTTGATACGTCTGACCATGACAAATAGCAGCAAGTCTCTTTTCGTCAATTAGATTTAGTTGATCAAGTCGTGTCTGGATCCAATCATCTTCGCTCAGATCTACATCCTTCATTATCCAGAGAGAGGGTATCTGCACTTCGATCGGTAAGACTGCCTCCATACCGTAGACCAAGGAGAAAGGAGTTGCCCCGGTTGACGTCCTTGCTGAGGTACGGTACCCATGTAGAGCAAACGGTAACATCTCGTGCCAATCTTTATAGGTCACTGTCATCTTCTGCACAATTTTCTTAATATTTTTATTTGCTGCTTCTACAGCCCCATTCATCTTCGGCCGGTAAGGAGAAGAGTTGTGGTGCTGTATCTTAAACTGTTCGCAGAGCTCAGTGATCATCTTGTTATTGAGATTGGTACCGTTGTCTGTAATGATCCTTTCAGGGACACCGTATCGACAGATCAGATTATGCCGAATGAACCGTGCCACAACGTTCTTGGTTACTGTAGCGTAGAAAGCTGCCTCAACCCACTTCGTGAAGTAATCAATCGCTACCAGGATGAAGCGATGCCCGTTGGATGCCGTAGGTTTAATTTCACCGATCATATCTATGCCCCACATTGCAAACGGCCAAGGTGCAGTCAAGACATTCAGAGGAACTGGAGGAACATGCACCTTGTCTGCATAAATCTGGCATTTGTGACATGTCCGAGAGTGTTGGTAGCAGTAGGCTTCCATTGTGGACCAGAAATACCCTGCCCGAAGGATTTTCTTTGCCATAGTGTGTCCACTGGAATATGTTCCGAAGGTACCCTCATGCAGTTCTTCCATGATCCTTTCTGCTTCAGTCTTGTCCACACAACGCAGTAAGGTTGAATCATGGTTTCGCTTATACAGAATGCCGTTGCTAAGGAAGAACTTCGCTGCGAGCCTTCTCAGAAACTTTTTATCGTTGACAGATGCACCTTCAGGGTGTTCCTGGGCTTCCAAATATCTCTTCACCTCATGGTACCAAGGCTTCTCAGTCACCAACTCAGTCTCGAGATCACAACAGTATGTCGGTTCGTCCAGTTTCCAGATGATGATCCGGGGAGCCTCATTGTCCCATTTGACTTTGAACATGGAAGACATCGTAGCTAACGCGTCCGCCAGCTGATTCTCCTCTCTAGGGAAATGTTCAAAGGTTATCTCTGTGAAGTGGGGGATCAATGTCAATACACATTCTTTGTAAGGAATAAGATTCGGATGTTTCGTATCCCACTCTCCTTTGATCTGATTGATCACGAGAGCGGAATCTCCGAAGACACTCAGAAACTTGATCCTTAAGTCGATCGCAGCTTGGAGACCCATGATGCATGCCTCATACTCCGCCATTTTGTTGGTGTAGTTGAAACATAGTCGGGCAGTAAGTGGAGTATGAGTGCCTTGAGGAGATATGATCACAGCGCCGATACCGTTACCCAAAGCATTGGAGGCTCCGTCAAAGTGCATAGACCATCGGGATCCTTCCTCAGGTCCTTCATCCGGTCCAGGTACTTCGCAAGCAGTCACTATCATGATACTCTCGTCAGGAAATTCGAAGTTCATTGACTGATAGTCGTCTACTGCCTGATGTGCCAAGTGGTCTGCCAATACACTTCCTTTGATGGCTTTCTGAGTCGTGTATTGTATGTCGTATTATGTCAAGATCATTTGCCATCTTTCTATTCTCCCAGACAGAGCAGGCTTTTCAAATATGTACTTTATAGGATCCATCTTTGAAATCAATAGAGTAGTGTGAGTCAGCATATACTGTCTCAGCCGGCGAGCTGCCCATACCAAAGCGCAGCAAGTTTTCTCAAGCAGTGAGTATCGGGTCTCACAGTCGGTAAACTTTTTGCTAAGGTAATAAATGGCATGCTCTTTTCGGCTAGACTCGTCATGCTGCCCCAGCACACACCCCATTGAGTTGTCAAGTACTGTCAGGTATAATATCAGAGGTCTCCCCTCAACCGGTGGCATAAGAATGGGTGGTTCTTGGAGATACTCTTTGATTCTGTCAAAAGCGGCCTGACATTCATCGTTCCAACGTACTACCTGATCTTTCTTCAGCAGCTTGAAGATTGGCTCACAGGTAGCAGTTAGGTGTGAGATGAACCGAGCAATGTAATTCAGGCGTCCTAGAAAGCCTCTGACCTCTTTCTCTGTCCTAGGAACATGCATCTCTTGAATAGCTTTAACCTTGGCAGGGTCCACTTGAATACCCTTATCACTTACGACGAAGCCTAGCAACTTTCCAGATCTTACCCCGAAGGTGCACTTGTTCGGGTTAAACCTCAGCTTGTACAGTTTCAAACGGTCAAACAGCTTCTGCAGATGGTCAAGGTGTTCTTCCTCAGTTTGAGACCTTGCGATCATGTCGTCAACATACACTTCTATCTCATGATGGATCATGTCATGAAATAAAGCAACCATGGCACGTTGGTAGGTTGCCCCAGCATTTTTCAGTCCAAAAGGCATGACCTTGTAGCAGAAGGTGCCCCACTGAGTAACAAAGGTAGTCTTCTCCATGTCTTCAGGTGCCATCTTGATCTGATTATAGCCTGAAAAACCATCCATGAAAGAGAACACCTTATGCTGAGCAGTATTGTCAACAAGGACATCAATGTGAGGTAGAGGGAAGTCATCCTTGGGGCTGGCCCTATTCAGATCCCTGTAATCGACACACATTCTGACCTTTCCATCCTTCTTTGGTACCGGCACCACATTAGCAACCCACTGAGGGTAAGAAGTCACTGCAAGGAACCCGGCATCAAACTGTTTCATAACCTCGGCTTTGATCTTCTCAGACATCTCTGGACGCATACGGCGGACCTTTTGCTTAACCGGAGGGAAGTCTTCCTTGGTAGGCAAATGATGGATCACAATGTCAGTATCCAACCCGGGCATGTCTTCGTAGGACCAGGCGAAGATTTCCACATAATCATGTAACATCTGAGTCAACCGTTGCTTCACACTGAGCTCTAGGTTGGCACCAATCTTGACTTCTTTCCTATCTGTCTCGGTACCCAGATTTATCGTTTCCACCGGCTCTTCATGTGGTTAAATTGCCCTCTCCTCCTGGAGTAACAGTCTTGCAAGCTCGCCAGGCACTTCGCAATCATCTTCACCTTCGTCTTCGGCTAAGTTGATCGGATTTTCGAAGTCATAATTGGTAGTAGCGGAGTCGTTACCAGTGAGATCCAAAGTGGATTGAAACCTGTATGAGTGAGTGTGTGTAAATACAGCTGTTTTGCAATATATAAAGAAAGGAAAGAAAGAAAAGGAGCATAAGATTTGAAATGCGAGAAAATGTCCAAGGTCTTTATTCATGATATATGAAATGACAATTAATATACCCTCACAAATGAAGCCACGGTGCCCCGGGTAAGACACCGGGCCATAGAGTTTTAATTCATTGTTTATTACAAATAACAAAACAAAGGAGTTTATTACTGCGTAACAAAAGTAACAGGAGTATGATCTTTAGCAATCCAATTGGTTAATCCACCATCAGCCGTCGGGTAGATCCAGCTATCGAACTCTGATTCTTCCACCTCATCTTTATCCCCAATGGCATTCACTCCTGGATTGGTGATGAGTACAGGAGGTCTTCTGGTTCTAGCTTTGCGCACAGCCTTCTGAGCCTCTGCAGTAAAACCCAGTCCAAACTTGTCAGTTTTTGGTGTAAAATCAGGGAGCCTTCCCCAGTTAGCACATTCACCTTTCTTGATTACAGCCCGGGCATCCTTCAGGGAAGCCATCTTCAAAGGAACATCTTCTTCAACCACTGTTTCTGCCGCTGCCAATGTCGGAGGTACCTCTTCAAAATGCTGAAAGGGGGTTTCAATAAACTCCCCGTCCATCTCAATATACCTGAAGGAATTCAAATGGCTCACCATATACTCCTCCTCTCCCTGCACAGTGACAATCTTCCCTCTGACGGGGTACTTGAGCTTTTGGTGCAAGGTAGAGGTCACTGCCCCAGCTTTGTGAATCCAGGGTCGACCCAGTAAACAGGAATAAGACGGACGAATATCCATCACATAGAAAGTAGAGTCGAATACCTGAGAACCCACACGAATAGGAATGTCTACCTCTCCATGAACCATCCTCTTAGAACCGTCAAAGGATCTGACGATGATGTTGCTAGGTTTCAGCTCTAGGCCCTCACAATCCAGCCGGTCTAAGGCCTTTTTGGGTAGCACATTCAGGGAAGAACCAGTGTCCACCAACACGTGCGCAAGAGTAGTGCCCCTGCATTCAATAGAGACATGCAGGGCGTCATTGTGGTCCTTTCCCTTAGCAGTAAGGTCAGCATCCGAGAAACCCAAACCATTGTCGGCTGTCAAATTGGCTACGCAATCAGTAAACTGGACTGCAGATGTCTCTTGTGGCACATGGGCCGTCTTTAGAAATGAAATCAAGGCCTTAGCATGGGCCTCTGAGCACAACAATAAGGAGAGCATAGAGATTTTGGAGGGTGTATGCCCCAACTGTTCAACGACATTGAAGTCGCTCTTCTTGATTATCTTCAAAATTTCCTCCATCTCTTGTTGGGAGGCCTCAACATTCACAGATTTTGGTGCCTCCATCCGGGCAGGCTCATCTTCAATCCCTTTGCCCCGAGCATTAGATGACTCGGCGGCAGGGGAAACAACTTGATCAGAAATGGGAACGGGTACACTTGTAGTTGTTATAGTGAGAGGTCTTCGAATAGTAGGTGGCGCAATGTCAGGCGAGAAGAGCCTGCCACTGCGGGTAACTTTGGCTGGACCAGTGATATTGCTGATGCTGGTGCCAGTGTTGAACTCTTGCTTTATACCATGTACATATACACCTGCCCCATAGTGCCATGGGACAGCCTTATCAGATTCATAGGGGAGGGGCCCCGGAACAGTAATAACAATGGGTGCGACAGTCATGATTTTAACTGGCTTCCTCGGGGGAGCCTTGATTGGATTTTGGAAAATGGTAACAACAGATACTTCTTCCACAGGAACAAACGGAACGGCGGTCTTCTTGAAGAGAATCTCCTTGCTATCCATCAGGCCTTGGATGCCTAACTTCAGCAAAGGACAACCAGAAAGGGAAACAACACAGAAAAGGCAACCTTCGCTACAACCCAGAAATAAACCGGCCAGCAGTAGGTTCCTCTTAACAGTCATCAGAGGAGTAGCTACATCACTCACAGAAACGGCATACACATCTTCATCAATGGCATTCACTCCATGCTGGGGCATAGGAGCAGTCACCACATTTGGCCTCTCAGGCGCTTCAAATTGTATCTCCTTCGCATCAATAAGGTCTTGCACCTTATTCCTTAGGGCCCAGCGGTCATCAGTGGAATGCCCCGGGCTATCAGAGTGATAAGCACATCGAGCATTTGGATTATATTTGGGAGAGGCAGTATTCACAACCTTCGGGGCCTCCCTGACAGTCACCAAGTTGGTGGATAGCAACTGCGGCAAGATTTGTGATAGGGTCATGCTCAGTCGGGTAAACTCTCTTCTGGGTCTTTCAGCCCTGGGTGGATTGGTTTGCCGAGGAGCGGCAGCAGGCTTTGCAATCATCACCGCGTTGACAGATTGGCGGCGCTCTGGTTTCTCTTGCCTTCTAGACCCATATACAGCACTGGCCTCCTTCTTAAAGGGTTTCTTCTCAACACTTGAAGACGCACCCTTCTGAATTTTTCCGGACTTCATTCCAGCCTCTATTCTCTCCCCAGTCAGAATAAGATCGGTGAACCCTGCAGACGAATTACCGATAAGATGATTGAAAAATAGCCCAGATAGGGTCCCCAAGAACATATCCACCAGCTCACGGTCTGTTAATGGAGGCTGCACCCTGCCAGCCAGATCCCTCCACTTCTGTGCATACTCTTTAAAACCTTCGCTTGATCCTAGCGACATACCCTGGAGTTGGGTACGTGTAGGAGCAAGGTCGGCATTATATTGATACTGCTTATAAAAATCAGTAGCCAACTCCTCCCAGTTACGAACTTTGGTCCCATCCAGCTGATAGAACCATTCGAGATGAGTCCCTGAAAGACTCTCCTGGAAGAAGTGGATCCACAAATTCTTATCCACAGTGTACGGCTGAATCTTCCGCACATAAGATCTGAGGTGCAGCTTGGGGCAAGACGCCCCGTCGTATTTGGTGAAAGATGGTGCCTTAAATTTGTGAGGAATGATCACACCAGTAGATAAGCCCAGATCTCCGAAATCCAGCCCAGGCACTTGTTGGATCTCCATTGCATTCAGTATGTCTTCCAACTGCTTATACCGGTCTTCAGCAGGAGGATACTGTTCCTCATTAAAGTCAGTCTCGTTGTCAGAGACTACTGGACTTGAAGCCTTTCCCCCCTGGGGACTGCCTTTGCCTACAGAAGAACCAGCTTCTTCATTCTGCAGAGTGTTGCCAAACCTTTGGCCCGAGTTGAAAAGCACAGTTCTCTTCTTCTTCTTCTTCTTCTCCTTCTTCAGGAGTAAAGCCTTCAGCTCTTCTTGGCCTTGAGCCGAACCCATGATCAACTCCTGAAATTGCGCGTTCTGCGCCTGAAGGGCCTTGATAGACATCTCGGTTGATGATGAGTCAGGGTTCATGATGCTGAAATAAACAGCGAAGAACAGTAAGCAACCTGAAAAGAAGAATACCTGCTATGCACATGATGAATGGAATGCGTATGATTTATGTTTTCAAAGACAGTCGGGAATCAACTTTGTAAACAAAAAGGAACACACTTCATTAGATTCAACTTTGAAACTTAAATTGTTCAACAGGTTGCCCTTAGGCGTTACATAAAAGGGAAATACTGAAAAGGGAAATAAAACTGTAAAAGAACACCCAGAGCTCCTTATTGATCCCAGGGTCTCCTCTTCTCAGTACGGATGTAGTCGTTCAGAGCTCGCTCATTCTCCAACTGCTTTGTCAGCTTCTGGATCTTCAATTCCTGCTCGTTGAACTTTTCCCGATACGAATCCCGTTCTTCTCGGAGTTGCGACCAAGACCTCTTTAATGTCTCATAATCAGTAGGTATCTGAGGAGGGAGGACAGTTGGAGGAGCCCCATCTTTGTCAGGATACTCAAGAATGAAGGGTCTGACAGCTTCGTATGGCATACCTAACTTCTGAGCACGGATGCGAACCCATTTGTAGTAGGCTTCCATAGGTAGAGAAGTCTTTGGCCCCAACTCTTGTGGGTCAGCCTTATGAACTTTGTCCCAAGCCTTGATGAACCTACGACGCAGCTCGTCACTATCCACTTGAAACTCAAAACTGATGTGAGGCACCAACATCTCATGAGGCCCTGCTCTTCCGGCCCTTCCAAACTGACGGAGCGCTAGACATGGATTGTAAGAGATTCCTCCTTGGGTACCAATCAGAGGAACATTAGGGTATCCTCCGCAACGATCAATAACAGCTATCTCATCCAAACCTCTGAAAGTCCAAATGATGTCCTTGTCAGTGAGAGACATTAACCTATGAGCCCAACCTCTTCCTTCTTGGTTCTTCAGTACGAACTTAGGGAGGTGCGAAATAAACCACCTCACCAACAAAGGGATACAACACCACAGAATTCCTCGTCTTCGGGCAGTACGAGCGTGAAGTTGTTGCAGGATGTCACCCAAGAGAGTGGGCACAGGATTCTGAGACATAAAGATCCTTATGGCAGTGACATTGATGAAGTTGTCAGGATTAGGAAACAAGATTAACCCATAGATTAAGAGAGCCAAGATATCTTCATATGCCCTAAAGTCCAAGTCATTCCAGAAACTGTTAGCTTTACCAACCAGAAACTTGGCCAAGAAACCCTTAACTCCGCTTCTAGTTACCCAGTTGTCCATTACTTCTTGATGGGTCAAAGGAAGAGCTGCAGCAACCTCCTCAAACCTGAGGGTCTTTTCCCAACCAGTGTAAGGAGTCTGATCCAAGATAGGGATACCAAGCAAATCAGAGAACTCTTCCAGGGTAGGGACCAGCTGGAAGTCTTGAAAGGTGAAGCACTGGTACAGAGGGTCATAGAATTGGGTCAGGACACTCATCAACTATTGATCCCGCTTTGCAGTGACTAAACTGAGAAGAGAACCATGCCTCTGGATGAAGGAAGTGGTGTTTGGAATTCTGCTAACCAACTCTTCAAGCAACTCAGGTGGGTGAACAAAGTTGAACCGGATAGTATTCCTTCGCACAGGCATCATGATGTCCTACAAAACAGAGCAAAGGTGAAACCCTCTTGTCTTTGAAATGGTCAGTCCCTATGCAGGATGCATGCAATGCTCATGATGTTATGATGTTATGATAAAGCACACCACAAATATTTACAAAGGCAAACATGGTAAGGCACACAAGTCACACAAGACAAGCCCTTAAAGTTTAGGCCAGCATGAGGTCTAGGTATTACCCTCTTTCAGTTTGTTGGTTCATACCTGTCCTATCAAAAGTAACCGGGTTCTTAGAGGATCCCAATATCATTGACTACCCTCAATCGGTCATAACTCCAGCATCGCAATCTTTTCTTGCGGCCAGAACTATCACGAGAGTTTAGCCTCAATGGGCGTAGCATACTGCTACTGTTCTAATGGCCAAGTTGTGTCATTTAAGGTTCTAAAGTCTGTTGGTGCTTAATGACTCCTCAGAAGACCCATATTCTCCTCGTTGCGACACAAGGGATATCGGTACAAACTAAGGTGCCACACCAACGTAGCCACTGTTTCACCCATGTCGGTCTACGCCGGACAGGTCCCTCACAGCTTATGCTACCTAAATAGGGTATCCCCAGATCCGGGTTAGGATCTATGTAACTCCCATGCAACCCACAATTTTAAAGCAACCAAGTCAAAACAATTGAAAACACAGTTATGAACTATCCTAAGGTACACCTCACTTTATAAGAGTTTCCCCAGCAGAGTCGCCAGTTCTGTGATCGGTGGATCTGGAACTGACTGTTTAACGCTGGTTCGCGAAATGTCGCGGTAAGCAATAGTCGCCACCGTCTTTTATTTTCTCCAATATAGAAAGGACAAAAGCACAGAAAAATTCCTTATTGAGATTGTTTCTCGGTTCGGGAGGTAGATTTATAGAAAGGGAAGGTGTTAGCACCCTTTCTATCCATGGTTATCCATGGGCTCTTAGATACTTGCTCATTGTGTTTTCAAAATTGTTTGTTTGCTTTTCAGAGTGGGGTTTAAAAAAAGTTTCGTTTAAAATTTCAGTTCGACTCTTGTATCAGTCCTCAAGAGTGTTTGAAAAGTTGTTTTTGAAAGCTTTTTGAAAAGTGTCGGTGTGAAAAGAAATTTTTGGTTTGTTTTGAATTAGAGCAAGTATCTACGAGTCATCTACTTACCCTAAGGAATTAGTCTGTGTAAATGTCCTTAAAGTAGTGCCATCCCACCATTGAGAGGTAGGTAGCACCACCGTTGGAGGTGTTCGGGTCAATTCGAGGGTTCGGGACATTGTGGTCACCAGAGCAATAGGAAGACACCTTAGAAGCTACCCCCATGCCATGTTCATGGACATGAGGACTTACTAAAACATCCTCTACTCGACGACCACTTTTCGAGGGGCAAGACAACAATGAGACGTACCCTAGGGGTGGTGTGTGATTTGTGTGTCATTTTCAGTTATATTTGTCTTGTTCATGCATTGGTGATCTACACTTTGTTTTTATTTTTTTGGCATTCATTCTTTCATGCAAGTTATTAACAGTTAAAAGATGCGAGAAGATAAAAGTCCTACGCTATTACAAAGGCGCGGGTCTACATCGCCAATTTAATCCAAGACCCGATTTGAATAAAATAAAATGCGGAAAATAAATGTCCTAATTAATTTATTACAAGGCTTTGGGGCAAGTACATGAAATTTAAAAAAGGGAAATAAAAGTAAATGTGCGAAAAGAAATGAAATCGAGAATGCGAGGGCGTTGGACCCTTTAAAGAAATTACATTACAATTAATAAATTAATTAAGTTAAATAAAAGAAAGAATTTATTTTTGGAGTTTTTGTATTTATGGAATTTAAGGAGAATTAAATGGAATTAAAAAGTTACATAAAACCCTAATTCTAAACTATTTTTAATTTATTAAAGAAAATGTTTAAGTTTGACCTAGTTTTAACCTAATTATTTAATTACAAGTTATTTATAAAATAATTAAGAATAATAATAATGGTGATAAGGAAATAAATTATTTATTAAGAAAAAGAAGAAAAATATTAAAACCCTAATCTCTACACTTTTTAGTTTATTTGAAAAAAATTAGAATTAAACCTAAAATTAAAACTAAGTTAATTATTAAATTTATTTACAAAATAATATTGAATTAAATATTAACAAAACATATTTTTTATTGTTTTATGATTTTGTCTTTTTTATTTTTTTGGTGTTATAAAATTATTTTTATGGAATTAAATAAAATAATTAATCAAAAGAAAAAAAGAAATTAAAAAAAAGAAGAAAAATGCAAACCATAGGGGGTTTTCTGGCCAATTATGGAGGTGAATTCACAGCAATTTGGCCCATTTGAAGGAGGCCCTTTTGACTTTTCTGGTTTGCATATGGCATGGTCAACTGATGTGTACGATGGACCTCTCATCCTGACCTTCAGATTCGCCTCCTGGGACATGTGGCGCGCCAAGGTAGTGGATGCATGGTAGACCACTGAAGGACATGCTGCGTAGGAATACATTAAACAAAATAATATTGAGAAGGGAGGGGACATGGGAATCGAACCCAGGTCCCAAGGCTTGCCAATCAGGTTCCCAACCACCACACCATTCAACGCGTTTATAATAATCCTGGATATTAAATATTATAACGAGAAATAAAGGTTAATGATGTTCAACAAAAAAAACGCGCTGGAAATTTGAATGTTCCAATTACGCTGTGCCACGCAAGCTTCTTCCTCACGTTGTACCTGCAAATAAAGAAAATAGCGGGGGTTTTAAACCCCCACTAACCCAGACCAGGAAAAATAGAGATTACGCCATGGGCCATGATAAATTAGGCGCGAGGTGATGAATAGGTTCGTATGAAGGTCACGAATCCAATGGCGTTGGTCTCGCTGTCTAATTTTTCCATATGCAAAAGTCCCTAATTTCAAATTTCTGCAACCCTAAAGAGCTCCCATGGTGGATTCGTGCACAGGCCTTAAAAACTCAATTGAATGACACTGTTAGCTTTAGAATGATTAAATTAGTACGAATCCAGTATTAGAAATCAAAAATATGACATGAATCATGAGACACGAATATGCAAAAAGTTTGAGAAAGTTTGACATCTATATACCAATTCCTTGCGCGTGGGGAGTTGATTCTGATTGGAATAGCTTCCTTGGGATGTCAGCAACGTGCTTTGATAGCAATGGGGACCTGAAACAAGCTCTATGTATCTTTTCAGTTTTTGAAATTTAGGCAAAATATGCAAGTTTGGTTATGAGGTTGCAGCGCAGCTTCCAGGTTCTTTTGATTAGGTTTAGGTTTGTCTATGTATATGGAACGAATTAGGGTAGAAATCCAAGTCCATAAACCTTTGCATTGATGTTTTTGAGATTTGATTTTTAATGTAATCTTTTCCAATCTTTTCCATGTAAAACCATTGCCAATCATGAGAAATCTTGCCTTTTTAGTGATGCACGAAATCTTGAGTGATTAAAGAGGGCATATGCTGCATAAAAAGATTTGGAAACATGTGTTTAGCATTTTTCTTATAATTAATTTTAATTAAATGAATTAAATAGATTAAATATTCAATTAATTAATTAAAAATAGGAAAATAACTCCCCTTTGGGTCAATGGGTCGTGCATAGCTTTTGGGTGATGATTCTTAGAAGAAATTGAGGCCCATTAGCAATTTTGAGGCATTTGAAGTAAAGTTGACTTTTCAAAATTCCCAAAAATTTCCCAACTTCCACAAGGCATATCTTGCTCAATTTTTAAGCTTTGATCATGTTCTTGGACATTTTGGAAAGGTCTTGAAGTCCTCTAACCAATGCCTTTGGTCCCATGTCATTTTGATTTACCAATCTCAAGTTATGGTCTTTGACTTAAAGTGCCTTTTTGTTGACTTTTGAAAATGACCTATAATGTTGAGATTGATAACTTTTTGTGAGAGCATTTATTGGACTTGAAGTGTGAAGAGGAGTTGTATAAAATGTCATTCTCTTCAAAATGAGCTTTGGATGGAATTTTTCTGATAAACCATGTGGAAGTTATGCCTTGGTCAAGTTACAGTTGACTTTTTCAACTGTCCAAATATGGAAACTTTTGCATCTTGAGACTTTTTGAGCCATGCCTTGAGAATCATGATCAAGAATTGATCAAATGATGTTTGTGGCTTCAAAATAAGATGTTGACAAAAAATTTGGACTTTTGACTGTCAAATGACCATTTTACCCCTACAGTTGACTGCTGAGCAATTAGGGTTTTTGACTGTGTAATTTTGTGCTATGAGTCTTGAAACTTAGCATATGGATGCTTGACCATGTTTGTAGGCATATAGGACTTGTTTGGACCCTTGGAAACTTCAACTTCTCTGCCAGAACCAAAACCCTAATTTTTGACTGTTAGGAGGCCATTGAACTATGCAACCCTTGGGAGCATGCTCTTAGCAAATCTTGAAGGATATGGGAGGGAAAATTTTGGGGTACAACAAGATGGATGTATTAGTATTGTGTGAATGAAAGGCATGTTTATGTTGCTAATGATGGTGTGCATGATCGTTGAGATATCATGTTTTTGGTTTTGGTTCAGTTATGATAAATTGATGTATTTCATAGACTGATTTGATGTTGCATGCTAGTGATGTGCGTGCATATGCATTGTTTTGGTGAAGTTAATTCCCATTGTGTGGAATTTGACTCGTATTACGGTTAACCGATACCCGGGTGATGATGGGTGGTTAGGCTGGATTCGTGTCCGGGTGTTTATGGACGAATCGATGGTTGCTGTATCCGGTTGATGATGGATCAGTGTTGGGTGACTTGGTCATGTGTTGGTACCACATGCATTGTGTCTGCATTTGTGTTTGCATGGAATTGTGACATGTTAGGATGTCTTCCAGTGTCACAATTCTTTGGTTGATTATTGATTTGTGCATAATGACTTGTATGATTGGAACTGCGTGTTGAATCTGAATTTATGCTAAAATGGGTGAAATAATATGCTTGTGATATAATGTTGATTGAGAAGCTTATAATGCATGTTAATTATGAGAAATCTCACCCTTACTTTAACAATTTCAGATTAAAGTTAGCAGCTCAGGAGTTGGTGAGGATGGCTCTAGAGCTATGTTACTTTAAGTTCGCGTGTCAGTGTCGTGCTCTGATAGGTTGTAACACTGGGGAACGTTTAGTTGAGGAATTAGTTATTATTCAATTGTTTCTTTGAATTTCATTGGGAATAATTATGTTTTGGTTTATTCCGTTTTGGTTATGGTATTTTTCCGCTGTGTAAGACATGGTCTTAATTTGATTGAATTATTTGAATAATGACCCTCAGTGTAGCATGACTACTGTTTTATTGGAAGTTTTATTTATTTCATAATTGTGACATCCCTTGTTCCGTGTTAACTCTGATGGAATATATCTTCACATCGATCAAGTCTTGTACCTTGTTCTTTAAGACCCAACAATCATCTGTATTATGCCCCGGACTATCAGAGTGAAAAGCACAGCGGGCATTAGGGTTGTACTTTGGTGACGTCCTATTTGGATTCTTCGGGGCTTCCTTTAGAATCACCAGATTGGTCTTCAGCAACTGCGGCATAATCTAAGATAAGGTCATGCTGAGACGAGTGAATTGCCTTCGAGGTCTCTCGTCCTTCTATTGATTGTTGTGCTGAGGAGCACCAACAGGTTTTGAAATAACAACCGCATTAACAGCTTGGCGGCGTTCAGGTCTATTCTGGTTTCTTGAACTGTAGACGACACTTGACTCTTTCTTAAAAGGCTTCTTCTTGGTTCTTGACGAGGCACCCTTCTGTATCTTACCAGCCTTAATACCAGCCTCAATCCTTTCACCGGTCAAAATAAGCTTTGTAAACCCAGATGAAGAGCTTCCAATCAGATGGTTGAAGAATGGACCAGACAGGGTCCCCAGAAACATGTCCACAAGCTCCCGATCAACCAAGGGTGGTTGCACTCTTCCGGCGAGGTCCCTCCACTTCTGAGCATAATCTTTGAATCCTTCACCCGTTCCCATTGACATACCCTGGAGTTGGGTACGCGTAGGAGCGAGGTCGGAGTTGTACTGGTACTGCCTGTAGAAATCAGTAGCCAAATCTTCCCAACTGCAAATACTGGCTCCATCTAAATTATAAAACCACTCAAGCTGAGTCCCTGAGAGACTGTCTTGGAAGAAATGAATCCATAGGTTCTTATCAGCGGTGTAAGGCTGAATCTTCCTTACATATGACCGGAGGTGCAGCTTCGGACAAGAAACTCCGTCATATTTAGCAAAGGCTGGTGCATTGAACTTATGGGGAATCACTACCCCAGATGACATACCTAGATCACCAAAATCCAGACCAGACACTTTCTGAACTTCCATAGCACTCAACCGGTCTTCCAGTTGCTTGTATCTATCCTCAGCCGGAGGATACCGCTCTTCATCGAAGTCTGTCTCGTTGTCGGAGACCACAGGGCTAGGAGCCCTTCTTTCCTCTTGACTATCTTTCCCTCCAGACGAGGTGGTCAAATCAACTTCATTCTGAAGCCTGTTTCCAAACCTGTGCCCTGTGTTAAACAGGATGGTCCTCTTCTTCTTCTTCTTCTTCTTCTTCTTCTTCTCTTTCAGAATCAGGGTCTTCAGGTATTGCTGACCCTTAGCTAGATTCATGAACAGCTATTGGAATTGGGCATTTTGGGCCTGGAGGGCCTTGATGGCTTGCTCAGTTGAAGGTTCAGCAGACATGATGAGTGCTGAAATAAACAACGAAGAAGATGAGAGACCTGTAATGGGTACCTGTTATGGAGTGCATGGGATGAAATGCGTATGATTATGATTTCAAAGACAATCGAGAGATTCAAATTTGTAAACCAGAAAGGAAACACACTTTATTAGAAAAACTTTAGAATTTAAATTGTCCAACTGATGCCATTAAGGCGTTACATGAAGGGAAATACTGAAAAGTAAATAAAAACTGGAAAGGAAATCATCAAAGGTCAATCAACGCTCCCATGGTCTTTTCTTATCAGTGCGGACATAGTCGTTGAGAATCCACTCGTTCTCCAACTGCCTAGTCAACTTCTGGATCTTCTGCTCTTGCTCGTTGAACCTCTCTCGGTAAGAATCCCGATCCTCTCTAAGCTGTATCCAAGACCTTTTCAGTGCCCCAATGTCAGTGGGAATATGAGGATGGATGATGGTTAGAAGAACCCCTTCTTCATTAGAAACTTCAAGAATGACAGGCCGGACGGCTTCATACGGCATACCCAACTTTTGGGCACGGGTACGAACCCATCTGAGATATGGCTCCATCGAAAGTGAAGTCTTTGGACCTAGCTCATGTTGATCAGATTGGTGAACTCTATCCCAAGCCCTTATGAATCTGCGACGTTGCTCATCGCTATCCCCTTGAAAATCAAAGATGATATTAGGCATTAACAGCTCCTGAGGTCCTTCTCTTCTGGCTCTTCCGAACTGACGGAGAGCTAAGCACGAATTGTAAGAAATTCCTCCATAGGTTCCTATCAGGGGAACATTGGGGTACTCCCCACATCGATCAATAATAGTCACTTAATCCATACCCTTGAGAGTCCAGATAATGTCATTATGAGATAGAGACATAACCCTATAAGCCCAGCCCATGCCTTCTTTGTTCTTTAGCACTGACTTGGGGAGGTGCGAAATAAACCACCTCGACAATAATGGAGCACAACACATCAAGGTTCCCCGCTTTCGGGCGGTACGAGCATAGAGATGATGAAGGATGTCACCCAAGAGAGTGGGTACAGGGTTCTGAGAGATGAAGATCTTTATCGCATTCACATCAACAAAAGAGTCAGAGTTCAGAAACAATACCAAGCCATATATCAAAAGAGCCAGAATATCCTCGAATGCCTTGAAGTCTAGGCTATCCCAGAAATAGTTAGCCTTACCAACCAAGAACTTAGTCAGAAAGCCCTTTGCTCCACTTCTAGTCTCCCAATTAGCCATTATCTCTTCTTTGGTCATATGAAGGGCTGCAACAATCTCTTTAGGTCTAAGGGTCTTCTCCCAACCAGTAAACGGGGTCTGCTCCAGAACAGAGATATCGAGCAGCTCAGAGAACTCTTCTAGGGTGGGAACCAGCTGATAGTCTTGAAAAGTGAAGCAATGGTACAACGAATCATAGAACTGGACTAGGACGCTCATCATCTGCTCGTCCAATTTGGAGGTGACCAAACTGAGAAGATAACCATGCCTCCTGATGAAGGAAGTAGTATCGGGCATCTTTGCAACCAACTCTTTAAGCAAGGTGGGAACCTGAACAAAGTTGATCCGGATGGTATTCTTACGCATGGGCATCATGATGACCTACAAAACAGAACAAAGATGAATCCCTCCTGTCTTTGAAATAGGTTAGTCCAATGCAAGATGTATGCAATGTTATGATGTTATGATGTCATGATAGTAAGCACACCACAAGTATCCACAGACAGCAAACATGGTAAAGGCACACAAGTCACACAAAAGAGCCCTTAGATTTCAGGCTGGCAAGGAGCTTAGGTACTACCCTCTTTAAGTTCAGTTGGTTTAAACCTGTCCTAAAAATAGTAACCGGGTTCTAGAGGATCTCAATATCACTGACTACCCTCAATCGGTCATAACTCCAGTTTAGCAACCTTTTATTGCGACCAGAATCATCGCGAGAGTTTAGTCTCAATGAGTGTAGCATACTGCTACTGTTCTATGGCCAAGTTGGTCAATTTAAAGGTTCTAAGGTCAGTTGGTGCTTAATGACCCCTTAGAAGACTCATATTCTCCTTGTTCCAACACAAGGGATATCAGTACAGACTAAAGTGCCACACCAACGTAGCTACTACTTCAACCGTGTCGGTCTACGCCAGACGGTTCCCTCACAGTTTATTGCTACTTACCTAAAGGGTATCCCCAGATCCGGGTTAGGATCTATAGTAACTCCGATACAAGCCCACAAAGATAAATCATACAAAGCATACAATTGAAAACACAATGATCTAATCCTAAGGTACACCTCACTTATATTATCCCCAGCAGAGTTTCCAGTTCTGTGATACGGTGGGAAGAGAATTGACAGTTTTTTGGAGTGCTGGTTTGCGTTTTGCGTTTGTTTTCGCAAAATGTCGCGGTAAGCAAGAGTCACCACCGTCTTTTATTTTATCCAACAAGGAAAGGAAAAAAGCACAGAAAAATTCCTTTTTCGAGATGTTTCTCGGGTTCGGGAGGTAGATTATAGAAAGGGAAGGTGTTAGCACCCTTTCTATCCGTGGTTATCCACGGGCTCTTAGGTACTTGCTCATTGTGTTTTCAAAAATTTCTTTTCTTTGTGTTGTGGGTTTGAACGGAGTTTTTGTTTTGAAAGGAGTGTAAGTGCGAAAAGTTGTTTTATTTTGAAAGGAGCAAGTACTTAAGAACCATCTACCTACTCGAAAAAGGAATCAATCTGTGCTAATGCCCTTTAGACAATGCTATCCCACTATTGAGGAGTAGGTAGCATCGTCGTTGGAGTTTTAAGGGTCAATTCGATTAAGGGACGTGTGGTCACTAAATCAATGTTAGGACGCTTTAGCGGTAACCCTAATGTCTTAGATCATTTTTCCGAGGCAACCGTTTCGAGGAAACTATGATCTTTGGACAAGAGGGCGACTTCTAAAACTTCCTATACTCAATGACCACGTTCGAAGGCAACCAAGTGAGGTGTACCCTAAGAGTGCGCATGTGCGAGTGTGTTATTTCGGTTAATTTTATCTTTGTACATGTCACGGGTGAGCTATGTTGATTTTAAGTTCATACATTTGATCTTGTCATGCATTCCCTATTATCAAACATCTAACAATTAATAGTTGCGGAATTTAAATTTGCGGAAATTAAATCTAAACTATTACAAGGCGTCGGGTATTTAAATCGCCAAAAACAACCCTTTAATTTAAAATGCGGAAAATAAAAGAAAGCGATAAAATAATGTCCTAATTAAAGCTATTACATTCCGGAAACAATGACTATATTGGTAAAAATAAATCGCGTGCGGAAAATTAAATCGGCGCATTTTTTAGGGTTTTGACCCTTTTTTTGAAAGAAAGCATTTTTTGTTATTTTTTGGATTAAAGGAAATTAAATTAAAATTAACAATTAAATTAATTAATTAAAAAGATATTTTTGGATTTTTTATATTTAAATAAATAAAATAAATTGATTAAAAGTTAGTAAAAACCTAATTTCTACATTAATTTTAAATATTACAAAAATATTAAAAGTTAAACCTATTTAAAACTAAATTAATTAAGTTAGTATTTATTTATAAAAATAAAGTGATGATTTTTAATTTTAATAAATAAAAGATATTTTTGTATTTTTGATTTTTATGAGGGAAAAGAATTTAATTGGTTAATGAAATTATAAAAATAAATTAACAAAAACAATTAAATAAAAGAAATATAAAGAAAAAGAAATAACCAAAAAAAGGGGGTGCTGGGCCTGGATCAGGGTGTAAAGAGCAATTTCCAAGCCCAATAATGCAAGCTTGCGTTTGACCTTTTAATCCAGTGTGCGCCTTTGACTAGGGAACATGATGGTCCTTCATTCCTAGCCACCAGATTTGGCCTGAAGGCCATCTGGCACGTTGAGATTTGCAAGCATATGATGGACAACAACTCATGAGGCACGCTGGAATATCTGGCAGAAAAAAGTAACAAATATATTGGGGGACCTGGGATTTGAACCCAGGTCTCATTGGACTTTGAACTAACGTGCTTGCCACCGGACCACTGTGTTGCTTTTGTTAATAGAATACATAACAATTAATATATTATAAAACAAAGCAAATGCCTGAATTAAAAAAAAATAAAAAAAAGCGCGAAATTTGAAACAGCCAATGGGAAGAGAGCACGTAGTCGTCTTCCCCACAGAACTCTGGTTTATTTTTCCTGCGGATTTGAATCCGCAACAAAATCCATGGCTCGATCCCAAAATCGTCTCTAGGCTATGGAAACGAATTCTGAGACCATCATCTTACTCGTCTCTTTTCACTTATTTCATTTATGCCCATGGTTTATTCCAATTTTTCCTGAAATTAAAACGCCCAAAAATGCATACCAAGAACCCTAGAACCGGCTAGGGGGTTACAAGCTATAAAAACCAAATCAAATATTAAAGAAAGTCTCTAAATGGACCGATTAGCATGATTGTGCAAAGATTTAGGCAAAAAGATGCAAGAATAAGAGGTTATGCTTTCGTGTACAGGGACATGTTCATGGATACTTACAGCGCGATTCAGGGAGGGAGAAGGCTTGATTTTGATCCCAATAGCTTCAATGGACGTCAAGCAAGAACACCACGTTGAGTTTTGGCCTTGAATTTGCCTCTAGTATGGATTTCAGTTTTCAACTTTTTCAAGCTTTTTCAAGTTTTGCTTTTGTGAATTCTGCAGCCTCTTGGTTATCAATTTTGTGTCTTAGCATTGTACAAGTATCAAGCAATGTATTAGGTTAAAAATTGGGCTTTGAATCCATGAGTATTGATGATTCAAGATTTGATTTTATTCTCCATTGAAAAAGCTTCCAAAAATGTCAAAAACCAATATTTTATGCATGAGATAGCTGGATACGAGTTTGATTGTGTCCATCATGATAATTGAAAGCTGTATCAATCACAAAGATCCTATTTCATCAATATTTGGATTTTATTTGGTTTTAAATTGATTTAAAATGAATTAAATCAATAAAAATCAAATAAAATAGAAAAATTAATGAATGGACATAAAATTAAAGATAGGACACGTGTGTGGTGTTACAAGATCAAATCAAGTGGAAAAAAGTGGGCCTATTTGGCAAAATTTGAAGTTTTGGGGATAGTTGACTTTTGGCAATTTTGGAAAAATGCCCAACTTCAACAATGCATGACTTCTTTAATTTTGAACTTTTTGAGGTGTTATTGGACTTTTTAGAAAGTTTGATATGTCCTCTAACCAACCCTTTTGGTCTCATCGCATTTTTATATTCCATGCTCAAGTTATAAGTTTTGGCAAAAAAGGTGTTTTTGTTGACTTTCAAAAATGACCTATAATGTCCAAATTTGTAACTTTTTGTGAGTGCCTTTTTTGATCTTGGGATGTGAAGATGGATTGTAGGAAATTGCGTCCTCTTCAGAATTAGCTTTGGATGGGTCATTTCTCATAAAGTATGAATAAGTTATACTTGGTCAAAGTTGAGTTGACTTTTCCTACAAAACCCTAATTTAGCAACTTTTGAATCTTGATGAATCTTGAGCAATCCTTGATGAATCATGATAAAACCTTGATCAAATGATTAATTATCCTTCAAAATGAGAATGTTGACAAAAAATCTTGAGGTTTAACTGTTCAGAGGTCACAGTTGACTTTTGCCCTAGCACAGTCGATTTTTGGACCTCTTGAGTAATTGACTGACCAAACTTGCTCTGCAAGGCTTGAAATTTGACATGGATGAACTTGAGAACATATTAGGACATTGGGGAGAACTTGAGGTCATTTGAATGTAAGGAACTTGATGCAACACAAAACCCTAATTTGAGATTGACTGCCTTAGAAGATGATTTGACTGTCCAACTCTTGAGCAATCTTGAACCACTTGGAGGTTTTTCTTGAAATGTCTTGAGAAATATGGGAGGGAAAATTTTGGGGTACAACAATAACCTTGCAATATAAGGTTTGTAATAGTTCTTTGGAAAAGTCAAGACTGCCCCAATATCGTGCCACAATGCGTTTGAAGCTCCGTCAAACATGAGTGTACAACGTGCCCCTGGTTCAGGTCCTTCATCAGGCCCTGGTATTTCATAGTCATCTATAACCATAACATCTTCATTTGGAAAGTCGAACTTCATGGGTTAATACTTTGGTAACGGTTGATGGGCCAGATGATCAGCTAGTATACTACCTTTGATGGCCTTTTGAGTAATATATAGTATGCCGTACTCTGATAGTAACATTTTCCATCGAGCAATTCTCCCTGTAAGAGCTGGGTTTTCGAACACATATTTTTAGGGATTAATTCTTGCTATTAGCCACGTGGTGTGTGTTAACATGTATTGCCTCAATCTTTTAGTAGCCCAAGCCAACGCACAAGAAGTCTTCTCGAGGAGTGAGTACCTGGTCTCGCAGTCAGTGAATTTCTTGCTGAGGTAGTAGATTGCATGCTCTTTTCTACCTGTTTCATCTTGTTGGCCCAATACACATCCCATTGATCCTTCAAGTACTGTTAGATACATATGAGTGGTCTCCCAGGAACTGGTGGCATCAAGATTGATGGCTCTTGTAAATATTGCTTTATCGTCTCAAAAGCTATCTGGAAATCATCATTCCATGTTACTGTTTGATATTTTCACAATAGTTTAAATATAGGCTCGCACGTAGCAGTTAGGTGTGATATGAACCTTGAAATGTAGTTCAATCACCCTAAGAAACCACAAACCTCTTTCTCTGTCTTTGGCACTGGAATTTCTTGTATGGCTTTTACTTTGGCGGGGTCCACCTCGATACCATGCTGGCTTATAATAAAACCCAATAACTTGCCTGGCCTGACACCAAAGGTACATTTGTTTGGATTCAACCTTAATTTGAACCTTCGCAGACAGTCAAATAACTTCTGTAAATGTATGATGTGGTCCTCCCCTGTATGATATTTGGAAATCATATCATCTACGTACACCTTAACCTCTTTGTGAATCATATCATGGAACAATGTGACCATTTCCTGCTGATAGGTTTACCCTGCGTTCTTTAGGCTGAACGACATTACTTTATAGCAAAAATTGCCCCAAGGTGTCACGAAGGTAGTCTTCTCCATATCTTCGGGTTCCATTTTGATTTGATTTAGCCTGAGAAGCCGTCCATGAATGAGAATGCCGAATCTTGAGCCGTGTTATCCACAAGAACATCTATGTGAGGTAGCGGAAAATCGTCTTCAGGACCTGCTTTATTTAGATCCCGGTAATCCACACACATGCGTACTTTGCCATCTTTCTTGGGTACTGGCATAATGTTAGCTATCCAAGGTGGATAATCTACCACTGCTAAAAGAACCCCGTGTCGAATTGTTTAAGAACCTCTTCCCGAATTTTGCTGGACATGTCTCGACGAGTTCTCCTGAGATTTTTCCTGACTCGGGGACAACCTTCTTTGAGAGGTAGTCTGTGCATTGCAATGTCTGTATCCAACCCCGACATGTCTTTGTAAGACCAGGCGAATATATCAATGTACTCATATAAAAACTTAATCATCCTTTCTTTGATGCTTTCTTCTAACGCTGCCCCTAGCTTGATCTCTTTCAAATCCTCTTCTGTGCCAAGGTTAATGGTCTCAATAGGCTCTTGATATGGTTATATACTGTCAGCTTTTTGCTATATACTTTTTTTTCCAATTCTTCAGAAAGTTCAAGATCCTCATCATCTCCCTCTTCATCTTGGTTGACGGGAGCATCAAAATCATATTGGATAGCAGCAATAACATTATCGGTGACTTTGGGCATGGATCTGCACATTTATCATGTTTTGGTGCAATTTTTATTTAGCACGTGAATTTGGAAAATGCATATGAGGGGAAGTATTGCCATTTTTAAAATATGAAGTATAAATGCAAAAAAGAAAAACAAGGATCTTAATTGAATACAAAACATATTTTTATTAATCATGAATATTGATTGAAACACATGGGGGACCCTTACAAACAACCCCTATGCTCCGGAATTGACATATGTTCTTTCAAAAACAAAGAAAATTACTTTGGAAAGAAAATCTCAGGAATCTCCACAACTGTCCAGTTCTTGAGCTCTTCGCATGGGGCGCATTCATGGATGTAATCTGATGCCCTTTTGGTGTTGTCTTTGTAGGATATCATTTCCACTTGTTTTCCATGCTCTACCCCTTTGCTGATGAAGATTTCCTAGATTGGTGGAAACTGTGCCTTCGCTTTTAGAGTAGCCTTTGATGATTCGTAACGCAAACCAAAACGGTTCTTCTTCTCAGATATTTCGGGGAGCTTTCCCTAGCCTTTCGAGTCACCATTCTCCATTACCATTTGCAAATATCTCCATGAAGTCACAATGGGCTTCTTGGCTTTTTCTACCGATAGAGTTACCATTGAAGCAACCTCCAATACTTGAAATGGTGTAGCTATGTAATCTTTGTCAACACTGATATACCTATAGGACTAAATTTGACTTACAAAGATGTCTTCCTCTCCACCAATTATGACCAATATTCCTTCAACAAAGAACTTCAATTTTTGATGTAAGGTGGAAGTGACTGCCCCTGTCGCATGAATCCAAGGTCGTCCGAGTAAACATGTATACACTACTTCTATATCCATGACTTGAAAGGTAATATAGAGCATGTGTGGACCAATCTTGACAGGAAGGTGCACTTCTCTGAATACTGTACTTTGAGAACCATCGAAAGCTTTGATTATCGTGGAACTAGGTCTTATCACAACATCGTCTAGTGTTAACTTCATCAGACTAGATTTGGGTAGCATATTGAGGGAAAAACCAGTATCGGTGAGTACCCTGGATAGACTCGTAGTACCTATCTGAATTGAAATGTGTAATGCTTTGTTGTGAGCTCGGCCTTGTGGAGGTAACTCATTATCGTTGAAACCAAGATATGACCCATATGTCAGATTTACTACCACATTATCAAATTGGTTCACCATAATATCTTCTGCAACATGAGCAGAACTTAAAATTTTCATCAGAGAATCCCAATGCGCTTCAGAATTGATGAGCAACGAGAGTATGGAAATCTTTGTTGGGGTTTGGTGAATTTAGTCCACCACCTTATAGTCACTTCTCTTATTTATTTTCAAGAGTTTGTCGGCCTCTTGATCAGTGAAACTTTTGGTTGGAGGCTCCTGATTCATCTTCACTATCGATTTTCGTTTTTCTTTTATTGACGTGTCACTTTTATTCTTCAACACATTATCATTCTTCTCCGATGGTTTATATCTGAACACTCGGCCACTACGGGTCATGCCCCCTGTCCCTTATATATTTGAAATTGCGGGTTCTTGACTTGATGATGAGTCACATTCTTGTTTCGAGCCATTGATATATACAATCGGATCATGATTCCATGGTACTGCCTTGTCAGTTTTGTAAGGGGCAGGAGATGGCCCCTTAATTACCATCGTAGTCTTTAGTTCTACTGGTATCCTCAGAGTTTTATTTATTATGGGAGTTTATGTTGAATCTCCCCACGGGATCACGAGGGTCTTCTTGTCGTGGTTCGGCCTTTGATAAGGAATTACCACTGGTTTCTTCGCACTTCCTTCTAATTGCTGCTATATATTCATCTTCAGAGCATGGTCTGAATTGGACTATCCCCTGATCCACAAATAGTTGTAAGGTCTTTTCAAAAGCTCTGTTGTGTTCCAAAAGGAATCCACATTCCAACAGATACTCTTTCAACGGATCTATCAGAGCTTTACTTGTCTTCCTGCTGCACAGTCGATGACTACTTCAATTGCATTTATTGTCGGACTACCATGCGGAGGCATTGGGTTTGATTTGATGTCCAGTTTCTCAAAAGTAATATCTTGGTAGTCTATCAGATCCTGTACTTTATGTTTTAAAGCCCAACATTGATCTATGGTATGCCCCAGAGAATTGGCATGGTATTCGTATTTGGCATGGTATTCGTATTTGGCATTGGCGTTGTACTTGGCAGGCAATGACCCAGCTGGAGGAGCTAAATGTTTCAGCTCTATCCAAGATGCCTTAATCAAATGTTGTAATAATTGGCTGGGTGGCATATGGAGTGGATCCAACTTTCTCAGTGGCCTTTCAAATTTGTTTTGTTGCTGTCCCCGCGGGATAATTAGTGGTTGTTGTGCTCTTGGTTGTGAAGCCACATCATTAACTTCACTCTCCTTCCTCTTGGTGAAATTAGGAATCGTTCTTTTTGCATTGAAAGGGGCATCTGATGACCCCCTTGAATCTTTCCATTATTTATTCCTGTCTCAACCCTCTCTCCAATAGTCACTAGGTCAGAAAACCCCAAAGAGGTGCTTCCTACCTTCTTTTCATAGTATACCCCTTGTAGGGTTCCCATGAACATGTCAACTAGCTCTTTCTCCAGAAAAGTGGTAGTTTCACACGAGATGCCATCTCTCCCCACCTTTGAGCCTACTCCTTGAAGAATTCTTCCTTCTTTTGAGACAGATTTGAAGTTGTATGCGAGTGGGATGCATATCCAGATTGTATTTATACTGCTTCAGGAAAGCATTAGTAAGATCTGACCATGTATGGATGTGCATCCTCTCTAACTGCATGTATCAATCTAAAGATGCCCCACTCAAACTATCTTGAAAGCAATGGATCACTAACTTCTGGTTTTGAGCATAAGCATACATCTTTCTACAATACATGCACAACTGATTTCTCGGACAAGTGAGCCCCTTTTATCTTCCAAAGTCAAGTATTTTGAATTTCAGTGGAATTATTACGTTCGAAACGGGGCCCCTTTTGAGGGCATCGGCATCAAAAGCATCATATCCTTCTACAACTTTTAACCTTTCTTCTAAAGCTTTGTATTGATTCAGTGCCATTGGATTCTCTGTAGCAGGGGTATTAGTCATTTTCTGAGGTGTCTGATTGACATCCTCCAAGTCGTGATCTCCATATTGCAAGTCCAGGTAATTATCAACATTGTTAACCGAAATCTGTAGAGTATGAGATGCCCCTGCCTTTGGTGGAGGTGGGATAAACCCTTCAATTTCTTGTCTTGTCTCATGTTGAGCCATGACAGACGTCTGTGGCCCTGACTCTGGTCCTTTTCTCAGTTGGTGACCATTCGATGCACCGATAGCTTGGGTTATTTCTTCGAAGGCTACCCTGGGAATTTTTTCTTGTCTATCAATGATGTTTTTTAAAGCCAGAAGGACCTGGCTCATATCCCCTCTCATTGAGTCGATATTTCTTTTGACTTGTTCTAGATCCACTTTGAAAGCTGCTTGATTTTCTTCGATTTGTTCCATGGCTCTTAGTTGGTGAGCTCTTGTTTGATATGGCGACTAGGGAGATGATGGTTTCCTTCTACCACTGATTCAATTGGAGAAGATTTTGAAAAATGAGTTTTTGAGTTTTGAACTTATGAGATGTAAATGTTTTTATGAATGTATGAATGATGTTAAGAATTACATTTCGAATGTCTCTTTCACTTGGGTATATATTTATTTTCTTTTTTATAATATCAAGTATTTTTTTTAGGTTTTTCTTTTTTATTGGTGAGCATCTGGAAAATGAATATGCAAACAAGATAGGAAACACAATGCATTTATTGAAACACCAATTGTCTTTGAAAGATAACACATTTTAGATACTGAAAAATATTACAATTCTAAAATAATAAATTTGCTAGAAGGGAAGTAAACAAGAGGAAAACAATCTCCTAAGCCCGTTTGCGAATGTCTTCTCTGAAACGTTCAACCATTGTCCTGCATAACTTGAGGAAAATATCAACGTCCTCTAGGAGAGGGACCATTACACTTTCTGCATCCCTTAAGCTTCTGGGAATGTCTTCAATGAGGTTGTTGGCCAAGAAAGTGAGCCTATCATGCTTATATTTGTAGTGTTAGTATTCTCAGTAGAGGTTAGGAATTATCTTGTGGTTATCCCTTCATGCTTGGGCAATCTTTGTATACTGTTCCTCCCAATACATATTTTCATCCCTCAACTCCGTATAAAGTCTCTGTTGTATTAGGGAATCTTTTCGGAGGCCTTCCAGCTCCAAGCATACTTTCTTATACTCTTCAGTTTTCTGGGCCAGATGTCTTTCTGCCCTCATCTTTACAAGGTGCATCCTTACCTCTGATTCTTGGCTATCCTGAAGCCTGGTAGTGAGATATTTCAACTACTCTTCCTGATCTAAAGATACTTGGGCCAAGCTTTGGATTTGGGCCCTCAACTCTTCCTCCAATACTTTCTTTTCTTGCACGGATTTTTCATACCATCTGTTCAACTTTCCGATTTCATTAGCAGCGTCTTCCAACCTCTGATTATGGGAATCCAGATTAAAAGTAGCACTTAGCAACCCTTCAGTGAACCTTTCCTTTTTAGACTTTCCTTTTCAAATGCTTTGAGTTCTTTTTGAATCTACTGGTCTTTTGATTCGAGTATGCGCTGCATTTGTCTTTTCTCTTTGGTCAAGTTAAGGAGATTGAGCTCTAGTTCTTCCTTCTCCCTCTGAGCCCGTTTTAGTGCTTTCTTCAGGTCATCTACCTCTTCTAAAGACATAGGAAGAGCATCTGGGACCTCTTGCTTGTATTCGAGATCTATATACAAAGGAAACAATAATTTATACCCTATCCAGAACCCATTGAGTGTAAGGTTCTTTTGCTACAACATTCTTCTTTTCAGCTTTTCTTTTGTTAACCCTACCCCAAGCCCGGATAATTTTGTTGAGTAGCTCTCGGTAATTTCTACCCATGTCATGAACGATCAATTGCTGGAGTTGTTCATCCGAAGGCTTATCTTCCAAAGGATACCCTAGTTGTTGTAGGGCCAAGGTAGGATTGTAATTGATGTAACCTTATGACCCGATTAATGAAACATTAGGAAAATCCCCACAACTGTAGACAATATCACCAATATCTAACTTTCTGGCATACCATAACACAGAACTAGCGGTGAGAGACCTTAACTTCTGAGGTCATTCATACCTCATCAGTTTCAGAATCAAGTATTCCTCCTTATAAAGATGAGTCATGAACCAGGAATATAGCAACAGAGTACAACAATTTAGGGTACCTCTTTTCTTTTCGTGTCGTGTATGAATGGTGTAGTAGATATCAGTAAGCAGAGCTGGAGTTGGATATGTATTAAAAGTCTTCGTACCCCAGAACACACTGATGGCTGCAGGGTCAATATAGTCTACAGTGCATGGAAATAAGACAACACCAAATATAAGCAGCCCTAGACAGTCGACACAAGATTCCCATTCTTTGTTATTTGCTAGATCAAGAGCTTTATTTTCCAGATAACACCTCTTAATTCCTCGCACCTCTTCTTCTTTTTTATAATTAAGAGAAAACTCAAGATAAGGGATTTTTAAACCTTTGGCCAGTATTTCGATATCGATGGTTTGCCCAATACCCTTATAAGCCTTCTCTTTGGAGAAATTTAGAATTTTGTCCAATTCTTCCAAGGTCGGAGCCAACTGAAAATCTTGAAATGTGAAGCATCCAATGGAGGGTCATGAAATTGTACCAGAGCAGAAATATCATTCAACTGTACTTCGACTTTGGTTAAGTCCAGAATATCCCCATAGCGACAAGTAAATGTTTTTAAAGCCCTTTCAGATAGTCTTTCCCTTACAACTTTGATTTTGGTCAAGTCTGACTTGATAGCATTGATACTGATAAGTTATTTTCCTTTAGTATTCATTTTTAGATATTCACCAAAACCTTTGATTTTTTTTTATATATTTCTTTTTACCCTGTGAATAAGACAAACAAAAACAAATGGGGGTATAATGAATATATGAAATATAAATATGCATGAATGTATAAATGTAGGGCTAAATGACGGGATTTGATGGATAATAACCTTAGAAGGTAGGCTCTTAGTTTGGTTTTATGGATATTCTACCCTCACCATAAGGTGACTTTCTTAAAGGTATCATGAATAACACTAGAGGGAAAGGCACAAGGGCCTCCCTTAAGTGGATTCTCTTTACAGACTGAAACTTTCGTCTCTAAGTCATAAAAGGTCTCATCCTGAGATTTTGGTTCGAGATAGTACAAAGAGCCATAGACGTTATTCCAAAGTCTTATCCCCCAAGAGGATGTCTCTTGAGATGTATTTCTTTTGCAGAATTTCATCGACTCTAGACGAAGTCGTCACATAAACTCATATGGATGATGTATCCCCTTGGCTAATAGACGAACCTTCTTTCTAAGGGTTTTAAAAAAAATATTTTTTGCACAAAATTTTAAATCCCACCACATACATAATAATATAATGAATAATAAAAAAAGCAGAAAATAAATAATTAAATGAGCAAGAAATAAAGACCCAATAAACAAGAAAAATCCTAAAACCAAAAGAAGATGCTTCTAAACCTAGGGTTGAGTCTCCAGCAGAGTTGTCAACTGTTGCAACTGGTTTTTTAAATCAGAGTCGCCATTCTTCATTACCATTTGCAAATCTCTCCATGAAGTCACAGTGGACTTGGCTTTTCTACCGATAAGGCTATCATTGTTTGAGTTTATTGTTTTAAATAAAACAAAAACCTCATCTTTAATATATATATATATATATATATATATTTTAACAATTAAAGAACTGTTACTAAAACAAAATAACCTCTTCCAAAACAGACCAAAAAAGAACTTACTGGGCCACATTATTTTATTTATTGGGCCTCAAATAAAAACAGACTGCTTGAAGAAAACCTAAATGTGCCTCCAGATTCAAAATGTTTTGGAAAACAATTTTTTTGTTGTTATTTTCGAAACAAGAGAGAAACTTGAAATGAGCTTGCTTATGTAGTTGGGCTTTTAGTTTAGAAGGTCTTTACAAATAAATTAGTACGGGCTAGTATAAAAACTCTATTCAAATGTGCCTCTTTCTATAAAAATGCATCTCCCTTAAAAAGGAATGAACCCCTGATGGACCATCAGAGATTGATGGTCTATCATAAATCAATACATCTTTTTTCCATGTTTTACTCCCATATTGGAATAGACCATATAAGGTGATTCGATTAAAAAGAAATCTAAATATAATATAAAGATATGACAAATTTGGGGTATGACATAAGTGTCCTGAACCCGTGTGACAATTCATAAAAATATTTTAACTTATTCATGATAAAAACAATTGCATCAATAGTTGGATTTTTTCCATTTATAAAAATATTTGTAACTTATTTTTGTTTATAAAATTTATTGTAATTTATTTTTGTTTCTACAAATAATTATATCAACATGTAGAATTTTTTTGGTTTATAAGTGCTTTGAACCCGTATGTCCATTTAGAAAAATATATGTAACTTATTCTCATTTATATAAATAATTGAATTTATTACGTTTATAAAATTATGTGTAACTTATTTCCGTTTATAAAACAGTTGTAACTTATTCAATTTATAAAAATGATTGTATCAATAAATTTTTACCTTTTATCATTAATTTTTTATGATTGTTATTTATTATTAAATTTTTATGACTACCATTTATTTTTTTTTTATCATTAATTGTAAAGTTAATTTGAATAGATTCAAATATGTTTTAGTTATTTCATAAATTTAAAAAAAATTACAAAATCTCAATTGATTTTATTATATTTTATTAACCTTTCTATAAAAATTTAAATAATTTTAAAATATATTTTATTTCAAATAAGGATTTAAATAATTTTTTTTAATTCTTATTTTTAGAATGATAAATTAAATATTAAATTTTGGAATCAAAAAATTATAATATGTAGTAAGAAGGGTAATTGTGGTTTTTCCAAATACTTTAGTTTTATGTTTAATATTTCTTAAAAATACGTATTGTTTACTAATATTTCATAAAATTACATGATTTTTAATATTTTTTAATAACAAAATGTTATTTAAACTATAATAAAAATTATATTCAATTTTAAACAAATCATAATTTTGCTAATAAAATAAAATAAATAATATTATTCTTATAATATTTCTTAGAAAAATATAATTTTTAATATTTATTAATAAGAAACTTATTTTTAAAATGATTGTTTTTATAAAAATGATACAAAATTTTATCGATTTAAATCGTTCACTTTATATATTTAGTTTCAGATTAATTATTACTCATTTTGGAATATTTATTTTAAAATAAATTTATTTTATTATTTTCGAATAAATCATAAATCAATTGTACTTTATATGATTTTTAATATATTTATAATCATAAATCATAAGTTGGTATCATGAATATTGTGCCAATGTCGTTTCAGATTAACTTGGAATACTTGAATAGAATTGGGTAAGAAGAGAGGTAAGGAAATTGTTATTTAAGGTTGGTCTTGATATTTTTTAGTGTTTTAAAGTAAACAGAAAATTTAATATATTATTTTCATAATTAAAATTCTTTAACATTCATTATTTTTTAAATTATCCAAATTTAAAAAGATACGATTAGAGAAATGTGAAATTAATTTATATTTTAAATTTAGTTTTCAGTAAAAAAATATAATATTATTTAAAAATAATTTAGATGTAAAATAATTTATAAAATATATTTTTATACCATTGTAAATATATATCCAATTGTATGTATGCAATAAAGATTTATTAGAAAAAAAGGTATTACTAAATATATACATATCTCTAAGAAATACTAAATGTGTTAAAAAATTAAGAAAATTGAAAAATAATTGAAAAATAAAGAAATATTCATAGTCTATTCTTATCCACAGGGAATCTATAATTATTGAAAATTTTAAAAATAAAATTAAGAAAATTAAAAAATAAAATTAAGAAAAAGAATTTATATATTAGATGTGAAAAATAATGCCTCAATGTGTTACTTCAACTTTGATATCACATAGTGCTTTTTTATGTGTCATTATAAATAAAGAGAAGTATTCAAACACAAAATTGAAAACAAAATCAAATTTTTATCATTGTTTCATAACCATCAAAGGCCATAATTCCAACTTGCAAGTTCACACGAATTTCACAAAAAACTGCACAAAAAAATCACATCCTCATCGAATCCAGAAAAGTACATTTACATAATCACCAACCTGAATTATAAAATTCTTAATCACTCCGTAAAATTGACAACCCAATAGAAACTTCTGCTTTCTTGCCAATAAAATCATATCATAAAATGAGACAATTGTATTTTAATGAGAAAGATCATAATTTTTACAACCATGGCCCCATAAACAAAATTAATTACATAAGATCCCCTAATGTCATTTAAATTGAACTAATTATTGAAACAAAATCAAAATAAATTTAAAATTGTTCCTAAGCAAATGCAAACCTTCCTAAACTAATTGATTAACATAAGTTTCTTACTTAATTCTAACTTGTTTAAATAGGACAATTTCATTGAGATCGTAACATATTATCCATAATGTCTTTCATTGAGTTCAACTCTTTTGTGAGTCTCATAAGAGATTCTGCATCATGCATCTGTTGAGGGAATGTTTTTTGATTCTGCTACACTTTCTTGTGCAAACCTTGGGAACGGGCTTAAAGCTGATACCACTTTTTGAAGTCTTTGGAATAACTCCAATTTTGTTAGGGTTATTAGCAACTTCAATATTCTTTTGCACTCTTTTGCATTCTGAGTAAAATAAAATCAGGTAAAAATGCCTATGTGATTATAACCAATAGAGTCAAGGTTTAACATTTGCATATCAAAATGTAAGTTATCATTTATGGATCTAGATCACATTGTTTGTATAATTGAATATCAATTGAGTCCATGGTGTTGGAGAGCTTTCCTGAGAAGTTGGGATGCTATTCAACATTCTGTGACCTCAACATTTAACATACTGATATCTCTTCCAACTCAACTCCTTCACATATAGAGCGATTCTAATGTGCATCCAATAAATTATATATAAACGCTACAAATAGCTTTCTTCCAATTTGTTGAAACATGCTTGTTTAATTCTGGCACTCCTTTCTTCATTTCAGACAATTTGAAATCCCTACACCAACACAACCATTTCATCGAATAATTAGTAGGCTATTTTACACTAATTAATTTGATATTCATACCGAAATTGAAAAAACCATCGATTAAAATGAACAAATAAGGTTTGGAGTAAAATTGAGAAAAATGTTATATTGAAAGTGAAATAAAATTAACAAAGTCTACAAACTTGGCTAAAACAGTAACAAAATCAATCCTGACCATTGCTTCATAACCATCAAAGGCCATAATTCGATCTTGCAATTTCACACATATTAATCTTCCAAACCGAAGCACAAAAAACTGCATCCTCATTGAATCCAGAAAAAATAAATTTACATAATCACCAGCCTGAATCATAAAATCCTTAATCACCCTGTAGAATTGACAACCCTTGTAACCAATAGCAACTTCTGCTTTCCTGCCAATAAAATCATATCATAATCATAATATGAGATAATTGTTTTTTAATGACAAAGATCACAATTTTTAGAACCCATACAGAAAAGAAAAGCTAGAATATTTTTCATCATTGGTGGGCTCAGCTCAACCCTTTATCATGACCCCAACCATTGGTAAGAACAAGATTTGGATCAGTGTTTAATCTCTATATTTTGATGATAACAAGCATATATTTTATGTAGAACAATTTTAGTTCTAATAGTTTCATTGAGTGTGAAGATACATTGTTAGTTTTCTGGATAGTCTTAATCAAGATATCATCAGAATCACTTTATCACTCAAAAGAAGTACCATTGAGTTCTGTTTCTAAAGTAACATCATTAGTTCTATGGAATGCTGAATGTTCGACGAGAAAATAATCTCATTGTGTGTCCAAGAAGAAAGAGTTTCTGATAAGCTGTTGCTTCAAGACCAGAAATCAAGAGGATTCAAGAAACAAGCTTCCAACATAGAAGATCAGAAGTCAAGACTAGTTCATTAGAAGAGTTGCTTCTTACAATTATAAAGACGAAGTTAAGATTCTGAACACATATAGAGAAAGCTTCTACTCCAAAATCAGAAGTCAATATTTGCTTATCAGAAGAGTTACTACTCATGTTTCTGAAGATAAAGTCAATATTCTGAAGACTCAGAAAATTCATGGAATACACACCTTCATTCAACATAAGAAGTATTCCATCAGAAGAAAGGATAAAAGAAAGTATTTTATAGTCTTTATTTAGTTATACAACATAAGAAGTGTTCAAAATAAGAAGTATTCTATCAAAGAAAGGACCAGAAGAAGTATTAAACCGTGTTGAAGGTGAACCTGGATAAACCAAAGAGTCATTTATAGTCTTTCTTTAGTTATACTTTTTCTCGTTAGTTTGTGAAATGATTTTTAAAAGTAGAAACCTATTAGAAAACCCAATTCAAACCCCAATTTCTTGTGTTTTTCTCACCCTTCAATTGGCATCAGAGCACCGACTCTTCATTGATTTGTAAATCAAACACTTAACTGTGTAGAGAGATCCAGTTGAGAAAAACTTATTATGGATGCATATACAAACAACAACAAAAAATATAACTACTTTACTAAGCCTCCTATTTTTGATGGAGAAAGATTTGAATACTGGAAAGATAGACTTGAGAGTTTCTTTCTAGGTTATGATGCAAATCTCTAGGATCTGATTATAGAAGGTTATGAGGAACCTATATCTGTGATGGGTATTCCCATTTCCAGAAGCAGAATGAGTGAAGATCAGAAACTTCGAAGCAAAAATCATCATAAATGTAGAATAATTCTTCTCGGTGCTATCTCATATAATGAATTCGTGAAAATCACCAACAGAGAATCATCTAAAGGGATATTTTACTCTTTAATAATGGCACATGAAGGTAATGCTCAAGTAAAGGAAACTAAAGCGTTAGCTTTGATTCAGAAATATGAAGCATTCAAGATGGAAGAAGATGAAACTGTTGATACCATGTTCTCAAGGTTTCAAACTTTAGTAGTAGGGCTCAAAGTTCTGGACAAAGGATATACAACAACAGACCATGTTAGGAAGATCATCAGAAGTCTTCCAAAGAAGTGGAGACGAATGGTAACTGCACTAAAGCTCTCCAAATATCTGAACAACATCAGTCTTGAGGAGTTAGTAAGTTCTCTCAGGAATCATGAGATTGAGTTAGAAGAAGACGAACCTCAGAAAAAGGTTAAATCCGCCGCTCTAAGATCAAGAACAGAAAAGAGTAAATCACATAAATACAAAGCTCTCAAATCTGAAGAAGAAGACTCTGATGAAGATGCATAAGACGACGAAGAAGAATTATCATTCATTACTAGAAGAGTAAAGAAACTTTGAAGAAGACAAAACAACTTCAGAAGCTCTAGAAGGGACCGCTCAAACTCATACTTAAGAGACAACAAAGAAGTTACATACTATGAATGTAATGAACCAGGACATTATAGAAAGGATTATCCAAAGCTGAAGAAAGAAAGTTTTAGAAATGAAAGTTTCAAGAAAGAGAAATTTAAAAGTAAAAAGAAAGGTCTTATGGAAACCTGGGATGATTATGAAGTATTAGATTCTGACTCTGACAAAGAACAGCAAAATATAGTATTCACAACTATCATGTCAAAAGAAAGTGCATCAGAAACTGAGTGCAACTCAGAAGAGATATGTTACACAGTGGAGCAAGGAAATCAGTCATGGAATCTGGACTCTAGATGCCCGTGACACATGACGGGAAGCAATCATATGTTCCAAATCCTAGAACTTAAAGATGTTGGTTACGTAGGGTTTGGAAGAGATCAAAAAGGAAAAATAAAAGGTTCTGGAACTATCGGTAATGTAATTATTCCCTCTATTTCTAATGTACTCTATGTTGAAGGTCTAATGTATAATCTGCTATCAATAAGTCAATTAAGTGATAACAGCTATGACATTATTTTTAATCAGAAGTCTTGTAAATTGGTTAATTAGAAATATGACTCCGTTCTCTTCACAAGAAAGACGAAAAAAACATTTACAAAATAAAATTATGTGATCTTAAAAACCAAAATGTTAAATGCTTATTGTCAGTTAACGATGAGCAGTGGGTATGGCATAAATGCTTGGATCAAATTAGCTTAAAAAGGATATCTCAGCTAAGTAAACTTGAGTTAGTCAGAGGCCTACCTAAGCTGAAGTTTACTTCAGATGCTCTTTGTGAAGCATGTTAAAAATGAAAGTTTTCTAAAACGTACTTCAAATCTAAAAATGTTATTTCTACCTCCAGACCTTTGGAGCTTCTACATATTGACTTATTTGGTCTTGTTAAGACATCATCAGTCAATGGTAAGAAGTATGGACTTGACATCATAGATGATTATAGTCGCTGGACATGGGTAAAATTTCTAAGGCACAAGGATGAGTCTCATTATGTGTTCACTAGTTTTTGTTCATAAGTGCAAAATGAATTTAATTCTAAAATTGTTAGAGTTAGAAGTGGTCATGGAGGAGAATTTGAAAAAAAATATTTTGAAGAAATATTTGATTCAAATGGCATATCCGATGATTTCCACAACAAAATGGAGTTATAGAAAGGAAGAATAAGACTTTACATGAAATGGGAAAAACGATGATCAATGAAACAAACATTGCTAAGCACTTCTGGGAAGAAGCTGTAAATACAACATGTTACATTCATAATAGAATCTCAGTTAGACCTATTCTAGAATAGACTCCATATGAGTTGTGTAAAGGAAGAAAACCAAACATCTTTTGCTTTCATCCTTTTGAGTGCACATGCTTTATTTTAAACACTAAAGAGAATATGAACAAGTTTGATTCCAACGCACAAAAATGTATTATGTTGGGATACTCGGAACGCTCTAAAGGCTACAGCGTATACAATACAAAAACACAAATTATGGAAGAATCAATTCATGTTAGATTCGATGATAAGCTTGACTGAGAGGAGTCAAATATGATTGAAAGTTTTGCAGATCTAGAAATAATCCTTGAAGGTTCCGATGAAAATGCAAAAAGTTATGAAGATGAAAATGTAAGCAAAAAGAATAAAGGTGATGAAATATCAAAAATACCAAAAATCACACCTATTCAGCAAAAGCAAAAGCAGAGATTAATAGTTTATAAATAATTGATTATGAGAGATAAGGCTGAACCTGTTAGAACAAGATTTACATAAGAAGACCGAGGAATCACTTATAGGATTAGTGTCTTTAGTAGAACCAATATCCTGCGATGAAGCACTTCAAAAAAATGAATGGATCTTGGAAATGCAAGAAGAATTGGATCAATTCTCCAAAAATTATGTATGGGACTTGTAACACCCTTCTAAATCCACATATAATTTACGGAAATAAATAAAATAGAATCACCAACAAGGGTGTCACACCTTCATACAAACATCATGTAAAACATCCTGCTTCGTAACACGAGTCTTAAAAATCAATTATAACAAATAATTCATTAATGACAATGTCACTTTAACTTTTCACAGCAAAATTCATAGTTTTATAACACTTTATTAAAATACTTCATAGAATCTTCATCATACTTTCTCATCTATGATTCAGAACTCAATTAAAACAAATACCATGAAAGGTAATTCAAAAACCTCAAATTAAACAAGATAACATAATTATTCGAGTCAAACGATCCCATCCTCGATGTTACATATCAGAGCAAGACCCACTTTATTCAACAGGAAATAAATAACGCACTCTGAAGCTATCCACAAACTTTATGAATTATTCCTGATCATCTACAAGTTACCCACGTATAGAGGCAACATTTCCAAGCAGAAAGGGTGAGTAAATCATAATCATTATAAAAGACATAAGAAGTAAATATAATATTTATATACACAGAAAGACACACCACATCCTCAATTAACAATCATCAATAAAACACTTAATGATCTATGCTGTAATACGGTGGGAGAACTGACTTGAGTGTTTTGCATTTTATCACAATTGTTGCGGATATCAATAATCGCTACCAACTTTTCTTTTATTCAATAAAAGAAAGGGTGAAAAGAACATGAAAGACCTTTTGAGAATTTTCTTGAGTTCGGCGGGTAGGTTATGAAAAGGGAAGGTGTTAGCACCCTTTTCATCCGTAGTTATCTACGAGCTCTTAGTTTCTAGCTCACTTTGAAATGCTTTGTTTGAAATGTGTTTTTTGATTGTTTTTGAAATTATTTTTGAAAAGTGCCTTCGTTTAGGAGAACGTTGTAATGATTCCCATCTCTATAAGAATGCATACAAAGTGTTGACTTTTGAAAATATTTCATGGAAAAGTGTTGGTGTGTTTTAAAGATGTTTGAAAAATGGTTGTGAGCAAGCAACTATGAACGTTCTACCTACTCAAAAAGTCTTAGTTCTTTTTCTCCTCCTTTAGATATTTCTATCTTACCATTGATTGGTGAGAGGCCCTATCATTGGATGTAAGGGGACGACATGGGTCATCGTACAGTCATAGAAGGCAACGTTGTAGGATGCTTTAACAATTTGTTGTAAGGGTCTAAGATATTTTACCGAAGGCAACGTCGAAGGTCATCGAGGGACTACGAACTTGTATTCGAGGGTCTTTGCTAAAGTATCTCACGTTCGAGGGACATGATTGTTTATTCGTAGGAAACAAGTGTGGGTTACCCTAGAGGTGCGTGTGTGGAATGTGTTTTGATTGCATGCATTTTTGTCTTGAGATTAGGGTTCTCTAAGATTGATTTTATCTTTCCATACACACCCTAATTACTAACAATTATATTAAAAGCGATAAATTGCGAAAATTAAAGTCCTACGCTGTTACATCATTTAGGGGATGGGGATACAAATTATAAATGGGGATGAAAGCATTTAAAACCTAATTACTATTACAACCAAAATGAATAAAAATGATAGCAAAAAGTCTGAAAAATCAAGACATTTGGTGTTTAGGTTGACACGGGCTGTGTCCTGTGACACTGGAACCCGTGTTAGAACCCTGTAATGATCCATGCATGTATTTTTTGTCTCAACTGAGCTAACACGGGCACCCCTATCAGAATCATGTCCTGCCACTTTGCTAAGTTTTTAATCCCAGAAAGATGGACACGGGCTGTGTCCTATGACACAGGCACCCGTGTCAAGACCCTGTCCTGTCATTTTGTCAAGTTTTCTAATCCCAGAAAGAGGGACACGGGCCGTGTCCTGTGACACGGGCACCCGTGTCAAGACCCCATCCTGTCATTTTGTCAATTTTTCTCCCAATAAGATGGACACGGGCCGTGGCCTGTGACACGGGCACCCGTGTCAGAACCCTGCCTTACTATTTTGTCCTGTTTTCTTCCTGACACGGCTCGTGTCAGGTGACACGGCCAGCCGTGTGTTTACTAGTTATTTCTGACAAAAAACCATTAGTCTTCCAAATCTTATGCTTTGGTAACTTACAGGATCGACTAGATTGATCCTAGGACATAATTTTAGTGTTCTTATAGTCTGATTCGAAAGAAAACATTGTACGAATAATAACAAGGTTTTTCTTTGGTTACAATTATCTAAAGATGTTTAAAGTTTGACTATGAATCTTAAATATGACTTTAAAGGGAATAATCTGGGAATTTGTGAAAATATAAAGACAATGATTAATAAGAAAAGTTTAATAAAATTGTTAAAAGACTAGACTGGAAACGAAAAAGGAATAAAAGTGATTAAAGACTTTGTACTGAGAAATTAATTATGAATAAAACTGGTGGTGTTCTTACACATACGTTATCAACAAACTCGTTTCTCTCGCTCCGGTACTTTGAGTATAATATGATTTTGTATACAATTCGAACACCTCTTTTTCTAACAACTAAGACTTCTATTTATATTGATTTGACCCTAACGGTCCTTCTACGGAAACACGCCACGTTTGAAGATTGCATGTTTTTCGAACTATTAGATTTCCACGTGTCTCTTTGGATAAGATCGAAGCTTTTAAATTCGAAATCTTCTTCTTTTCAAAGAGCCAATTCAAACAACATGACAGTCTAAATATCTTTCTTTGTAATGCTTCGAATAACTTATATTTCCACAGTTCGAAGACCAACCCTTCGATAATGGTTCAATATAGTAAAGCTCTTTACTATCTCTTCATCAATCGACGAATCTATAAAAACCTTCTTATACTTTCCCTCGAACAACTCTTTCTTCGATCAAAAAGCCTTAATTATTCAAAACTTGTATAATCGAAATTCCCAGCTAACAAATTGCCTCCTAAAAAATGTGTATTTCATTACATTGAGAAATAGTCATTTTTTAATAACAACTTTGAATTTCGATATATTCATAATAACAACTTCTGACTAACAACTTCTGATGACAACTTCATAAACTTTCTGACTTTGGAATGTTTGAATATGAGTCAGAATCAGAAGATGAATATGAAGTTTCTAAAGATGAGTCAAAATTAGAAGTTGACTCTGAACGTAAATATTTCAGGCAAAGCCATTTTGGCAATTAATTGGATCACCATTTTGGCTATACATACTTTTATTGCGTATTCCCTTGTCATAATTTTTACTTCCTGCAAAAATGGTTTATACTTTTTTATGTACTTCCCATTTACTTTCAGGATTCTTTGATCCTCAGCTAACTCCTCTATTTCATAAGCGTTGTTTGAGAATGCCTTTAAGACTCGAAAAGGTCCTTCCCAATGTGGGGACCATTTTCCTAACGCTTTACTCCTTCGATCCATAGGTAAAATGACTTTATATACTATGTCATTTAGAATAAACGTCTTTCCTTTGACCCTCTTATTGTATGTCCTTTCCACTCTTTCCTTTTGTCTTCTCAATCTTTCTAAAGCATGTAACCTTTTTTCATCTAAATCTACTAATTCATTCATCATCATTTCCCAATACATGTCAGAAGGAATTTCCTCTTGTCTTTGAATTCTAACTGGTTGTAAGTAGATTTCGATTGGTAATACTGCATCAAACCCAAACGTGAGTTGGAAAGGTGTGTGTAATACGGTGGCAGAATCGACTGTTATACCAGTTTGCATTTTTTGTTCGCAAATGTCGTGGTAAGCAAGAGATGCCATCGACTTTTATTTCATCCAACAAAGGAAAAGTAAAAAGAACAGAAAAAAACTTTTTCGAGATGTTTCTGAGTACGGGGGGTAGATTATAGATAGGGAATGTGTTAGCACCCTTTTATCCATGGTTTTCCACGGGCTCTTAGGTACTTGATCATTTTTGAAATTGCTTTCGTGTGTTTGTGTGATTTTGAAAAAGTTTTTAAATTTGCCTTAGTGCGGTGTTTCACTTTATGGTAACCCTTGTATCAGTCCTCAAGGATGTGATAAAATGTTTTTGAAAACTTTGGTTTGAAAATCCTGTTTGAAAGTGTATGTGTAAAAATTGTTGTTTTGAGCAAGTACCTAAAAGTTTCTACCTACTCGAAAAAAGGTGTGTTCGTTTTCTTATTTCTTTTAGACGGCTCTATCCTACTATTAAGGAGTAGGTAGCTCCATTATTGGAGTTTTAAGGGACAATCGAAAGGGACGAAATGGACAATTACGATCACTAAAGAAATGGTTTGGAAATCTTAGTAATTACCCTAGAGTCCTAAAGATCTTTCCGAGGCAACATTCGAATGGGTCTTTTTGATCTTTCACGATTGGAGGACAACCACTAAGATTCCCTATACTTCATGACCGTTTATCGAAGGCAACCGAAGTGGGGCAAACCCTAGAAGTGAACATGTGCAAGTGTTTGATTTTCAGTTATTTACCTTTGCACAGTTAAGATTTTCTACTGTTTTAATTTCATTTGTCTTTTGCATACAATCCTATTATCAATCATCTAGCAATTAATAGTTGCGGAAATTAAAAGCGGAAAAGTAAATCTACGCTATTACAAAGCTTTGGGGAGGGGGTTACATAACTGGGGATTAAACAGTAAATAATATGCGGTAAACCCTAATTAAAAGCTATTACAAACCCGAAGCAAATACAATAATTGGAATTAAAAACAAAATATTGCGTGCGAGAATAAAGTAAATATCCTAAAGAATCTATTTAAATAAAGAATATATTTTTGATTGAGAAAATTAAATATTTGCAAATTAAACCTAATTTTCTAATTGATTTTAATTACGGAAAAATAAATTAAATTACCCTAATTAAATTAATCTAATTAATTAATGAAATTAATTATTAAAATAAACCTAATTCTAATGTTTGGTGATTTTATGATTTTAATAAAAAAAAGTTTTTTTTTTTGAAATAAACAAAATAAATAAAATGAAATAATAAAAAATAAAGAAAGAATTAAAAAGAAAATTGGGCCTGTATGAAGTGAATTGGGGGTGTGGAATGGAATTGCCAAGGCCCAAATTGGTTGGCCCATGTTCCTTGCGTGTGATCCAGTGTGGCTCTTGTCTGAGGGTTCACCATGTGCAGCTTTTGATATACGCTGGATCTGGTGGCTGGATGGATCCAATGGCTAAAGTTTGGAGCGCATGATGGGAACACAGAACAGTGACGCACTGAATCTGCATAAAATTGTTAAGAAAATAATAAAAACACACGCCTGGGATCGAACCCAGGATGTTTGCTTCATAGGCGCGCCCTTCCATCATATGTGCTAGCTGGACTATTTGTAAATATAATAAAGCAAATAAAATATAATTGAAACAAAGTGCCCTGCATAGAAACATGCACCAATTTTAAATGGACCAATGGTGTGCTGCCACCTCTTGTCTTCTTCCCTATAACTGTTTTTTTTATATCAGCTTTTACCTACGGACAAAACCGTCAGTAAAGGCTATAGTGACAGTTTTTGTCCGTAGCTACATCCCTGCAAGATTCAAAAATATAATACAAGCAAGATAAATCAAAACCAAAGGCATAAATCAATTGCAAATCATGCCCTGAGTTCATTGGTACCCATAATTTGGTCTAATTTCGCCTCTACAGAGAGTCCCCAATTTTAGACCTTAAAACCCTAACAATGGCATCGTGCCATTCCTGCACTTGAACTCAGATTAAACCACCCAGAAACAATGCAAATATGATAACAAGCATGGATATGTGACTGAAACATGTTTATAATGGGTAAATAAATAAATTCGAGTTTGAGAAAAATATGCCAACCGTGGTACTGTAAGGGCACGATTCTTGATGTTTCAGGCCTTGAGGATGATTGGAATAGCTTCAGAACACGTCCATGAACGAATTGTTGGCTTTGAAATTGCTTGAATTGGTCTATGGAAGAGAATATGGTCTGCATTTTTTTGACAAAAAATTGAGTTTTGATTTTTCTCTAGGGAGGCAGGTTGCGCGTGTATTCTCTCTCTATAGGGTTCACAAAGTTTTTGTATAAATAATGAATCCAATTAGGTCAATCAAACTTGGAAAGAATTAAGAGATTGATGGTCTTGAATTTTTGATTCAAATCTTTCCAAAATTGGAGATTTCCTCTTGTTTTTTGGCTTGGCGTGATTTGCTTGAGGTTATATAGGTTGCATGATCTGTAATTCAATGCAAAACAAATCTCATTCCATAAGTTTGATTTATTTTGATTTTATTTGATTTTATTTGATTTTATTTGATTTTATTTGAATTTAAATGAATAAAAATCAAAACAAATTAAATAAACAAAAATAAAAAAGCATGGAGGGACCCATAGGTCGTGGACCATGCTAGGGCTGAGATTCAATCTTGAAAAAAATGGGCCCATGTGGGAAAATGCAATTTTGAGCATTGTTGACTTTGGGCAAATTTCCAAAAATGGCCAACTTTGACAATGCACATCTCTCTCAATTTTGACCCTAAGAGGGTGTTCTTTAACTTTTTAGAAAGCTTAGGATGTCCTCTAAACAACCCTTTTGGTTTCACCTCAATTGTATATTTCATGTTCATGTAAGAAGCTTTGACCTAAAAGGTGTTTTTGTTGACTTTTTGAAATGACCTATAATGTCTGAATTTATATCTTTTCATGAGTGCATTTTTTGAACTTGAGGGATGAATATGAGTTGTAGGGAATTGAATCCTCTTCAAAATGAGCCTTGGATGGGAAATGTTTGATAAAGTATGAGAAAGTTATGCCTGGTCAAAGTTTGGTTGACTTTTCCTATAGAAACCCTAATTTAGCAACTTTTGAGTTTTGATGAATTAGGAGCATTCCTTGAGGAATCATGATCAAACCTTGATAAGATGATGGATATCAATTTAAAATGTTGATGTTGACCAAAAATCTTAAAGTTTGACTGTATGTGGGCCACAGTTGACTTTTGACCTAATAAAGTTGACTTCCAGGCCTATGAGCAGTTGACAAAGTAAACTTCTTGTGCAAGGCATGAAACTTGGCATGGATGATATTGAGGACATATTAGGGCAATGTAAGTCATTTAGGACCCTTGTAACTCAAACATCTCGATGAGGAATGAAACCCTAATTTTAAGGCTCATTGTCTTAGGAGGAGGATTTGTCTGGTCAATCCTTAGTCAACCTTGAGCAATTCAGGACCTCTAGGAGTATGTTTTGAGTAAAAATGGAAGGGCAAATTATGGGGTACAACAGCTGCCCCTGTTCAATCTTCTTAAACCTGAGGATGTAGATTGGCTGGTCTGCTTTTCGTGATCTGAAGGTGGAAGATGATTGAACACTAGAGTGCCCAGAAATTTGCACTCGCATGAAGTAATACTGATCGGTAATATCGGGAATGGGCTTACATATGCCATTTCGAAGGGGATGGAGAATCGATAGAGATGGGCTTAAAATATTCCATCCAGAAAAGATATCGGTTGCGGAAGAGATTCCTTTGTGAGAATTCCTGTACCTGCCGTTGAGGGGAACTTTGCCGAGGAATGTTGGTTTATGTCCTGGGGAATAAAGTTTAGGAGCTTCGGTTGTCCATTACTCTACTGGGGAATTAACTCTTGATTGAGGAGAGGGAAGTGAATTTCTTATCTGGTCAGGGTCCAGGATGCACATCAACTTACTGGGGAAATGGGAAATCGACCGTATATGGTTGGGTCCAGGTCTTACAGTGTTGTAAACTGTTGTCTGGAGATAAAAGAGAAGGAACCTGGATGGTGGGGTTGCTTCGAAATGAAAGCCTGAGTAGTAGGGCTGTAAGAAGGAACCTGGATAGTAGGGTTACTTCGAGATGAAAGCCGGGATGGTAGGGCTATAAGAAGGAACCTGGATAATATGGTTACTTCGAAATGAAGCCGGGATGGTAGGGCTATGAGAAGGAACCTGGATAGTAGGGTTACTTCGAGATGAAGGCCTGGATAGTAGGGCTATGAGAAGGAACCTGGATAGTAGGGTTACTTTGAAATGAAATCCTGGATAGTAAGGCTATGAGAAGGAACCTGGATAGTAGGGTTACTTCGAGATGAAAGCCTGGATAGTAGGGCTATGAGAAGGAACCTTGATAGTAGGGTTACTTCGAAATGAAAGCCTGGATAGTAGGGCTATAAGAAGGAACCTGGATAGTAGGGTTACTTCGAGATGAAAGCCTGGATAGTAGGGCTATGAGAAGGAACCTGGATAGTAGGGTTACTTCGAAATGAAATCCTGGATAATAGGGCTATGAGAAGGAACCTGGATAGTAGGGTTACTTCGAAGTGAAAGCCTAGATAATATGGCTTGCCTTTTTTGATCACATAGATTAGTTGACCCGTTTGGTTTCGGGAACTGATTTTCCATTAGCTGTCTGCAGATATGACATGTATAGCTTCATGGATTTAACCTTAAACTTTTGGAATTGTTGATGATAGTTGTCTTTCTTGAAAAGGTAACAAGGTCAATTATATGCGATGCATAAAATGCATTGTGTGATGATGTTCTCAAAATAAATGAGATTATGTTGTATGTAATATGTATGCGCATGTCATGATGTATGAACATAAAATGCTATTGTGACATATCCGAGTCTGGGAAAATAAATCCCTGACTTTTGTTGGAGAGTATTGGAAATTAAATTCTTGACTGTTGTAGAAAACAATGGTTCTTCTACTTCCGCCGAGGATTGTAAATGGAGATGACTATGCTGGGGATTTACTCCTTGCTTACGGATATTATGTGGGGAGAGACTCTGCTTGAGAATAACTCTGCAGGGAAATAACTCTGTTGTGAGAGGAGATGTTTCGTTGGAAATTTTTTCCGATTCGGAGGAATAAATTCCACTGGGGGATGAACTTCTGTAGATGGAGGAGTAAGCTCTGTTGGGGATTGAGCTTCTGTATTCATAGAAATAAACTCTGCTCGGGAGAAAACTTTATGAACTGCTTGCGATTATGAAATCCGGCTGGGGAACATAGATGTCAGTTTTCCGAAGGAACCCGTCTGGGGAGAGTAACTCTTGTTTGGGGAAGCCGATGTCAAAGCTTTGGTTGCCTATACTCTGTGAGGAGTGTAGATGTCACGAGGACGTATGTAATGGTGATCTTGTTTCTAAGTTGTCTCTGCCTCTGTACCTGCTGAACAAAGTAACTGTCGGGTTTGCCATTTTTTTTAGTTTTTGCCCCTGTTTCTTAGGTTACGAGTAATTATCTTTCCGTTTCCTATGCAAATATTTGTGAATAGCGATCATATTCAAATGCATATGCCAAGAATAAATCATTGGACGTTCTTGCAAAACAAAATAGAAAAAGAAAAACAAATGGTTTTGTAAAAATTACTTGTATTAATTTCTTGAGTTGGCCTATAACAGGCATTTTTGTACAAGGAAGTTGACTCTCTAGTAAGAGAACGCCACCGTGAAAATGGAAGCTATACAATATTGTGTACAACGAAAAGAAAAAAACTATGTGCAATAATCCCATTAAGTTTCGATTCTGCTATTGTCGCTATGTTTTTGAGCATCTCATCACTTTGCTGCTTGTCCGAAGCTGATTAGATTGATTGGTGCCGTTCGAGCTTGACGATTGATACTGAGGTATGGTCGCAAGGTGATCCAATAGGACATAGTGATACACTTTACATCCTTAACTTTTGCCTGGACTGCCCTTTCGGGTTTTCGGTCCACCGAGATACCCTTTTTTGCCTAAGCCGCCTTTTCAAGTTTTCGACTTGCCGGATGTACATATTTTTTTCGTTTTCATCCCTAATTTTTGCCCAAACCCTTTTAGTTCACCGTGAAGCCCTTATTTTTGCCTAGGTATGTCAACCTAGAAGGTCTTTAATTATGCGTAGTATATTTTCACTATGTTCACATTGACAAGGTCAGGAAGGTCATCACCGTCCATGGTGGTTAGAATCATGGCTCCACCCGAGAAAATGTTTTTGATCAAAAATGGCCCTTCGTATGTGGGAGTCCATTTTCCCCTGGGATCACCTTGCGGCAGTATGATGCGCTTGATCACTAGATCCCCGACTTAATATTCTTGGCGTCTGACTTTCATGTTGAAGGCCTTGATCATCCGTTTTTGATACATTTGACCATGGAAGACAACAGTAAGTCTCTTCTCATCGATCAAATTCAGTTGATCAAGTCGAGTTTGGATCCAGTCATCTTCGTTCAAACCCGCATCCTTCGTAATCCTTAAAGAAGGGATCTGTACCTCAATAGGTAGGACTGCCTCCATGCCATATATTAGAGAGTAGGGTGTTTCCCCTGTTGACGTCCGTGCTGAGGTGCGGTACCCATGAAGAGCAAATGGTAACATCTCATGCCAGTATTTGTATGTCACCATCATCTTCTATATGATCTTCTTGATGTTCTTGTTAGCCGCTTCAACAGAGCCATTCATCTTCAGCCGGTAGGGAGAATAGTTATGACGATGTATCTTGAATTGCTTACAGAGTTCAGTGATCATCGTTTTATTGAGATTCATACCATTGTAAGTGATGATTCTCTCTGGAACACCGTAACGACAAACCAGGTTATGCTTGATAAACTGCGCCATAACATTCTTGGTAACGGTAGCAAAGGAGGCCGCTTCAACCCACTTCGTGAAGTAATCAATGGCCACCAGGATGAAGCGATGGCCATTGGAAGTGGTAGGTCTAATCTCTCTGATCATGTTGATGCCCCACATTGCAAAGGGCCAAGGAGCCGTCAAGACGTTTAAGGGAACTGGAGGCACATGCACCTTATCAGCATAAATCTGGCATTTAGGACAAGTTCGGGAATGCTGATAGCAGTTCGCTTTCATAGTGGACCAATAGTATCCTGCCCGTAGGATCTTCTTAGCCATGGTATGTCCACTTGAATGGGTTTAGAAGGTACCTTCGTGTAGATCTTCCATAATCCTCTCTGCTTCGCTCTTGTCTACACACTGCAGTATGGTAGAGTCATGGTTGCGCTTGTAGACGATTCCATTATTGAGGAAGAATTTCACGGCGAACCTTCTCAGAAAATTCTTGTCGTTGACAGATTCCCCCTCGAGATACTCTTGAGCCTCGAGATACCTTTTTACTTCGTGAAACCAAGGTTTATCTGCTACTTCTTCAGTATCAATCTCACAACAGTGTGCTGGTTCATCCAACCTCTCAATGGTGATTCAGGGAGCTTCGTTGTCCCACCTGACCTTGAACATAGAAGACATGGTAGCTAGCGCGTCCGCTAACTGATTCTCCTCTTGTGGGAAATGTTCAAAGGTTACCTCCTCAAAGTGTGAGAGCAATGTCAGTACGTGCTCTTTGTATGGGATGAGGTTCAGATGCTTCGTATCCCACTCCCCTTTAATCTGACTTATCACCAAGGCTGAATCCCCAAAAAAATTTAAGCACTTGATCCTCAGGACAATAGCAGCTTTGAGACCCATGATACAGGCTTCACACTCTACCATGTTTTTAGTACAGTTGAAGCATAGTCGGGCAATGAAAGGAGTATGAAAGCCCTTAAGAGATATAATTACAGCACCAATGCCATTACCGAGTGCGTTCGAAGCCCCGTCAAAAACCATGGTCCATCGGGATCCTTCTTTAGGTCCTTCATCCGGTCCAGGTTCTTCGTAGTCCGTTACGAGCATAATATTCTCGCCCGAGAACTCAAAATTCATGGACTGGTAGTCATCCATGGCCTGATGAGCCAAATGATCCGCTAATACACTTCCCTTGATTGCTTTCTGGGTTGTATATTATATATCGTATTCAGTTAAGATCATCTGCCGTCTTGCAATTCTTCCGGAGAGAGCGGGCTTCTCGAAGATGTACTTCATCGCTTCCATCTTAGATATCAACATAGTAGTGTGGGTCAACATATACTGTCTCAGTCGGCGAGCAGCCCATTCCAAAGCGCAACAAGTTTTCTCAAGCAGTGAGTATCTTGTCTCACAGTCGGTAAACTTTTTGCTAAGGTATTCCTTGAAGGTATTCCTTGATTCTTTCGAAAGCAGTCTGAAATTCGTCATTCCACTTTACCACTTAATCTTTCTTCAAGAGCTTGAAGATTGGCTCACAAGTAGCATTCAGATGTGAAATGAACCTGGCGATATAGTTTAGGAGTCCCAAGAAACCTCCAACCTCCTTCACAGTATGGGGAACCGGCATCTCTTGTATGGCCTTCACCTTTGCAGGGTCTACCTGAATACCTTTGTCACTGACGATGAACCCCAAAAGTTTACCAGATCTTACCCCGAAGGTGCACTTGTTCGGATTCAGTCTCAACTTGTATATCTTCAACCTGTCAAACAACTTTTGTAGATGATCAAGGTTCTCTTCCTCAGTTTGAGACCTGGCTATCATGTCATCAACATAAACCTCTATTTCATGGTGAATCATATCGTGGAACAAAGCTACCATGGCTCGTTGATAAGTTGCCCCTGAATTCTTCAACCCAAAAGGAATCACCTTGTAACAGAAAGTTCCCCACCATGTGACGAAGGTTGTCTTCTCCATGTCTTCAGGAGCCATATTGATCTGATTGTACCCAGAGAAACTGTCCATAAAGAAAAATATCTTGTCCTGTATGGTGTTGTCAACCAGAACGTCAATGTGGGGAAGCGGTAAGTCATCCTTGGGGCTTTCCCTGTTCAGGTCTTTGTAGTCCACACACATCCGTACCTTGCCGTCTTTCTTTGGCACTGGAACAACATTAACAACCCACTACGGATAAGAGGTGACATCTAGGAACCCAGCGTTGAACTATTTCATGACCTTTACTTTAATCTTATCTGACATTTCAGGGCGCATACGGAGGACCCTTTGCTTAACCAGAGGACAACCTTCTTTAGTCGACAGACGATGTTCCACAATATCAGTGTCTAAACCAGGCATGTCTTCATATGACCAGGAGAAGATCTCAACATAGTCATGCAACATCTGTATCAACCACTGTTTGACATTAGTCTCCAGATTTGCACCGATCTTGACTTCTTTTCTGTCTACCTCTGTGCCCAAGTTTATCGTCTCAACTGGCTCTTCATGAGGCTGTATATACCACTCTTCCTACTGTAACAGTCTAGCAAGTTCTCCAGGTACCTCACAATCATCCTCACCTTCGTCCTCGACTTGGTTGATCAGATTTTCGAAGTCATAACTAGCAATAGTAGAACTGTTATCAATGGGATCCAGAGTGGATATGGATCTGCAGTTCGATATGTAAGTGTGTGTAAGAGCATAACTGTATTGATAAAGTAAAAGACAGAAAAGAAAAACAGAGAGCGTAAAATTTTTATGCAAGAAACATCCAATGTTTTATTGATGACATATGAAAATGACATATAATAACCCTCACAAATAAGACTATTGTGCCTCGGGTAAGACACAAGGCCATAGAGTTTATATTGTTTATTACAAATTCAAAAAACAAGTAAGACAATTATTGCTGAACAAAAGAAATCGGCACAAAATCTTTGGCCGTCCATTTACCAGGTCCACCGTTGGTAGTAGGGTAGATCCAACTGTCAATATCAGAATCCTCACCATCGTCTTCTATATCATTGACCCCACAATTGCTGATGCGTAGGGGAGGTCCTCCAGCCCGAGCACGTCGAACAACCCTTTGAGCTCCTTCTTCAACTATCACTTTGGCGTCCTTGAGAGAAGCCATCTTCAAAGTATGTTTGGTGATCTTCAGCGTACTAGTGATAGTCTCGGTTGATGCCATAATCTAGGGAATCTCTTTAAAATTTTGACAAGGGGTCTCTATGAATTCCCCGTCCATCTCCACATACCTGAAAGAGTTCAGGTGGAGTACCATATACTCCTCTTCACCATGCACGGTGACAATCTTCCCTTTTACTAGATACTTCAACATTTGGTGCAGCGTAGAAGTAACGACCCCAGCTTCATGGATCCAAGGACGAACGAACAAACAAGAGTACGATGGCCTGATGTCCATCACGTAGAAGGTGGATCTAAAGGTCTGGGAACCCACTTTGACAGGGATGTCCACCTCCCCGTGCACCATTCTTTTTGACCCGTCAAAAGCCCTCACCACAATGTTACTCGGCTTTAAGGTCAAGCCTTCACAATCTAGTCTATCAAGAGCCTTCTTAGGCAGAACATTCAGTGATGATCCAGTGTCCACTAGCACATGAGACATAGTAGTTCCCCTGCACTGATCGAGACATGCAGAGCATCATTATGCTTTTTCCCCTTTGGTGTTAAATCGGCATCTGAAAAACCCAAGCCATTGTCAGCAGTCAAACTGGCCACACAGTCCTTGAATTGGTCAGCGGAGGTTTCTTGCGGCACATGCGCAGTCTTGAGAAATGCAATCAAAGCCTTTACATGGGCCTCGAAACACAACAACAGAGACAACATTGATATCTTTGAAGGGGTCTGCCCCAGTTGCTCGACCACATTGTAGTTGCTCTTCTTGATTATTTTTAAAATTTCCTCCATTTCTTGCTTAGAGGATTCCAAAACAACTTTTCTAGGTGCCTCCGTCTGGGAAGGCTCACCTATAGCTTCTTTTCCCCAAGCCCTAGATGAATCGTTGGCAGGGGTAATAACCGGAGTAAGGATGGGAGTAGTAGCAGAAGTACTAGCAAGAACAACAAATGGAATAACAACAGGCTTAGCAACAGTCTTCGAGGAGATCTTGGGAGAGAAAACCCTTCCACTTCGGGTAACCTTGCTGGTCTCGACAATTTTACTGATATCGGGATCAACCTCTTCAATCTTCAAATCCTGTTTGACACCATGATAATAAATGTCAGCACCGTAATTCCAAGGAACAACTTTGTCCGAGGAGTACGGTACAGGGCCAGGAAAAGTGATTATCAATGGAGCAATTCTTGGAGCAGGTGTGATCCTAACAGGTCTTTTAGAGGAGACCTTAGAAGGATTTGTGGAAATGGTTATGATAGAAACATCTTCATGTAGGACAGTCAGAATCTGAGTCTTTTCAAACAAAATCTCTCTGCTATCCATCAGGCGTTGAACACATGATTTCAGCAAATAACAACCAAAAGGTAGAGATAAACACATGTGGCAACCTTCACCACAACCCGGAAATAAATCGGCTAGCAACAAATTCTTCTTGACAGTCATGAGAGGAGTGGAAACTTCATCAGCAGAGGTAAAAAATAGATCAGTATCAATGGCATTAACACCACGGTTGTGCTTGGGCATGGGAGCAGTTATGACATTAGGCTTCTCAGGAGCATCAAACTTAATCTCCTTGGCTTCGATCAAGACTTGTATCTTATTCCTCAGAGCCCAACAGTCATTTGTATCATGGCCTGGAATCTCAGAATGGTAAGCACACCGAGCGTTTGGATTGTACCGAGGAGATGTGGTGTTAGGATTCTTGGGAGCCTCCTTTAAGGTTGCCAAGTTAGATCTTAACAGATGGGGTAAAACCTTAGTCAACGTCATATTAATCCAGGTGAACTGCCTTTACGGTCTTTCTACCCTTTGCTGATTGTTTCGTTATTGAGTAGCTGCAAGCCTAGGTATCATCACAACCCCTATCGTCGGATGAAGCTCAACTCTGCTCTGATCTCTTGGGTTATAAATGGCACTAACCTCCTTCTTACCCGTGAATGGCTTCTTCACTGTATTCGACGAGGTATCTTTCTGGATCTTGCCACTCCGAATCCCATCTTCTACCTTTTCTCCAGTCAATATCAACTCAGTGAAACCAGCTGAGGAGCTACCAATCAGGTGATTGAAGAACGGATAATACAGCGTACCAAGAAACATGTCTACCAACTCCCTATTAGACAAAGGGGGTTAGACTCTCCTTGCAAGATCTCTCCACTTCTACGCATAATCCTTAAAACCTTCGCTTGCACCCATGGACATACTCTGGAGTTGAGTACGGGTAGGAGCAAGGTCAGTGTTATATTGATACTGCTTATAAAAAGCCGCAGCCAGATCTTCCCAGTTGCGAATATTGGTTCCTTCCAACTGATAGAACCACTCAAGCTGAGTCCCAGATAGACTGTCCTGAAAGAAATGGACCCACAAGTTCCTATCAGCAGTGTGAGGCTGAATCTTCCTTACATAGGAACGAAGATGAAGCTTGGGACAAGACACTCCATCATACTTCGCGAATACCGGAGCCTTGAACTTCTGTGGGATGACTACCCAAGATACCAAACCCAGCTCTTTAAAATCCATCCCTGGTATTCTTTGGATCTCCATTGCGCTCAGACGATCCTCTAACGGGTTGTATCTATCCTCAGCAGGAGGATACTATTCATCATTGTAATCTGTGTAATTATCAAATACCTCAGGGCTAGGGTCCTCCTACCTTGTCTCTCCTCCTTGATTCTCCCCTTCTTTGGACGAGGAGGTCAGATCAATCTGTTGCTTCAACGGTCCCTTGAATCTTCTGCCCAGATTCAGGACACCAACAATCTTCTTCTTCTTCTTCTTCTTCTTCTTCTTCTTCTTCTTCTTCTTCTTCTCTTTCAGAATAAGGGCCTTCAGATCTTCCTGCCCTTTTGCCAAAGCTACGAACATTTGTTGAAATTGGGCATTTTGTGCCTAGAGATCCTTGATACTTTGTTCAGAAGACATTATTACTGAAATAAACAGCGAAGAAGATGAGAAACCTATTATGGTACCTGTTTATGCAATGTCATGGATGATATGCGTATGCAATGATTTCAAGGACTTTGGGAAATTTAAATTTGCGAACCAAAATGAAACAAATATTGTATTAGTAGAAATTAAAATACAATTTCCTTTTAGGCGTTACAATTGAAATTCTAAAAACTAAAAGAAATCAAGTTTCCCATGGATGCTTCCTCTTCGTTCCGGGATAGACATTAAGGCTTCTTTCCTCATGAAGCTGCTTTGTGAGCTCTAAGACTTTCTTCTCCTGGGTATAGAACTGGTCCCTATAAGTATCCCGCTCCTTCTTTAGCTGAATCCAGGACCTCTATAATTCTTCAAGATCAGTGGGCATATCAGGATGAAGAACTGTGTAGGGAATATCCCCTTCCACAGTGGGCTCTACAATCACTGGTAAGACGGCTAAGTAGGGCATCATAAGTTTCTGAGCACGAGCTCGTACCCATTGGAGATAAGGTTCCATAGGAATGGAATTCTTCGGCCCCAAAGTCTTGGCGTCAGATCCGTTTACCATGCCCTAGGCTCGTATGAACCTCTGGCGATACCCTTAAACATCATCCTCATAGTTAAACACAATGCCCTGGATAAGCATCTCATGAGGACTATCCCTTCGAGCGTATCCAAATTGTCGCAGATCCAAACAAGGATTATAAGTTATGCCTCCCATAATGCCAAGTAGTGGGACATTAGGGAACTCCCTGCAGCGGTCAATAATAGAAATATCTCCCATAGATTGGGAATACCAGAGAATATCCGCGTGAGAAAGTGACATTATCCTTTGCGACCAACCCAAACCTTCTTCATTCTTCAACACTAACTTAGGGAGGTGAGAAATAAACCACCTCGACAGTAATGGCATGAAGCACATAAGAACCCATCTTCTCTTCGTGGTACGAGTGTGGAGAGCATTCAAGATATCTCCGAGCAAAGTAGGCACATGGTTGCGAGAGAGGAAGATCTTGATAGCATTCACATCTATGAGTAAGTCTGGATTAGGGAACAATACTAACCCATAAATTAGAAGAGCCAAAACCTCCTCAAAAGCCTGAAAGTCCAAATCATTCCAAAACAGCTGGGCCTTCTCTATTAGGAACTTGGCTAGAAAACCCTTGACTCCGCTTCTTGTTTCCCAATTGGATACCATGTCGGCCTGTTTCAGATGCAAAGCTGAGGCAATGACTTCTGGCTTGGGAACCTCTTCTAAAACTGTGAAAGGCATCTGGTCAAGAATGGGTAGATCCAATAACTGAGAGAACTCTTCCATGGTAGGCACCAACTGATAGTATGGAAAGGTGAAGCAGTGGTGCTTGGGGTCAAAGAACTGAAAAAGTACACCCATCATCTTCTCATTAAAGCTCGAAGTAACCAGTTTGAGAAGTCGACCATGTCTTTTAGTGAACGAAGAAGTTTCAGGAACCCTTAATACTAGCTCCTTGAGTTGGAGAGGTATTCTCACAAAGGTGATTCATATAGTGTTTCTACGAGCAGAAGCCATGATCTGTAAAACAGAACAAAGATATATTCCCTTGGTCCTTGAAATGGTTAGTGTAATGAGAATGGATGCTATGTTATGATGCATGATGTTATGTTCAAACAGAGTAAATCACACACAAGCAAAGCACACAATAGACCTTAGGTTTAAAGGCTTGCATGAGGTTAAAGGTAAGTACCCTCTTGAAGTTGGTTTCAAACCTGTCTTAGAAAAGTAACCAGGTTCTAAGGATTCTCAATATCACTGATCATCCTTTATCGGGCGTTGTTTCAGCTCAAGCAATCTTTTCTCGCGTCCGAAATATCCCGAAAGTCTGATCTCAATGAGTGTAGCATCGATTATCAACCAATCCTCAGCTTTATACCGAGGTCGGCTATCTCACTACTTTCTAATGGCCAAGTTTGTTCAACTAAGGTTCTAAGGTCCGTTAGTGCTTCACGACACCACACGGAGGCCCCGTATTCTCCTTGTTTCCACACAAAGGATACCGGTACCAACAAAAGTGTCACGCCAACACAACCATCAAACCATATCGTTATATGCTGTACAGTTTCCATGATCTATTGCTGTTTACCTAAAAAGTGTCCCTAGATCTGGGTGTAGGATCTTCAACATACCTAAGCAAAAACCCTTAAAGATAAAGCACGCAAAATAAACAAGAAAGCAATTTAAAAATGACCTAGATCCTAAAGTAAACCCCACTTTGTTAATTGTCCCCAGCAGAGTCGCCAGTTCTGTAATACGGTGGCAGAACCGACTGTTATACTGGTTTGCGTTTTTTGTTCGCAAATGTCGCGGTAAGCAAGAGTCGCCACCGACTTTTATTTCATCCAACAAAGGAAAAGGAAAAAGAACATAAAAAACCTTTTTCGAGATGTTTCTGAGTATGGGGGTAGATTATAGAAAGGGAAGGTGTTAGCACCCTTTCTATCCATGGTTTTCCATGGGCTCTTAGGTACTTGCTCATTTTTGAAATTGCTTTCGTGTGTTTGTGTGCTTTTGAAAAAGTTTTGAAATTTTCCTTAGTGCGGCGTTTTACTTTATGGTAACCCTTGTATCAGTCCTCAAGGATGTGATAAAATGTTTTTGAAAACTTTGGTTTGAAAATCCTGTTTCAAAGTGTATGTGTAAAAATTGTTGTTTTAAGCAAGTACCTAAAAGTTTCTACCTACTCGAAAAAAGGTCTGTTCGTTTTCTTATTTCCTTTAGACGGAGCTATCCTACTATTAAGGAGTAGGTAGCTCCATCGTTGGAGTTTTAAGGGACAATCGAAAGGGACGAAAGGGACAATTATGATCACTAACGCAATGGTTTGGAAATCTTAGTAATTACCCTAGAGTCCTAAAGATCTTTCCGGGGCAACATTCGAATGGGTTATTTTGATATTTTGGGACTAGAGGACAACCAGTAAGATTCCATATACTTCATGACCGTTTACCAAAGGCAACCGGAGTGGGGCAAACCCTAGGAGTGAACATGTGCAAGTGTTTGATTTTCAGTTATTTATCTTTGCACAATTAGGGTTTTCTACTATTTTAATTTCATTTGTCTTTTGCATACAATCCTATTATCAATCATCTAGCAATTAATAGTTGCGGAAATTAAAAGCGGAAAAGTAAATCTACGCTATTACAAAGCTTTGGGGAGGGGGTTACATAACCAAAAACTGGGGATTAAACAGTAAATAATATGCGGTAAACCCTAATGAAAAATTATTACAAACCCGAAGCAAATACAATAATTGGAATTAAAAACAAAATATTGCACGGGAGAATAGAGTAAATATCCTAAAGAATCTATTTAAATAATGAAGATATTTTTTATTTTTTTGATTGAGAAAATTAAATATTTGCAAATTAAACCTAATTTTCTAATTGATTTTAATTACGGAAAAAGAAATTAAATTACCCTAATTAAATTAATCTAATTAATTAATTAAATTAATTATTAAAAAAACCTAATTCTAATGTTTGGTGATTTTATGATTTTAATAAAAAAAAGATTTTTTTTGAAATAAACAAAATAAATAAAATGAAATAATAAAAAATAAGAAAGAATTAAAAAGAGAATTGGGCCTGTATGAAGTGAATTGGGGGTGTGGAATGGAATTGCCAAGGCCCATATTGGTTGGCCCATGTTCCTTGCGTGTGATCCAGTGTGGCTCTTGTCTGAGGGTTCACCATGTGCAGCTTTTGATATACGCTGGATCTGGTGGCTGGATGGATCCAATGGCTAAAGTTTGGAGTGCATGATGGGCCACAAAATAGTGACGCACTGAATCTGCAGGAAATTATTAATAAAATAATAAAAACACACGTCTGGGGTCGAACCCAGGACGTTTGCTTCATAGGCGTGCCCTTCCACCATCTGTGCTAGCTGGACTATTTGTAAATATAATAAAGCAAATAAAATATAATTGAAACAAAGTGCCTTGCCTAGAAACACACACCAATTTCAAATGGGCCAATAGTATGCTTCCACCTCTTGTCTTCTTCCCCATAACTGTTGTTTTTGATATCAGCTTTTACCTATGGACAAAATCGTCACTATAGGCTATAATGACAGTTTTTGTCCGTAGCTACATCCCTACAAGATTCAAAAATATAATACAAGCAAGATAAATCAAAACCAAAGACATAGATCAATTGTAAATCATGCCTTGAGTTCATTGGTACCTATAATTTGGTCTAATTTCGCCTCTACGGAGAGTCCCCAATTTGGGACCTTAAAACTCTAACAATATCATCGTGCCATTCCTGCACTTGAACTCAGATTAAACCATCCAGAAACAATGAAAATATGATAACAAGCATGGATATGTGATCGAAACATGTTTATAATGGGTAAATAAATAAATTCGAGTTTGAGAAAAATATGCAAACCGTGGTACTGTAAGGGCACGATTCTTGATGTTTCAGGCCTTGAGGATGATTGGAATAGCTTCAGAACACGTCCAGGAACGAATTACTGGCTTTGAAATTGCTTGAATTGGTCTATGCAAGAGAATCCGGTATGCACTTTTTTGATAAAAAATTGAGTTTTGTTTTTGCTCTAGGGAGGCAGACTGCGCGTGTATTCTCTCTCTCTAGGGTTCACAAAGCTTTTTTATAAATAATGAATCCTATTAGGTCAATCAAACTTGGAAAGAATCAAGAAATTGATGGTCTTGAATTTTTGATTCAAATCTTTCCAAAATTGGAGATTTCCTCTTGTTTTTGGCTTGGCACAATTTGTTGAGGTTATACAGCTTGCACGATCTATAATTCAATGCAAAACAAATCTCATTCCATAAGTTTGATTTATTTTGATTTAATTTGATTTGATTTGAATTTAAATGAATAAAAATCAAAATAAATTAAATAAACAAAAATAAAAAAGCATGGAGGGTCCCATAGGTCGTGGACCATGCTAGGACTGAGATTCAATCTTGAAAAAAATGGGCCCATGTGGAAAAAAAATGCAATTTTGAGCATTGTTGACTTTGGGTAAATTTCCAAAAATGGCCAACTTTGACAATGCACATCTATCTCAATTGTGACCCTAAGAGGGTGTTCTTGGACTTTTTAGAAAGCTTAGGATGTCCTATAAACAACCCTTTTGGTTTCATCTCAATTGGATCTTTCATGTTCATGTAAGAAGCTTTGACCCAAAAGGTATTTTTGTTGACTTTTTGAAATGACCTATAATGTCTGAATTTATATCTTTTCATGAGTGCATTTTTTGAACTTGAGGGTTGAAGATGAATTATAGGGAATTGAATCCTCTTCAAAATTAGCCTTGGATGGGAAATTTCTGATAAAGTATGAGAAAGTTATTCCTGGTCAAAGTTTGGTTGACTTTTCCTATAGAAACCCTAATTTAGCAACTTTTGAGTTTTGATGAATTAGGAGCATTCCTTGAGGAATCATGAACAACCTTTGATCAGATGATGGATATCACTTCAAAATGTTGATGTTGACCAAAAATCTTGAAGTTTGACTGTATGTGGGCCACAATTGACTTTTGACCTAGTAAAGTTTATTTCCAGGCCTCTGAGCAGTTGCGTGAGTAAACTTCTTGTGCAAGGCATGAAACTTGACATGGATGATCTTGAGGACATATTAGGGAAATGGAAGTCATTTAGGACCCTTAGAAATCAAACATCTTGATGAAGAATGAAACCCTAATTTAAGGCTCATTGTCTTAGGAGGAGGATTTGTCTGGTCAATCCTTAGTCAACCTTGAGCAATTGAGGACCTCTAGGAGTATGTTTTGAGTAAAAATGGGAGGGTAAGTTTTGGGGTACAACAGTGTGGTATTAGTTGCTTCTTTAGGGGAAGTTCAACAAGCCCATAATGCTTGGTCCAAAGTTTTATTCCAATTTTTTGGATTTTTTCCTACATGCTTCTTTACCAACCTAATTATCACTTTGTTGGCTGCTTCAACTTGTCCATTCGCTTGAGTATAATAAGGTGTAGATGTCAATAGTTTGAAACCTGTTTCCTTGTCAAACTTGCATCTTTCGACCAGTGAAAACTGATCCTTGGTCTATTGTGATACTCTCTGGGATGCCAATTATATAGACTATATGTTTCTGAATAAATTCGATAACAATTTCTTGATCCATATTCACTAAAGGTATGGCCTTAACCCATTTTGTAAATTAATTTATACCTACCAAAATGCACCTGTGGTTTTTAGATGAAGTAGGTAGAATTTCTCCAATCAGATCTAGCGCCCCACCTTTGAAAGGCCAAGGTTTAATAATTGCATGAAGTTCACTTGCTGGTGCATGTTGAATACCAGCATGCTTTTGGCATTCTTGACATCCCTTAGAAAATTCTATACAGTCTTTGAGCATAGTAGGCCAATACATTCCATATCAAAATAGCAACCACTTCATTTTATGCCTGCTTGATGGGCTCCACATGCTCCACTGTGAACACTAGATAGTGCCAAATATGCCTCACTAAGGTACTCAAATCCTGCGGCTGAATCTATTAGCATTTCTGCCACAGGCATTAGATACTCATCTTTAGGAGTTGCTGCATTAAATCACGAAATCTATGCATACTCTTAATGAACCATTTTTCTTAATAACAGGAACTATATTTGCAATCCATTCGACATACCTTGTAGTCTTGATGAAATTGCAACGAAGAAGTCTTTTGACCTCTTTTTTAATCTTTGAAAGAACATCTGGGGCGGACCTTCTGGGCATCTGCTTAATATGTTCTTGCCTTCTTTGGTTGGCAACCTTAATTCGACCAGATCTCTTTTTAAACCAGGCATTTTGCCATAATCCCAAGCGAAGCAATCTTTGTTTTCTTTCAGCAATTCAATCAACTTTGTTTTCAATTTGGGATCAAATTTGGCACTGATGTATGTGATTCTTCTCATGCTTCCATCCCCAAGATTTATTTCTTCAAGGGGGTCTTGAGCCAACATATTTACGCTGGACTCTAACGGATTTTTCTCGAAACCCAAGGGCTCCTTATCATATATAGCGTCTAATATTTGTTCTAACTGTTTTCCTGGTACCTGTTCGTCAGGAGGTTTTGGAATAAAATGCTCCCTAGGTTCTGCTGTGTGCAGCGTATTATCTGTGTCTTTGATAACCATGTTTGTTATTTCAGATTTGAGAGCCGCTTTTCTTTTATTTTCGGCCAAGTAAGCCGAAATATTTTCGAAGAACAATGATTCAATAAACACTGTCTTTATCCCAGCCAGTTGACCGTACATCAGACACTCCTTCAACGCCTTCTGTTTCTCCCATGATTTTTCTATCCCATTGGAAACCATTTGGGTGGAGAGTTAAAAAATAGAGGGCACTCTTTCTTGGTGAGTATTCTTCTCCTGCTGGGTAACATGGCCCTATGTTGGCTAGATTTATATCAAAGTTCCTCCTGTCTACCTGATTCACTTTATTCATATAGTAGCTTTGGTCCGCTTTTATATTTTCCACTATGCCATCTTCTCTCCAGATGGATAGTCTTTGGTGCATTATCGAAGGAACCGCTCCTATTCCATGTATCCATTCTCTACCAAGCAGCGAGTTGTAATTTGCCTTCATTGGAATGACCATGAACAAAGTTGGCCTTGTAATTGAGCCAACTGTCAATTCTACCTGTATCACTCCCAATGTATGTTCAATATTCCCTTCATAATTCGAAAGGACCATGTTATGTGGCTTTACGTCCGTATCGAACATTCCAATCTTTTTCAACATGAGTTGTGGCATTAAATTGACACCTTCTCCTCCATCCACCAAAACCTTGTTTATGCCTACTTGTTCAACCCTGGCCCTAATGTATAAAGGCTTCAGATGCCCCTTCATGCCCTATTCAGGCCTTTCAAAGAAAGCATTTTGTTCTTCGACAACTCCATTGTTGAGCACATAGTAACAAACTGGTTTATGTTTCGCCATTTCCTTCTCATCAACTTCTTCTTGGTCCTCTATTTCAGTTTCCTGGTTATACTCTTGAGGTAAAACTAATACTACATTACAATTAACATTAAAGGACGAAACCCCGTCAGATTCAAAATCGTCTGTTGACATTTCATATTCTTTTGTTAGGTTCTTCTGAACTTTCTCACTTGTGACCTTCTCTTCTGATGAAAACAACTTTCGAGTTACAGGTGGCTTGTTTGAGTTCGCAGTGCTCGAAAGGAACTTGTTACTATTGGACTCCCCTATGTCCTTCGATGCTAACTCTCTCTCAGCCTTTTTGATCCTCTGGTGCCTCCTCCACTGGGATCTGGACATTGGGTTTTTTCCTTTGTAGTTCTCTAACCTGTATGCCTCTCTCTTTGATGTATGAAACTGCTTTCTGTAGGCCATCGAAGTTCTGCCCCCTTGGTCGAAACTTCTCTAGTTTTCTCTTCCTACCCCTGCTTGCGTCCATCAGTTAGTTGGTACTTTTGCTGGAAGTTTGAATGTGACTCTCCTGGCTTTGGGGTGAGGACTATCTTGCCTTATGGGGACTCCCTTCTTGTCGAAGATGTATATGTTGGGGTTGCTACCTTGTTTGTCCCATCCATGGGTAAATGGAACTCTTTCAAACATTTCAGCCATCTCTTTATCATACACTGCCCCACACTTGGGACATAACAAACATTTTGTTTCAGATTTATAACAACGTACCAAAAAACCAAGTAGACATTCCCCTGGCTTTGGGTACACTTTCATCAACTGGATTACGTGCTTCCAATTTCCCTAGGTTCTAGCATGCTGCACTCTTTCATAAGCCTCTACAACCCTTCGATTCAGAGCAATGCTGCACCTTATACACATCAACATCTCCGAATTCCTTCGATGGCACCTCCAGAGGTATTCTCGCAGAGTCTCATTGGCCTTAGGATAGCCAAAACTCATTTGTTCCCTTTCCAGCTTGAGGCATCTTTCGACTTCTTCCATTTTTGGCGGAGGTTGGTTCAAATCTACCATATTAACTCTTAGACTATGACCATCAGCAACCCTTATCTTCTTAAATTTGACTCTAAGGCCTTCAGTAGCCTCAGTTATTCCTCCCTCAGGGCCCTTAGTGACCTCTGATTCAGCATCACCTGCAGAAATATTTTCTCCAGGAGTGTCACAAGGGATTATGTTAGTTAGGCCTTCAGTAGCCCGTTTGCCATTCATGTTTGAGCCTTCGACTCTCTTGGCCTCTTCTCCTTCATATTCCACCATATCTACCATGTTGATTTCCACTGGTTCAACATAATTGGTGTGTGCAACATGGAGGGGTTCAACATCAACCTTCATGTGGATCTTGACTTTTTCATCAAACTTCAAGCGTCCTTCTTTGATAGCATTTTGAATAAGATCCCTGAAAAGAAAGCATTATGAAGTTTTATGGCCCAGAAAGTTATGATATTTGCAAAAACCTCTTTTCTTCCGTTGTTCTAACGGAGGAATTTTGGAATTAGGAGGCACTATCATTTAACCATCTTTTACAAGCAAATCAAAAATCTCATCACATTTAGTAACGTCAAACGTATAAGCTTTCTTGGGGAATTTTTCATTCTTTTCTACTTCGACAGGATTTCTGCCGTTTGCTGGTGTAAGCATTTTACAAGAGTATTGGGGTGCTTCTTTTAATTCAGCCAAATCTACTTCGAATTCCTCAAGATCATATATGTCATCGGAGGCCTCTGTTTCCTCTTCTTCGATTTCTACATAAGCTACCCTCTCTTTCTTATAATTCTTACTTGCCCTATCCTTTTCTGCTTTCAAACGTTCGATTTGTCAAACTCTGTCTGCTAATTGGGCCATGTCTCTTAGATACTATGTATCTAGTTTCTTTCGAATGGAGTAATCCAATCCACCGGCGGCCATTTTGACCAATTCATGTTCAGGAACTACTGTGAAACATCTAGATTTCAACAAACAGAACCTATTTAAATAGTCATCTATAGGTTCAGTAAACTTTCTTTTAATGCTAGCTAATTCCTTCAGACTTATTTTAGTTTTCCCCATGTAGAATTGTTCATGGAACAATCTTTCTAAATGAGGCCATGTATCTATAGAATTTGGTGGCAATGTAGTGAACCATGTAAAAGCATTTTTTGTTAATGAACTAGGAAAATATTTTATCCTTATGTTTTCATTATTTTCTAAGTCGCCTTCTTCTATCAGATACCTGGCCACATGTTCGACAGTTGATTCGTTAGTATCTCCTGAGAATTTTGTGAATTTGGGGACTTTACAACCCCTTTGTAATTCTGTTTGCAAAATAAAATCTGTTAATGGAGATGTGTAATTTGGCCATCGAAACCCTGTATTCAGGCCATTTTGGGCCATGATTCTTTCGATCATGGTGGTTAAATTATTTTCAACCAGTATGTTATCCTGCCTAACTCTATGGATCACTTCTTCTGCATTTTGATCCTTGTTAACCATTATTATTCTTCTAGGTTACTCCTCAGGGATCTCATTTCGAATTTCTCGTTGTTCTACCCTTGCCCCCATATCCCTTTCGCCAGCCTCTTATCTGGGTGGTCGAACCTGATTGATAGTGGGTTCTTCCTCTTGAATTGCCACCTGATTTTGCCTATGTCGAACAGGTGCTTGTGGGGCCCCAAAAAAGTCTACTATGCGCGTAATCTGCGCCGATATTTGCTGATATGATTGGGTATTTTCTTGGTTTGTCCTATTAATATTATGAATCAAAGGAGAGAAAATGGTATTCATTTCACGTGCAAGCACTCCTACCATGTCATGGTTACTAGCGTCCATTTGTTTCCTAAATGCTGCCTGAGTATCAGTTGTGAGTATAGGCAATTGGTTTGACAATCCTTGGTTCTGCGTATTTCGACCCACATGGTTCATGCCAGAACCACAGTTTTGCACTGGAAAAAAGTTTGTCATGGTAGGTGTTGTACCCCAAAATTTTCCCTCCCATATTTCTCAAGACATGTCAAGAATAATTTCCAAGTTGCTCAAGATGGCTCAAGAGTTGGACAGTCAAATCATCTCCTAAGGCAGTCAATCTCAAAATTAGGGTTTTGTGTTGCATCAAGGTACTTGCATCCAAATGACCTAAAGTTCTCCCCAATTTCCTAATATGTTCTCAAGTTCATCCATGTTAAATTTCAAGCCTTGCAGAGAAAGTTTGGTCAGTCAATTGCTCAAGAGGCCCAAAAATCGACTGTGTTAGGGCAAAAGTCAACTGTGACCTACAAATAGCCAAACCTCAAGATTTTTTGTCAACATTCTCATTTTTAAGGATAATTCATCATTTGATCAAGGGTTGACCATGATTCATCAAGGATTTCTCAAGATTCATCAAGATTCAAAAGTTGCTAAATTAGGGTTTTGTAGGAAAAGTCAACTCAACTTTGAACAAGCATAACTTTCTCATACTTTATGAGTAATGACCCATTCAAAGCTCATTTTGAAGAGGATTCAATTTCATACAATCCATATTCATACCCCAAGATCAAGCAATGCACTCAAAAAAAGTTACAAATTTGGACATTATAGGTCATTTTTGAAAGTCAACAAAAACACCTTTTTTTCCAAAGCTTATAACTTGGGCATGGAATATCAAAATGATATTATACCACAAGGTTTGGTTAGAGGACATCTCAAGGTTTATAAAAAGTCCAAGAACACCTCAAAAAGTTCAAAATTGAAGAAGTTATGCATTGTTGAAATTGGGCATTTTTCCAAAATTGCCAAAAGTCAAATATCCCCAAAACTTCAATTTTTGTCAAATGGGTCCACTTTTTTCCACTTGATTTGATCTTGTCACACCACACACGTGTCCTATCTTCAGTTTTATGTCCATTCATCAATTTTTATATTTTATTTGATTTTTATTGAATTAATTCATTTTAAATCAATTTAAATCTAAATAAAATCTAAAAATTGATAACTTGGTATCTTTTTGATCATTACAGGTCTTAATTATCATGATGTACACAATCAAACTCGTATCAAGCCTTATTATGCACAAAATATTGGATTGTTGTTCAAATTCGAAAGGTTTTAATGGTGGTTCATATCAAATCTTCAAACATCAATACACCAAGATTCAAAGCCCAAGATTTAACCTAATACAATGCTTGATACATATACAACACAAGGCACACGAATTCACGACCTGGAGGCTCCACAAACTGCAATATAAAACTTGGAAAAAACTCAAGAAAGCTTGGAACTGAAATCTTGGTTAGAGACGTTTTCAACACAAAAACTCAACGCTATCTTCTTGCTTGATGCCCACTGAAGCTGTTGGAATCAAAATCAAGCCCTGAAACCTCCTAAAACACACTGTAAGCTTCCCTGAAAATGGCCCTGTACACGAAATCGTATTCCCATATTCCTACATCTTTTGAGCAAATTTTTTGTACAATCATGCTTATCATTCAATTCCTAAACTTTCTGCATCATTTGATTTTGTTTTCATGAGCTATAGCGCCATACCCGAACCTAGGGTTTTGGAGGTTTGCATTTGGGCGTTTGTTTTACAGGAAAAATTAGGACCAATAGTGGACATGGATGGGTTCAGGAGGTGAAGACGAACACGACTGTGGTCTTGAAATTAATTTCCATGGCCTGGAATTTGTTTTAGGATGAACCCACGGATCTTGCTGAGGATAAAAATCCGCAGGTAAGAAAACCAGTGTCCCAACGAAGAAGACGCTGACGCGTCTCCCTCCCATTGGTGGTTTCAAATCTCGCGCGTTTTATTTTTTATTTACAGCATATTGTTTGTTTTTAGCATATAATATTCTCCACTTATCCATTAACAAAAAAGATGCAGTGGTTGAGTTGGTAAGTGAAGCGTGTCAAAGTCCAATGGGACCTGGGTTCGAATCCCAGGTCCCCCATATATTTGTTGCATTTTATTTACAGGTGATCCAGTGCAAAGTCAATAGCGTAGCACACCATACGCCTTCAGATCTCCAGATGCCAGATGGTCTTCAGGCCAAATCTGATGGCCCATGTGGAAGGCCTATCGTACGCTCCAGTCAACTTGGCACCGAGAATTGCAAAAGTCAGCCCAGGCCAGCGCCTGTTGGGCCTTGAACATGCTGATTCCACCTCCAGATTTGGGCCCAAACCCCCCAATGGGTTATTTCTTTTCTCTTTATGTTTTCTTTTTATTTACTTGTTTTACTTAATTATTATCATTATTATTTAATTAACCAAATAATTTATTTTTCCTCGTAAAATCAAAAACACAAAAAATATTATTTTATTTATTAAAATTAAATTCAACTTTATTTTTATAAATAAATACTAACTTAGTTAATATTAGTTTTAAATAGGTTTAACTTTTAATATTTTTGTAATAATTAAAATTAATATAAAATTAGGTTTTTATTAACTTTCAATCAATTTATTTTATTTCCTTAAATTTTCAAAAATCCAAAAATATTTTCATTAATTAATTAATTTAATTCTTAATTTAGATTTAATTCAAAAAAAATAAAAAAAGATGCTTTCTTTCAAAAAAGGGTCAAAACCCTAAAAAATGCGCCGATTTAATTTTCTCACACGCGATCCATACTTTCATATTATTGTACTTGCTCCCGGAATGTAATAGCTTTTAATTAGGACTTTATTTTATCGCTTTATTTTATTTTTCGCATTTTAAATTAAAGGGTTGCTTTTGGCGATGTAAATACCCGACACCTTGTAATAGTTTAGATTTAATTTCCGCAATTTAAATTCCACAACTATTAACTGTTAGATGTTTGATAAATGGGGAATGCATGACAAGATCAAATCTTTAACCTAAAATCAACGTAGCTCACCCATGACATGTACAAAAGATAACATTAACCGAAATAACACACTCGCACATGTGCACTCTTAGGGTACACCTCACTTGGTTGCCTTCGAACGTGGTCATTGAGTATAGGAAGTTTTAGAGGCCGCCCTCTTGTCCAAAGATCATAAGTTTCCTCGAAACGGTTGCCTCGGAAAAATGATCTAAGACATTAGAGTTACCGCTAAGGCGTCCTAACATTGCTTTAGTGACCACACGTCCCTTAATCGAATTGATCCTTAAACTCCAACGACAGTGCTACCTACTCCTCAATAGTGGGATAACATTGTCTAAAGGACATTTGTACAGATTAATTCCTTTTTCGAGTAGGTAGATGGTTCTTAAGTACTTGCTCCTTTTAAAACAAAACAAAACTTTTCGCACTTACACCTTTCAAACAAAAAAAAAACTTCTTTCAAACCCACAAACACAAAGAAAAGCAAAATTTGAAAACACAATGAGCAAGTACCTAAGAGCCCGTGGATAACCACAGATAGAAAGGGTGCTAACACCTTCCCTTTCTATAATCTACCCTCCGAACCCGAGAAATATCTCGAAAAAGGAATTTTTCTGTGCTTTTTTCCTTTCCTTGTTGGATAAAATAAAAGACGGTGGCGACTCTTGCTTACCGCAACATTTTGCAAAAACAAACGCAAAACGCGAACCAGCATTCCAAAAACAGTCAGTTCTTTCCCACCGTATCAAAGAACTGGCGACTCTGCTGGGGATGTATTATAAGTGAGGTGTACCTTAGGATTAGATCACTGTTGTTTTCAATTGTATGCTTTGTATGCTTTATATTTGTGGGCTTGTATTGGAGTTTCTATAGATCCTAACCAGGATTCGGGGGTACCCTTTAGGTAAGTAGCAATAAACTGTAAGGGAACTGTCCGGCGTAGACTGACACGGTTGAAGCAGTAGCTACGTTGGTGTGGCACTTTAGTCTGTACCGATATCCCTTGTGTTGGAACGAGGAGAATATGGGTCTTCTAAGGGGTCATTAAGCACCAACTGACCTTAGAACCTTTAAATTGACCAACTTGGCCATAGAACAATAGCAATATGCTACACTCATTGAAACTAAACTCTCACGATGATTCCGGCCGCAAGAAAAGGTTGCTAAACTGGAATTATGACCGATCGAGGGTAGTCAGTGATATTGAGATCCTCTAGAACCCGGTTACTATTTTTAGGACAGGTTTAAACCAACTGAACTGAAAGAGGGTAGTACCTAAGCTCCTTGCCAGCCTAAAATCTAAGGGCTTTCTGTGTGACTTGTGTGCCTTTACCATGTTTGCTATTTGTGGATACTTGTGGTGTGCTTACTATCATGACATCATGACATCATAACATTGCATACATCTTGCATTAGACTAACCTATTTCAAAGACAGGAGGGATTCATCTTTGTTCTGTTTTGTAGGTCATCATGATGCCCATGCGTAAGAATACCGTCCGAATCAACTTTGTCCAGGTTCCTACCTTGCTTAAAGAGTTGGTTGCCAAGATGCCTGACACTACTTCCTTCATCAGGAGGCATGGTTATCTTCTCAGTTTGGTCACCTCCAAATTGGACAAGCAGATGATGAGTGTCCTAGTCCAGTTCTATGATCCACTGTACCATTGCTTCACTTTTCAGGACTATCAGCTGGTTCCCACCCTAGAAGAGTTCTCTGAGCTGCTCGGTATCTCTGTTCTGGAGCAGACCACGTTTACTGGTTGGGAGAAGACCCTTAGGCCCGAAGAGATTGATGCAGCCCTTCATTTGACTAAGGAAGAGGTAATGGCTAATTGGGAGACTAGAAGTGGAGCTAAGGGTTTTCTGACTAAGTTCTTGGTTGGTAAGGCTAACTATTTCTGGGATAGTCTAGACTTCAAGGCGTTCGAGGATATTCTGGCTCTTCTGATATATGGCTTGGTATTGTTTTCAAATCCTGACACTTTTGTTGATGTTAATGCGGTAAAGATCTTCATCTCTCAGAACCCTGTACCCACTCTCTTGGGTGACATTCTTCATCAGCTCTATGCTCGTACTGCCCGAAAGCGGGGAACCTTGATGTGCTGTGCTTCATTATTAGCAAGGTGGTTTATTTCGCACCTCCCCAAGTCAGTGCTGAAGAAGAAAGAAGGCATGGGTTGGGCTTATAGGGTTATGTCTCTCTCGCATAATGACATTATCTGGACTCTCAAGGGTATGGGTGAGGTGACTATCATTGATCGCTGTGGGGAGTATCCTAATGGTCCACTAATAGGAACCTATGGAGGAATTTCTTACAATCCGTGCTTAGCTCTCCGTCAGTTTGGAAGAGCCAGAAGAGAAGGACCTCATGAGCTGCTAATGCCTCATATCATCTTTGATTTTCAAGGGGTTAGCGACGAGCAACGTCGCAAATTCATAAGGGCTTGGGATAGAGTTCACCAATCTGATCCACATGAGCTGGGTCCAAAGACTTCACTTCCGATGGAGCCATATCTCAGATGGGTTCGCATCCGTGGCCAAAAGATGGGTATGCCATATGAAGCTGTTCGACCTGTCACTCTTGAAGTTGCTAATGAAGAAGGGGTTCTCCCAACCATCCTCCATCCTTATATGCCCACTGACATTGGAGCACTGAAAAGGTCTTGGATGCAGCTAAGGGAAGAACAGTATTCTTACCGAGAGAGGTTCAACAAGAAAGAGCAGAAGATCCAGAAGATGACTAGGCAGTTGGAGAACGAGCGGATTCTCAATAACTATGTCCGCACTGATAAGAAGAGACCATGGGAGCGTTGATTGACCTTTGATGATTTCCTTTCCAGTTTTCATTTACTTTTCAGTATTTCCATTCATGTAACGCCTTAAGGGCATCAGTTGAACAGTTTGAATTCCAAAGATTATCTAATAAAGTGTGTTTCCTTTCTGGTTTACAAATTTGAATCTCCCGATTGTCTTTGAAATCATAATCATACGCATTTCATCCCATGCACTTCATAAACAGGTACCCATTACAGGTCTCTTATCTTCTTCGCTGTTTATTTCAGCACTCATCATGTCTGTTGAACCTTCAACTGAGCAAGCCATCAAGGCCCTCTAGGCCCAGAATGCCCAATTTCAAGAGCTGTTCATGAATCTAGCTAAGGGTCATCAAGATCTGAAGACCCTGATTCTGAAAGAGAAGAAGAAGAAGAAGAAGAAGAAGAGGACCATCCTGTTCAACACTGGTCCTAGGTTTGGAAACAGGCTACAGAATGAAGTTGATTTGACTACCTCATCTGGAGGGAAAGATAGTCAAGAAGAAAGGAGGGCTCCTAGCCCTATGGTCTCCGACAACGAGACAAACTTCGACGAAGAACAGTATCCTCCCGCTGAGGATAGATACAAACAACTGGAAGACCGTTGGAGTGCTATGGAAGTTCAGAAAGTGCCTGGTCTGGACTTTGGTGATCTAGGTCTATCATCTGGGGTGGTGATTCCCCACAAATTCAAGGCACCAGCCTTTGCTAAGTATGACAGAGTTTCTTGTTCGAAGCTGCACCTCTGGTCATATGTGAGGAAGATTCAGCCGTACACCGCTGATAAGAACTTATGGATCCATTTCTTTCAAGACAGTCTCTCAGGGACTCAGCTTGAGTGGTTCTACCAGTTGGACAGAGCCAGTATCCGCAGTTAGGAAGATCTGGCTACTGCATTCTACAGGAAGTATCAGTACAACTACGACCTCGCTCCCACGCGTACCCAACTCTAGGGTATGTCAATGGGAACGGGTGAAGGATTCAAAGATTATGCTCAGAAGTGGAGGGACCTCACCGGTAGAGTGCAACCACCCTTGGCTGATCGGGAACTTGTGGATATGTTTCTGGGGATCCTGTCTGGTCCATTCTTCAACCATCTGATTGGAAGCTCTTCATCTGGGTTCACAGAGCTCAGTTTAACCGGTGAGAGGATTGAAGCTGGTATTAAGGCTGGTAAGATACAGAAGGGTGCTTCGTCAAGCACCGAGAAGAAGCCATTTAAGAAAGAGTCCAGTGCTGTCTACAGTTTGAAAAGACAAAATAGACCTGAACACCGCCAAGCTATGAATGTGGTTGTTATTTCTAAACCTGCTGGTGCTCCTCAGCACAACAATCAACAAAAGGACGAGAGACCTAAGAGGCAATTCACTCGTCTCAGCATGACCTTATCTCAGATTCTGCCACAGTTGTTGAAGACTAATCTGGTGATTCTAAAGGAAGCCCCAAAGAATCCAAATACAACGTCACCGAGGTATAACCCCAACGCCCGCTGTGGTTTTCACTCTGATAGCGCGGGGCATAATACAGATGATTGTTAGGTTTTAAAGAACAAGGTACAGGATTTGATCGATGCGAAGGAGATTGAGTTCGGAGCACCAGAGAAGACTAAACAAGATGCAGGGGTAAATTCTATCGGGGATGACGATGATGAAGAGTTTGATATCGACAGTTGGATCTACCCGACTGCCAATGGTGGAATAAACAACTGGACATCGAAGGATTCTATGCCCGTTTCTGTTATCACCCAGTAATGAAACTTTTTGTTTTGAATTTGTAACAGACAATGTTCTAAACTTTATGGCCCAGTGTCTTACCCGGGGCACTGTGGTTTCATTTGTGAGGGCTTTATTGTTAGAACATAGTTTGATTCTACAACCCTCAGTTAGAGTTTTGATGATAACAAAATACAAGATTAAATAAATTGTAAGATTTATATAAGACATATATGCTACTTAAAATTATGTTGTGTATTTACAGAAACTCTGATGGAATCAGCATCAGAATATCAGTATCAACATCAGCATCAGAAGATATGTCAGCATCAGAAGATGAAATAACATGTGCTATACGCTGAAGCCTGATGAACAGAAACTGCGCATATAAATACTCTGACTCTGATCAAGATCCTAACTAAGTCATCAGCACTCAGAAGCGTCAGCATAAAGGAAAGAACACTCTGATTACCATAAGCAGAGAAGACTCTGAAGTGTCATCGTTACTAAGCTTTCAAGACAGATTTATTACCAACGGCTTTATTCCAAGACAAAGATCTTCTAAAAAAAGAAAGAACATTAATAGCATTGAAATGGATTTATGGACAACCAACGTATCTCTTCCATGGCTATTTAAACAAGACTGTGTGAGAAAAGAAAAGGCTAATACTCTTCACGCACGCACGCATATGAAAACCAACTCTCTCATTCAAATTGCTAAAGCTTTCAACCACGCCTACTCAAAAGCATTAGCAATACAGTTTCATTCTAAGCTTCATATTGTGTATTATCACATTTGTGATATATAGTTTTATTAGAAAACATCAAACACACTTTTGTTCATTTATCTGTAAGAGAATTTCCTTGAGATAAACCGGTCTGTGGTTAGACTCAAGAAGGATTTAACAGTTGTTAAAGTAGTTGTTGTATTCAGTTGAATATAGTGGATTAAGACCTTGTTGGAGAGAGGCGAAATCACCTTGACGGGTGGACTGGAGTAGTTTGAGATCAAACGAACCAGGATAAAAATACAGTGTTATCTGCATTTGATTTCAAGTTTTATAATTCAACCCCCCTTCTTGTGTTTTTCACATCTTCAATTGGCATCAGAGCGCCTGGTTCTGAGCTTATAACACTTAACCGTGTCAGTACAAGATCCAGCGTCAGAAAAACACAATGGCAGGACCACATCAAAACATCAGCAATGACAACAATGAAGAAAGAGACAAATTCAGTGGCAAACCTCCAGTCTTTGATGGAGAGAACTTTGATTACTGGAAAGATAGAATTGAAAGCTTCTTTTTGGCCCATGATGCTGATCTGTGGGACATGGTGACTGATGGATACACGCACCCAGTGGATGGAAGTGGTCAGAAGATTGACAGGAAAGCAATGTCTGATCAGCAAAAGCGTGATTTCAGAAATCATCACAAGGCCAGAATAATTCTTCTCAGCGCCATCTCTTATTCTGAATATGAAAAGATATCAAACAGAGACACTGCAAAGAATATGTTTGACTCTTTGAGAATGACGCATGAAGGCAACATTCAGGTCAAATAAACCAAAGCTCTGGCTCTCATTCAGAAGTACGAGGCATTCAAAATGGAAGAAAGTTAATCAATAGAAACGATGTTCTCAAGATTTCAAATTCTGGTGGCTGGTCTAAAAGTTCTGGACAAAGGGTATTCTACTGCTGATCATGTTAAGAAGATCATCAGAAGCTTGCCAAAACAGTGGAGGCCAATGGTCACAGCGCTGAAGCTAGCTAAGGATCTCAACAAAATCTCTCTGGAGGAACTTGTCAGCTCCCTCAGAAGTCACGAGATAGAGCTAGAAGCAGATGAACCTCAAAAGCAAGGTAAGCCATTAGTTTTAAAATCTAACAGAAAATATGACTCCAAAGTTTTGCAGGATGTAGAAGAAACCTCTGATGGGTCCTCATCAGAAGAAGATGAACTGTCTCTCCTCTCCAAAAGGGTGAACCAACTGTGGAAGCAGAGGCAGAGGAAGTTCAGGAATCCCAGAAGATCAGAGAATCAAAATGAATCGTTCTCCAGATACAGAAGGTCATAATCCTCCTTTGGACACAGAAGATCTGAAGGTTCTTCAGGAAGCAGAAAGCCAAACAACAAAGACATCATCTGCTATGAATGTAACGAGCAAGGACACTACAAAAGTGATTGCCCAAAGCTTCAGAAGGAAAAGCCCAAAAAGAAGTTTGGCAAGGAAAAGAAGAAAAGTCTCATGGCTACATGGGATGATTCTGACACATCCGAAGCTGACTCAGAATCAGATGATGAGAGAGCAAACATAGCTCTCATGGAAAACATAATAGAAGATAGTGAAGCTTCTGAGTCAGACTCCGAATCAGATACAGAAGAGGTATTTCCTGACTTTGCTATAAACTTTACTAAGGCTGAACTAGCTGAAAGCCTTAATGAAATTCTGGAAAGATATCAGCAGATCAGAGTCAAATTCAGAAACCTGAAAAGGAATCTTGCTTCTGACTCTGATAGGACTGAGAGTCTCAAATTGGAGAATTCTAAGTTAAAAAATAAAATTTCAAAATTAGAAAATCTTTTACAAAACTCTCAGAAGGAAACAATCCCTGAAACTCCCAGCAGTGTTGATGAGATCATCAAGGAGTATGATCACAACTTTCAGAAGTTTCTAGCTAAAAACATAGATAGAAGCAAAATGGCTTCAATGATCTATGGAGTTAGCAGAAATGGTAGAAAAGGAATAGGATACCAAGGTAAGGTACCTACACCAAAGAATGCCATGGATTTAGTTATAAAACGCACTTCACTTGATTCACACTTTGTATATGGGCACACACACGACATCAAATATACAAGTAGTAATTATTCTGTCAAACCAAAATTCAACCAGAGTTTTGGTAAAACTAACAAATCAGGACCCAAGAAAATATGGGTACCTAAGGATAAAATAATACATGTGGCAGATATCTTTAGCAGCAAAGCAGAAACACCAGTCATGGTACCTGGACTCTGGCTGCTCACGACACATGACGGGAAGAAGGCATATGTTCCAAAGCCTAGAACTTAAGCCTGGAGGCCACGTAGGCTTTGGAGGCAATCAGAGGGGAAAAATCATTGGCTCTGGAACAGTAGGTAATGAAATCTTCCCTCTATAAGTAATGTTTTATTAGTAGATGGATTAATGCATAATCTGTTATCCATAAGTCAATTAAGTGATAATGGTTATGATATAATCTTTAATCAAAATTCATGCAAAGCTGTTAGTCAGAAAGATGGGACTATCCTATTTAATGGAAAGAGGAGAAACAGCATTTATAAAATCAAACTTTCTGAACTGAAAAGTCAGAATGTAAAGTGTCTTCTGTCTGTTAACAACGAGCAATGGATCTGGCACAGAAGATTGGGACATGTTAGTATGAGAAGAATATCTCAGATTAACAAACTCAATCTGGTCAGAGGACTTCCTAACCTGAAGTTCAATTCAGATGCTCTGTGTGAAGCATGTCAGAAAGGCAAGTTTGCAAAACCAGCTTTCAAATCTAAAAACGTTGTTTCCACCTCTAAGCCATTAGAACTTCTGCACATTGACTTATTTGGACCAGTTAAAACTGCTTCAGTCAGTGGCAAGAAGTATGGGTTAGTAATCGTAGATGACTATAGCAGGTGGACATGGGTAAAGTTCTTAAGACACAAAGACGAGTCACACTCTGTGTTTGTCACCTTCTGCAACCAAGTTCAGAATGAAAAGGATCTTAGAATCGTCAAAGTCAGAAGTGATCATGGTGGAGAATTTGAAAGCAAAGATTTTGAATCATTTTTTTATGACAAAGGCATTCTGCATGATTTCTCTTGTCCTAGAACTCCTCAGCAAAATGGAGTTGTAGAACGAAAGAACAGAACATTGCAAGAAATGGCCAGAACCACGATCAACGAGACTAACGTTGCTAAGATCTTCTGGGCGGAGGCAATAAACACAACGTGCTACATTCAGAATAGAATCTCTATAAGACCTATTCTGGAAAAGACTCCATATGAATTGTGGAAGAACATAAAGCCCAACATTTCTTATTTTCATCCATTTGGATGTACTTGCTTTATTTTGAATACTAAAAATTATTTGAACAAGTTTGACTCTAAAGCAAAAAAGTGTATTATGTTAGGATACTCTGAACGCTCAAGAGGGTACAGAGTATACAATACAGAAACACAGATTGTGGAAGAATCAATCAGTGTTCGTTTTGATGATAAGCTTGACTCTCAAAAGTCAAAGCAAAATGAAGTATTTGCAGGTATGGAAATTGAATTCACAGGTACTGAAGACAAGTCATCAGAAGCTCTTAACAAAGACACTCCCTCAACATCAGAAAGAGGCACTGCAAGAAATCCAGCACCTTCTGCTAATCAACCTCAGAAAAGACCATCCAGAAGCAGCATGGATCATCCAGAAGAAACAATCTTAGGAAGAAAGGAAGATCCAATCAGAATAAGAGCTAGCTTCAGAAACTCTGAAGAATCCCTCATGGGACTTGTCTCTCTAATTGAACCATCATCAATTGATGAAGCACTTCTGGACAATGACTGGATTCTAGCAATGCAAGAAGAGCTGAATCAATTCACAAGAAATGACGTACGGGATCTAGTTCCTAAACCAAAAGGATTCAACGTCATTGGAACAAAATGGGTGTTCAGAAACAAACTTAATGAACAAGGTGAAGTCATCAAAAACAAGGCACGATTGGTAGCACAAGGTTATAGTCAGCAAGAGGGGATAGACTATACAGAAACCTTTGCTCCAGTCGCCAGATCAATCAAACCCCAGAAGGAACTTACATTCATTAGAGCAAATATGTCAGAGAAATTCTGAAGAAATGTGATCTCTCAGAATGTAAGCCATCAAAGATTCCAATGCATCCCACGTGCATTCTGGAAAGAGAAGAGGTAAGCAAAAAGGTAGAACAGAATGTATACAGAGGTATGATTGGTTCTCTTCTTTATCTGACAGCTTCAAGACCTGATATTTTATTCGGTGTATGCATTTGTGCAAGATTCCAATCAGATCCTAGAGAATCTCACTTAACAACTGTTAAGCGAATTTTAAAGTATCTGAAAGGTACTACTAATCTGGGTTTGTTTTATAGAAAATCAAGTGATTACAGCTTAGTAGGATACTGTGATGCTGATTTTGATGGAGATAGAGTAGAGTGTAAAAGCACTTCTGGAAGCTGCCAGTTTCTGGGAGAAAATCTGATCTCATGGTCCAGCAAAAGACAATCCACAATTGCTCTATCAACAGCAGAAGCTGAATACATAGCAGCAGCTGGACGCAGCACACAAATGCTCTAGATGAAAAGTCAACTTGAGGACTTCCAGATATTTGAGAGTAACATTCCTATCTTCTGTGACAATACTTCTGCTATTTGCTTAAGTAAAAATCCAATTTTGCATTCTAGGGCTAAGCATATCGAAATAAAACATCATTTTATTAAAGACTATATTCAGAAAGGGATTTTAAATTTTAAATTTATTAACACAGACCATCAATGGGCTGATATTTTCACAAAACCACTTTCTGAAGATAGGTTCAACTTCATTCTGAAACATCTCTGCATGAAGCTCTGTCCAGAATAAAATTGTTTTAATTTTATATATTAACCTTCAGAATTTTGTTTATTTTCTATGAACTACTGATCAATCTTCCTTCAGAACTTTAGAAGTGCAGATTGTATCAGAATCTATCCATGAAGATCTGAGCGCTTCATTTCTAGGATGGAAATGTGCTGTTCACTCAAGCAAACAAGTGTCATCCAGTCATCAACTATTTTCTGAGGCTGAACACGCGTTCAGGTTTCTGAAAAAGGCAAAGCGCTAATTGGATGCATTGAGACACATGTCATGGGTAACCGTTCCAAATATCTCTCTGAATCCCCTAAAATCAGCTATCATTAAATGCTAATAATCATTATTAATTTCTCTCTCTTAAACATTTATGTTTTCAAAAACTTTTTAGAAATCTATTTAAACACTTCACACCATTTACACTTTTTACCTTCACTTTCGTTTTCTCTGAATATTTCTGTTTTCAGTGTTCTTCTTTCTCAAGAAAACCTTTCAATCTTTTTCAAAAACCTCGTGTGAACATGGCTTCTTCTAACATTCCTTCTTCAGGTTCCCAGAAAAATGCTTCATCTGAACAATATGAAGTACCATTCAGAACGCTTCTCACTCCAATCAAGAATCTTGAAGTTCTGTCAGAATTAATAGTGGATTTCAACAGTCTCAAAGAGAATGGTTTTGATTTATCTGAAGAGGTTAAAGCTCAAGGTTGGGAAAAGTATTTTGACAGGCTGGTGGGTCCAACATTTCCTATTCTGGTAAAGGAATTTTGGATTCACACTTCTTCTTCAAATCATCAAGTTACATCATACATCATGGGGAAGAAGATTGTTATCACTGAAGACCTAATTGCAAGACTCATAGGGTACAATGGTGGTGGTATTCGTTGCATTGATATGGCAGAAAGGTGTGCAAATGTTGCCCTAATTGCAAGGGAAATTTTCACGCTGGGGCTTCCCTCTAGCAAGATAAGGGATTTGAAGGACAAGCACATAATTTGGGCCAAGATCATTCTGGGTTGTTTCAACCACAGGAAGCCTACCAGCTCTCCTGATTACATAAACATTGATCAGCAATTTCTGATCTATTTTATCTCTCAGAAGGTCAAGATAAATCTAGCTCATCTTCTGTTCAACCATCTCAGAACAAGTGTCAAAGAAACAAGGGAAGAGGAACGTATAAAAAGGGATTGGATACCCTTGGGAAGACTGATATCAGATATTCTTACAAAGAATAGGCTGATTGATCATCTGCAAGAGGCACAAGAAATCAGCACTCTGGAACCTTCTGTTGGCAAGCAGCTGAATGCCAAAAATCTGAAGAAAATGAAGTTGATAGAGAACATTAAGAAGGAGCCCAGCGTCACTCCTTTTGCTGAAATCTCCAGCAGAAGAGTCCCTCTGGATGACTTCCCTCTGTTCTTAGAGATTGACTCTAAGCCAGAAATCATTCTGAGATATCTGGATGCTTGTAAAGCTGATGGTACAACACCAAATCTGAATATTCAAGATCTTCAGCAGAAAGCTCCAGAGGTTGTTCTGAAGAAGACGGAGAAAAGAAAAGTTGCTGCAGAAGGATCATCTCAACAGACTCCTAAGAAGAGAGGTAATCTTTCTTCTGTAACTGTTTTAGATTCAACTGCTATTTCAACATCTATCCCTATTCCAACTCCATCTAAAAACCCAACACCTCAAACTTTCGATGATTTTGACTTAGATTTTGACCCTTCTGAATCATTAACCCTCATAAGATCTCGCTCTCAACCATAAAATCCAAATGCTGAAGCCATACCAGAATAAGAACTTGCACAAGTTCTTTCTGATATAGACCAACACACTTCCGTTCCCGAACCAGAAAATACAAATCCAAATCCAAACACAGAAGCACAACCTAAAACTCCCTTCTCACCAATACTAGAAATTCCACTCTCTCCAGAACCAGAAATCCCACTACCTTCATCTCCTAAACCAGATATTAATCCACCCTCTCCTCAACATGAACAATCTCCACAACCTGAGACTCAAACCTCTGAGGCTCAACCCTCTGAATCCCCTGAACCACAACCTTTGGCCATTCAATTGCCCTGTGGTACCACTGTGAATATTCCTCAACTTCCCTCTTCACCAGAAATAACTCCACCAAATTCCCCATCTAGTCCAATCGTAATCCCTGACTTTCCCACTCCCTCACCTAAGAAAAATTCAGAAGACCACAACAAAACTGTCATTGATTTAACAGTCTTTGAACGTCTTGCTGCCATCAATCACAAAACTGCTATCCCTAAACCAAAACATCTAGATGTTGGTTCCAGCATATTGAACTTTGAAACAGATAGACAGAAGTGGATCACTTCTTTGAAACAAGCAAGTTTGGAACTGGTTGATCCTGCTGTATCAGATCTCCTCTGGACAAAATTCAGAAGATGGGTATGCGCTGAAACCTTTAAGTTGCAAGACCAGAGCTATGGACAGGCTCAACAGAACTTCAGCAATCTGCTGAAGGAAATTGAAGGTCCAGTTCTGAGCAAGCTGCTTAAGGAAGAAGTACTCCCGCTGGACATTACCCCTTGGTCTGAATATCGTCAACCAGAGTCAGAAGAACAGATGATTCCAGATGAAGAACAGGTTCAAGAAGAAGATATTGGAGAAAGCTCTGAGAAGCACCCTGTTTCTGAAGATCCTCAAGCTTCCTCTCTTGACAGGCAGACTCTGGAGGACTTGCAAAGATCTGATATGCTGATGAATGAAAGAATGGATAAGCAAGACATCAAAATTGATGCTATAGAAAACATGGTATCTCAGCAACAGGAAACCAACAATCAAATCAAGAGCATGTTGGAAGCTCTGTTCACACGTCTTCCACCTTCCTCTTAGAATTTTCTTGTGTTTTCCTTGTTTTCTTTACATGTTTGTCTGTAATATTTTACGTGTTCTGAACTTATCATTGCTTCTGTTTTTAATATAAACGCTTTTTTAGCTCTGATTATTTTAACTCTGATTATCTGTGCTTTTTGATAACTGACAAAAAAGGGGGAGAAAGAATGATATTTTTCAATAACGGATTACTGAGACATAAGTCTCAAAAGTTCTAACATTCTGATCTATTTGAATCTTTTTTTCTGAAAAGCTTACAGGTACAAGAATCTGATGAATCTGATGAACTCTGATAAAGTAAAGTTCTTATGCTCAAGGTCTCATGGAATTAAAGGGAAGTAATCAACTCAGGGGGAGTTTTTCTCTTCGTTACTCTGATACCTTTTATTCCTTACCTTCTTATCTCTGATACCTTTTATTCGTTATTTGTTTATCTCTGATACCTTTTATTCCTTAAACTTAATTGAAAAAAATCTGGTTTTTGTCATCATAAAAAATGGGGAGATTGTTAGAACATAGTTTGATTCTACAACCCTCAGTTAGAGTTTTGATGATAACAAAATACAAGATTAAATAAATTGTAAGATTTATATAAGACATATATGCTACTTAAAATTATGTTGTGTATTTACAGAAACTCTGATGGAATCAGCATCAGAATATCAGTATCAACATCAGCATCAGAAGATATGTCAGCATCAGAAGATGAAATAACATGTGCTATATGCTGAAGCCTGATGAACAGAATCTGCGCATATAAATACTCTGACTCTGATCAAGATCCTAACTAAGTCATCAGCACTCAGAAGCGTCAGCATAAAGGAAAGAACACTCTGATTACCATAAGCAGAGAAGACTCTGAAGTGTCATCGTTACTAAGCTTTCAAGACAGATTTATTACCAACGACTTTATTCCAAGACAAAGATCTTCTCAAAAAGGAAAGAATGTTAATAGCATTGAAATGGATTTATGGACAACCAACGTATCTCTTCCGTGGCTATTTAAACAAGGTTGTGTGAGAAAAGAAAAGGCTAATACTCTTCACGCACGCACGCATACGAAAACCAACTCTCTCATTCAAATTGCTAAAGCTTTCAACCACGCCTATCAAAAGCATTAGCAGTACAGTTTCATTCTAAGCTTCATATTGTGTATTATCACAGTTGTGATATATAGTTTTATTAGAAAACATCAAACACACTTTTGTTCATTTATCTGTAAGAGAATTTCCTTGAGATAAACCGGTCTGTGGTTAGACTCAAGAAGGATTTAACAGTTGTTAAAGTAGTTGTTATATTCAGTTGAATATAGTGGATTAAGACCTCATTGGAGAGACGCGAAATCACCTTGACGGATGGACTGGAGTAGTTTGAGATCAAATGAACCAGGATAAAAATACAGTGTTGTCTGCATTTGATTTCTAGTTTTACAATTCAACCCCCCTTCTTGTGTTTTTCGCATCTTCATTTATGTGTGTCATTTTCATATATCATTAATAAAAGCATTGGACGTTCTTGCATTTCAAATTTTGCGCTCCTTGTTTTTCTTTATTATATATTGCAAAACAGCTATTTTACACACACTCACATATATAGGTCCACATCAACTCTGGATCTCACTGGTAACGACTCTGCTACTGCCAGTTATGACTTCGAAAATTCGATCAACTTAGCCGAAGACGAAGGTGAAGATGATTGCAAAGTGCCTAGTGAACCCGCAAGACTGTTACTCCAAGAAGTGAGGGTTATTCATCCGCACGAAGAGCCGGTGGAATCTATGAATCTGGGTACCGAGACAGACAAGAAAGAGGTCAAGATCGGTGTAAATCTGGAGCTTAGTGTGAAACAACGGATGATTCAAATGCTGCATGACTATGTTGAGATCTTTGCCTGGTCTTACAAAGATATGCCTGGGTTGGATACCGACATTATGGTTCATCGCCTGCCTACCAAGGAAGACTGTCCTCCAATGAAACAGAAGGTCCGCCGAATGCGCCCAGAGATGTCTGAGAAAATCAAGGCTGAAGTTATGAAACAGTTTGATGTCGGTTTTCTAGCAGTTACTTCTTACCCCTTGTGGGTGGCCAATGTGGTTCCTGTGCCGAAGAAGGATGGTAAGGTTCGAATGTGTGTCAACTATAGGGACTGAATAGGGCAAGTCCCAAGGATGATTTCCCTCTACCTCATATCGACGTCCTGGTTGACAACACCGCTCAGCATAAGGTATTCTCCTTCATGGATGGTTTCTCAGGTTATAATCAGATAAAAATGGCTCCCGAAGACATGGAGAAGACAACTTTTGTTACTCAGTGGGGTACCTTTTGCTACAAGGTCATGCCTTTTGGACTGAAGAATGCTGGGGCAACATATCAACGTGCCATGGTTGCTTTGTTTCATGACATGATCCACCATGAGATAGAGGTTTACATTGATGATATGATTGCAAGGTCCCAAACTAAGGAAGAACACCTTGACCATCTGCAGAACCTGTTTGACAGGTTGAAGTTGTACAAGCTGAGGTTAAACCCGAACAAGTGCACCTTCAGGGTGAGGTCTGGTAAGCTACTGGGTTTCGTCGTAAGCGACAAAGGTATTCAAGTGGATCCTGCAAAAGTGAAAGCTATACAGGAAATGCTAGCTCCCAGAACAGAGAAAGAAGTCAGAGGTTTTCTGGGACATCTGAACCACATTTCCCGATTCATCTCGCACCTGACTGCTACTTGTGAGCCAATCTTCAAGCTACTGAAGAAAGATCAAGTAGTACGTTGGAATGATGAATGTCAGGCCGCTTTCGAAAGAATCAAAGAGTATCTCCAAGAGCCGCCTATCCTAATGCCTCCAGTTGAAGGGAGACCTCTGATCTTATACTTGACAGTACTTGACAACTCAATGGGGTGTGTGCTGGGACATCATGACGAGTCTGGCCGAAAAGAGCATGCTATTTATTACCTTAGCAAAAAGTTTACCGACTGTGAGACCCGATACTCACTGCTCGAGAAAACTTGCTGCGCTTTGGCATGGGCTGCTCGCCGGCTGAGACAATATATGTTGACTCACACTACTCTGTTGATATCAAAGATGGATCCAATCAAGTATATCTTCGAAAAGCCTGCCTTGTCCGGAAGAATAGCAAAATGGCAGATGATATTGACTGAGTATGACATCCAATACACGACCCAAAAGGCAATCAAGGGAAGTGTGTTGGCAGACCATTTGGCACATCAGGCAGTAAATGATTACCAGTCTATGAACTTTGAATTTCCGGACGAGAATATCATGTTGGTAACTTATTGTGAGACACCTGGACCGGATGAAGGACCTGAGGAAGGATCCCAATGGTCTATGTACTTTGATGGAGCTTCGAACGCTTTGGGTAATGGCATTGGCGCTGTAATCATATCTCCTAAAGCCTCTCATACTTCATTCACCGCCCGACTATGTTTCAACTGCACCAACAACATGGCGGAGTATGAAGTGTGCATCATGGGTCTTCGAGCTGCTATTGACCTAAGGATTAAGTTTCTAAGTGTTTTCGGAGATTCTGCTCTCGTGATCAGTCAGATCAAAGGAGAGTGGGATACGAAACACCCAAATCTTATTCCTTACAAGGAGTATGTGTTGACGTTGCTTCCCCATTTCGAAGAGATAACTTTTGAACACTTGCCTAGAGAGGAGAATCAGCTGGCGGACGCGCTGGCTACGATGTCTTCTATGTTCAAGGTCAATTGGGATAACGAAGCTCCCCAGATCATCATTGAAAGATTGGACAAACCTGTACATTGTTGTGATGTTGAGACTGAAGAGGTAACAGAAAAGCCCTGGTATCATGAGGTAAAGAGGTATATTGAAGCTCATGAGTACCCCGAGGGGGAATCTGTTAATGACAAGAAGTTTCTGAGGAGGTTCGCAGCAAAGTTTTTCATCAGCAATGGCATCCTTTACAAGCGTAACCATGATTCAACCTTACTACGTTGTATGGATAAGAATGAAGCAGAAAGGATCATGGCAGAGTTACATGAAGGTACTTTCGGAACTTATTCCAGTGGACATACCATGGAAAAGAAAATCCTACGGGCAGGATATTATTAGTCCATAATGGAAGCTGACTGTTATCAGCATTCTCGGACATGTCACAAGTGCCAGGTCTATGCTGATAAGGTGAACATACCTCCAGTCCCTCTGAACATCTTGACGGAACCTTGGCCTTTTGCAATGTGGGGCATTGATATGATCGGAGAGATCAGACCTACGACATCTAACAGGCATCGTTTCATCCTAGTAGCAATTTATTACTTTACGAAATAGGTCGAAGCAGCTTCCTTTGCTACTGTAACCAAAAACGTCGTGGCACGGTTCATTCGGCATAGTCTGATCTGTCGATATGGTGTACCAGAGAGGATCATTACAAACAATGGTACCAATCTTAACAACAAGATGATCACTGAGCTCTGCGAGCAATTCAAGATACAACATCACAACTCTTCTCCCTACCGGCCGAAGATGAATGGGGCTGTCGAAGCAGCTAATAAGAACATTAAGAAGATTGTGCAGAAGATGACAGTGACCTACAAAGATTGACACGAGATGTTACCATTTGCTCTTCATGGGTACTGTACCTCAGCGCGGACGTCAACAGGGGAAACACCCTATTCCTTGGTTTATGGCATGGAGGCAGTCTTGCCCATTGAAGTTCAGATACCCTCTCTCCGAATCATGAAGGATGCAGGTTTGAGTGAAGATGACTGGATTCAGACCCGACTTGATCAGCTGAACCTAATCGATGAAAAGAGACTTACTGCTATTTGTCATGGTCAGACGTACCAGAAATGGATGATCAAGGCATTTAACAAGAAAGTTAGACGACAAGAGTATCAAGCTGGGGACCTGGTAATCAAGCGCATTATTTTACCTCAAGGTGACCCCAGGGGCAAATGGAGCCCTACTTACGAAGGGCCATTTGTGGTTAAGAACATTTTCTCAGGAGGAGCTATGATTCTAACCACCAGGGATGGTGACGACCTTCCTCACCCCGTCAATGCAGACATAGTGAAAAAATACTACGCATAATCAAAGACCCGCTAGGTTGAGTGGCCTAGGCAAAAATAAGGGCTTCCCGGCGAACCAAAAGGGTTCGGGAAAAAATAAGGGATGAAAATTAAAAAAATCTGTACACCCGGCAAGTCGAAAACCTGAAAAGGCGGCTTGGGCAAAAAAGGGTATCCCAGTGGACTGAAAACCCAAAAGGGCGGTCCAGGCAAAAATTAGGGATCAAAGCGTAACACTATGTCTCATTGGATCACCTTGCATCCATACTTCGGTATCAACCATCAAGCTCGGACAGTACTAATCAACCTGATTCATCTTCAACTAGTAGCAAAGTGATGAGATGCTTGAGGACATAAAGGCAATAGCGGAGTTGGAACCCAGTGGGATCATTCACATAGCTGTTTTGTTTATTTTTACAAATTGTGTAAATTCTATTTGTTTGGCGGCGTTCTCTTACTAGGATGTCAGCCTCTTGTATAAAAGCGCCTATCTACAAGCCAAACTTCAAAATCAATACAATTCATTTTCAAAGAAATTTCAAACAGTTTTTCCTTTGTCTGTTTTGTTTTGCTAAGAACGTCCAATGTTCATTTTTGATATATGCATTTGACATTAATTGCTGCTCATAAATATTTACATGCGAAACGAAAGATGAATTACTGGTAATAGCAAAAACAGGGACAAATAAGAATTGTCTGAACTGTAGAGTTGCTTTGACCACCAGGTACCGAGGTAGATTCAGCTGAAGAATATGGCTAAGATGATTTCACTCCCCGTAGAGTAAGACAATAATGGTAGCTCTCCCCAGCTGAGACTTGCAACCGTGAACGCATCAGCAATACTCTCCCCAAGCAGAGTTCATCCATCATCAACGCTAAATAGGCTTGGTATCCCTAAAAGGTCTTAATATTCCCCAGCAAGTATAAGAGTATCCCCGACAGTCTTAATATTCCTCAGCGGAGTATAAGAATGTTCCCTGACAGAATACAAGATACCCCAGTGGAGTCAATATTCCCCAGCACGGTCTGAAAAAGCTTCCCCAACAGAGTTGAATCATCATCCCCAGTAGGCTCTGGAAGTTTATCCCCAGTGGAGTACAACAATAAATCTCCCCATCCAAGTTCAAAGGACCATTCCCAGCAGAACTCAGAGGTTTATCCCCACAAAAGTATAACGGGGATATCCCCAGCAAGTTACAACCGAAAGATCATCCCCAACGAAGTTTTTTCCTTTCCCCAAGCAGGAGTTCAATCCTCAATAGATTCAATATCACCAGCAACGGTAATCCATCCCCAGCGGAGTTTATCATTGAAATCCCCAGTGGAGCTTATCAGCAGAATCCCCAGCGGAGTTTATCGTTAAAATCCTCAGCAGAGCATCTCTTCCCCACAGAGTAATTCCCCTCAGAGTAATCTCTTCATTGGTTTATTCCCCAACGGAGTTATCTTCTCCTGCATGTTTATTCTCACAATCACCTTCGTTCATCATCCCCAGCAGAAACGAAAAATTCAACTCTATTCTCCAGCAGCTACCTGTGATTTATTTTCCCCAGCTAAAACATTACATTTCCATACATCATAATACATGCATATACACATCATATCACACAATCTCATTTACATTGAGAACATCATTGCTTGATCCATATCATGCATTGCGTATGACTGACCTTTGCTTTTCAGGAAAGATACAGTTAAAGTTCTCACCGGTCAAAGGAGACAAATCCAGTCAAAGGAGACAAATTCAGTCAAAGGAGACAAATCCAGTCAAAGGAGACAAATCCAGTCAAAGGAGACAAACTCAGTCAAAAGAGACAAATCCAGTCGAAGGAGACAAATCCAGTCAAAGGAGACAAAACCAGTTAAATCAATTCCTAAAGATTTTTCTGAGGCTAAGCCAGTCAAAGGAGACAAAACCAGTTAAATCGATTCCTAAATATTTTTATGAGGCTAAGCCAGTCAAAAGGGACAAGACCAGTTAAATCGATTCCTAAAGATTTTTTCTAAGGCCGACCCGTCAATGGAGACAAAACCAGTTAAATCGATTCCTAAAGATTTTTCTGAGGCCGACCCGTCAATGGAGACAAAACCAGTTAAATCGATTCCTAAAGATTTTTCTGAGGCCCACCCGTCAATGGAGACAAAACCAGTTAAATAGATTCCTAAAGATTTTTCTGAGGCCGACCCGTCAATGGAGACAAAACCAGTTAAATCGATTCCTAAAGATTTTTCTGAGGCCGACCCGTCAATGGAGACAAAACCAGTTAAATCGATTCCTAAAGATTTTTCTGAGGCCGACCCGTCAATGGAGACAAAACCAGTTAAATCGATTCCTAAATATTTTTTTGAGGCCACCCAGTTAAAAGAGACAAATCCAGTTAAAGGAGACAAATCCAGTCAAAGGAGACAAAATTAGTTAAATCGATTCCTAAAGATTTTTCTGATGCCAATCCCGTCAAAGAAGACAAAACCACCTACCAACCATCTCCAAATGGCATCTGTAAGCCCATTCACGACATCACAATGCTGATACCACTTCATGCGAGTGCAAATTTCTGGGCACTCTAGTGTTCAATCATCTTCCACCTTCGGACTACGAAAGGCCCGAAAGCCAATCTATATCCTCAGTTTTAAGAAGATTGAACAGGGGCAACTGTTGTACCCCAAAATTTTCCCTCCCATATTTCTCAAGACATGTCAAGAATAATCTCCAAGTTGCTCAAGATGGCTCAAGAGTTGGACAGTCAAATCATCTCCTAAGGCAGTCAATCTCAAAATTAGGGTTTTGTGTTGCATCAAGGTCCTTGCATTCAAATGACCTCAAGTTCTCCCTAATGTCCTAATATGTTCTCAAGTTCATCAATGTCAAATTTCAAGCCTTGCAGAGAAAGTTTGGTCAGTCAATTGCTCAAGAGGCCCAAAAATCGACTGTGTTAGGGCAAAAGTCAACTGTGACCTACAAATAGTCAAACCTCAAGATTTTTTGTCAACATTATAATTTTTAAGGATAATTCATCATTTGATCAAGGGTTGATCATGATTCATCAAGGATTGCTCAAGATTCATCAAGATTCAAAAGTTGCTAAATTAGGCTTTTGTAGGAAAAGTCAACTCAACTTTGACCAAGCATAACTTTCTCATACTTTATGAGAAATGACCCATCTAAAGATCATTTTGAAGAGGATGAAATTCCATACAATCCATATTCATACCCCAAGATCAAGAAATGCAATGACAAAACATTACAAATTTGGATATTATAGGTCATTTTTGAAAGTCAACAAAAACACCTTTTTTTCCAAAGCTTATAACTTGAGCATGGAATATCAAAATGAGATGAGACAAAAAGGGTTATTTAGAGGACATATCAAGGTTTCTAAAAAGTCCAAGTACACCTCCAGAAGTTTAAAATTGAAGAAGTTATGCATTGTTGAAATTGGGCATTTTTCCAAAATTGCCAAAAGTCAACTATCCCCAAAACTTCAATTTTTGTCAAATGGGTCCACTTTTTTCCACTTGATTTGATCTTGTCACACCACACACGTGTCCTATATTCAGTTTTATGTCCATTCATTAATATTTCTATTTTATTTGATTTTTATTGAATTAATTCATTTTAAATCAATTTAAATCTATATAAAATCTAAAAATTGATAACTTGGTATCTTTTTGATCATTACAGGTCTTAATTATCATGATGTACACAATCAAACTCGTATCAAGCCTTACTGTGCACAAAATATTGGATTGTTGATCAAATTGGAAAGGTTTTAATGGTGGTTCATATCAAATCTTCAAACATTAATACACCAAGATTCAAAGCCCAAGATTTAACCTAATACAATGCTTGATACATATACAACACAAGGCACACGAATTCACGACCTGGAGGCTGCACAAACTGCAATACAAAACTTGGAAAAAACTCAAGAAAGCTTGGAACTGAAATCTTGGTTAGAGACGTTTTCAACACAAAAAACTCAACACTATCTTCTTGCTTGACGTCCACTGAAGCTGTTGGAATCAAAATCAAGCCCAGAAACCTCCTAAAACACACTGTAAGCTTCCATAAAAGTGGCCCTGTACACGAAATCGTATTCCCATATTCCTGCATCTTTTGAGCAAATTTTTTGTACAATCATGCTTATCATTCAATTCATAAACTTTCTGCATCATTTGATTTTGTTTTCATGAGCTATAGTGCCATACCCGAACCTAGGGTTTTGGAGGTTTGCATTTGGGCGTTTGTTTTGCAGGAAAAATTAGGACCAATAGTGGACATGGATGGGTTCAAGAGGTGAAGACGAACACAACCGTGGTCTTGAAATTAATTTCCATGGCCTGGAATTTATTTTAGGATGAACCCACGGATCTTGCTGCGGATAAAAATTCGCAGGTAAGAAAATCAGTGTCCCAATGAAGAAGACGCTGACGCGTCTCCCTCCCATTGGTGGTTTCAAATCTCGCACGTTTTATTTTTTATTTACAATATTGTTTGTTTTTAGCATATAATATTCTCCACTTATCCATTAACAAAAAAGATGCAGTGGTTGAGTTGGTAAGTGAAGCGTGTCAAAGTCCAATGGGACCTGGGTTCGAATCCCAGGTCCCCCCATATATTTGTTGCATTTTATTTACAGGTGATCCAGTGCAAAGTCAATAGCGTAGAACACCATACGCCTTCAGATCTCCAGATGCCAGATGGCCTTCAGGCCAAATCTGATGGCCCATGTGGAAGGCCTATCGTACGCTCCAGTCAACTTGGCGTAGGGAATTGCAAAAGTCAGCCCAGGCCAGCGCTTGTTGGGCCTTGAACATGCTGATTCCACCTCCAGATTTGGGCCCAAACCCCCCAATGGGTTATTTCTTTTCTCTTTATATTTTCTTTTTATTTACTTGTTTTACTTAATTATTATCATTATTATTTAATTAACCAAATAATTTATTTTTCCTCATAAAATCAAAAACACAAAAAAAAAATATTATTTTATTTATTAAAATTAAATTGAACTTTATTTTTATAAATAAATACTAACTTAGTTAATATTAGTTTTAAATAGGTTTAACTTTTAATATTTTTGTAATAATTAAAATTAATATAGAATTAGGTTTTTATTAACTTTCAATCAATTTATTTTATTTCCTTAAATATTCAAAAATCCAAAAATATTTTCATTAATTAATTAATTTAATTGTTAATTTAGATTTAATTCAAAAAAAATAAAAAAAGATGCTTTCTTTTAAAAAAGGGTCAAAACCCTAAAAAATGCGCCGATTTAATTTTCTCGCACGCGATCCATCCTTTCATATTACTGTACTTGCTCCCGGAATGTAATAGCTTTTAATTAGGACTTTATTTTATCGCTTTATTTTATTTTTTGCATTTTAAATTAAAGGGTTGCTTTTGGCGATGTAAATACCCGACGCCTAGTAATAGTTTAGATTTAATTTCCGCAATTTGAATTCCGCAACTATTAACTGTTAGATGTTTGATAAATAGGGAATGCATGATAAGATCAAATCTTTAACCTAAAATCAACGTAGCTCACCCATGACATGTACAAAAGATAACATTAACCGAAATAACACACTCGCACATGCGCACTCTTAGGGTACACCTCACTTGGTTGCCTTCGAATGTGGTCATTGAGTATAGGAAGTTTTAGAGGCCGCCCGCTTGTCCAAAGATCATAAGTTACCTCGAAACGGTTGCCTTGGAAAAATGATCTAAGACATTAGAGTTACGGCTAAGGCGTCCTAACATTGCTTTAGTGACCACACGTCCCTTAATCGAATTGACCCTTAAACTCCAACGACAGTGCTACCAACTCCTCAATAGTGGGATAGCATTGTCTAAAGGACATTTGTACAGATTAATTCCTTTTTTAAGTAGGTATATGGTTCTTAAGTACTTGCTACTTTTAAAACAAAACAAAACTTTTCGCACTTACACCTTTCAAACAGAAAAAAACTTCTTTCAAACCCACAAACACAAAGAAAAGCAAATTTTGAAAACACAATGAGCAAGTACCTAAGAGCCCGTGGATAACCACTGATAGAAAGGGTGCTAACACCTTCCCTTTCTATAATCTACCCCCCGAACCCGAGAAATATCTCGAAAAAGGAATTTTTCTGTACTTTTTTCCTTTCCTTGTTGGATAAAATAAAATACGGTGGCGACTCTTGCTTACCGCGACATTTTGCGAAAACAAACGCAAAACGCGAACCAACATTCCAAAAACAGTCAGTTCTTTCCCACTGTATCACAGTAGGTTGTGTATGTGTGGTTGTATTATTGTGTAATCCTGACATAAGGGAAGTTAGCATCCCGTATTGGGGTTGCTCCCTCCAAGTCCTAAAATTTTCAAATCCTGGTGGTCTAGGGGTTGCAAGTTGAGTTTGGTTTCCCACATATGTCAACACATGGCCAGTTTGAGTGTTCGAAGGGATCTCTATCGTATTTGCAGAGATAGGCATGGTTGTTGAATAGTTCGTGGGTATGGCCCCTGTGGACCCAGGTATCGAAATATTTGTAGCCATGGATCCTGTGGATATGGACATGGCTTGTGAACCAGGAATCACAATTGACGCATTCGTCGAACTTGCAATGCTTGTGCCTGATCCTTGTGGAGGATTTCACTCTCCATCATTGGCAGTATTAACCATCTTTCTGGTTTGCTTTCTTTTGGGTATTGGTTGTTTGTTGTTAGTTATCTTACCACTCCTAAGGTTCATATACTAGGCAGGAATAAGTTTGTAACATAAACTGCTATAAAGACCCAAATCAAAAGAATATAAATAATGTGACTAAAACACTTCGACACTGTCCCACTGGGCGTGCCAATTTTTTTACCAGTGATTTCTTACAAACAACCGCTAGTATTCCAAATCTCATGCTTTGGTGACTTACAGGATCGACTATATTGATCCTAGGACATAGTCTTAGTGTTCTTATAGTCTGATTAGAAAGAAAACATTGTACGGATAATAACAAGGTTTTTCTATGGTTACAATTATCTCAAGATGTTTAAAGTTTGACTATGAATCTTAAATATGACTTTAAAGGAAATAATATGGGAATTTGTGAAAATATAAAGACAATGCTTAATAAGAAAAGTTTAATAAAATTGTTAAAAGACTAGACTAGAAACGAAAAAGGAATAAAAGTGATTAAAGACTTTGTACTGAGAAATTAATTCTGAATAAAACTGGTGGTGTTCTTACACATACATTATCAACAAACTCGTTTCTCTCGCTACGGTACTTTGAGTATAATATTATTTTGTATACAATTCGAACACCTCTTTTTCTAACAACTAAGACTTCTATTTATACTGATTTGACCCTAACGGTCCTTCTATGAAAACAGGCCACGTTCGAAGATTGCATGTCTTTCGAACTATTAGACAACCACGTGTGTCTTTTGATAAGATTGAAGCTTTTGAATTCGAAATCTTCTTCTTTTCGAAGCTCCAATTCAAACAACATGACAGTCAAAATATCTTTCTTTGTAATGCTTCGAATTACTTATATTTCCACAGTTCAAAGACGAATCCTTCGATAATGGTTCAATATAGTAAAACTCTTTACTAGCTCTTCATCAATCGACGACTCCATAAAAAAATTCTTATACATTTCCTCGAACAAATCTTTCTTCGATAAAAAATACTTAATTATTCAAAACTTGTATAATAAAAATTCCCAACTAACACCGTGTCAGACTTCCATGAGCTTTTTTCTGTAGTTTTGAGTGTTTGCAACTCTTCTACTCAGATTTGTCCTATTTTATTCTTTTGAAAACGAAAGTAAAATAATGTATGAACAAGGATATCACAGTTTGAGAAAACTTACCTCTTGAAGTGAAAACCCAAAATGTGTATGGATGTTTCCAGGTGCAATGTGATGATTGATTGAGCTTCCTTAGACCTCCCTGAAGTTGTTTGAATCCTTACTTTGTGTTGAAAGTGTTTGGGTCTCTCCAACCAAGTCAACTTGCAAGACAATGTTTTTGAGTTTGGAAGGTGGTGATAATGATGTTACAGAAGTTGTTCTTGTGTTTGAACAACTTCTATATGATGTATGTGAAGTATTTAGATGGTTTGTTTGGGCAAAACTTGCAAGGTGTGAGAGGTTCAAAGATTTGGACTTCAAAGCTCAAAATGGAGGTTTTTTGTGAACAATTCTAGTTTTTTGTGAGTGAATGGATTTTGAGAATTTGTCTACACAAAAAAACATCTGGACCTTTAGCTTGCAAATGGCCTCTCTACTTATAGAGGAGGTTTAATAGGATGAGAGAGTTTGTTTTACAAGCTATCAAAATTTTGGTTTGGTTGAGATGAAACAACCAAGTTATGTGAAATTTGATGTCCCAATGCATGGTACAAAAGGGATCTGAAGTGGCTAGGAGTTTTTAGGCATGTTGCTTCTTGCTTTGATATTGTGTGTGCAAAAAAACAGATGAGAGGCTCAAGGAGAGCTGACTTTGTATAAAGCATGCTTTATGTGAATGGCAATGATGCCTTTGTGCCATAAATAGAATAATGCAATAGACAATACTTGAATCACTTGGATACTGGTTCAACCAATTGTGTAAACATCTGATTATGGATAGATTTTCAAGTCAAAAGGCCTGCAAAGTAAGATTATGCAGCATGGCATAAGGATTTTGTTATATGTTCTTCAACAAAATGACTTGCAATTCAAGAATGGATGCCCAACTTCAGGCCCTTGAATATCCTAGCTCAAGTATGATAAATTCAATCTCTTGGATGTTTTGGAAAGCTTGAAACATCCTATACAAATTTCATGTTGGTCATTTTGACAAAATCATCTTGAAACTATGTGAAAAATTGCCAAGAAGTTGGGATAAAATCCTGACCAAAATCTGTTGAAATTTTCTCTAAGTATTAGATGAAAATGTCATGAAGTCATGGGCTTATATATTCAAATCTAAGCATTTTTTGGACATCAACCCTCTAATACAAAGTTGTAGAATTCATCAAGATCTACAACTTTCATGTTGAAAGTTTCCTTCGAATCATTTTGCATCATGGTGAAAAATTGGTATGAAGTTATGAAATAAACATGTATAAAACACTTAGAAAAATTTCTAAGTCTTGAAAAGTTTTGACTTTTCAAATTGAATTTTGAATTTCTTGACTTCTTGATGATCAAGCTTGATATTATTGAATGTCTTGATGAATTTTGATCTTTGAAACTTAATGTTGACCAAAAAGTCAAACTTTGACTTTTCAGTGTACAATTGACTTTTTCATCAGTTGACCAAATTTCGTCTATCAATCCACTGATCTTGATAAATGTTTTGAGCCATGAAATTAGGTCAACATGTTGTATTTTAATCCTTGAGATTGTACTTTCATCCATTATATCATGTATTAGGTTAAAAAGTCAATGATCAATCGTTCTTAGTCAAAACCCTAATTTGTGGTCTCAGTGTTTCAGAGGTGATTTTGTCTGATCAATTCTTGAGAATCCTTGAGCATTGGAGATCCTATGTGAGGAATGTATTTAGAAAGAGAGGGAAAGTTTTGGGGTACAACAACTTCCCCTGTTCAATCTTCTTAAACCTGAAGAGTTAGATTGACGGGTTCGCCATTCGTAACTTGAAGGTGGAAGATGATTGAACACTAGAGTGCTCAGAAATTTGCTCTCGACTACGTGTTAGTTGATTGTGTCGGGAATGGGTTTAAATATGCCATTTGGAGAAGTTATAAAGAGTTTGCCGGAGTTGGGCTTATAGATGCCATCCAATGGTGATTGTTGATAGAAATTAGACTAAGTCTAAACTTAACTATAACTGGGAGAAGTATCAGAATAAATCTTTGGCTGATTTAATCTGAGTCAGAAGATGTTATGGAATGAGTATCAGAATAACATCCATAGCTGGATCGTATCTGAATCATATATGAAAGTTGTACTGAATGAGTGTCAGAATGACATACGTATATAGATTCTATCTGAGCTGTATTTGGGAAATGTACTGAATGAGTGTCTAAATGACATCCGTATCTGGATCGTATCTGAACTATATTTGAGAAATGTACTAAGTGAGTGTCAGAATGATATCTGTATCTGGATCATATATGAACTGTATTTGAAAGATGTATTGAATGAGTGTCAAAATGACATCTGCATCTGGATCGTATCTGAATTGTATTTGAAATATATATTGAATGAGTGTCATAATAACATTTGCATCTGGATCGTATCTGAAATGTATCTAGGAGAAAATCTAGAATAAGTGTCAGAATGACATCCGTCTCTGGATCATATATGGACTGTATTTGAAAGAATTTGGAATAAGTATCAAAATGTCATCCGTATCTGGATCGTATCTGAACCATTTCTAGAGAGAATTTGTAATAAGTATCAGAATGTCATCCGTATCTAGATTGTATCTGAACCGTTTCTAGAGTGAATCTGGAATAAGTGTCAGAATGACATTCGTATCTGGATCGTATCTGACTTGTTTTTAGAGTGAATCTGGAATAAGTGTCAGAATGACATCCGTATTTGGATCGTATATGAACTATATCAAGGAGAAAATTTGGAATAAGTATCAGAATGTCATCCGTCTTTGGATCATATCTGAACCGTTTCTAGAAGAGAATCTGGAATAAGTATCAGAATGTCATCGTATTTGGATCGTATCTGAACCGTTTCTAGAAGAGAATATGGAATAAATATAAGAATGGAATCCGCCTCTGGATCGTATCTTAACCGTTTCTAGAAGAGAATATGGAATAAGTATCAAAATGTCATCCGTCTTTGGATAGTATCCGAACTGTTTCTGTAAGAGAATCTTTGGCTGGTTGTATTTGACTGATGATAGGTTGTTGACGAGATCTACTTGTTCGATAACTGTCCTGAAAAGATAAAGTTAGTTTCATGCAAAGGCATGATGTATGTAATGTATTGCGTAATGATGCTCTCAGAATAAATGAGAATGCTATATGCGTTTTGTATGCGTATATTATGATATTTTGTAAATGATGTATGCATGTGAAATGTTGTTTGGAGTGCATTGATAAACCCGTGCAGTATCTTGGTATGGGAAAATAAATCCTTGACTATTGCGGGGGATGAAGAGTACGTGTATCTTCAAATTTGTCTAGAATGCTTCCGTTGGGGATTCCTGCTTATTTGTTTGAAGAAAATCCACTAGGGATGTACTGATTTCTGTTTTGGGAATAGAGTTCAGGAGTTTTAGTTATCCATTGCTCTAATGGGGAGTTACCTCTTGATTGGGGAGAATAAAAGTTAGCTGTTATCTGGTCAAATACAGGCTTCGCAGCAACTTGATGGGGAAGATGAAATTAATTGTTTTTTAGTCAGATTCCAGGATTCGTAGGAAATTGAAGTTAACTATTATCTGGTCGGATTCCAGGATTCGCATCAACTTAGATGAAATTAACTGCTATCTAGTCGGATTCTAGGATTCACCGAAAATTGAAGTTAAATAGTTATCTGGTAGAATTCTAGGCTTCACAACAACTTAGATGAAATTAACTTTTATCTGGTCGGATTCCAGGCTTCGTAAAAAATTGAAGTTAAACTGTTATCTGGTCGGATTCCAGGCTTCGCAGAAAGTTGAAGTTAACTGTTATCTGGTCGAATTCCAGGCTTCGCAACAACTTAGATGAAATTAACTATTATGTGGTCGAATTCCAAGCTTCGCAGAAAATTGAAGTTAAACTGTTATCTGGTCGGGTTTCAGGCTTCGCAACAACTTATATGAAATTAATTGTTATCTGGTCGGATTCCAGGCTTCGCAGAAAATTGAAGTTAAACCATTATCTGGTCGGATTCCAGGCTTCGCAGAAACTTAGATGAAATTAAATGTTATCTGGTCAGATTCCAGGCTTCGCAGAAAATTAAAGTTAACTGTTATTTGGTCAGATTCGAGGCTTCGCAGCAACTTAGATGAAATTAACTGTTATCTGGTCGGATTCCAAGCTTCGCAGAAAACTGAAGTTAACTGTTATCTGGTCAGATTCTAGGGTTTGCAGCAACTTAGAAGAAATTAACTGTTATCTGGTCGGATTCTAGGATTCACAACAAATTTCTGAAGTTAACTGTTATCTGGTCGCATTCCAAGCTTCACAGTAACTTACTAAATGAAGTTAATTGTTATCTGGTCAGATTCCAGACTTTGCAACAACTTACTGAATTTAACTATTATCTGGTCGGATTCCAGGCTTCGCAGCAAATTCCTCAAGTTAACTGTTATTTAGTCGGTTTCCAGGCTTTGCAGTAACTTACTGGGGATAGTATCGACTCCATTGGTGACAAGGGGTTTTGTCTGTTGATTTGTAATAGTCTGAGAAAAGACTCGTGGTGGGGAATCTGGAGTTTGTTAGGGAAATAAACCATGTTGAAAAGAATATTTTTGAGACCTTACTGGGGACATGAATTCTTTCATGCAAGGTTCATTTTTTCAGTTAAGGCCACACCCAGTTGGGGAGAGGGTTTTCAGGAGATTATACTTTGTGGGGATAATCTTGTTGAAGTAACTCTGTGGGGATATCCATGAATTTGGTCTTGTGGGGATTTATGGACAACTTGAACTCTGTCTTCTACTAGAGTCCTTAGTAAATGTTGATCAGAGTGACAAATATTTTACTGATAGACAAAACAATGAGATAACGGGACATAGTCGTACGCTTTAATCCCTAACTTTTGCCTGGACCGGCTTTTCAGATTTTCAGTCCAACGAGATACCCTTTTTTTCCAAGGCCGCCTTTTCAGGTTTTCGACTTACTGGGTATACCTTTTGGTTCTCCAGGATGCCCTTATTTTTGCCTAGGTATGTCAACCTAGCGGGTCTCTTTTCATGCGTAGTATTTTTCGACTATGTCCACGTTCACAAGGTGTGGAGAATTATTACTGTCTATGGTAGTAGCACTGCCAGAAAATGTTTGCTTGATCGTATGTGACCCTTTGCTGGAATTCACGTTCGAAGCCCCCAAGTGATTCAGATAGAGATCTGCCCCTGGCTATTCAACACTTTATGAGAGATTCTTTGAATCTTGACTTGACTGCCACAGATGAGTAGGACAATAACATGTCATGCCCCTTGACTACGGAGGGTTTGTCAATGGATTGAAGTGATTCTTTTTATTGAGATGATTTTTGTTCATTGGATATTCGTCGTGCGAATTTCTCTGCTGTCGAACAATTAGTTATATACAAATAGTGGTATTCAAAATGAAAAGCTTATGTCTGTCTTGAATTTTATTGAAAATGCATTTTTAGCAAATCAAAGATTTTTGTAAGAATATGAATTCAACTCAGGATTTACAGTAAGCCTTACAGGAGTCAGGATACATTTTGTAACATTATGCTTACGAACTAACCAATACTTCAATTAGGACTTTTAAAGGGTTGTAGCGTGGCCTGGTTCAAGGTTTAAGAAACATTGGATAAGGCTCAAAGTTTATTTGTATCCAACCCATTCTTCATGATGTTCTCCAGTTCTACACTCATTTAATTGCGCGTTTGGGTTCCAATTGAATCTGGAATGATATTTGGTGATGGTTCAGATACTGGAAGTTCATTTGAGAAGGCAGTCATTTTTGCAACATTTTTCTGTTGTTGAGGATTTGTAACGACCTCTTTTATTGTCCCTAATTTTTTGCCCGAATTTTGTTTTGTTTTGAGACTACAGTCAGCGGGATGCCCCTGTTTTTTAAGTCTCCTTCGTAGGTTTTAACCTAGTGAGCTTTTCTTTTTGAGAGATAATGACTGCCTATTTTATGGGGAAACCATCACTGTCTTTTCATTCATGAAGTGACAGCTTGCGAATGAATGCGCATTTGAATTAACTGAGAAACTACCCTGCCCCAGGTTATGATTAGAGGTTTCAGTTTATGCGAAAAATAAAAATCCCACTTCTTTGGCTCAAAGGGGTTGACTAGGGATTATATTCCTTATAACTCCACTTTGTAGGAATTGAAAGAACGCCTATACATCGTCAACAAGGTTTATCCAAAAGCATACTGTATGAGATTATGGTATTGTTTTCATCATCCTCCCTCTAACGGCTTAAGCTTTTAACAAGAGTTGAATATCATAAAATGAAAGAAGTAAAAAGCATAATTTAAAAATACTGAGAACGAATGGATTAATTCAAGACAAACATATGCAATGCATTAATGGAAACAAAAGTTTGACATAATAGTAATTATTCAATCAGAAAAAAGAAATTACAATTGAAAAATTCAAACGAACTTGACGCTCTCAATCTTAGTCTTTATTCGTCATGGGAGTGGTGATCACTTTGTGAGTCTCAGGAGGGTCAAACTCAATCTCCTTAGCATAAATCATATATTGAATTTTTTTCTTCAGAGCCCATCAGCCATCCCTATCATTTCCAAGACTATCAGAGTTGTATGCACACCTTTAATTGGGATGGTAACTAGGAGCAGAAGTATTAGGATTCCAAAGAGGAGCCTTTAACGTAATCAGCCCTGCCTTCAACATGTGCTGTAACGCTTGAGCCAGTGAAATGTTGATTTTGGTGAATTGTCTTTTAGGTGTGACCTCCTTACGCTGATTCCCCTGTTGATATTGTTGCACAAGCGTAGGATTAAAGATTAGCACAACTCCCATAGACTGGTTGTGGTTACCTCCAGCATGTCCCTCCTGGCCATATACAACGTTTAACTCTTTCTTTCCAATGTACGTCTTCTTTTCAGTACTTGAATACACATCCACTTGGATTTTTCCGCTTATAATTTCATTTTCAACTTATTCCCCAGTTAGAATCAGCTCGGTGAACCCGACTGAAGAACTTCCGATTAGGTGATTGAAGAAAGGTCCTGTCAAAAATCCCATAAAGATATCAACCAGCTCCCTGTCAAACAAAGGGGGTTGAACCCCTCCGGCTAGGTCCCTCCATTTTTTAGCGTATTCTTTGAAGCCCTCGTTTAATCCCATGGTCATTCCTTGTAATTTCACCCTACTTGGCGCAAGATCAGCGTTATATTGATATTGGCGATAAAATGCAGTGGCCAAATCCTCCCAAGTATAGATGTTAGTTCCTTCCAATTGGTAAAACCACTCCAACTGTGTTCCAGACATACCTTCTTGAAAAAAGTGCACCCACAGTTTCTTATCAGCGGTATGCGGCCGAATTTTGCGAACATAAGATCTTAGGTGAAGCTTCGGACATGAGACACTATCTTGCTTGGCAAAAGCGGGGATCTTGAATTTGTTGGGAATGACTACCCCAAAAATAAAACCTAAGTCACCAAAGTCTAAGTCAGACACAACTTGGATTTCCACAGCTTTCAATCTGTCTTCAGGTTGCTTATATTTGTCGTCGGCCAGTGGATATTGCTCATTAAAATAATCTTTGTCTTCAGATATTTAATTGTTTCCACCCCAACACGGGTGCTCCTCGCATCTTCATCCTGATTCTCATCCTCCTCAGAGGAGTCTTCTCCACTTGAATTTGTCGGACGGGGCCCTTGAATCTCTTCCCCATGTTGATCACGACCTTCTTCTTGGTCTTTTTCTTCGTAACCAGAAATGCCATCAGTTCTTGCTGCCCCTTTGATAAGTTAAGCAAAGTTTCTTGAAACTGAGAGTTTTGTGTCTGCAAGTCTTTCACAGTCTACTCGAGATCCATCTTGTACTGAAATAGGCAGTAGAAAGGTGAGGAAACCTGTGTCAGAAAACCTACTTATGTTATGATGCATGTAATATGAATGCGAATGTTTTCAAGGATCTCGCGGGGTAGATACAAGGAAATGTCAGAAGTTTAACTTTGATTTCAGCTTTGAATAACTTCGTATCGTTGAATGTCCTTCTATGAGAATCGAGCTCACCATATCACGTGGGTCATATCCCTCGACTCAAGTTATCATGCTTTGGTCTTTAACATCATTTGGCTAGAGTAAAATAAATCCTCTTGCCCCTTCATAGACGTCTGGTTCAATATAATACTGCATCACAGACCGTTGAGATCCTTAAAATGGTTATTGAAAATGCTATGGTATGATGTCACGATGTTATGAACAAATAAACATATACAAGCACAACAAATAAGTCTCTAGGTTTATGCTTGCATGGGGTTTATAGGTAAGTACCCTCTTGAAGTTTAGTTGGTTCAACATATCCTAAAAAAAGTAACCGGGTTCGAGGGAATATTAATATCATTGATATTTGTTCATCGAGCATTGTCTCAGCATAATCAATCTTTTCTTGCGGCCGAAATATCCCAAAAGTCTGATCTCAATGAGTGCAGTATCGAGTATCAACCAATTTTCAGCTTTCCACCAAAACTGGCTATCTCACTACTTCCTAATGGCCAAGTTGTTCAATTAAAGGTTCTAAGGTCAGTTAGTGCTTCATGACACCACACAACGGCCCCGTATTCTCCTTGATTCAACACAAAGGGTACCGGTACCCACAACTGTGTCATACTAACTTAGCTATTGCTTAAACCATATCGGTCTATGCTGTACAGTCTCCACAATCTTTGCTACTTACCTAGTAATGTTCCCAGATCCGGGTAGAGGATCAATACAAAACCAAAACAAAGACCCAAAAATTTAAAGCAAACAAGTCAAACAATTAAAGCATTTAAAGGTGATCTAGTCTCTAAGGTAACCCCACTTTTAACTCTCCCCAGTAGATTCACCAGTTCTGTAATACGGTGGGAGAACTAACTTGGGTGTTTTATGTTTTATCGCAATTGTTGCTGATAACAAGAGTCGCCATCGACTTTTCTTTTATCCAATAAAGGAAAGGGTGAAAAGAACAGGAAATACCTTTTGAGAATTTTCTTGAGTTCGGGGGGTAGGTTATGAAAAGGGAAGGTGTTAGCACCGTTTTCATCCGTAGTTATCTGCGGGCTCTTAGTTGCTAGCTCACTTTGAAATATGTTTTGTGATTTTTTTTGAAAGTATTTTTGAAAAGTGCCTTCGTTTAGGCGAAATTTGTAATGATTCTCGTATCTATAAGAATGCATACAAAGTCTTGACTTTTGAAAATATTTCATGGAAAAGTGTTGGTGTGTTTGAATGATGTTTGAAAAATGGTTGTGAGCAAGCAACTATGAACGTTCTACCTACTAAAAAAGTCTTAGTTCTTTTCCTCCTCCTTTAGATATTGCTATCTTGCCATTGATTGGTGAGAAGCCCTATCATTGGATGTAAGGGGATGGCGTGGGTCGTCGTACAATCATAGAAGGAAACATTGTATGATGCTTTAGCAATGTGTCATAAGGGTCTAAGATCATTTATCAAAGGCAACATCGAAGGGTCATCGAGGGACTATAATCTTGTATTCGAGCGTCTTTACTAAAGTATCCCACGTTCGAGGGACATGACTGTTTATTCGTAGGCAACAAGTGTGGGTTACCTTAGAGGTGCGTGTGTGAATTGTGTTTTGATTGCATACATTTTTTCCTTGAGATTAGGATTCTCTAAGATTGATTTTATCTTGCCATACACACCCTAATTACTAAGAATTATATTAAAAGAGATAAACTCCAGAAATTAAAGTCATACGCTATTACATCATTTAGGGGATGGGGATACAAATTATAAATAGGGATGAAAGCAATTAAAACCTAATTACTATTACAACCAAATTGAATAAAAATGATAGCAAAAAGTCTCAAAAATCAATATTTTTGGTGTTTAGGCTGACACGGGCCGTGTCCCGTGACACTGGCACCCATGTCAGAACCCTGTAATGATCCATGCATGTATTTTTTGTCTCAGCTAAGCTGATACGGGCTGTGTCTTGTGACATGGGAACCCGTGTAAAAACCTTGTCCTGCCACTTTGCCAAGTTTTTAATCCCAAAAAGAGGGACACGGGCCGTGTCTTGTGACACGGGCACCCGTGTCAAGGCCATGTCCTATCATTTTGTCAAGTTTTCTAATCCCAGAAAGAGGGACACAGGCCATGTCCTATGACACGGGCACCCGTGTCAAGACTTTGTCCTGTCATTTTGTTAAGTTTTCTCCTAGTAAGATGGACACGGGCCGTGTCCTATGACACGGGCACCCATGTCAGAGCCCTGCCTTACTATTTTGTCTTGTTTTCTTCCTGACACAGCCCGTGTCAGGTGACACGGCCGACCGTGTCAGACTTCTAGAAGCTTTTTTCTATAGTTTTGAGTGTTTGCAACTCTTCTACTCTGATTTGTCCCGTTTTATTCTTTTGAAAATGATAGTAAAATGATGTATGAACAAGGATATCACAGTTTGAGAAAACTTACCTCTTGAAGTGAAAAACCAAAATGTGTATGGATGTTTCCAGGTGCAATGTGATGATTGATTGAGTTTTCTTAGACCTCCCTGAAGTTGTTTCAATCCTTACTTTATGCTGAAAGTGTTTGGGTCTCTCCAACCAAGTCAACTTGCAAGACAATGTTTTTGAGTTTGGAAGGTGGTGATAATGATGTTACAGAAGTTGTTCTTGAGTTTGAACAACTTCTATATGATGTACGTGAAGTATTTGGATGGTTTGTTTGGGCAAAACTTGCAAGGTGTGAGAGGTTCAAAGATTTGGACTTCAAAGCTGAAAATGGAGGTTTTTTGTGAATAATTCAGGTTTTTTGTGAGTGAAGGGATTTTGAGAGTTTGTCTATACAAAAGAACTTCCGGCCCTTTATCTTGCAAATGGCCTCTCTATTTATAGAGGAGGTTTGAGAGGATGAGAGAGTTTTTTTACAAGCTGTCAAAATTCTGGTTTACTTGAGATGAAATAACCAAGTTATGTGAAATTTGATGTCCCAATGCATGGTACAAAAGGGATCTGAAGTGGCTAGGATTTTTTAGGCATGTTGCGTATTGCTTTGACATTGTGTGTGCAAAAAAAATAGTTGAGAGGCTCAAGGAGAGCTGACTTTGTATAAAGCATGCTTTATGTGAATGGCAATGATGCCTTTGTGCCATAAATGGAATGATGCAATGAAAAATACTTGAATCACTTGAATAATGGTTCAGTCAATTATGTAAACATCTGATAATGGATAGATTTGCAAGTCAAAAGGCCTACAAAGTAAGATTATGCAGCATGGCATAATGATTTTGTTATATGTTCTTCAACAAAATGACTTGCAATTCAAGAATGGATGCCCAACTTCAGGCCCTTGAATATCCTAGCTCAAGTATGATAAATTCATGCTCTTGGATGTTTTGAAAATATTGAAACATCCTCTACAACTTTCATTTTGGTCATTTTGACAAAATCAACTTGGAACTATGTGAAAAAATGCCAAGAAGTTGGTATAAAATCCTGACCAAAATCTGTTGAAAATTTCTCTAAGTATTAGATAAAAATGTCATGACTTCATAGGCTTATATCTTCAAATCTAAGAGTTTTTTGGACATCGACCCTCTAAAAAAAGTTGTAGAATTCATCAAGATCTACAACTTTCATGTTGAAAGTTTCCTTCGAATCATTTTGCATCATGGTGAAAAATTGGTATGAAGTTATGAAATAAACATGTATAAAACACTTAGAAAAATTTCTAAGTCTTAAAAAGTTTTGACTTTTCAAATTGACTTTTAACTTTCTTGACTTCTTGATGATCAAGCTTGATATTCTTAAATGTCTTGATGAATTTTGATCTTTGAAACTTAATGTTGACCAAAAAGTCAAAGTTTGACTTTTCAGTGTACAATTGACTTTTTCACCAGTTGACCAAATTTCATCTATCAATCCACTAATCTTGAGAAATGTTTTGAGCCATGAAATTAGGTCAACATTTTTTATTTGAATCTTTGAGATTGTACTTTAAGCCATTAGATCATGTATTAGGTCAAAAAGTCAATGATCAGTCGTTCTTAGTCAAAACCCTAATTTGTGGTCTCAGTGTTTCAGAGGTGATTTTGTCTGATCAATTCTTGAGAATCCTTGAGCATTGGAGATCCTTTGTGATGAATGTCTTGAGAAAGAGAGGGAAAATTTTGGGGTAAAACACACGCATATCACCAAAATGTCACTTAGTCAATCATCATGCAATGTCACATATAATGTAATGAAACTTTCTTAGACTCATGCATGTGGTACCAAATCTTCACTGATAACACTGTCATCCTTTTCTCCAAAGATCCCCACCAACAAGATCGATTCCCGCTTAGAACCAGAGCACATCATAATTTACACTCAATCCACACTATGGGATTCAAGCCATCATTAGACTAGTTGTCCTAAAAACTTCACTGGACCAAGGTCATAAAAAATCATCAATGGGCTCAGCCCTAATATATGCCATGAATGCATGATGCGTAACATCTTAATAACAACATGACCACGACTAGTCAAAATGCACCATCATTCATAAAATCATTATAATATCATCACATCTCCACAAAGAATATCACTCCAAAATCCCCAGCTGAAGTCCTTTATTACATCACGATACCCATCTAACGATGCCAGTGCCTCGTACCCTCAAACACTCGTCTATGTCAATTTTTCCAAACACTCGCCTGTGTCGGTTTCTCCAAACACTCGTCTGTGTCAGTTTTCCAAACACTCGTATGTGTCAGTTTTCCAAACACTCCTCTATGTCAGTTTTCCAAACACTTGTCTGTGTGATTTTTCCAAACACTCGTCTATGTCAGTTTTCCAAACACTCGTCCGTGTCAATTATCCAAACACTCGTCTATGTCATCTTTTCAAACACTCTCTTGTGTCTATATGTCTCTCAAATCCCAGTAAAATCAGTACACTTGTTTGTTCCCATACCTTCAGTCATTGTGTCATAATCGATATTCTCACCTTCTTAGAATTGTAGGTTACCCGTAGGCCTAGTTTTTTGGTGGATCGCTCATAGGTCTCACCTTAGGATTGTTGGTTGGCATAGATCTAGCTTTCCTTGTAGGTCGCTCGTAGGCCTAGTTTTCTGGTAGATTTTTCGTAGGTATCACCTTAGGATTGTAGGTCCCTCGTAGATATAGATTTCCTTGTAGGTCTCCCGTAGGCCTAGCTATTTTGGTAGATAGCTCGTAGGTCTCACCTTAGGATCGTAGAACACACGTAGATCTAAATTTCCTTGTAGGTCGCCCGTAGTCCTAGCTGTCTTGGAGATTGCACGTAGGTCTCACCATTAGGATCGTAGGTCGCCTGTAGATCTAACTATCCTCGTAGATTTCCCATAGGCCTAACTCTCTCAGTAGATCGCTTGTAGGTCTCACCATTAGGATCGTAGGTCGCCCGCAGATCTAACTTTCCTTGTAGGTCGCCCGTAGGCCTAGTTCTATTGGTAGATCGCTCGTAGGTCTCACCATTAGGATCATAGGTCGTGCATAGATTTAACTTTCCTTTTAGATCTCTCGTAGGTCTCACTCTCACCTTAGGATTTTAGATCGCCCGTAGATCTGGATTTCCTCGGTAGATAGCTCGTAGGTCTCACCATTAGGATTGTAGGTTGCCCATAGATCTAGCTTTCCTTGTAGGTTGCCCGTAGGCCTAGCTCTCTCGGTAGATCGCTCGTAGGTCTCACCATTAGGATCATAGGTCGCACGTAGATCTAACTTTCCTTGTAGGTCGCTCGTAGGCCTATCTCTCTCGGTAGATCGCTAGTAGGTCTCACCATTAGGTACGTATGTCTCCTGTAGATCTAACTATCCTTGTAGATTTATTGTAGGTCTCACTCTCACCTTAGGATTTCAGATCGCCCGTAGATATGGATTTCCCCATTAGATCACCCGTAGGTATTTGTGATATGTTGGGAGAATTGACTTTTGGTTTTTCTTTTTATCGTAAATGTTGTGGATAGAAAGAGTCGCCACTGAATTTTCTTTTATCCAATAAAGGAAAGGGTGAAAAGAACAGGAAAGACCTTTTGATAATTTTCTGAGTTCGGGGGGTAGCTTATGAAAAGGGAAGGTGTTAACACCCTTTTCATCGTAGATATCTACGGGCTCTTAATCGCTAGCTCACTTTTGAAAAATGCTCTGTGTGTTTGAAAATATTTTGAAAATGCCTAAGTGCGGAAAATTTTGTAATGATTCTCGTATCATTGAGAATGTATACAAAATGTCTATTTTGAAAATATTTATCGGAAAAGTGTTGTTTTGTGAAAAATGTTTTAAAATATTCACGAGCAAGCGATTAAGAACTATCTATATACTCAAGAAGTCTTTGTTCTCTTCCTCATACTTTAAATAGCGCTACCCTACCGTTATTTAGTAGGAAGCCCTATCGTTGGATATGAGGGACAGGCATGGGTCATTGCACAGTCATAGAAGGCAACTTGTAGGGTGCTTTAGCAATTTATCGTAAGGGACTCATATCATTTTACCGAAGGCAGCATCGAAGGATCATCGAGGGACTACGATCTCTTAACCGAGGGTCTTTGCTAAAGCATCTCACGTTCAAGGGATATGGTTTTTTTAATCGAAGGCAACAAGTGGAATGACTCTAGAGGTGCGTGTATGAATATTGTTTTGATTCAGTTATTTTATCTTGAGGTTAGGTTTTCTAATGTTTAGTTTTAGATCTTGCCATACAATCCTATTAAACTAGCGGTAATAAGGAAAGAAGTAAAGGCAGAAATTAAATGTCCTACGCTATTACAATGCTTCGGGGAAGAGGGTACAAATTTATGAATGGGGATGATATAAGAAATAAACATCCAAGCTATAATTAAATCACACAATACAAGTCCAAACTATTAAATAATTATTTAAGTTAAAACTCTTCTCATTTGATAAAATTAATTAATAATTTAATTAATAGTGTCAAACAAAAATTATTTTAAAGTTAATAATTATTTAAAACATATTGATCCCTTTTTCATTTTAAATATAAGCTAAAAATATTAAATAAAGCCAAATAAGTAAAAATAATCAAATAATAGAAAGAGTTAGAAAATAAGTGAAACAGGGGGTATCATGAGTAATTCGGTACTGGGTTAAATCATTGGGGCCCAACGTCAAATTAAATTTTTAAAAAACTGGAGATATACTTAGTGGACTTCGTTGGGCTGAGTTGAGGCAAACAAGACAAGGCCCAAGACATTATTATATCATTCATCCAATCAAAAGAAAAGGGTGTGCAGATAGAGTTCGAGGATTGGGCTTGTTGAAATGGACGGATGAGCTTGGAGTAGTAGGATCCCTAAAAACACTAGGTAAAGCCATCCGCTTCATCTTTTATTCTCACGCTAGTTTTTTTTCATGAAAATTTCCTCTGTACAACCAAAACCGTGGATCATCTTTTTCTTCAACCGTAACAACAACAACAATAACAAAAAATTTCTTTTTCATCGCTCAAATAGTATTACCCTTCCTCTCACGAAAACTCTCCCCCTCTCTCAATAACTTCCTCTGTTCATCTTATATCGGAAAGCCTTTGATGAGGTTTCGAGGTGAATTTCACTCTTTCTTCTTCTACTGCATGAAATCGATTTGGTTGTATGCTGTTTTTGTTTGGCGCTAGAAATTATGGAGATTTCTATCTATTGTTCTTCTTTTGAGATAAGTTTTTTGGTCTCTTGTTTTCTGTAAAATTTTGTGTGTTTTTCGGATTTGTATGCAGTGAGTATGAGGTGGATTAAGAGTGGCTAAATGGTGATTTAAAGTTACTGAGTTGGTGAAGGTTGTGGTTCGAAAATGAGAGGTTTTGGTGATACTGTAATTTGTTTGATGGATGTCAACGGTGAGGGTTATGGCTTAAGGTTGGCTTAAGGTTGTGAGTATTTTTTCTAACACTTTTGGTTGGCTGTTTTGTAGCTTTTGGATGCGGGTTATGTTTTTCTGAATTTGTGTAATGTTTTGGACTGTAGTTGACATCTTTTCTTCAACTGTTTTTTGCAGGTTGTTTTGTAGCAGAGTTTTGTAGGTTTGGGCAGGGTATTTTGGACATCAATATGCAGTGGATAGTAGGGTGTTTTGGGGCTGTTATGATGCAATGTTTTTTGCATTGCTTGAAGATAAAGCCTTAGGCATAGGAACCTAAATTATTTCTTTTGTAATTATAACTTGAAACTTGGAGAAACATGAATTGAATTGAATTTTTCATGAAGCCTATTTTTTTTTTTTGTGTTTTTGTAACATTTAAACATCTTGTGAACCTTTAGAATTCTTGAGTAATGACACAAAACTTCTTTGTAATGGTGAAGCTTGTATGAAATCTTGTTGAAAGTCTCTCGAATTGTTTGAAAGATCATGAATGGATATTGTAATATTGCCTATGAAACCATTTTATATTCAATCCAAATCGAATTCCAGTTGAAGCAATCTTGTCATACAATCTTGGCTTGATATATCAAAAGACAAATGGATTCCAAACTTGCACAAACCATGATTCCCTCCTTATTACTCAAAAATCTCGAATTAAGGCATCATTTGAATCGTTAAATCAAATATTTAATTCATAGTAACCAATGTTCAAAGACAAGTGACAAACAAAATCGAAGGATTCCCGAACTCATCATCTTGTATTAATAAAACAATTATGACATAAATTACAAGTTAGGAACATTGTAAATCAATAAATGACCTAAAATGATTCAAGTAACTTTCAAAGCATAATTTGTCCTTGATCCTTGAAGAAAACTCGTAGACGACATATTTTATGTCAGTGCGCAGAAAGAATCGCCTCAAAAATATTAAAAATCGAGGAAGTTATGATCCATGGATGTTGGGCCCAACTATTTTGAGATTAGGTAAAAATTCTCAAAATGACCTCTAAAATATTCGAAATTTTGGTGATCCTCCACACATAATTAGCTCTTGACTTGTAAAGAGAATTTAGAGATGACGTCAAGGAGAGCATACACAAAGATAACCACTCAAAAATATTGAATAATGAAGAAGTTATGATCGTTTGAACTTAATCTTGAAAATGTTGACTTTTGGTCGAAGTGCTTTGAATCGACTTGCAAATTTGATCTTTCCTCGCATTCCTAAACATATTGATGCACATATGCGCCAATGATGAATGAAATCTTGAATGTGATTTTGGTTAAAGGCTAAAATTTTGATGAAGCAGTCTTTGAGAATTTGTGATTCACCATACTTGAGGACTTGAGGTATCCAAGTCCCTAATTGAGGCGCAACATCTAACGCTCTTGATTCAGACCTGTCTCTGCACACGAAAACCAAAGAAACAAAAACATACAACCATGTGCTTGATTAAAAGTTAGTGATGCATAAGATACAATGTTCACAACAATTGATAATCTATGCATAAGAAATGCTCGAAGATGAGCGAATTAAAAATCAACTGTATCCCGTGACCATGATGCTTTATGAAAAATGCAAATGAAGGTGGGATCTTAGGTCAAAATTTTGGGTATGACACCCTCAAAACCCTAGCTTCAAAATCTAATTATCAGAAGAAATAAAGAATCAACCTTTATTTAATAAAGAAGCCTATAACAAACTGAAACCCTAATTCATTGCAAACACTACTTCTTGATCTCATGCCTTATTGAATGAATGAATTTTATGAAAATGGCCTAGTGAAAATGATGTATATAAAATTCAAAGCCTAATCCAGATAAAAGTAGAATTAGGAGGGAAAATTTTGGGGTGCAACAACTGCCCTTGTTCAATCTTCTTAAACTTGAAGAGTTAGATTGGCATGTTCACCATTCGTGACTTGAAGGTAGAAGATGATTGAACACTTAAGTGCCTAGGAATTTGCACTAGCATGTGCGCGAAGTAACACTGTTGGTTGATTATACCAGAAATGGGCTTAAAGATGCCATTTGCAGAGGTGACAGTGAGTCGTCAGAGATGGGATTATAGATGCCATCCAAAGGTAACCGTTGATAGGAGTATCAGAATGAGTCTATGCTCGAATGTATCTGAAAAATGTTTTCCAGAATGAACCTCTGGGAGAAGTGTTTAAGTAGATGCTTGTCATGTAGATATTCACCCCGTCCTGTTTCAGGAATTAATCTCTAACCTGGTCACACAGATAGTTTCCCCGTATTGTTTCGAGAATTAATCTTGGACCTATTTATGTAGATAGTCGCCCCGTCCTATTTTAGGAATTGATCTACAATTTGTTTTTCACAGATAATTTCCCTGTCCTGTTTTGGGTATTAATCTGTGGTTGGTCATCTAGATAGTTGCCCCGTCTTGTTTCAGGAATTAACCTGGAACCTGCTTTTTGTTGGCCGTAGAGATGGTTGTCCCGTCTTGTTTCAGGAGTTAATCTCTGACCTGGTCACATAGAGAGTTTCCCCGTCTTGTTTCTGGAATTAATCTTGGACCCATTTGAGAATTGTTGATGATATTCGTCTGTTTGTGAACTTTACTTGAAAAGATAAAGAGTTAGTTGCATGCAATGCCATGATGTATGAAATAAGTTGCATAATGATGTTCTCAAAGTAAATGAGAGTGTTCTATATGCGTTTCGTATGCATATGCTATGATATTTTTAAATGATGTATGATTGTGAAATGTCGTTGAAGCGTATTGGTAGCTTTGTATAACGTCTCTGATTGGGGAAAATAAATCTCTGATTGTGCTGGGGGTGAATAATATGTGTAATATTCAAAGTCATCTAGAATGTTACCACTGGGGACTCCTATTCTCTGTTTGAGGAAACTCCGCTGGAGAACGTTGATTCCTGTTTGGGGAGAAGAGTTCAAGAACATTGGTCGTTCACCTCTCTACTGGGGAATTTAATTCTTATATACCCTGATTGGGGATAAAAGAGATGGATAACTTTATGAGGTGCTGTTTGATCGAGTTTCTAATAAGGATGGAGACTCTTATGGGGAGGATAAGGTTAAGCGATATTAAGTTTGGTTCAAAATTCAGTAGCAACCCTCTGAGGATAATGGTTCAGACTGTTCTTTTCTAGAGATGGAAATCTTGTCAGTATTTAGAGAAATAGACTAAGACTGGGGAGACGGAAATTTACTAGGGAAATAAACCCTAAACTGGACGGAGAAATATTCTGCTGAGGAAATACTCTTGCTGAGGAAATGAGCTCTGCTGGAGAAAAGAAATCTACATGGGCTTTTACAGTTTTTGAGGAATAAACTCAGCATGGGAAGAGAATTTCCATAAACTGTACTAATGTCATAATCTCCGATGGGGACTGGAATTCCGTTAGGTTGGCGACATTACCGGGAAGAAGATCATATTCCTTTATCCTCTAGGGTGATTTGGTGGTGAGTACGATTAGGTTAATTCAGCCTCGCCAGGAATGTATCTTTGTTGAAAATGAGTTTGTGAAGATGACTCTGTGGGGATAATCCTGTGAGAATCTTTCTGTGGGGATACATGGACGACTTGAACATTATCCCTGAGCAAATGCTTATTCCTGTTCTTATGCACGTATTTGTTTAACAGTTAATCATATTCATATGTATATGTTCATTCAATTTTAGTCATTGGACGTTTTTTTGCAAACAAAACAGAAAAGGTAAAACAAAAAGTTTGAATTTTGAAATTTGCATTTCTATTGATAGTTTGCCCATCAACAGGCGGTTTTGTGCAAAGCGACAAAAATCCCAATAAAAAGAAATCATCGTGAAATGAAAATAGTACAAAGTGAAAACGAGATAATAGCAATGCGGGAATAATCTCATTGGGCTCCAACCCTGCTATTGCCCCTATGTTTTGAAGCATTTCATGCCTCACTGTTGGAAGAAAGTGATTGAATTGATCTGTACCATTTGAACTTGACGTTGGTAATAAAGCTTGCTGTAAGTGATCCAATGGGACATGGTCATACGCTTTAATCCCTAATTTTTGCCTGGACCGCCCTTTTGGGTTTTTAGTCCACCAGGATACCCTTTTTTTCCCATGCCGCCTTTTCAGGTTTTCGACTTGCCGGGTGTACAATATATATAAATATATCTCCCTAATTTTTTCCCGAACCCTTTTGGTTCGCCGGGATGCCCTTATTTTTGCCTAGGCCAGTCAACCTAGCAGGTCGTTTTCATGTGTAATATCTTCTGACTATGTCCGCGTTGACAGGGTGAGGAAATCTTCACCGTCCATGGTGGTAAGTATCATAGCGCTGCCCGAAAACATCTTCTTAATTACAAATGGACCTTCGTAGGTGGGAGTGCATTTTCCCCTGGGATCACTTTATGGTAGAATGATGCGCTTTATTACCAAGTCACAAGCCTGATATACTTGATGTTTGATCTTCTTATTGAAGGCTTTGATCATACACTTCTGATACATCTAACTATGACAAACAGCCGCAAGCCTTTTCTCTTCAATTAAATTCAACTGATCTAGCCTAGTTTGAATCCACTCGTCTTCGTCCAAATCTGCATACTTCATGATTCTCAGAGAAGGAATCAGAGCTTCGACAAGTAGAAAAGCTTCCATACCATATACTAGAGACAACGGGGTTTCCCCAATTGAAGTTTGTACTGAAGTGTGATATCCATGAAGAGAAAATGGTAGCATCTCGTGCCAGTCTTTGTAGGTCACAACCATCTTCTGTATAATATTCTTAATATTCTTGTTGGCGGCTTCCACTGCGCTGTTGTACCCCAAAATTTACCCTCTCTTTTCTCAAGACATTTTATCACAAGGATTTTCAAAAAGCTCAAATTTGCACAAGTACAAAATAGACAAAAAAGGGCAAAGCAGAAAAATTGATTTTTCTTGACAAAATTGAAGAAAAACAAGCTTGCTTCGAATCATACTAGTTTCGATTGGGCATCTAGGCTCCCTTCGAGCAAGTTTGATTCATCCTTCGATTGAACATTTGGGCCTCCTTCAATACAAGCTTTGATTTACATCCTCTTATTGAGCATTTGCCTTCTTCGAGTGAGCTTTGGTCCTCACGCTTCGATTGGACATTTGGGCCTCCTTTGATGCGGGCTTTGATTTACATTCCTCGATTGAGCATATGGCTTCTTTGATCAAGATTTGGTCCATAAGTTTCATTTAGGCATTTGACCTCCTGCAGGTTTGCTTTGATACACTAAAATGACTCCTGCCTGCAAGCTTCGATTTCACCATTAGCCCCTCACTTGTTTGCCTTAGATTCACAAGTTTTCGATTGGATGAATGGCTATCTTCCTGTGACTTTCGATTTCATCTTCATGTTTTCTTCGAATGCGCCTTCATATCACCTTCGAATCCATCTGCAAACCCTTCAATACGGCACAATATTGCATTATGACACACAACTTAGTGGCCCATTCGAAGGACTTGCCATAGTTGGGGAATGATTGTTTTTACTTACTTTGGAGTCTGGTCGAAGGTTTGGGCCTAAGTGATTAAAAGCAAGAGGAGTCAAAATGGCATATTCAGCTGAAGAGGGACATTCGAAGATCACACAATCGGTCCATTCGAAGGACACACAACTGGTGGAAACGAATGTTGCTTTGTTGAGTCTGGTCGAAGGTTATGAAAAATGGAGGATTCGACTCAAAAGATCAAGTTGAACATTAGACCCATAGACTAGGCTACGTGTCTCCCCTTTTCAGGCCTCAAACCTGTGGCCTTCAGACCCCAATCTAAAGACACAACATGCTGGCCTCCAGGCCCCAATTGAAAGTCATGCCTTCGCCCCTTTTCAGGCCAGATCAAAGAGAGCCAGAAAGTGCAGAATTGAAGGGTTTGCTGACCTAAATCGAAAGATCCATTTTTCTTCCTTTTAGCTTATTTTTGCCCTTATATTTTCATGCAATTCAATATGGTTGTAATAGTGTAGGATTTTAACTTTTTGCACTTTTAACTTTGTACGAAATGTTAGTAATTAGGGTGTATGGCAAGATAAAATCAACAAGTAGACCACCCTGATGAAAAGACAAAAATGCATGCAATCAAACACGCTTTTCACACATGCACCTCTAGGATTAACTCCACTTGTTGCCTTATGAAAAAATAGTCATGTTATGCATGTGAGACGTCTTAGCAAAAAACAATAAAAAATACAAGATCATAGTCCCCCGATGACGCTTCAAATGTTACCTTACAAATGATCTTAGTCCCTCAAAAGAAATGATAAGATATCTCACAACATTGCTATCATGACTATACGATGACCCACGCGCGTCCCTTTTACATCCAAAGATAAGGCTTCTTACCGATCAATGGTAAGATAGCAATATCAAAGGAAGAGAGGAGTGAACAAAAGACTTTTGAGTAAGGTAGAATATTCCTAGTTGCTTGCTCATCTTCAAAATTCAAACACTTTTTCAAATACACCAACACTTTCCATTGAAATATTTTCAAAAGTTTAACACTTTGTATACATTTATAAAGACGAGAATCATTACAAAGTTTGCCTAAATGAAGGCGCTTTTCAAAAATACTTCCAAAAACCACCACAAAGCACACTTTCAAACAAAAGAAATGATCTAGCAAGCAACTAAGAGCCCATAGATAACTATGGATGAAAAGGGTGCTAACACCTTCCCTTTTCATAATCTACCCCCCGAACTCAAGAAAATAATCTCAAAAGTATTTCCCGTTCTTTTCACCCTTTCCTTCATTATATAAAAGAAAAGTCGATGGCGACTCTTGCTATCCGTAACAATTGCGATCAAACGCAAAACACCCAAGTCAGTTCTCCCACCATATTACATGCGCCATTCATCTTTGGTCGATACAGAGAAGAGTTGTGGTTCTTGATCTTGAACTGCATGGAGAGTTCAATGATCATAGTGTTGTTGAGATTAGTACCATTGTCTGTAATGATTCTCTCAGGGATACCATACCGACAGATAAGGTTATGCTTGATGAACCGGGCCATGACATTCTTGGTAACAGAGGCAAACGATGTTGCTTCAACCCACTTTGTAAAGTAATCGATGGTGACGAGGATAAAGCAATGTCCGTTAGAGGCAGTGGGTTTGATCTCTCCAATCATGTCAATTCCCCACATTGCGAACGGCCAAAGAGAAGTCAAAATATTCAGAGGTATTGGAGGCACATGTACTTTATCAGCATAGATTTGGCATTTGTGACACGTTCTGAAGTGGTGATGGTAATCGGTTTCCATGGTCGACCAATAGTAACCCGCTCTCAGGATTTTCTTAGCCATAATATATCCACTGGAATGAGTACTGGAAATACCTTCGTGCATATCTTCCATAATCTGTTCTACTTCTTTCTTGTCCATGCAATGAAGCAGAGTTGAACCATGATTGCGTTTGTATAAAATTATGTTACTCAGGAAGAACTTAGCTGAGAACCTCCGTAGGAATTTCTTGTCATTGATAGATGCCCCTTCTGGGTACTCTTGAGCCTCAAGGTATTTTTTCACTTCATGAAACCAAGGCTTTAATTCTACTCCGTCAGTTTCAATTTCATAGTAGTGTGCCGGTTCATCTAATCTTTTGATGGTAATTATGGGAGCCTCATTATCCCATCCGACCTTGAACATGGATGACATTGTAGCCAATGCGTCTGCCAACTAGTTCTCTTCTCTTGGGATGTTCTCAAAAGTGATCTCCTCGAAGAATGGGATTAAGGTCAGCACATGCTCTCGGTATGGAATGAGATTTGGGTGTTTTGTATCCTATTCTCCCTTAACCTAACTGATTACCAAAGTTGAATCCCCATATACTCTCAAGAATTTGAATCTCATTTCAATATCAACTTTAATACCCATGATGCACGCTTCGTAATCAACCATATTATTGGTGTAGTCAAAGAAAAGTCTAGTAGTGAAAGGCGTATGGAAACCCTGAGGAGAGATGACTATGGTGCCAATTCTATTTCCAGGTGTATTAGAAGCTCTATCGAAAACCATAGTCCATCGAGATCCTGACTCAGGTCCTTCATACGGTCCAGGTTCGTCACAATCTGTTACTAGCATAATATTCTCGTCCAGGAATTCAAAATCCATAGAATGATAGTCGTCTACAACTTGATGTGCCAAATGATCTTCCATTACACTTCCTTTGATTTCCTTTTGAATGGTGTACTGAATATCATATTCCGTTAGGACCATTTGCCATCGGGCTATTCTTCTGGAGAGAGTTGGCTTCTCAAATATGTATTTGATGGGATCCATTTTAGATATCAATAAAGTAGTATGAGTCAACATATAATATTTTATTCGGCGAGCAGCCCATGCCAAAGCGCAACAAGTTTTCTCGAGCAATGAATATCTTGTTTCACAGTCGCCAAACTTTTTGCTAAGGTAGTGTATTGCATGCTCTTTTCGACCATACTCGTCATGTTGCCCTAGTACACACCCCATTGAATTCTCTAGCACTGTTAGGTATATGATTAGAGGTCTCCCTTTAACCGGTGGCATCAGAATCAGAGGTTCTTGTAAGTACTCCTTGATTTTATTAAAGGCTATTTGACAGTCGTCGTTCCACTTTACTAGATCTTTGTTCAGCAGCTTGAAGATTGGCTCACAGGTAGTAGTCAAATGAGAAATGAATCGGGAAATGTAATTCAGTCGTCCTAAGAAACCTCTGACTTCCTTCTAGTACAGGGAGCCGAAATTTCTTGAATAACTTTAAATTTTATGGGATCAACTTCAATACCTTTACCACTGACGATGAAACCTAGGATTTTTCCAGACCTCACCCCAAAGGTGCATTTGTATCGATTCAACCTCATCTTGTATTCCTTTAATCTTTCAAATAATTTATGAAGATGATCAAGATGTTCTTCTTCAGTCTGTGATCTGGCTATCATATCGTTGATGTAGACCTCTATCTCATGATGAATCATGTCATGAACTAATGTTACCATGGCACATTGGTAAGTTTCCCCGACGTTCTTCAACCCAAAAGGCATAACCTTATAGCAGAAAGCGCCCCACTGTATGACAAAATTTGTTTTCTCCATGTCTTCGGGTGCCATCTTGATCTGATTATACCATGAGAAACCATCCATGAAAGAGAATACTTTGTGTTGAGCGGTGTTGTCGACCAAAACATCAATATATGGAAGTGGGAAGTCATCTTTGGGGCTTGCCCTGTTCAGATCCCTGTAGTCTACACACATATGCACCTTGCCGTCTTTCTTTGGTACCGGAACAACATTTGCAACCCATTAAGGATATGACATCACTTCTAAGAAACCTGCATTGAATTGTTTCATAACATCAGCCTTGATATTCTCTGACATCTCGGGACGCATGCGACGAACTTTCTGTTTAATCAGATAAAAACCCTCTTTCATTGGCAGACGATGAACCACAATATCAGTGTCGAGCCCTGGCATGTCTTCGTACAACCAAGAGAAGACCTCAACATAGTCATATAACATCTGAATTAACCCATTCTTGTCACTGCTTTCTAAGTTGGCGCCAATCTTGACATCTTTTCTGTCTGTCTTAGAACCCAAATTTACAACCTCGACCGGCTTTTCGTGCGGTTGGATATCCTTTTCTTCTTGTATTAAGAGTCTAACAAGTTCTCCAGGTATTTCACAATCTTCCCCACTTTTGTCCTTGACTTGGTAGATCGGATTTTCAAAGTCATACACGGCAATAGTAGAATCGTTATCAACGAGATCCAGAGTGGACGTGGATCTGCAATGTAGTGCGTGGGTATGTGTAAGAACACATAGCTATTCGAAAGTGAAATAAACTAAAATAAAGATAGAGAGCGCAAAATTTGAATTCAAAAGTTCCATAGTTTCTATTAAATGAAAATATGACATATGAAATGACAACCCTTAACAAATGAACCATTGTGCCCCGGGAAAGACACAAGGTTTAAAGTCATTGTTTTAAAATAAATTACATAAACAAACTTCTTAAAGAAATAAAATAGAAATAGCTATTACTCATGACTAAAGGAGATAGAGATAATGTCTTCCGCCTTCCAATTGCTGAGCCCGTTGCTAGTGGTAGGAAAGATCCAACTATCGAAGTCACAATAACTGTCAACGTCTTCTATAGAATTGACTCTATTATAGCTGATACGGAATGGAGGTCTTCCAGCCCGAGCACGACAAATAACCTTTTAAGCTTTTGCAGTAAAGCCCAAACCAAAATTATCAGATTTATAGGGGATATCAAGAAGCTGACCCCAAATAGTGCAACCACCTTCTTCTATAGTAGCTTTGGTATCTTTCAAGGAAGACATCTTGCGCGGAACCCTGGTAGTCTTTGGAATGGAAGAAGCATATTTAATAGCAGCAGGGGAAATCACTTCAAAATTTTTGCAGGGAGTCTCGATGAATTCCCCGTCCATCTCCATTTATCAGGATGAATTTAGGTGGCTGACCATATACTCCTCTTCTTAACAAACAATAACAACCTTTCCTTTTACAGGATACTTTAATTTCTGGTGCAAAATGGAGGTAACATCTCCTGCCCCATGGATCCGTGGCATCCTAATATACAATAATAAGTTGGCCAGATGTCCATTACATAGAAGGTGGATTCAAAGATCTGTGAACCCACTTTGATAGGAATATCCACTTCTCCATGTACCATTCTTTTGGAACCACCAAAGGCTCTAACTATAATGTCACTGGGTTTCAGCATAACCCCTTCACAATCGAGTCCGTCAAGAGCGCCCTTTGGCAGAACATTCAGAGAAGAGCCAATATCAACTAACACATGAGCCAACATAGTGCCCTTGCATTCAATGGAGACATACATAGCCCTATTATGATTTCTCCTCTCCAGAGTCAGGTCAGCATCAGAGAAGCCTAATCCATTATCAATTGTTTAAACTAGCCACATAACTTCCAAATTGATCAGCCGAAATCTCTTGCAGTACGTGAGCAGTCTTCAAGAATTTTACTAAAGCCCGTGCATGGGCTTCATAACATAGCAATAAAGATAACATGGAGATTTTGGATGGGGTCTGTCCCAGTTGTTCAGTAATTTTATAGTCACTTTTGCGAATGATCTTCAAAACCTCTTCTACCTCTTGTCCAGAGGTGTCATTGACCGTGGTTTCTTTAGGTGCCTCCTTCTTGGTAGGCTCTATCATTGGCTCTTTACCCCAAGCCTAGGTATTTGACTTGGTAACTGTGACCTGAACAGGTGTAGCAACATTTTTCGGAGAGATTACCGGGGAGAAAATTCTTTCGCTTCTAGTAACTTTGCTAGTTCTTGCAATATTGTCAACATTGGGATCATCATCTTCAGCATCTTCATCAAACAATTCTTGTTTGACGCCATGGTAGTAGACATCGGATCCATAGTTCCACAGAATAGCCTTTTCCGAGGAATATGAGATGGGTCCAAGTGTTGTAATGATCAAGGGAGCAACTTTTGGATTGGCGGTAATCCTTACAGGACCATTGGAAGTGATCCTTACAGGAGTACCAGATACAACATACAAATCTTAGCATAAATTCTCAGCGTACAAAACTTTATCTATCAAAATTATGTGTTCTTCCTTCATGCGTTTTACGCCTTCCTTCAGTAACCCACAACCTTTGGGTTGGACTGCAAATCAATAACATTCTTTAACACAGCCTGGAAATAAACCGACCTGTAACAGATTCTTTTTAATTGTTGAGAGGGGAGTAACTACATCACCTACAGTGGTAACATATAGAATGTCTTTAATAGCACTTATGCCTTTGTCATGCTTCAACATAGGTGCAGTAATCATGTTTGGAGTCTCCGGAGGATCGAACTCGATTTCCTTGTTATCAATCATGTCCTGAATCTTATTTTTCAGAGCCCAACAGTTATTTGTGTCGTGCCCAGGACTGTTAGAATAATAGGCACACTTCACATTTGGATTGTACTTAGGAGAGGATGTCTTGGGATTTGGAGAAGGATCCCACAGTGTTATCATTTCTACTTTCAACAGATGTTGTAATGCCTGAGACAATGGCATACTAATCCTGGTGAACTGTCTTCTCGAGGCGTCTGATCTATGCTGATTGCCCTGTTGTTGTTGTTGAACAATTGTTGGATTAGAGATCAACACTGCTCCCAGACTGATGGCGGTCATTTTTACTATGGCTCTTTTGGCTATAGACAATATTGGTTTCTTTTTTACCACCGAACGGCTTCTTCACAGCATTAGAAGTCACAGCCATTGGAATCTTCCCACTCTTAATACCACTTTCAACTCTTTCTCCTGTTAGTATTAACTCAGTAAAACCAGCTGAAGAACACCCAATTATCAAATCAAAGAATGGGCCTGTTAAAGTACCCATGAATATATCAACTAATTCCCGGTCAGACAAGGGAGGTTGGACCCTTCCAACTAAGTCTTTCCACTTCTGGGCATACTCCTTGAACCCTTCGTTCGAGCCCATGGACATGTTTTGCAATTGTACACGAGTTTGTGCAAGCTCAACATTATATTGATACTGCTTGTAAAAAGTAGCAGCCAAGTTTTACCATGTGTGAATGTTGGTTCCTTCCAGCTGATAGAACCATTCAAGTTGAGTGCCAGACAAACGTTCTTGAAAGAAATGGACCCATAATTTCCTATCAACAATATGAGGTTGGATCTTTCGAACATATGACCTCAGATGAAGTTTGGGACTAGAGACCCCATCATATTTAACAATGATATGGACCTTGAATTTGTGAGGGATGACCACCCCTGGGATCATACCTAGTTCTCCAAAATCTAATCCAGGCACTTTCTGGCTTTCCATAGCTTTGAGACGGTCTTCTAACTGCTTGTACTTGTTATCTGTAGAAGGGTATTGTTCGTCGAAGTAGTCTTTACCTTCAGGAATATTCTCATAACCTTGGTTATTTCTACCTTCACCCATGACACTTCTACCATCCTCCTCTTGGTTGTCGTCTTCCTCAGAGGAAACATCATCCACTTGAACCAGTTGAGTAGGACCTTTGACTCTTCTCCCTATATCAAGGATGACAACCGGCTTTCTAGTCTTCTTCTTCTTGGAGAGAAGCGCCATTATATCCTGTTTCCCCTTGGCTAGGTTCAAGAGAGTCTCTTGAAATTGTGCATGTTGATCTTGGATTTTCTTAACGGTCTATTCGAGGGACATCTTATACTGAAGTAAACAGTAAGTAGATGAGAAAACATATATGAAAAATCTGTTATGTAATGATGCATGATATGTAAATGCAATGTTTTCAAGGACCTTAGGAGATTTAAATTTGCTAGCCAAGAGGAAAAAGAAACAAAGATTTCATTAATAAGTTCAAAGTTACAATTTCCTATTAGGCTTTCAATATAAACAAAAGGGTCTCAAAGAGACAACAATATGAACTTCTAAAACCTAAGACTCAAGTCTCCTACACACGCTTCCTCTTTGTGTTGATGTACGCATTAAGGCTTTTCTCCTCATGAAGTTTCTTTGTGAGCTCTAACACTTTCTTTTCACTTGCATTGAATTGAGTTTCAAAGGTGTCCTGTTCTTCCTTGAGTTGAATCCAGGACTTCTGCAATTCTTCAAGGTCAGTGGGCATATCTGGATGGAGAATGGTGCGAGAAACGTCTCCTTTGCTAACAGGCTCTATGATCACTGGTAGAATAGATGGATATGGAATCATGAGGTTTTGTGCGCGAGGTCGTACCCATTTTGAGTTAGGGCTCCAGAGGGATGGAGTTCTTCTATCCTAAATCCTTACTATCAATTTTGCTTACCATGCCCCAAACGTGTATAAATCTCTGACGATAACCTTGAGGATCATTTTCATAATTGAACACAAACCCTGTATAAGTGTGTCATGAGGACCATCTCTTCGAGCATAACCAAATTGACGTAGAGCCAGAGAAGGGTTGTAAGTAATACCTCCCCTGATGCCAAGGAGTGGAACATTAGGGAATTCTCCATAGCGGTCAATGATAGTGATATCCTCATGAGATCAGGAATACCAGTAGATGTCTGTATGAGAAAGTGACATTATTCTTCGCGACCACGTCAAACCTTGTTCATTCTTTATTACTAATCAGGGAAGGTGCGAAATAAACCACCTGAATAGCAGAGGTATGCAACACATAAGAGTCCCTCGTTTCCTTATAGTACGAGTGTGAAGAGAATGCAAAATATCTCTAATTAAATTAGGCACAGGGTTATGAGTGAGAAATATTTTCACAGTATTCACATCTATGAGTTGGTCTGGATTATGGAATATTACCAACCCATAGATTTGCAAAGCCAAAATTTCTTTGAAAGCCTGGAAACTCATAGCATCCAGAAACAATTCAGCTTTCTCCATCAGAAATTTAGCCAGAAAACCTTTGACTCCACTTCTCGTTTCCCAATTAGATACAATGTCAGGCCGCTTAAGATGTAAGGCTGCTGAAATATCTTCTAGTTTTGGAGCTTCCTCTAAAGCGGTGAAAGGTGTCTGATCAAGAACAGGTACCCTCAGTAATCGAGTGAACTCCTCCATTGTGGGTACCAACTGATAATCTGGAAATGTGAAGCAGTGATGTACAGGGTCAAAAAATTGGAATAAAACACTCATCATGTCTTCGTCAAAACTTGGGGTAACCAGACTGAGTACTTGTCCATGCCTTTTGATGAATGGAGAACTTTCAGGGGAACCCTTGAGACTAACTGTTTAAGCTACGGAGGCACCCTTACAAAGTTGATCCGGATAGTGTTTCTGCATGCGGGGGCCATAGCATGCAAAACAGAACAAAGTTAAATCTGTTGGTCCTTGAAATGGTTAGTGAAAATGATATGGTATGATGTCATGATGTTATGATGTCAAGTTCGAACTTTTAATCATACACAAACAAAAAAAAGGCCTTAGGTTTAAGCTTGCATGGAGTTTGTAGGTAAGTACCCTCTTGAGTTTTAGTTGGCTCAACCCGTCCTAAGAAAGGTAACTGGGTTCTAGGAGCCTCAATATCATTGATCTTTCTCCCAGGCATTGTTTCAGCACAAGCATTTGATTTGCAACCGAAATATCTCGAGAGTCTGATCTTAATGAGTGTAGTATCGAGTATCAACCAACTTCAGTATGCACCAAAGCCGGCTATCTCACTACTTTCTAATGGATAAGTTGTGTCAACTAAGGTTCTACGGTCAATTAGTGCTTTATGACACCCCGCGGCAGCCCAACATTCTCTTTGACTTAACTCAAGGGATACCGGTGTAGCGGTAGAAATGTTTAAGACTAAGCCATTGGATTGACTAGACTTATATAGATCAAAATAAAAATCTCCACCGTGCTTTATTGTTTCCAAAGGAATGGGAAAAGAGCGAATAACCCAAAAGAGGGGGGAAAGATTCAAGGTAAGGGGGTTGGTTATGCAAAGGGAAGGTATTAGCACCCTAAACATCTACGGTACTCCGCAGGAACCTCTTTGTAAAATCTGTATATTTTGGCTATAGAAATGTTTTATAAAAAAATAGATGGTGAAGGTGAGAAAAGAAATATTTTTAAAATTTTTGCACCCGCCGCGGTTGCGAATCTTTAGTGCCTACGTACCACCTTTCGTGCAACAGGGGATCAGGGTACACGTAGTTCCTCTTTTAAATATTTTAAAACACAAGTGTGTTGGTTGATTTTAAGAGATAAGACATCATCGTCATTATCCGTGTAGAAAACATACTTACTATCCACAATCATGAGAAAGGAGAATTTGCATCATCTCAAAGTAGAGGATATGGCTTGGATTTTAAAATCAACAATGCCTCACTCAACACCCAAGTGGAAAATATCTCTCTTCACTATATATTATAGAAGTATAGTTGTTTGCATCACTACAAGGATTGACAAGAGTCTACTCTTTTGAGAAAGATTTTAAAATAAGAAAGCCAAAGTGGTAAAAAATGATTTGAAATGAGATTGATTGAATTTTAGTCTTCTCACAAAAAAAAAGTCAAAGTATTATTAAGTTTATTGAAGTTTATTTATGAAAATGTTTGAAAATGAATGGACCTAAGTCCATGTTTATTATGAAAGTTGTTCAAGTTTAAAACAAGAAGAGTTTTCAAAATGAGGGAGAAGATTTTTGAAATTAAAGAAGATTGCAGGAGAAGAAGAGGTTATCCTAAAGCATAAGGTAAAAGCTATGGATAAGAACCATCTAACCAACAAAAAGCCAATACTTGATATTATGAGCCAAGATAGAATTTCAATTCTTTGGATTGAAACCAAGCAAGCAAAGATACTAGACCTCTTGAGAGAACCAAACTTCAAGTGTATTAAGTCTTCAAAAAAATTGGGCAGAGTAACGGCTGTATACGGGTGAATTCTAGATTACAAACAAAGAGTGTAATCATAATAACCTACACACAAAACAAACAAACAACCCAATACCTTGAGGTAAACCTCAAGAGCTCCAGACAAAATAATCAAATAAGGTCACAAGGTCTCAAATCATAGGCCAAGGTTTCTAATCCTAAGTCCAAAAACTCCAATACTCCATAATGCCAAGGATAGTAACCAAATAGTCCAAGTATCATTAAAGATTTTTTAGGGTTTATGTTGATTATTAGGTGTTTTGAAAAAGAAAGGTAAAGCTCAAGTGAGCAAAAAAAGAAGACAAGAAAGTAAATACTCAAATGAGCAAAGATGAAAATGGCATAAAATGTAAATGCTAAAAGTAAATAGTGCATAAAAATAAAGAGGCATATAATAAAAATAAAGGATAAAGTCAATTATTAGTGATTAGTGGTTAGTTGGATGATCATCTTGAAACTTGCATTTGGAACTCATTAGAGGATTGATAGAACCAAATCCTCCACACAACAAGTTACATTTGATTTTTGTCAAGTATATCATCCATTTGGAATCCTCATAAGTACCATTTAATGATCAACGATGTTTAAGTGATCCGCATTGACCAAAGATATTTTAGATCGATTAGAGGATTGGTAGAACCAAAGCCTCTACACAATGAATCTCAAGGTTATTGGATCAAAGAGATCAAATTAACATACTTGGGCTTGCAAACATAAGTTTGGGCCAAGAATGATCATTTATTCGAATCGGGACAAAATTTAGCGCTATGTTAAGCAATCATAAGTGGACTTATATAGAAGTCACACCTATTTTGAGGCCGGACAATAGCAGTCTATGCATCATTTGTTTTGAGACATGATATAGAGATCATGCTCCAATAACACTTAGTGCAATAAGAAAAGGGATGAGATGAAGAGGGCTGGGAGAGAATATACAAACAACTTTTGAATTAAACTTAATCAAACTGTTATTAAAATCATTCATCCATTTTTGTGGAGTTAGACTCAACATTATGGATCCAATGATGTTAATAAAGTTCATGATCAAAAATTTAACCAAAGATTAGCCAGAAAATAGTCACAAAATAATATTACATTTAATATATACAAAAAGGTTTAAAATAAAATGTTTTAAAATAGAAATAAAAGAGAAAAATATCAACTATGTTCAAATTTATCAAAAAATAAAAAGTAAGACCATAGAAAAGTCAGAAAAGGACTCAAATGATTTTATAATTTTTTTGGTAATTTTTTAAAGTCAGAAACTATTTTTAAAATTAAAAGAAATGAGTAAAATAAACCAAAAAATGATAAAAATACCAAAGTCAGAAATAAAAAATAAGTGAGTCACCAATATTTATCACAATAGCATTGGATCATTCCATAATTTTTTTCAGAATTTAAAAATACATAAAAATATTTTTAAACATTTAAAATAATTCAAATAAAGTGAAAATTTGTAAAAAAATCCCAAAACACAAAATTAAATTGTGAAAAAATAAAAATCAGAAAGAGAGTAATCAAAAATATTTTTCATAATTTTTTCAGATTTTTTGGACTTAAAATGAAATTTCTATGATTTTTTGAAGTTTAAAATAATTAATTAGAAAAGAAAATAAAAGTAAAAAATATATGGACCATTGGATGAGAGTCAAAACGCGTTACTAATCAAATCCAAGGGATCTGGCGCGCTGTGCATATCATGGTCATTAGTGAATAAAACATAGAATTAAAAAGTAAAATCAGATTTCAAGAAAAACAAGTGGCACACCATCATTGGTTGGAAGATGACATGTAGGTCATCTTCAACCTCCAGCCAACGTGAATTGTAGGTCTCTCAAATTGTAAAATCAGAAGCTCAAACCTATGTCATTCGCTTCGTCTCTTCAAGACGAAGACAACCACACCCTCACGCCAAATTTATATAAACTGTAGCTCAAGCAATTTGGAAGGAAAGTTTTGAAAAGGGATTTGAAATTCCATGGTCAAAATGTGTTTCCAGTAAGAAGCAAGTGTTGCGACTAGAACCAGGGCAATGAGAGCATCACAATGATATCAAAGTTTTGAAGAATTGATGAAGGAATCTACCTATTGAAGTTGAGTTGTAGATCTCTGAAACTGGACTTCTATGGAGCAATATAGGGCACGATTCTTGAATGTAATTATATGGTTAGCTTCAAGGAAGATCAAGGAAGGTGAATTGATGGAAAAATTGGATTGAAAAAGGCTTGTATATGGATTTCAAAGTTGCTGAATTTTGAGTTATGGAACAAGTTTGGCAGGTGGTTCTGGCTATCCAAGCTTGAGGAAATGAATGGGGAATGACCCTCTATTTATAGGGAATCAAATGGAATGTCCAAGCGTGTGAAATGATGAAGTTTGGAGGGAAATCGTGTGAAGTTGCAAACAAGAAAAGTGTCACTTCTAATTTGATCAAAACTCATCCAAAACACGCGTTTTGCTATGCTAATCACTTCTGGAAGTTCACTAAACACGTTCAGAAGCAAAAATGCGCATAAACAAAGTGTTTAGAAGCCAAATCAAGGATTTCAAACTTCTGACTTGGTGAAAAATTCAGTTTCAAAGTGCCAACTTCTGACCAATGGCATTCTCAGCTCAAGGGGTCTTAGGGAATGATTCTTGATGCTTTAGAAAGATGCGGTTACAAGCTTTTCAATGTGAAAAGAATGGAGACAAATGGATGCTTGAGCTGAAATTTATAACGAGTCAAAGTTGGAAAAAATGTTGACTTTCCATACTTAGAAATATTTCAAAATTTTCTTTAAAAATGACTTATAATGTCTTGCATCCTAACATAGCCTTCCACTTGGAATTTTCTCTTGACCAAAAAAGATGGCATGAAATAGATCTCTTGAATGACATTTTGAAACTTGAACCATTCAAAATCTACAAAAATTAAGAGAGTTATGACTTGTTGAAGTTGGAAAAATTTCATAAAGTGACCTATAATATTTTCTATCCTTAAGGCAACTTACATCCATTTTATCACTTTGCACATAAAAGAAGGCACAATTTTCACATCCTCAATATCATTGTGGAAAAATAATGGGCTCAAGGTGATAAAAATTGACTAAGTTATGATCCTTTGAAGTCACACATGGAAAATTGGGGATTCACCTGGAGGACTTGTAATCTTTCTTATTCATCAAGTTTTCTTCCACATGAAAACTCCTTGGAACTTTTGAAGTGATTTGTTGATAACCCTTTGAAGATAAGGATGCCTTTGGAATCACTCAAAAATACCAAAATATGAGCAATATATACTTCTTTGAAGTTCAAAACCATAGCTCCTAGATCAAGAAACATGCCTTGAGGAACTTTGACAATTTTGAACAAACTTCTTGTACCAACACAAATGCTTTGTAAATATAAGTTGTTGAGGATGATAATGAGAATTAATAGCAACCACAACCACTTCCATATCTTGAGAATTGAGAGAAATATGCATTTGTGACCAATGGGAACAAAGCCTTGTCCAAGCATGACAACTTCTCCAATCATTCCCTTGTGCTTTTGAACCAAATTTGATAACCTTGAAATGTGGTGAACCAAAATAACGTTGCCATTCCATTCCTTCCAAAACAAATCCAATGGTGAGGTTTGAACTTCTCAAGCTTTATTGACTAGGGCATGGAAATAAACTCATGAACCCATGGAGCAACTTGTTAAATCTCATTGTCTTTACCTATATTAGTAACAAGCAAGACAAACCAACATTGCATTTTATTAATTAAGAGGATAAATCAAGACAAAATATTCATGATCACAAAAGGACACAAGTCAATGTGCTTGGTGATTCCTCATAGAGAAAAGCTAAATATAGGGAGGGGAACCAAGAATCCTAGTGTGATCTTATTTTGAATGAATCAACATGGTATGATGAAGGGATCTCAGGGGAAAAAATTGGGGTACAACATCTGCCCTTATTTAAGTTTCTTCTATCCAGAGATACGAAGGTTTAAAATCTTCATGTCGACGCGATCGTAGATACTTAAATATAAAACAAACCCTATTTTTGGCCCTAAGATGCCATGCAATGTTTATGAGAATGAATGCATATGAACAAGACCAAAGAGACACAAAACACCATTGGGGATGTAAAAATAATAAAGAAACAAGAGAGTAACCCGACCAGGAAAATAAATCACTGGTGGATCAAAATACCAGACTTAGAGAGGATGGTAAAATGGTTAAAGGATACACCAACTCTTACTGAAGGCGAAACTACCAATGTTCAGTGAAGGTAGAAAGAGGAAAGAAATAACAACACCGACATTCACTGATGGTGAGCCACCAACGTTCACTGAAGGTAGAGAGAAAGAATTATGGATGTTCATTGACGATGAACTACCAACTTTCACTGAAGGTAGAAGGAAAAGAAATATCAGAACATTGTCGTACACTGACGATGAACTACCAACGTTCACTGAGGGTAGCAAAAAGATAACAATCACCAACTTTCACTGAAGGTGACCTACCAACTTTCACTGAGGGTAGAGAGAAAATATATCATAGCATCGCCTTTCACTGATGATGAACTACCAACGTTCACTGAAGTTAGCAAAAAGATAACAATCACAAACTTTCACTGAAGGTGACCTACCAACTTTCAATGAAGGTAGAGAGAAAATATATCATAGAATCGCCGTTCACTGACGATGAACTACCAACGTTAACTGAAGGTAGCAAAAAGATAACAAACACAAACTTTCACTAAAGGTGACCTACCAACTTTCACTGAAGGTAGAGAGAAAATATATCATAGCATCACCGTTCACTAACGATGAACTACCAACGTTCACTGAAGGTAGCAAAAAGATAAAAATCACCAACTTTAACTAAAGGTGATCTACCAACTTTCACTGAAGGTAGAGAGAAAATATATCATAGCATCGCCGTTCACTGATGATAAACTACCAACGTTCACTTAAGGTAGCAAAAAGATAACAATCACCAACTGTCACTGAAGGTGACCTACCAACTTTCACTGAAGGTAGAGTGAAAATATATCATAGCATCGCCGTTCACTGACGATGAACTACCAACGTTCACTGAAGGTAGCAAAAAGATAACAAACACCAACTTTCACTGAAGGTGACCTACCAAATTTCATTGAAGGTAGAGAGAAAATATATCATAGCATCGCCATTCACTGACAATGAAATACCAACGTTCACTGAAGGTAGAAAAAAGATAACAATCACCAACTTTCACTGAAGGTGACCTACCAACTTCCACTGAAGGTAGAGAGAAAATATATCATAGCATCACTGTTCACTGACGATGAACTACCAACATTCACTGAAGGTAGCAAAAAGATAACAAACACCAACTTTCACTGAAGGTGATCTACCAACTTTCACTGAAGGTAGAGAGGAAATATATCATAGCATCGCTGTTCACTGACGATGAACTACCAACGTTCACTGAAGGTAGCAAAAAGATAACAAGTTTCCTTAAAATTCTGGCGTTTCGCCTAGAATGGGTCTCAACTTCTTCTTTAACCGAGGAACTTTTCTTAGAAAGGGTAAGCTGTCTAAAATAAAGAGACTTCCACTTGCCAAGATTTCACAATGAACTGTCTCCGTGAATTTTAAAAGCCTTACCATCCGCTAGCGTAAACTGACAACAGACTGCAAACTATCCACTCGGAGAGGAGATAGCAAAAAAGTTATGTCAACTTTTACAGGGAAGCACAAGTTCCTTAAATAAAGAGACCTGTCACTTGTGGTCATGGAGGATTGTAAAAAGAAATGACTTTATAGGTAGAACAATATGGCTTCCTGGGGAAAGAAATATGACTTCCTGGGGAAACGCCACGATATTCCTGCTGAGGATATAAAGTCTTCTTGTGCAAAATAAATGCACGAACCAAAACTCGAAGTTTTCATAAATCTAGAGTAAATAATATTGCTGGGAAACCAAAGATTCAAACCAGAAATAAACTGGAATGAAACAGTAAACCAAAATACAACCTTTGAGAAATAAATTCAAGAGGGAAAACCAAATCCATCCAAACAAGAAGCTGTACAGGGAGGCTAAAGCAAAAATCTTCCACGAGGGATAACTCAGTGGGGAGATTGAAAGAATATACGCTTTCTGCTTAAGGCCAACACTCTATTGAAGAGAGGACAACGTAACTCTGCAAAACAGGGTGATATGTCAACAAAAATATTACCAAATGTTAATGAGAAATGATTTGCCAATTTTAGCTATGCATGGTGTACGTATGAATGTATGAGTGTTATCGTGCGTATGATGACAAAACAGATGTACAACACTGGGAGTAACCAGTCAAAACCATCTCAGGCACAAGAAACACTTGGCTAAATCACATCCAAGATGATCATTCCAAGAAAAAGTAAGCGCCAACTAAGGAAACATAACCTACTTCCTGCTTCAGCTTTACTAGGTAGAAACACAATCCGGAAGTAAACAAAATAAAGTGACAGTATAGTATAGATACAGAGATAGAACATCCTTCTCCAGACTTCACCGGGGAAACAAATGTTTTTAAAAGTAATACTTCTACTTGGGATTGCAAAACCAATCTCAAGTAAAGTAGATGGACACCAAATCATCAAAACATTCACTGGGGAATTCAGGCCCACTTCATTGGGGAGGTTAACACCATATTCACAAAGGGAAAACCAATATACGTTCTTCACTGGGGAAAATAGAGGTCCGTGTTCTTCGAGAGTAATTATTGTACCGACTTCTCTGGAAAAAAGAACTTCTATTAGACCGAATGAAAACTTCACTAGAGAAATCACGGATTAAAAACCTTACATCATGAAAACTCAGACAAGGAGAAGAAATGGATCTAAACTTAACCAAGGATACCAGAGTCTCAAACTCAATACGTCGAATCATCCTGAGTAAACTTTCCCGAGGGGAACAAAAACTTCTTAAAACAACTGGAGTTCGTCCATTCTTGGGATCACCATTTTTGTTCTTGTTATTTTTTATTTTCGCATCACAAATTCTAAAGTAAAATAAAATTGTAAATTCTTTTTGAAAAATCGATTTTGTTATTTAATATTTTTTCTTTGAAAGTTATTATCAATAATAAACGGGGTCTTTACGAGCTAAACAAAATAAGAAACACAAATAATTGGGTAACATCTCAAACTTTATTAATAGAATGGTAGTCTGCAAATGGCGAGACTCCATACATGATTACAAAGTTTGGAAAATGGAAATATATAATGGAAATGATACATTGAGATATAATGACCACTATCCCCTCTAACAATTTTTGAAATCCTGAGCAGCATCTTCCGTTGGAGTATGATGAGGATTCAAGAAGATTGTTGCTTCAATGATCAGATCTTGCATGATGCAGTTACTTGCCAAGAAAGTCCCTAACTTTTGCCTAAGCTGCCCTTGCGGGTTTTCAACTTAGCGAGAAATTTATTCTGTTTATGTCTCTAACTTTTTCCTAGACCGCCCTTTCGGGTTTTTGGCCTACCGAGACACTCTTTTTTGCCTAAGCCGTCCTTTCGGGTTTTCAACTTAGCGAGCTGTTCTTTTATTTCTTTAGGAGAAATATTTCTTGACTGGATCAGCATTCATGGGACGTGGGAACTCCTCGCCATCCATAGTTTCAAGAATTAATGCACCTCTAGAGAAGGCTTTCTTGACAACATATGGGCCTTCAAAATTGGGTGTCCACTTGCCCCTAGAATCAGTGTTGAAAGACATGATCATCTTGAGCATGAGGTCTCCTTCTCTGAATTCACGAGGCTTGACCTTCTTATCAAAAGCTTTCTTCATTCTCTTTTGATATAACTGTCCATGGCACAAAGCTGTCATCCTCTTCTCTTCGATCAGATTCAATTGGTCAAACCAGTTTTGGACCCATTCAGCCTCTGTCAACTTGGTTTCCATTATCACACGCAAATAGGGAATATCAACCTCGAATGGGAGTACAACTTCCGTTCCATACACCAGGGAGAACGGGGTTCTCTTGTTGAAGTACGGACAAACATTCGATATCCATGCAAAGCAAAAGGGAGAATTTCATGCCAATCCTTATAAGTAACGACCATTTTCTGGACAATCTTCTTGATATTCTTATTAGCAACTTCAACAACCCCATTCATATTTGGCCTATACGGAGATGAATTATGATGGAAAATCTTGAATTCTTCACACAGTTTGTCGTCATTTTATTGTTCAGATTTGAGCCATTGTCGGTGATAATTCTGCTCGGCACACCATACCGACATATAAGATTATTCTTGATGAAGCGAACAACCACCTGCTTAGTAACATTGACATATGAAGCAACCTCCACCCACTTGGTAAAGTAATCAACTACTACCAAGATGAAATGGTGTCCATTCGGAGCTTTAGGTTCTATCATCCCAATCATGTCAATATTCCACATGGAGAAAGGCCACGGGGAGGAAATCACATTGAGAAGTGTCGGAGGCACATGGACCTTATCTACATAAATATGACATTTATGACACTTCTTTGCAAATTTGTAATAGTCAGATTCCATTGTCAGCCAATAGTAACCTACCCTTGGTATCTTTTTAGCCATCTAATGTCCATTGGCATGAGTGCCAAATGAGCCTTCATGAACCTCATGCATCAACATGTCTGCTTCGTGTCTATCCACACATATGAGCAAGACCATGTCGTAATTTCTCTTGTACAACACATTTTCACTGAGGAAGAAACTTCCAGCAAATCTTCTCAATGTCTTTCTATCTTTATTCGATGCACCAATCGAATATTCCTGAGTTTGGAGAAAATGCTTGATATCATAATACCAAGGTTTCTCATCTGCTACCTCTTATGTTGTAAACACATGAGAGGGCCTATCCAGTCGCTGAACAATAATTCGAGGTATATCATTCCAAGTATTTACTTGGTACATAGAAGCCAGAGTTGTCAGAGCATCCGCCATCTGATTTTCGTCTATAGGGATGTGACGGAATTTAACTTTATTAAAGAAGGGTAAAAATCTTCTAGCATAATCTTTGTAAAGGATCAAGTCGGGGTGATGAGTATCCCATTCTCCTTTAATCTGGTTTATTACCAAAGCTGAATCACGATACACGTCTAGAATTTTAATTCTGAGATCAATAGCTTCCTCGAGACCCATGATGCAAGCCTCATATTCTGCCATATTATTAGTACAATCAAATGTTAGTCTTGCGGTAAAAGGAATGTGCGATCCATGAGGAATGACAATCACAACACCAATTCCTTTACCATAAGCATTCACAGCTCCATCAAATATCATACTCCAACGAGATTCAGGGTCAGGACCTTCCTCAGGAAATGGTTCCTCACAATATTTTACTTTCAAGAACATCACATCCTCATTAGGGAATTCATATTCTACAGACTGATGGTCCTTCATTGGTTGGTGAGCAAGATAATCTGCCAACACACTGCTTTTAATAGCTTTTTGAGTGAGGTATTCGATATCAAATTCAGATAACAACATATGCCAGCGGGAAATTCTCCCAGTAAGAGCAGGCTTTTCAAAAATGTACTTAATTGGATATGTTTTGGAGATCAACCAAGTAGTGTGATTCAACATATACTTCCGCAAACGCTTTGCCCCCCAGGCCAAATCACAACATGTCTTTTCCAGCATGGAATACCGCGACTCACAATTAGTGAACTTTTTACTGAGATAATAAATGGCAAACTCTTTCTTCCTTGTTTCATCTTGTTGTCCCAGAATACAACCCATGGATTTATCTAACACTGTCAGATACATAATCAACGGTCTTCTTTCGACAGGAGGGAGAAAGATAGGAGGTTCAAGCAAATATTCTTTAATACTCTCAAATTCCCTTTGGCAGTCATCCGTCCATACACAACCTTGATCTTTCTTTAACAACTTAAAGATCGGTTCACATGTTGCAGTCATGTGGGAGATGAATATGTAAATATAATTCAAACGCCCGAGGAACCCTCTGACTTGCTTTTCAGTTCTTGGCGCTGGCATCTCTTGAATTGCTTTGACTTTATCAGGGTCAACTTCAATTCCTTTCTGGCTATCAATGAAACCCAACAATTTCCCTGATCGAACACCGAAGGTGCATTTATTTAGATTCAAGTGGAGACGATACTTCCTCAAACACTGAAACAACTTCAACAAATCTTCTACATGCCCTTCTTCAGTCTGGGATTTAGAAATCATATCATCAACATATAATTCGATTTCCTTGTGCATCAGATCATGGAATATGGTTGCCATAGCCCCCTGGTACATTACACCAGCGTTCTTCAACCCGAAGGGCATCACTCTGTAACAGAATGTTCCCCAGGGTGTGATAACCGTTGTTTTTTCCATGTCCTCCGGAGCCATTCTTATTTGATTATACCCGGAAAATCCGTCCATGAATGAGAATACTTTGAATTTTGCTGTGCTATCCACTAACATATCAATGTGTGGCAATGATAAATCATCTTTTGGACTAGCTTTATTTAGATCTTTGTAATCTACGCACATGCAGACTTTTCTGTCTTTTTTCGGTACTGGGACAATATTGGCAATCCATCGAGGATACACTGACGTCACAAGAAAACCAACATTAATTTGCTTTAGAACCTCCCCTTTGATCTTCACTGCTATATCTGGGTGAGTTCTTCTCAACTTTTGTTTAATTGGAGGACACTCTGGCTTCAACGGTAAACGGTGCTCTACAATATCTGTATCTAGACCAGGCATATCTTGATAAGACCAAGCAAAAATATCCACATACTCTTTCAATAGCTCAATCAACCTGCTCTTCACATCAGGATGCAACAATGCTCCAATCTTGACTTCTTTTGGATCTTCTTCTGAACCCAAATTGATCAATTCCAATGGCTCTTTATATGGCTGAATTATATTTTCCTCGTGCTCAAGCAACCGTGAGACCTCTTCTAGAATCTCATCATAATCTTCTTCTTCAACCCCATACACAGGACATTCAAAGTTGGGAGAGGGTGCATGGTCATTGTATTCAGCGGGTTTTTTAATTAATCTGCACATATGATTTATGATTGCTTTTAGAAACTGTCACATATAACAAGTGATCATGCAAATCGAATTTCAGTTATTTATTTATTTTGAAAGGTTTTTTTTATATTACCATTTTCCAAGAAAAAATAGAAAATAAAGACACAATTTGGAAAACAAAGACAACTTTTATTTTTGATTTTAAAAGTCACAGCAAACAGATAAGCCATACAACATTAATACTTCCACCTTGGGCAGAGTGAAAGCTTTTCAAAAAGATTAACAAAAAAAATTACTTTGAAACATGTATGCAAGAGGGAACATCAATGGTGATCCAGTTCTGAACCCTAACTTCGTGTGTCACATAATTCAGCATTTCCTGCTCTGCTTCATCTTCTACAATGGCATTAATCCCAGAAACAGTTGGATGAAGATAACCCCCGCTACGGAATATGTCTTGATACTTGCCTGCAGTAGACTTCGGCTTCATGCTCTTACCTTTGTCATTCTTCAAAGAGAACTCCAATCCGGTCCTGTTCTTGTTCACAGGTGGATCCACAATTTGTCCCCATACCTTGCTATGACCCTTTCGCACAACTTGCTGCGCATCCTTAAGGGAAACCATGGAATTCTCATTTCCTCTTATGTTGTCAATGGATAATGCTTGGAACTGGGTTCCAACAGCAGCTTCATCCGCCTCCACAATGCTGAAAGAGGACAAATGAGATATCAATAATGCTTGTTCCCCACTTATGATTACCACTTTCCCTTCACGTACAAACTTCAGTTTCGGGTGTAAAGTTGAAGTGACAGCCCCTGCCTCATGAATCCACGGCCTTCCTAGAAAACAGCTATAAGCGGGTAAAATATCCATGACCTGGAAAGTTATCTGGAAAAAATGTGGTCCTATATGAATAGGCAAGTCCACTTCACCAATAATAGATTTTCTTGATCCATCAAACGCTTTCACAATGATGCCACTCGAGCGCATAGGCGTTCCTTGATATTTCAACTTCATAAGAGTGCTCCTCTTTATAACTTTCAAAGCGGATCACTTATCAATCAACACATTGGATAGTGAATCATTCTTGCAATTCATAGAGATGTTGAGGGCCAGGTTGTGATTCCTTCCTTCCTCTGGTAATTCATCATCGCAGAAACTCAAATTATTACATGACGTAATGTTCCCTATTACGCAGCTGAATTGGTCTATGGGCATATCACTCTCCACAAAAGCTTGGTCCAATACCCTAATCAAGGATTCTCTGTGAGCAAAGGAGTTCATCAATAACGCCAAGATAGATATTTTTGAAGGAGTCTGCAGTAGCTGATCTATAATTTTGTAGTCGCTCATCTTGATTATCTTCAAAATATCATCCACTTCTTTCTCTAACGTAGCTCCACTAGATTCACCCGTAACCTTCTTCATTTCAACATTCTCAGCAATTTTCTTTCCAACGCTAACATCTCCGCGAACAACTGGTTCAAACACACGACCGCTGCGGGTCACCCTACTATTTTCAGTAATATTTCCGACATCAGGCATTGGCTGGATGGGAACTTCCAATCCATCCTCCAATATTGTAGCATTGTATTTGTAGGGCACAACCTTATCTGACTTGTAGGGGATAGGACTCGACAAACTAATCACCAATGAGGTAACAACTAGTTGCTATAATACTCAACTTCAAAATGGGCAGGTGCGCCAAAATAAGGCACAATAACGTTTACCCCTTCCTCAATACAATCGGTCATTATTGAGTCATTTTTGGAAAACAAATCCTCATACGAGGAGAAATACTCTTCTGCAAAGGCATACTCTTCATCCGACTCTTCTCCAGTCAAGCAAACCTCAACCAAATAAACTTCATGGTAATCATCCCTTTGACATGTAACCTTGATAGTTCCATTATCCAACAACAATTGAACACCCTTCTTCACTATTGAACATCCTCGGGAGTCTGGGCAGTAAATTCGGCATGATCCATACTGGTGTTCTACCTGACCAGCCATATGGAAGAAAGTAGCATGAAATTACACTAGGTCCTCATTAATATACTCTACATCAAAAATTCTGAATTCTACAGGACATCCAGAAACCATATTCACCTCCTCTTCATACTCTTCCCTAGGCCTGATTATATGGATGAGGCCCTCATCCATCATCTCTTGTAAATCAGCCTTTATCTTATCGCAACCTTGTATGTCTGTACTGCAAATAGCACAACCGGAATGGTCATGCATATTGTAGCTAAATTCAGAGGTCTGTATGCATTTTCACCAAATCTCCTCTAACAAGATGAATATCAAAAATTCGGAAGTCGTCTGGACAACCGACCACCATATTCATAGTGTTTACTCCTCCACACTTGGGTAGAGGATTTTCTTCCACATTAGGTCCCACATCCTTGAAAGATATAATACAAGACTTCACCAATTTCTGCACCTCAGTCTTCAAACGATAACAATTCTCAACATTATTCCCTGGTGCTCCCTGATGAAAAGCACATGTTTGGTCTGCCTTGTAATACCAAGGCAATGGTGATGGTACAACGGGAGGTGGTCGGGTCTGAACCACTTCTTCTAAATCAATGCCGGTAGTAACTATGTATAGCTCATAGGAATAGGGTCATAACTCTCCCTTCTCTGATTATACCTTTGATTCCCCTGCAGGGATGGTCTCTGATAAGCAATGGTAGTTGGAGCTGCACCCACAACTGGAGTAACTGAGGCGACTTGCTGATGATGCTGATAATTCCTTCTAGGAGTATTAACCCTTCTCTCTTGTATAACAACATTTTCACCCCTTCCTTATTCTTGGTAAACCCATAAGATGGTTTCTTCATACCTCCAAAACTTTCACTCTTTGTTAAACGACCCTATCTTACAACCTCTTCTAAGCGGATACCCATTCCTACCATTTCAGTAAAGTCACTTAGCGCACTTGCTACCATCCTCTCGTAGTAGAAATCACCCATCATTTTGAAGAAAATCTTAGTCATCTCCTTCTCTTCCATGGGAGGAATCACTTGGGCGGCTACCTCACACCATCTCTGTGCATATTCTTTGAATGATTCCCTGTTTTTCTGAACCATGGCCCTGAGTTGATCACGGTCAGGCGCCATGTCCATGTTGCACTTGTATTGTTTGATGAACGCTTCTCCCAAATCATTAAAAGTATGGATGTTAACACTGTCCAAACTCATATACCACTTCAGCACATCACCGGTCAAACTATCCTAAAAAAAGTGAATCAGCAGCCATTGATCATCAGTATGGGTAGACATTCTCCTTACGTACATCACCAGATGAGCACAAGGGAAAATGTTGCACTTGTACTTCTCAAACTCTGGGACCTTAAACTTATTAGGTATCTTAACATTCAGGACCAAGCATAACTCATTCACATTCTGCCCAAATATCTCTTTTCCCCTGAGGACCTTCATATCTCTTTGCATCTTGTCAAACTGCTCTTGAAAATATCCATTTTGTCATAAAGACCCAAGTCTTCACTCGGTGGAGGGAAAGGAAGATACACATCATCATTAACAACCAAAATCATATTCACCGAAGGAGGCGCATCAGGAGCAGCATGCACCACATGAGGTGTCAGAGTAATAATAGTCTGAACAATTGGAGTATCTTGAGGACCAAGATTGAAACCTTCAGGTGCAAAATTATCTGGCATTCCCCATGGATAACCTTGAGGCATGCAATTTTGAACAACAATTGGAGTAGCAGATATGGGAATAGTCGGAGCTTCAGTAGTTGCCCTTGTTGGTTGAGGTTGGACACTCGGTGGCTGATTCTGAGCAGCCACCAGAGATTCCATCAGAGTAGTCACATCGGCCATGCCAGCATTCAAAGAAGAAACCTCCTCGCGCAGCTCGCGATTCTCTTGTTCTAGGTTATCCATCTTTTTTTTGAAATTAGCCCGAGTGTTGTAGTGGTGAGTCAGCTTGCTGAACGAAGTAAAGAAGCTTGGTAAGACACCTAGATATGCATAACAAATTCAAGAAATATGTGCAATATGATGCATGGTATGCAATGCACATGATTTTATTTTATTTAATATTTCAAGGGATTTAAAATTTATGGACATATTGAAAATATCAAGGTAATAACGCATTTGAAAATACTGAAAATTCCATTATAACAACTCCAAAATTGATTATAAGTTTCAATGATCCCAAGTACAAGATGAAAATAAAATCTAAAACCCTAAGAAGTAAAACTGATGGAGATCACTCTATACGCTGACGCTTCCTTGTGAGCCTGGCAATCTGAACCTTCAACCTCTGGTTTTCTTTCGCATATCTGGTGGCAACCTCCTTCCAATCACCTGAATCAGGAAGTGAGTAATCAGCATCTGATTGAGGCTTAGGAGAAAATAAATCCCCTTGCCTCTCTATAGTCTCTATCGCTAGACTCTCAAGGATATCAATCAAGTCATCTTTCTCCTTCAAGTCTGCTCTATAGGAAATCTCTAAAGTTTGGCACTTGTTCTTCCAAGCATCCTTTTTCTGTTGCATCCTGACTAAAGCAAGCTGCATCTCTTCTAGATCATCTAATAAGGGAGGGGTAGTCTTCACAAATAGATCAGGCATAGGTGTTTCCCGAGAATACGACATCTTCAACTGAATAGCTCTTGTTTGGACCCACTGAAGATATGGCTCCAAAGAAACAGCACCCCTAGGTCCCAAACCCTTCCTACTCTTCTTATGAATGTGACGCCAGGCCTTCTCAATCTGCTCCCTAGCTTCCATATGGTCTTCTCCTTCATTCAAAAAGAAACTACTCAAATGAATACTATTTGGTTTATCCCTCATCGGATAACCGAGTTGTCGTCATGCAAGAATATGGCTATAGTTAATTCCTCCCTTTGTACCAAGAAGAGGAACATTGGGGAAACTACCACAACTGTCAATAATCTCTATATCCTGGTAAGCTCGATGATACCAATCAATATTCGAGTGATTAAGTGCCATGATCTTAGGAGCCCAACAGGGTTCCTTCCTAACATCCCAAAAAGCATCAGACTGAGGCATATGAGAGATAAACCACCGGTACAACAGGGGCGTGCAACAGAAAATCATCCCCCATGATAAGAACTTCGAAGATGAATACAGTAATAAGCATCACCCAACAATATAGGAATTGGGTTTCTAATCATGAATATCCTGATAGCATGAATGTCAACAAACTTGTCCACATTAGGAAATAAGAACAACCCGTAAGCAAGTAGAGCAAAGATGGCCTCAAAAGCGATTGTACTCTTCATCCCGACAAAGTAACGAGCTTTCTCTAATAAGAACTGGGCTGGTAATCCTTTAATCCCTCCTTTAGTAGTCATATGGGCTTCCACCTCAGACATCCCCAGATGAATTAAAGCAATAATCTCATGTTGTTTTGGCTCACCCTCCAAACCAGTAAAAGGAACACGATCGGTAACAGTTAAATCTAATATATAAGAATACTCCTCCAGTGTAGGCATCAACTGATAGGCGGGAAAAGTAAAGCAATGATACATCGGATCATAGAACTGGACCAAGGTCGAGAGAATACACTTCTTCATCTTCAGCTTCATGAGAGGAATGATGGATCCATACTTCTTCCGAAAGTCTACAGAACACTCGATCTCGGGAATTAGACTTATCAACTCATCTATATTGAGATCCTTGAAATCGTACTTCACGGTCTTTCTCTTTCCAGAATCCATGGTTAAAAAGTACCTGAGATATTCACAAATGGTCAACTTTTAAATCCCTTGAAATAAGATCTCTTCAAAAGATGCTTATGAGTGCATGAATGCATGATGCAGCAATCAAACACAAGATCACACATATAGGGTTCATAGGTTCAACGTCACGAGCATGAGGTAGAAGGTACTACCCATAAGGTATTGGTCTAAAAGTTATCACCTGCCGAATAAGGTTCTAGAGGTTACCAGAGTCTACATCCTTCCTTTGAATATTACCAACTTCTCGATTAACTCAGTAATTAGTAATATTCTGAAGAAAAACTCGTCCGAGCGTAGTATCGCTTGACAACTATTTCCAGATTACTCAGTCATAGCTTCTGCACTACACCTAAAAGGCCAAGATGGGTTTGGTATTCTATGATCCTCAATTTCAGCTGGCTCCTAGGTCGAGAGTAGTACGTCTTCCCGATTACTCGGTAAACGACACTACATTCAAAGGGGCCTCCACTGAGTGGGGGATCTCATGTCTCCAATGAGTGGTACACAAAGAAAAACAGCTATGTGGGATAATCCCATTGGGTTTCAATTCTGCTATTTCCTTTATATCTTTGAGCGTCTTATAACTTTGTTGTTTGAAAGAAGTCAATTGGATTGATCTGTACCGTTCAAACTTGCTAATGATGTCTGGTTGTAAGGTGATCCAACGGGATATAGTCATACACTTTTAAATCCCTAATTTTTTCCTGGACTACCCTTTCGGGTTTTCAATCCACCGGGACACCCTTTTTTGCCCAAGCCGCCTTTTCAGGTTTTCGACTTGCCGGGTGTACATATTTTTCATATATATATATATATATATCCCTGATTTTTTTCCCGAACCTTTTTGGTTCGTCGGGATGCCCTTATTTTTTCCTAGGCCAGTCAACCTAGCGGGTCTCTTTTCATGCGTAGTATTTTTTAACTATTGAAGCTACCGGCAGAAAACAGAGCCGCCACCAAACTTTATTTATCCCGAAGGAAGGGGAAATATTGAGAAAACCACAAGAGGATGGATAAGATGGTCTTGCGACCAAGATAAAGGGTAAGGGAGTCGGTTATGCGAGGGGAAGGTATTAGCACCCCTCACATCAGTTGTACTCAACGAGATCCATTTTGTTAGTTTGACTTTAAGGGTGTGTTTATCTATAACTATACTTGCTTAAGGGGAAAGAAAAGGTTTTTTATTATTGCGTTCGTGAGGGTTTTGTGACCCTTTTCCTACGTATCTAATAAGGAATCAGAACACCGTAGTTCCTATAGAAAATGTTAGTTTGTTGGTGTTTTTTAGTGGGCGATGTTAACGCACGCATTCTAGCAATAGGCACGGCCTGTATCGCGGTAGAATGGGGATAACATGCCCTTTTGGGGAGTTTTTATTGGTTGAGTGTTTTGTGAGTTTTAAATGAGTTTGAATAATGATTAAGTGTTTTTGGATTTTTGATTTGTGAATGATAAGTTTTAATCTTAATTACAAAATAAAAGTCAAAGGGGAAAGCCTACCCTAATGTTGTCAGGCATGGGTTCAAACCTAAGGTGTAATTAGTTCGCATCTTAAAGAAGAGGAAACTATCATCCTAAGGGAGCATGTTATGAGCATAAAGTAAAAGGAGAAGGTGTTAGCGAAGAGTGATCATGGCAAAAATGATGACAAAATGAGTAGCATCATGAAAGGCATAAATGGAATGCTTGGTGTATGGGAATTGAATCGAGTTATGATTAACCAAGGGGTGCACTTGATTAATCTCGTGAGAGTAGGTGCTCCTACCCTTAACTATGAGACCCTTTGTGCATGGAAACACTTGGTATATGGACCAAAGTGGTTGATTCGGGTTATGGTTAACCAAGGGTAAGACTTGATTAACCTCGTAAGAATGGCCATGCCTAAACTCAACTATGAGACCCTTTAAGAAGATGCTTGGTATGTGAACCAATGGGAGAGAAGTTGCTTCAACATACAAGATTAAAAATCAAAAGCCCATACAAGGTGGCTATATGCATGCTCCTAGGAAGTGAGACTAGCGTGGCACTAGTATTATAAACGACCAATCGAAACAATCGATTAAATAGTTGTTACCGTAAGAAAGCCCAGGACCAAGCTATGAAATGTGTGCAAGTGTGCATTTGTAAGTGTATACCTTTTCATTGAGGATGAGCCTAAGAGAAGGCCATGTGTTCTAATTAAATGACATATGCATAATTAAGCAACAATTCAAACATACAAAAATAAATCCTAAGCTATTACAATTATATGGGATGGAGGTACAAGCTTATGAATGGGAATGAAATACAAGCCTAATTAAATTATTACAACCATATTGAATAAATAGCTATAAAAATATAAAACAAATATAAAGATAGTGCAAAAAGAAAGAAAATTTGTTTTTTTCCTATTATGTGTCGGCACATGCATTTATGCATCGACACATAACAATTCTTGTTTCTGGAAATAAAAAATAACACAGTATGAGTCAATACATAATGGTATGTGTCGACTCATTTCTTGTTTGTGTCGACACATTCGTGTTTTGTGTCGACTAAAACACCCTTCTTGCCTCTGGAAATCAGAAATAACAGAGTATGAGTCGACACATAAGGGTTTGTGTCGACTCATACACCTTTCTTGCCCCTGGAAATCCAAAATAACATAGTATGAGTCGACACATAAGGTTTTGTGTCGACTCATACACCTTTCTTGCCCCTGGAAATACAAAATAACACAGTATGAGTCACCACATACGCGTTTTGTGTCGACTCATAACTTGTCTTGTTCCTGATATGCGTTGACTCATAGAGGCACGTCTCGACTTATACTGGTGTATTTTGTTTCTAACATTGCTCTGCTACATGTAAAAGTCAGTTTCCACATATAATTGATAAACATGAAAAGAGAGCATGTGGTTAGCTTCAAGAGTATGATATCTACATTTATCTTCAAGAATGAGTCACTAATGATGCTTGAAATGAGGAGCTCAAAGTCAAGAAGACTTACCTTGGAACTGAAATCTGTGTTATGAGTTTGAACACCTTTCAAGATGCTGTGATAATCAGAACAGCTTCAGTGAACCTCCAGGAAGTTGCTCCTATCCTTGCTTTTGTATTGAGAGATGCAAGGTTGTACATGGGGTTAAAGTTTTGTTTTTGTGTTTGGAAGATGGTGAGGATGGTATCAGGTATTACAACAGTTGTTTTTGTATTTGAATCATCTCTTTGTGATGCATATGAAATGTTTGTATAGTTGGTTTAGGAGACGACATGCAAGGTTGAACAGTGGGTTGAGGTTTTGTTTTTGTGAATGAAGATCCTTTTGGTTGCTACTGTTTTTTTGTTGGTGCTATTTTTCTCTCTTTCTCAGTGTTTTTCTCTCTTTTTTCACAAAAAAGTCTCCTCTCCCAATATGGATCTCCTTTTTTCTTTTTGATGTCTATTGTTTGTATATCAATTGAGAGGTAGAAATTGGAGGGAAAGGTTGGTGAGATTTCAAACAATTTTGACATGCTGTTTCACCCCTTTTTTATTACAGATTTGGGTGACTTCTATTTTGTGTAATGTTTGGCATTTGTTGGCAGCAGCTTTGACAATTTTAGCAGACTATCTTTGCAGGTTTTTGAACTGTTTCCTTGGACTGTTTTGCTTGTTTTACAATGTGATACAGGTTTATGGAGTTGTGTTGCATAATGAACAACATGGTTGGGTTTTTGCAGCAGAATGGACAACATTAGTTTGGACAGTTTTATGGGGCTAGTTAGTGCAAACTTTGGGCCTGTTTTTTGGGGCTGGTTTTGGGCCTATAATGAGAAATTCCTTTGTATGGTTTCAAATGGTCATCACATGAATAAAAATTGCAAGGTAACCAAATGACTTAAGTCTTGAATATAGTAACTTGTGATGTAAGGAATTTGTGATTTGTGAACCAAAGACATTGTATGAAATACCAATTTCTATTATTTCTAATTTGCAATCCAAATCCAAGTTTTCTTTCTCTTTCAATTTTGAATCTTCATGACAATTTCAAACCACTTTGAAAATGACAGATGCCCTCTTAGTTCAAAATTTTGTCCCTCAAGAAACTCCTCAAATAAAATTTTAATCCATATGAGAATAATTCCTTGGTTTCAAACTTAAACCTCTCGATAAGAAATTGACTTGTAGTAGGAGATAAAGCTCATTGTGACCTTGAAGCAAAAATCCGAGTTTCCTAAAAACACTGAAACTTTAATATTGCATAACCACTAAACTCTTGGACCTCAGGTGTCTTTATTCAATGAAATGCATGATATGCAAATGAACTAATGAAGATGATGTATATGAAATGTGAAGCCTAAGCCAGACAAAATTAAAACAGGTAGGACAAATTTGGGGTATGTCAGCTTCCCCTATTTAATTGTCTTAAACCTGAAGGTGAGATTGGCGGCAGTCTTTCGATCATTCGAGGTGGAAGATGATTAAATACTAAAACCTTAAATTTGTCCTAGACAGATGGCGTGAGTGTTATGTTAGACGATGTGATCGATCTAGAAGGGGGTTGAATAGATCGTTTAAAATAATTTGGATTTTTAAAATTGTTTTTCAGAAATATATGCGAAAGCTTCCTGGAATCTCCAATCATCTAAATGATCCTATATTGAAAAGATCGGATATGCGTAACTGTATGTGATATAATGATAAAGTAAGAATCAATGCATTTTACTCAGTTGATCAATCACTTATACACCCTTAATGAATATTAATTACTTCCAATGAGTTGAATGAGATAAGAATAAGCACAATGAATAATTTGTGGATTAGTCAATTTGTCAAACACCTTGTGAGCAAAGCACCTTAGGTTTGATTTTACTAAATTAAAGTGGTAATTTTTCTCAGGTATCAATCAAAATGATTGTTACCAATGTTTTGAAATGAACTCAACACACTACAATTTCAATAAATGCAGATTTGACAAATTAATTTTTGCACAGTATAGTAATCAAGTATAGAGATAAAGAAAAAGCAGAAGAACACACGATTTATTAAGGCAGTTCCCCTTGTCGTCCTCACATAGGGTACGTCTTCCCCCAATTATAGAATCTAGAATTGAGATATTTAATATTAAGTTGTAAATGATACACGAGAAGAGGTAGTTCACAATACAAACAAACCAATGTTGTTGATGTAACAGTCTTCTTCCCTTTCCTTGGTTTGAGCAAAACCAAGTGCCAAATTCTTCGAACAAACCTTCGGTTATCGCTACTTGATTAAGAAAACCCAATGTTTCTTAATCCTTTCACTCGGCTGATTTTGATCGCAAGTAATTTGACCCCAAATCAATTTTCACAATCCTGCGGTGTGATACGGTGGCAGAACCGACTGTTATACTGGTTTTACGTTTGTGTTCTCAAATGTTGCGGTAAGCAAGAGTCGCCATCGGCTTTTCTTTTATCCAACAAAGGAAAGGGTGAAAAGAACAGAAAATAACATTTTTGAGAATTTTCTGAGTAAGGGGGGTAGATTATGGAAAGGGAAGGTGTTAGCACCCTTTCCATTCGTAGTTTTCTACGGGCTCTTAGATGCTTAGCTCATTTTTAAATACCTTGTGCTTTGTGTGTTTTGGAAAGTGTTTTGAAAATGGCTAAGTGCAGCGATTTGCTTTACGATAACTCTTGTATCAGTCCTCAAGAGTGTTCACAAAGTGAATATTTTTGAAAGTATTTTGAAACATTTTGTGTAAGTGCAAAAAGTTTTTTTTGAGCATAGCATCTAACAACTATCTACTTGTACTCGAAAATTTTGTTCTTTTCCTCTTTTCCTTTAGATAATGCTATCCTACTATTAGTGAGTAGGTATCCCTATTGTTGGATGTTTGAGGGAAATTCGAAGGGACGTACAGTCATAAAGGCAACATGTGGGGACGCTTTAGCAGTTTCATTTAGGGAGTAGATCATTTACCGAGAGTAAACTGTAGGGTCATCGAGGGACTAGGATCTTTTGTTTTGCGAGTCTTTTGCTAAAGCATCCCCATTTCTAGGGACATGACTGTTTTTCTGAAGGAAACCAAAGTGGGAGTACCCTAGAGGTACAGATGTGCAAGTGTATTTGTATTCAGTTATTTGTCTTGTGTTAGGTTTGCTAGCATTTTATTTTATGTTCTTTCCATACAATCCTATTAGTCATACATCTAACAGTTGATATATGTACACGAATTAAAAATGCGGAAATGTAAATCCTACGCTATTACAGGGCATTGCAGGTTAATTACATGTCCAAGAATAAGGGGAATAAAGTAGAAAATAAAGTCCTAATTATTCTATTACAACCCATGAGGATTTACAATAATATGAAAAATGCGAGAACAAATAAATGCACGCGGATTGAGAATAACGTCTAACAATTCTAAGGTAAGAGGAAATCTTTTTCTTTTGTTTTTAATTATAAAAGAAAATAAAACTTAAGTCTATTTAATTTTAATTTCAAGAAAAGGTTAAAATGATTAATTAATTTGTTTACAAAGTTAATTTGATTAATAAAGCACTAACCTAATTTTTTTTGTGATTTTTTTTATTTAAAGTTGATTCAGATGATAAAGTCAATAAAGAAATAACGAAAATAAAAATAAAAATACAAAGGGGCATCTTTCGATCCAGGGAGAAATGGGGGGCTTTCAATTCAAAGGAAGGTGTTTTTTGATCCAAGGGAAGATGGCTCTTCTTCGATCCAGGAGAAAAATGGGAGGTTTCGATCCAGAGAAGGAAATGTCTCTTTCGATCCAGGAGGGCAAGCTGCTTTTTGATCCTGCAAGACAAGCATTAAAACAATAAAGATGCAGGACCTGGGTGTCGAACCCAGGTCCTTCGATCCTATGTGTGTTGGTCTGCTCAGGCTTGATCTGCACTACAAGCATTAGAAAAAGAAACAAATACAAACCTGAGCGTCGAACCCGGGTTCTTCTCCTGCACATACACCTGCAAGTTTGATCAAATGTTGGATCGAAACAGATCCCAAGACCTTACCCTATGGATGTTCATTCCTAAACCCAAATCTGGGGTTAAAACTAGCACAAGATCTTTGTACCACCTAGTTTGAAGCCTGGCTGCTTCTAAGCCTTAAAATGGAACCCTGTACTTCCACACTTATATTTGTATGAATTATCAATAAGAACACAAACATGCATATAATTCAAAGTAATCGAAAGGCTGTGACTCAGAATTTTACCAAGGACATGTGGGCTTGATGTGTGGCTTTTGGCTAGTGTTTGGGAATACTTCCTGCAGACTTTAGGGAGTGAATAGTGCGTTGCTGAAGACTCCTTCGATTGGGATCACTTATGAGGATTTTGATAGCTTGGGGGGGGGGGGGGGTTATGGGGAAACGTGTCTCCAATGTGTGTGCGTCTCTCTCTATTTCGTGTCCTTTGTAATGTGTCCTAGGCCTTGTATTTATAGGAGTATGATGAACATGGAAATGGCAAGAGACAATCATTAACCAGCTTTGAAAGCAATGAGACCAAAATCAGACATATTAAAAGATTTCCTTTTTTGAAATATTCATGCCTCTTTGGAATCTTGATTGAACCTGGACACCTTTGTTTTTCGAATGCCTTCTAGCGTTGCTCTTTGATTGGCCTAGAGTCTTGATTCGAAGTGCTCAGAAACCTCCTTATTAGAGCTTCTTCGATTGAGTCTATCTACTTGCCCTAGCTGCTTGATTCAAACAACTCAAACAAAAACTTCATTCCGGCCAATCGAAGCCTCACTTGTCACCACCTTCGAATGCCATTGCACAAGAGGCCTGGGCCTGGCCACATGTAGCACCAAGACTCATCATAGGATAAACTTGCATTCAACAACTATGTCTTATTTGAATGGCCACCAATATGTGTCTTTCGAATAGACCTTTGGAATGCTCTTTCTAAGGGGTCATATTGTGTGTCATAGCGCAGAAACTGCGTTGAGGGGTCTTGGCCTTGTGCATTGAAAGCAAGCTCAGAGAAAGTCCTTTCTTTATGCATTGAAGGCAATCATAGAAGAAACCTTTGCCTTTGTGAATCCCAGACAAATTTGAGGGAGCCTCTGCCTGGTGGATCGAAGGTCGCATGTAGAGGCCTTTTTTCCTAAATGAGAATTGGACTAATGCTTGCTCCATGGGGAAACAACACATAATCGAAGCTAATGGGCCAATGCTTGATCGAAAGGTTTCAGGAGCCCATTCGAAGCTTGTTTACATGCCAATCGAAGGACACTATTCTGATATGCCAAACGAAGGACATTGTTCATATGCTAATTGAAAGACATTATTAACATGCCAATTGAAAGACACTGTTCTGATATGCCAAACGAAGGACATTATTTAGATGCCAATCAAAAGACATTGTTGACATGTCAATTGAAGGACATTGTTGACATGCCAATCGAAGGAGATTTTTCTAGCATTCAAAAAAAATTATTTTCTTCAGGAAAGTGTTTGTAACCAACCATGTAAGAAGAAAATAACTTTGGGAAACATGAGAGGGAAAATTTTGGGGTAAAACAGCTGCCCCTGTTCAATCTTCTTAAACTTGAGGATTTAGATTGGCTTATCTGCCTTTCACGATCTGAAGGTGGAAGAGGATTGAATACTAGAGTGCCCATAAATTTGCACTCGCATAGAGTAACACTGATGGTTGATGACGGCGAAAATGGGCTTACAGATGCCATTTGGAGAAGATGACAGAGAGTCGTCAGAGATGGGCTTAAAGATGCCATCCAAAGTAGGTGTTGACTTCCTAAGTGGTCTCCTTGTGAGAATTCCTGTTCTTGCTGTCTGAGGAGGACTCCGCTGGGGAACGTTGGTTTCTGTTGTTCTCCTTCTTGAGGAAAGTTCTGTGGGGAATATAGTCTAGGAGCTTCAGTTGTCCAAGGATCTACTGAGGAGTTATCTCTGGAGAGATGAAAGTTTGTTGTTTTCTAGTTGAAATCCATGCTTCACAGTAACTTGCTAGGGATAATGGAGTTAACTGTTATCTGAGAATGTAATAAAAAGAGCTTGTGTAGGGCTGCTTCAGGATGAGTCCGTGTTAGACTGCATCTGAATGATGAGAAGGAACTCGTGTAAGATAACTTTAGGATGAGTCCGTGTTAGACTGCATCTGGATGATGAGAAGGAACCCGTGTAAGATAACTTTAGGATGAGTCTGTGTTAGAGTGCATGTGGATGATGAGAAGGAAACTGTGTAAGATAACTTTGGGATGAGTCCGTGTTAGACTGCATCTGGATGATGAGAAGGAACCCGTGTAAGATAACTTCATCTGGTCATGTAAATAGTTTTCCTGTCTGGTTTCAGGTGTTAATCTACAAATCAGATGTTCGCAGATAGTTATCCTGGCTGGTTTCAGGTATTAATCTGGAGCTGAAAAAGAAAGATAGTTTTCTTGGCTTGTTACAGGTATTAATCTTCAATCTCCTCATGTAGATAGTTTTCCTGGCTTGTTACAGGTATTAATCTACAATCGATCGTCCACAGATAGTTCTTCTGGCTAGTTACAGGTATTAATCTGGAACTTGAAAATTGTTGATCGCTGACATAGTTATCTTGGATGGTTTCAGGTATTAATCTCTAACCTGAGAAAGAAAGATAGTTTTCCCGGCTTGTTACATGTATTAATCTTAAATATCTTCATGTGGGTAGTTCTCCTGGTTTGTTACAGGTAATAATCCACAGTCGGTCGTCCACAGATAGCTCTCCTGGATAGTTACAGGTATTAATCTGGAACTTGAAAATTATCGGTCGTTCAGATAGTTGTCCTGGATGGTTTTAGGTATTAATCTCTGACCTGAGATACAAAGATAGTTTTCCTGGCTTGTTACAGGTATTAATCTTCAATCGATCGTCCACAGATAGTTCTCCTGGCTAGTTACAAGTTTTAATCTGGAACTTGTTTTTTTGTCGATCGTCGAGATAGTTGTTCTGGCTTATTACAGGTATTAATCTCTGACCTGAGAAAGAAAGATAGTTTTCCTGGCTTGTTACAGGTATTAATCTACAATTAATCATCCACAGATATTTGTCCTGGCTAGTTATAAGTATTAATTTGGGACTTGGAAACATTGGTCACATAGATAGTTTCCTCGTCCGGTTCTGAGCATTAATTTGTGGCCTGCTGTATTTGTTGGTAAACCCGTCTTGTTCCGAGAGTTCATATCACTTGGTCGTGTAAATAGTTTCCCCGTATGGTTTTAGGCATTAATCTTTGATCTTCTATGCATAAGTTGATAGCATTCGTCTGTCTGCTAATTCAACCTGAAAAGGTAAAATAAGTTTCAAGCGATGTCATGATGTATGAATTGCATGATGCTCTCAAAATAAATGAGATTGTGATATATGCATTTGCGCTGTATATTCTATGATGTTTGTAGAAATGATGTATGAATGCAATGTATGAATGTATCAGTTGTTCCATTGCTGTATTGTTGAATTAGAGAAAATAAATCTATGATTATTGCTGGAGGGTAAGATGTAGGTATTCAAATTTGTTGAAGTTGGAATGCTGGGAGATGAACTTCTGTTGTTAGAGAAACAAATCTATTGGGGAAGGTAAACTCCTGGAACTGCTTGGGGATTTTATTGAAATCCTGTTGGGGAATCCTGAAAAGCTTGGCGACTTTACTGGGGATTTTTATTGGAACAGTAATTTTAAGATTATGCTATGTCGGGGTTATGAGAACTCTTGACACCATTAGGCTGTATGCTGAGAATACGGCAGTGACCTTGTAGTAGGATGTCTCTGCCTCTGTACCTGTTGGAGAAGGTATCTGCTGGGGAAAACATCTGCTGGGATTTTGTGGGTGACCCTTAGATATTGTCCCATCTTTTAAAGTCATTAGTAACTATCTTCTTGTTTTTTATGCATATATTTGTGAGCAGTAATCACATTCAAATGCACATGTTCAAAAATAATCACTAGACATTTTGAAAACAAAATAAAACAGATGTTTTACACTTTCAAAGAGATAGCTTGGTATTAATTTGAATAAGCATTTCTGTACAAGGAGACAGACATCCTATTAAGAGAATGCCGTCGTAAGAATGAAAACTATACAAAAATAGTATACAAAGAAAAACAGCTATGTGAAATAATCCCATCGGGTTCCCATTCTGCTATTGCCTTCATGTCTTTGAGCATCCCATCTCTTTCGCTTCTTGTCCGAAGATGACTCGATTGATTAGTACCACTTGAGCTCGATAGTTGATACTGAAGATTGGCTGTATGGTGATCCAACGTGACATAGTTATATGCTTTAAATCCTTAATTTTTGGCTGGACCTCCCTTTCGAGTTTTCAGTCCACCGGGATACCCTTTTTTGCCCAAGCCGTCTTTTCAGGTTTTCGACTTGCCGAGTGTATAGATTTCTTTTATGTATATCCCTAATTTTTTCCCAGACCCTTTTGGTCTACCGGGATGCCCTAATTTTTTGCATAGGCCAGTCGACCAAGCGAGTCTTTGTTTATGCGTAGTACCTTTTAACTATGTCCGCATTTACCAAGTGTGGAAGGTCGTCATTGTCAATAGTAGTTAAGATCATGGCCCCACCAGAATATATGTTCTTGATCACAAATGGCCCTTCGTATATTGGAGTCCATTTACCCCTGGGATCACCTTGCGTTAGTATAATGCGCTTGATTACCAGATCACCAACTTGATATACCTAACGTTTAACTTTCTTGTTAAAAGCTTTGATCATACGTTTTTGGTACATCTGACTGTGACAGACATCCACGAGCCTCTTCTCGTCAACCAGGTTTAATTGGTCAAGTCGAGTCTGAACCCATTCGTCTTCATTTAGCTCTGCATCCTTCATGATCCTCAAGGAAGGGATTTGGACCTCAATGGGCAGGACAACTTCCATACCGTACACCAGAGATAAAGGAGTTTCCCCTGTTGATGTGCGCATCATGGTACGGTAACCATGAAGAGCAAATGGTAACATCTCATGCCAGTCTTTATATGTCACCATCATATTCTTTATGATTTTCTTGATATTTTTGTTAGCAGCTCCAATAGTGCCATTCATCTTCAGCCAGTAAGGAGAAGAGTTATGATGCTGGATCTTGAATTTCATGTAGAGCTCAGTGATCATTGTATTATTGAGATTGGTACCATTATCTGTGATGATTCTTTATGGAATACCGTAACGACAAATAAGGTTGTGTATAATGAATCAGGCCACAACGTTCTTGGTAACGGAAGCAAATGAAGCTGCTTCAACCCACTTCGTGAAGTAATCAATGGCAATCAGGATGAAGCGGTGTCCATTAGAAGCTGTAGGTCTGATATCTCCAATCACGTCGATGCCCCACATTGCGAATGGCCAAGGAGTAGTCAGGATGTTTAGAGGAACCAGGGGCACATGTACTTTATCAGCATAGATCTAGAATTTGTGACAGGTTCACGAATGCTGATAACAGTCTGCTTCTATAGTGGGCCAATAGTATCCTACCCGTAGGATCTTTTTAGCCATTGTGTATGCACTAGAGTGGGTGCCAAAAGTGCCTTCATGTAAATATGCCATAATCTTTTTTGCCTCACTCTTGTCTACACACTAAAGCAAGGTAGAGTCATGGTTGCGCTTATAGAGGATCCCGTTACTGAGGAAGAACTTGACAAAGAACCTTCTTAGGAACTTCTTATCGTTGACTGAAGCTTCCTCAGGATACTCTTGGGCTTCGAGATATCTCTTGACTTCATGGAACCAAGGTTTTTCCACTACTTCTTCAGTATCAATCTCTTGGCAATATGCTGGTTTATCCATCCTTTCAATAGTGATCTGAGGAGCCTCATTATCCCACCTGACCTTGAACATGGACGACATCGTAGATAGCACGTCCTCTAGTTTATTTTCCTCTCGTGGAAAATGCTCAAAGGTAATTTCTTCAAAGTATGGAATCAATGTCAACACATGCTCTTTGTAAGGGATAAGATTAGGATGCTTCATGTCCCATTCTCCTTTGATTTGAGTGACTACTAAGGCTGAGTCTCCAAATACACTCAAGAATTTGATCCTCAAGTCGATAGCAGCTTTGAGATCCATGACACATGCTTCATACTCTTCCATATTGTTGGTTCAATTGAAACATAATCTGGAAGTGAAGGGAGTATGACAGCCTTCAGGAGATATGATCACAACGCCAATGACATTGATAAGAGCGTTGGAAGCTCTGTCAAAAAACATAGCCCATCAGGATCCTTTTTCAAGTCCTTCATCTGGTCCAGGTTCTTCATGATCAATTACCAACATGATGTTTTCATCCAGGAACTCAAAATTCATGGATTAGTAGTCATCCACAGCCTTATGAGCTAAATGATTGGCTAATACACTTCCCTTAATTGCTTTCTTGGTTGTATATTGAATATTGTATTCGGTCAGGATCATTTGCCATCTTGCTATTCTTCCGGAGAAAGTAAGCTTCTCAAAGATGTACTTGATTGGATCCATTTTAGATATCAACAAGGTAGTGTGAGTCAACATATACTGTCTTAGTTAGCGAGAAGCCCATGCCAAAGCGCAACAATTTTTCTCGAGCAGTGAGCATCTTGTTTCACAATCGGTAGACTTTTTGCTAAGGTAGTATATTGCATGCTCTTTTCGACCAGACTCATCATGCTGCCTCATCACACACCCCAGTGAATTCTCTAACACTGTTAAGTACATGATCAGAGGTCTTCCTTCGACTAGAGGCATTAAAATTGGAGGCTCTTGAAGATATTCCTTGATTTTCTTAAAGGCATTCTGAAAATCGTCATTCCATTTCACTGCTTGATCTTTCTTCGATAACTTGAAGATTAGCTCACAAGTAGCGGTCATATGTGAAATGAATCTGGCTATGTAGTTCAAACGTCCCAAGAATACCATGACCTCCTTATCAGTGAGAGGAGTTGGCATTTCTTGTATATCTTTGACCTTTTTCGGATCAACTTCAATGCCTTTGTTGTCGACAATGAAGCCTAAGAGTTTACCAGATCTTACTCCAAAGGTGCACTTATTCGGGTTTAGCCTCTGTTTGTACTTCTTCATCCTTTCAAACAGCTTTTGTAGGTGATCAAGGTGCTCCTCTTCAATCTGAGACCTGGATATTATATCATCCATGTAGACTTCTATCTTGTGATGGATCATATCGTGAAACAAAGCTACCATGGAACGCTGATAGGTTGCCCCGGCGTTCTTTAACCCGAATGGCATAACTTTGTAGCAGAAAGTTCCCCATTGTGTGATAAAGGTCGTCTTCTCCATGTCCTCAGGTGCCATTTTGATCTGATTGTATTCAGAGAAGCCATCCATGAAGGATAATACCTTATGTTGTACGGTGTTGTCAACTAGAACATCAATATGGGGCAGCGGAAAGTCATCCTTGGGGCTTGCCCTGTTCAAGTGTCTGTAATCCACACATATACGTACCTTACCATCCTTCTTAGGCACTGGAACAACATTGGAAACCCTTTGTGGATAGGAGGTGACAGCTAAGAAACTAGTGTTGAACTGTTTCATGACTTCAGCCTTGATCTTTTCTGACAACTCTGGCCGCGTACGACGAACCTTCTGTTTCACTGGAGGGTAATCCTCTTTTATAGGTAGGTGATGAACCATAATATCAGTGTCAAGTCCCGGCATGTCTTTGTAAGACCAGAGAAAAACCTCAACATAGTCATGTAGCATCTGAATTAACCGTTCCTTGACACTATGATCCAGATCGGCACCTATCTTGACTTCTTTCTTGTCCTCTTTAGTACCCAAGTTAATTGTCTCAACTGGCTCTTCATGAGGCTGTATTTCCCTTTCTTCCCATTGTAACAGTCTGGCAAGTTTCCCTGGTACTTCACAATCTTCCTCACCTTCTTCCTCAGCTTGGTAGATCGGATTTTTAAAGTCATAACTGGAAATAGCAGAACCGTTATAAATGGGATCCAGAGTGGATGTGGATCTGCAGTTTGATACGTGGGTGTGTGTAAGAGCATAGTTGTATATTTTTTATAGAGTAAAAAGAAGAAAAGAAAAACAAAGAGCGTAAAATTTGTATGCGAAACGTCCAATGTTTTACTGATGACATATGAAAATGAAGTAATGACCCTCACAAATAGACCATTGTTCCTCGGGTAAGACACAAGGCTTTAATGTTTCAATTGTTCAAATATTACATTTCCTCAAAAACAAAAAATACAAATTACTCTTGAATAAAAGTAATGGGCACAAAGTCTTTAGCCTCCCAATTTCTGAGTCCACTGCCGATGGTTGGGAAGATCCACTTGTCCAGGTCTCAATCACTATCAATGTCCTCCAAGGCATTGACTCCAAGGTTGCTGATCCGCAAAGGTGGTCCCCTGGCACGAGCACGACGAACAGTTCTCTGGGCTCCTGAAGTAAAACCCAAATCAAATTTGTCAAATTTGTAGGGAATATTCAGAGGTTGGCCCCAAATTATAAATCCACCTTCTTCAACTACTGCTTTAGAATCCTTCAAAGAAGCCATATTCAACGAAGATCTAGTAGTTTTTGGAACACTGGAAATGGTCTTGGTTGTAGCAACGGTCTGTGGAACCTCCTCAAAGTTCTGACAGGGGGTCTCAATGAACTCACTGTCCATTTCGAAATACTTGAAAGAGTTCAGGTGGCTCACCATGTATGCCTCCTCCCCATGGAATGTGATAATTTTCCCATTGAATGGGTACTTTAGCATCTGATGTAAGGTGGAAGTAACAACAGCATCCCCATGGACCCAAGGTCGACCCAATAGACAGGAATAAGAAGGGCGGATTTCCATCACATAGAAGGTGGAATTAAAGGTCTGAGTACCAACTTTGATAGGAATGTCCACCTCCCCGTGCACCATTCTTTTAAAACCGTCGAAGGCCCTCACCACAATGTTACTGGGCTTTAGTCTGAGCCCTTCGCAATCCAACCTGTCTAGAGCATTCTTGGGTAAGACATTTAGTGATGAACCTGTATCCACCAGAACATGGGCTCATGTAGTGTTGTTGTACCCCAATTTTTGCCCCTAAGATTCCTCTATCATATCATATCAATTCGATCATAACAAGATCACATTAGGGTTGGTTCTTCCTCTTTTTCTTTCTCATATCTTTAAGTTTTCTCTTGAGGAATCTCCAAGCACCTTAGTTGTGTATTTTGTATATGTGTTGTTGACTAACTTCTAATCAAAATACAAAAAATAATTATCTTTGTCTTTGCATATTTGTGTTTTGTAGGTACCAAGTCGAAGCATCTAACAAATAAAGATTCCTCGTATTATTCTCCTAAAATCTCTATTTTGCAAAAGAAAATTAACAAAAATTCATTTTTTCACTGATGCAATCGATTGCTCTTAGAGTGCAATCGATTGCACATAGTGCATTTTGTGCCATTTTTGAAAAAAGACACTGTGCAAATCGATTTGCACTATAGTGCAATCGATTGCACATCGTGAAAATTTGAAAAAAAATCAGCAATTTTAAACTTGTCAAATTTTGGCTCCAATTTTCCTTCATTTTTGAAAGATGTACCATTAATTCAAATTTTAGTGCCAATCTTTCATTTTTAAGAAGAATTATCATTAATTCAAATTTTGGCTCTAATATTTGAAAGAATTATCATTAATTCAAATTTTGGCTCTAATATTTGAAAGAATTATCATTAATTCAAATTTTGGCTCCAAGAATCAATTACCAAATTACCACTAATCCCAATCCTAAACTCTATAAATAGAGCCCTCATTTCATTCAAATTTCAAGCTTTTGATAGCCAAATCCACCTTGCTAAAAAATCTCTCAATTCTCTCCATCTACCAAATTCACTCATAAGCTCCATTTTCAAAACGTTAGTAAGCTTTGCATTGAAACTTACTAATCTTTGAGCTAAACCTTCATCCAAACACTTTTTTCTCCATCAATTCTCTACATCCAAGCTTGGTCAATTGATTCTTGTAGTTGAATTGAAGCAAATTCTTGAAGTTGTTTTGATAATTCTCTAGATCTACCTTTGGCAAGTTGGATAATTCATCTTTCACAATGTGATCTCTTGGTGATCTTTGGGTTTGATTCTTTGAGCATTATTTTGTGATTCCAATGGTGTTATTTTCTCATAATTTGATGGAATTTTCGTGCTCAATTGGATCCATGATCATAAGGTGTTTGATGGAAAGTTTGAACAAGAAATTGGCCTTTTAAAATGCTGTTTTTGCTACTGTAACAGTGTGCAATCGATTGCAGTAACTATGTAATCGATTGCACAGAAGCGTTTCACACAATTTTTTTTGAAAATAACATTGTGTAAATCGATTGCACAGTTACTGCAATCAATTGCACAGGGACAAAATGCACTTTTTTGCCTTGTTTTGGGGCAGCTTTGATCCAAAATGCTTTTTCTACTCACTCCTTTTGATTGTTGGTTTGGATTGCAATTTTAAATGTCCAATTTGTCTTTAAACTCAATTGACTTTGTGATGTAGATGAAGTTGGATAAATGTTCATCAATTAAAATCTACCTAAGAGTGGATTATTTAATTCATTTTTGGTGTTTTGGATTAATAATATGTTTAGTGCTTTAATCCATCTAGAGGAGTGGTTGAATTTAAAGATGAAAGAATTTTGAAATGGTGATCCAAATTAGCTTATCATTCCCCTCCCTCTTCATATTATCCCTTTCTTTTTTAATTGTGCTATATGTTAAGGGATGGTGATCTCTATATCATTTATCCAAACATGAAGTACATAGATTGCTATTGACCGCCTCAAAATAGGTGCGACTTCTACATAAGTCCACTTACGATTGCTTAACATAGCGCTAAATTTTGTCCCTGAAATTCTGGCTGCAGATACTCAATGTCACGTTCAATGTTATGACACCGTATCTGACTTTCTAAAAGACAGTAAATACAAAAACAGTAAAGAACACAGTCAATTGTTTACCCAGTTCAGTGTGCAATAACACCTACTCTGGGGGCTACCAAGCCAGGGAGGAAATCCACTATAAGAGATATTAATTCAGGAATAAACCAACCAGTTTATCTCCTTCACTTAAGACATACCCAATGCAACTTCAATCTAAGTACAACTTAAACCTGAGTTCCTACACACTCCCCTCAATCACAGCAGTGATACTTTAAACAATTGACTAATGATTTAATGAAGACACTCTTCAAAACATACACTTGATTATGCTTCACATCTTTTTAATCAAGCAACACAAACACTCTTGCTTCACAGCTTTGAGTGATACATAAACCTAACTTGACTTTGCTTCAAAGCTTTAGTCAAGAGACACAAAACACTCTTGCTTCAAAGCTTTGAGTGATACAAAACCCTTACAATTAAAACCTATTCCAAGTCACTTATCACAATGATACTTGCTTGGATTACAATAGTTAAAACTATACAACTTCTAAATGATCTTCTGTCAAAAAAGGGATTCATTCCAAACAGCAGCCCTGTTGAATATATAGCAGCTGCTTCTTCAGTTAGGGTTTCCACAAAAAGCTAGGGTTAATTCCGTTTGACCTTAAGACTTGGTCACAAGACTTTATCAACCAGGTTAGGGTTGAGCTAGGTTAACCCCAAGTCCACGAGAGATTCTGTTTTGGAAAGACTGAGTCATTTTCCTGAAAAAACTCAGAATTAACCAAACTGCATAACTGTTAGTTCAGAACAGGATGTCTTAACATTTGTTATGACATCTGAATTCCTGTTTACTGATTTTGGTAAATGTGATCATTTTGCAAAATGCTCAGATACACACTCATAAACATCAGTACCTATATACCACTATTTTTCTGCAAAGGTACCTAATAAACCAGTACCTAATAAACTAGAATGTTATGACATCAGTCATGACATTCACACACCTGGTTTTACCAAAAATGCATGCCAATACCTAAACAACTACAGTCCCAATTCGGATAAATGATCATTCGTGGCCAAAACTTATGATTGCAAGCCCAAGTATGTTAATTTGATCTTTTTGATCCAATAACCTTGAGATTCATTGTGTGGAGGCTTTGGTTCTACCAATCCTCTAATGGATCTACAACACCTTTGGTCAATGCGGATCACTTAAACATCGTTGATCATTAAATGTTGTCTTGTGAGAATTCCAAAATGGATGATATACTTGACAAAAAGCAAATGCAACTTGTTGTGTGGAGGCTTTGGTTCTACCAATCCTCTAATGAGTTCCAAATGCAAGTTTCAAGATGGTCATACAACTAACCACTAATTTTTAACAATTGACTTTACTTTATGCTTTTATTTTTATGCTTTATGTACCATTTACTTTATGTACCATTTATATTTCATGCTATTTTCATCTTTGCTCACTTGAGCATTTACTTTTATGTCATTTTTATTTTGCTCACTTGAGCTCTTCTTTCTTTTTAAAGACACCTAATAATCAACATGAACCATAAAAAATATTTAATGATTCTTGGACTATTTGGTTACTATCCTTGGCATTATGGAGCATTGGACTTCTTGGACTTAAGATTTGAGACCTTGGCCTATGTTGGAGACTTTGTGACTTTATTTGATATTTTGTCTGGAGTTCTTGAGGTTTACCTCAAGACATTGGGTTGTTTGTTTGTTTTGTGTGCAGGTTATTGTGATTACACCCTTTGTTTGTAATCTGGAATTCACCCGTATACAGCCGTTACTCTGCCCAATTTTTGCGAAGACTTAAAACAATTGAAGTTTGGTTCTCTCAAGAGGTCTAGTATCTTTGCTTGCTTGGTTTCAATCCGAAGAATGGGAATTCTATATTGACTCATAATGTCAAGTTTTGGCTTCTTGTTGGTTAGATGGTTCTTATCCCTAACTTTTACCTTATGCTTTAGGATAGTCCCTTCATCTCCTCCCATCTTCTTTAATTTCAAAAATCTTCTCCCTCCTTTTAAAAAACTCTTCTTGTTTTGAAACTTGAAACATTTTCATGATAAACTTGGACTTATGTCCATGCATTTTCAAAACATTTTCATGAATAAATTTCAAACAATTTAATAATACCTTGACATTTTTTGTGAGAAGACTAAAATTCAATCAATCTCATTTCAAACCATTTTTCCACTTTGGCTTTTATCTTTAAACTTTTCTCAAAAGATTAGACTCTTGTCAATCCTTGTAGTGATGCAAACAACTATACTTCTACAATATGTAGTGAAGTGAGATATTTTCCACTTGGGTGTTGAGTGAGGCATTGTTGATTTTAAAATCCAAGCCATATCCTTCACTTTGAGATGATGAAAATTCTCCTTTCTCATGATTGTGGGTAGTAAGTATGTTTTCCACACGGACAATGACGATGATGTCTTATCTTATAAAATTAACCAACACACTTGTGTTTTAAATTTTTAAAAGAGGAACTACGTGTACCCTGATACCCTATTGCATGAAAGGTGGTACGCAGGCACTAAAGGTTCGCAACCGCAAAGGGTGCAAAAATCATAAAAATATTTCTTTTCTCACCTCCAACATCCATTTTATATACAACACATTTTTATAGCCAAAATATACAGATTTTTCAAAGAGGTTCCTGCGGAGTACCGTAGATGTTTAGGGTGCTAATACCTTCCCTTTGCATAACCAACCCCCTTACCTTGAATATTTCCCCCTCTTTTTGGGTTATTCGCTCTTTTCCCATTCCTTTGGAAACAATAAAGCACAGTGGCGATTTTTATTTTGATTTGTATAAAGTCTAGTCAATCCAATGGCTTAGTCTTGAACATTTCTACCGCTACAAGTGCCCCTGCACATAATAGAGACATGCAAGGCATCATTGTGTTTACTTCCCTTGGGAGTCAGATCTGCATCAGAGAACCCTAAGCCATTGTCAGCTGTCAAACTATCCTTGCAATTCTCAAATTGATTAGCGGAGGTCTCTTGAGGAACATGGGAAGACTTCAAGAATTTTAATAAAGCCTTGGCATGGGCTTCAGAGAACAGAAGTAGGGCCATCATTGATATTTTTGAAGGGGTCTGCTCCAATTGCTCTACGACGTTATAATCACTTTTCTTGATTATCTTTAAAATATCTTCTCTCTCCTTTTCAGAAGCCTTAGGAATGGTTTCTAGATGCGCCTTCGTCCGGATAGGCTCGACCAATACCTCTTTGCCCCGAGTCTCGTCCGACTCGATAGCAAGGATAACAGCAGAACTACCAGTAAGAGTAGCAACGGGAATACTGACAGGAGCAACAGCAAGAATAATCACAGGAGTAGTAATGGGAGTATTAGCAGGAGCAGTAACAGGGATGATCACAGGAGTAGCAACAGTTTTTGGAGAGATCTCAAGAGAGAAAACTCTTTCGCTTCTCATTATCTTACTGGTCCCAACGATATTGTCGACGCCAGCATCAGTACCTTCAACAACTTTGTCTTTGATAGCCAAAAGGTCTTGATTGACGCCATGGTAATAGACGTCAGCCCCATAGTTCCAGGGAACAGCTTTATCCAAGGAATATGGTATTGGCCCCGGCATGGTGATGATCAGGGGAGCAGACTTTGGAGAAGATGTAATCCTGACAGGTCTTTTAGTGGAGACCCTGGGAGGATTGTCGGAAATGGTGATTATCGAAACATCTTTACATGAACTTCTGGCAAGAGGAACTTTCTCGAACATAATTTCTTTATAAACCATCAGGCATTGAATGCCCATCTTCAGTAAAAAAAACAGCCATCTGACAGAGACATACATAAGTGGAAACCTTCACCACAACTTGGAAATAAACCTACTTTCAATAGATTATCTTTAACAGTCAAGAGAGGAGTAGTTAATTCATCCAAAGAAGAAACAAAACGGTCATCATCAATAGCATTGACACCTTGGCCATGTTTGGGCATTGGCGCAGTTATTACGTTAGGTGTCTCAGAAAGGTCAAACTCAATCTCCTTCGCCTCAATGAAATCCTGTACTTTGTTCTTTAAAGCCCAACATTCATTTGTGTCATGCCCCGAAGTCTCGGAATGGTAGGCACATCGAGCATTCAGATTGTAGAGGGGAGAGACAGTATTAAGATTCTTCGAGGCTTCCTTCAGAGTTACTAAATTGGACTTCAGCAGGTGTGGAAAAACCTAGGATAGGATCATGTTGATCCGAGTAAACTGTCTTCTAGGCGCATCCGACCTGCGCTGATTGTTTTGTTATTGGTTTGAGGCATGGTTGGAAAACATAACAGCCCCTACCGTCAGACGATGCTCAGTTTTGTTATGATTTATTTGCCCATAAGCAGCACTGGCCTCCTTCTTCCGGGTGAATGGTTTCTTTGCAGTACTGGAGGATGCATCTCTCTGTATTTTACCACTTTTGATGCCAACTTCTACCTGTTCACCAGTTAAGATCAATTCAGTAAACCCAGCAGAAGAACTTTTAATCAAATGGTTAAAGAACGGTCTGAATAACGTGCCCAAGAACATGTCCACCAGCTCCCTATTAGACAACGGAGGCTGGACTCTTCCCGCAAGGTCTCTCCATTTTTAGGAATAATCTTTAAAACCTTCGCCGGAACTCATAGAAATACTTTGCAACTGTGTATGAGTCGGGGCGAGGTCAGCATTATATTGATACTGCTTGTAGAAAGCAGCAGCCAAATCTTCCCAATTGCGAACGTTGGTTTTCTCTAGTTGATAGCACCATTCCAGCTGAGTCGCTATCAAACTCTCCTGGAAGAAATGTACCCACAGATTCCTGTCAGTAGTGTGGGGTTAAATCTTTCTAACATACGACCTTAAATGAAGCTCAGGACAGGAGACACCGTCGTACTTAGCAAAAGTAGGGACCTTGAATTTTTGTGGATCTCCATAGCATTGAGCTGATCCTCCAGCTATTTGTATTTATCATCGGCAAGAGGATACTGCTCCTTAGAATAGTCAGGTTCCTCTTCCTTAGACCCTGGATTGTTATTTTCTTCCATAGGCTTCTCTTCTTGATTGTCCCCCTCATTTGACGGGGTCGCAAAATATATAGCCCGCTTAACCGGTCCTCTGATCCTTCTTCCCAGATTCAATACACCAGTTGGTTTCTTTGTCTTCTTGTTCTTCTCTTTGATGATCAGGGCTTTCAGGTATTCTTGCCCCTAGGCCAGAGTCAGGAACATCTGCTGAAGATGAGCATTCTAAGCTTGGAGGTCTTTCATTGTTTGTTCGAGAGGCATTTCTTTTGCTGAAATAAACAGCGAAAAGAATTAGAAACTTGTTTTGGACAACCTGTTTATGCAACGATATGTGTGATATGCATATGAAATGTTTTCAAGGGCCTTATAGGATTCAAACTCTTTTAACCAAAACAGAAACAAAGACTTTTTTATTAGTAAGCTCAAATGAAATCAAAGTTTAGAAAGGAATAACAAATAAGAAATTTCTAAGATTCCTAAGTCTCCCAAGGATGCTTCCTTTTGGTGCCAATGTAGGCGTTGAGATTCTGCTCTTCGCGAATCCGCTTTGTCAGATCGAAAACCTTTTTCTCACTGGCATAGAATTGGGACTCAAAGGTATCTCGTTCTTCTTTGATCTGTATCCAAGATTTTTGTAACTCTTCGAAGTTTGTTGGCATATCAGGATGCAGAATGATGCGAGACTCGACCCCTTGAACAATAGGCTCTGAAATCACTTGTAGGATAGCAGCATATGGCATCATAAGATTTTGGGAACAAGCTCGCACCCATTTGAGGTATGGCTCCAAAGGGATGGAGTTCTTGTGCCCTAGAGTCCTGCTATTAGTCTTCTTAACCATTCCCCGAGCGTGGATGAACCTCTAATGATAACCTTACAAATCATTTGAATATTTGAACATAATACCCTGAATGAGCATATCATGAGGACCATCCCTCCGGGCGTAATCGAACTGGTTTAAATCTAAAGAGGGGTTATAGGTGATGCCTCCATTAATGCCAAGGAGTGGCACATTGGGAAATTCTCTGCAGTGATCAATAAAAGAGATGTCTTCTTGGGAGCGAGGGCACCAATAGATGTCAGCATGAGAAAGAGACATTAATCTTTGGTTCCATCTTAAACCTAATTCATTCTTCATTACCGACCGAGGAAGGTGCGAAATAAACCACCTATAGAGTAGAGGTATATAACACATAAGAGTTCTTCACTTCTTCATGGTACGGGTATGGATTGAATGCAGAATATCTGAGAAATGTAGGCATTGGATTGTGAGCCAAGAAGATGTTGATAGCACTGACATATATAAACTGGTTTGAATTGGGGAACAGAACCAACCCGTAGATCAAAAGAGCTCAAACTTCTTCAAAGGCATGGTAACTCATAGCGTCTAGGAATACCTGAGCTTTCTTCATTAGAAAACTTGTAAGGAGGCCTTTAACTCCACTCCTTCTTTCCCATTTGGACTCAATGTCGGACGAATTTAAGTGCAAATTTATGGAAACATCTTCAACAGTTGGATCTTGTTCTAAACCGGAAAAGGGTATCTGCTTCATATAGGCAAACCAAGTATTTTGGAGAATTCTTCCAGCGTAGGCACCAACTGATAGTCTGGAAATGTGACACAATGGTTCTTAGAGTCAAAGAACTGGAATAAGACACTCATCAGACCTTCGTCAAAACCGGTAGTAACCAAACTGAGCAAGTGACCATGTCTCTTGTTGAAAGATGAGCTCTCAGGAACTTTTAAGATCATTTCCTTGAGTTTGGGAGGGATCTCTACAAAATTATTTCGGATGGTTTTTCTGCGAGCTGAATCCATGACCTACAAAACAGAGAAGAGATAAATCCACAGGCCCTTGAAACGGTTAGGGTACATGCCATGTTATGATGTTATGATTACGCTTTAAAAAATCACAAATATGTCAAACACAAATAAGTCACAAAAAGACCTTAGGTTTAAAGGCTTACATGAGTTTTAAAGGTAAGTACCCTCTTGAAGTTTCAGTTGGCTCAACCTGTCCTATTAGTAGTAACCGGGTTCTAAGGAGTCTCATATCACTGAACTTTCTTTTAAGCATTGTTCTAGCTCAAAAACCAAAGTATTGCGGCCAGAATATCCCAAAAGTCCAATCTCAATGAGTGTAGTATCGAGTATCAACCAATCTTCGGTTGGAACCAAAGCCGTCCATCTCACTACTTTCTAATGGCTTAGGATGAGTCAATTAAAGGTTCTAAAGGTCAGTTAGCGATTAATGACACTAAGGAAGCCTAATGTTATCCTTGACTGACTCAAGGAACATTAGTACAAGCCAGAGTATCACGCTAACATAGCTATCACTTCGTCCATATCGGTCTACGCCGTACAACCTCCATGATTTATTTCTGCTTACCTAACAAGGTGCCCCAGATCCAGGTGTAGGATCTTTGCAAGAATACCCCAACAAGCCCTCAAAAGTAAAGCATACAAAACACACAATTTAAAGCAATAAAGAATGAACTAAACTCTAAGGTAACCCCACTTTTTATTTTCACCAGTAGAGTTGCCAGTTTTATGATACTGTGATAGAACCAACTATTATACTGGTTTTGCGTTTGTGTTTACAAATGTTGCGGTAAGCAAGAGTCTCCACTGACTTTTCTTTTATCCAACAAAGGAAAGGGTAAAAAGAACAGAAAAAGACCTTTTCGAGAATTTTCTGAGTAAGGGGTGTAGATTATGGAAAGGGAAGGTGTTAGAACACTTTCTGTTGTACCCCAAAATTTTCCCTTTCATTTCACTCAAGATATGCCATTGAGGTCCTCAACTTGCTCAAGGATGCCCAAGACTTGACCAGACAAACTCTCTCCTAAGGTAATGTACCTCAAACTAGGGTTTCACTCCTCATCAATATGGTTGAATTCCAAAGTTCCCAAATTCTTTCCATGGTCCCAATATGTTCTCAAGATCATCCATGTCAAGTTTCATGCCTTGCACAAGAAGTTTGCTCAACCAATTGCCCAGATGCCTGAAAATCAACTGTACTAGGTCAAAAGTCAACTGTGGCCCACATATAGTCAAACTTCAAGATTTTTGGTCAACATCAACATTTTGAAGTGACATCTATCATTTTATCAAGGGTTGATCATGATTCCTCAAGGAATTCCCCAAATTCATCAAAACCCAAAAGTTGCTAAATTAGGGTTTCTCAGGAAAAGTCAACCAAACTTTCACCAGGCATAACTTCTTCATACTTTATCAAAAAATTTCCATACAAGGCTCATTTTTAAGAGGATGCAATTCCGTACAATTCATATTCATCCCTCAAGTTCAAAATATGCACTCATCAAAAGATATGAATTTCTACATTATAGGTCCTTTTGAAAAGTCAACAAAAACACCTTTTGGGTCAAAGCTTCTTACATGAACATGGAAGACCCAATTGAGATGAAACCAAAAGGTTTTTTTGGGGGAAATCCTAAGCTTTCTAAAAAGTCCAAGAACACCTCTCTAGGGTTAAAATTGGAGGAGATATGCATTGTCAAAGTTGACCATTTTTGCAAAATTGCCAAAAAGTCAAATATGCTCAAAAGTGCATTTTTTGTCAAATGGGCCTAACTTTTCATGCTTGCATCTTGCTTGTGACATGGACCACGACCCAAATCAGCATCCATACTTTATTTTCTTTATTTATTTATTTATTTTGATTTTTTTTCATTATTTAAAATTTAAATTAAATCAAATAAATTGCAAAAAATATAAAAAGATTGGTGTTGATCTAATTTTTATAGGAATCAAATCCAATCAAGCTAGCATATCATATGCAAATCAGATCAAGGGAAATTGAAGCAAAAATAGCATGATTATGGTTGTTTTGTAAAGATATTATACAAGGAAAAAACTAAATCAAATCTCCATGAATCAAAAAGATTTAAGCTGTTTTTGTTTCCCTAATTCGTTCTAGTACAAATACAGAACATAACCAAGCCAAGAAAAAAGGGTTTTGCAGGCCGTGAAAACATCAAACAAAAACTGAAAAAATTGACAAAAAGTGGTGGATCGATTTCAAGCTTAGAGGGCAATTCAAAGCATTTCAAAGCTGCCAATCGTTTCCTGGACCTTCCCAGAAGCTAACACGATCAATTTCAAGCCTTCCCAAGCCCAGAAACAGGACATACGAGTCTCACGGTTTGGTTCGTCTTTTGAATCTGAGTTTGATAATTTATGCATAATTAATCACTTTCAAGCATAGCATTGTGTTTGTACTGACATTTGGAATGTTTTGGTTTAAGTAATTTTGTGTTTTGATGTATGTATACGTGTTTGCCATTGTTAGGGTTTTTCTATACAGGTTAAATTGGCCCATGAAAAGGGTACTATGATGCTCGTGAGATCAAGACAGATTGATCTATGTACTCACAATTGATTTATCATGCTTGTTGTGAATTTTTGAAAGTTACAGGGTTATAGCCACATTTTCTTTATATATTATTTATTGTTATTATCATATTAACAATTGAACACTGTAGCCCAGTTGGTTAAGCGCACATATGTTGAGTGGGAGGACCTGGGTTCGATCCCAGGTCCCAACGTTTTCTCTATTTTCTTAATGTTTGACAACATGTGCCATGCATACACACTTTCAGGCACCTACCATGCAACCCAGAATCCAGCCAATGGATCGTTCATACTCCAGATCCAACGCTCAATCAAAGGGAGGCCCATGATGCACCCTCCAAGTGTGGATAATTGGATCCCACGCAAGGATTTGGATGACCAGGAATTTGGGCCTGAACAATTCAACATACACCCCCCTTTCAGCTTATAACACATGCCCAATTTCAATTTCTTTCTTTTATTTTTTTCTTTTATTTTAATTATTCACTAATTATTTTCTTTACAAAAGTAACCCAAAAAATCATTTTTTTTTATTTAATCAAAAAATCATAAAAAACATCAAAAATTATTTTTTCATAAAATATTTTATTTCCTTAATTAATTAGTTTAATTAAAATTAGGGAAATTTAATTCTTTTTATATAATCTAAAATAATTAGAAATTAGGGTTTAATTTGTACATAACCTAATTTTTTCTCAAAAACTAACCTAAATAATTTTCTCAATTAGGTTTTTTAGGTTTCCTAAATTATTCTCGCATTTAATTCGCCGCGCGCATTTTTTAATTTCCTTTTATTATTATTGTAACTGCTTCGAGGTTGTAATATATTAATTAGGGTTTTAAATTCCGCATCTTGATTTTCAGTCAAAATAATTATGTATCTGCAAAAGCCCTATAATAGCTAGGACTTTAACTTTCCCGCATTTTAATTTCCGCAAACTATAAACTGCCTAGATGTTAATAGGATTGTATGGAAAGAGAAACTAAAATTTAAAACAGTAGAAAACCCTAAATATGCAAAGATAAATTAACTGAAAATTACACTCGCACATGCTCACTCCTAGGGTTTACTCCACTTCGGTTGCCTTCGGTAAATGGTCATGAAGTATAGGGTTTGTTAGTGGTTGTCCTCTAGCCCCGAAAGATCTAAAATGACCCATTCGGATGTTGCCTCGGAAAAAGCTCTTTATGGCTTTAGGATGATTACTAACTTTTCCTAACATTGCTTTTGTGATCATACTTGTCCCTTCGAATGTCCCTAAAAAACTCCAACAACGATGCTACCTATTTCTCAATAATGGGATAGCATTGTCTAAAAGGAAAACAAATAGACCTTTTTCGATTAGGTAGAAACTCCTAAGTACTTTCTCAAACAAACAAAAACTTTTTCAGACCAACACTTTCCCAAACAAAGTTTTCAAAAACAACTTCATAACATTATTGAGGACAGAAACAAGGGTTAAAACAAAGTAAAAAAAAACTTTTCAAAAGCAAGCACACAAAACAAAAAAGCAATTTCAAAATGAACAAGTACCTAAGAGCCCGTGGAAAACCACAGATAGAAAGGGTGCTAACACCTTCCCTTTTTATAATCTACCCCCGTACTCAGAAACATCTCGAAAAAGGTTTTTTCTGTTCTTTTTCCTTTTCCTGATTGGATAAAATAAAAGTCGGTAGCGACGCTTGCTTATCGCGACATTTGCAAACAAAAAACGCAAACCAGTATTAACAATCGGTTCTGCCACCGTATCACACTTTCCATCCGTAGTTTTCTATGGGCTCTTAGATGCCTAGCTCATTTTTAAATACCTTGTGCTTTATGTGTTTTGGAAAGTGTTTTGAAAATTCCTTAGTGCGGCGATTCACTTTATGATAACTCTTGTATTAGTCCTCAAGAGTGTTGACAAAGTAAATGTTTTTGAAAGTATTTTGACAGTGCTACCCAACTATTAGTGAGTAGGTAGCCCTATCGTTGGATGTTTGAGGGACATTCGAAGGGACGTATAGTCATAAAGGCAACATGTGGGGACGCTTTAGTAGTTTCGTTTAGGGAGTAGATCATTTACCGAGAGGAAACTTTAGGTTCATCGAGGAACAATGATCTTTTGTTTTGTGGGTCTTTTGCTAAAGCATCCCCATTTCTAGGGACATGATTGTTTTTCCGAAGGTAACCAAAGTGGGAGTACCCTAGAGGTACGCATGTGCAAGTGTATTTGTATTCAGTTATTTATCTTGTGTTAGGTTTGCTAGTGTTTGATTTTATGTTCTTGCCATACAATCCTATTAGGCATACATCTAACAGTTGATATATGTACAAGAATTAAAAATGCAGAAACGTAAATCCTACGCTATTACAGGGCTTTGGGGGTTAATTAGATGTCCAAGAATAAGGGGAATAAAGCAGAAAATAAAGTCCTAATTATTCTATTACAACCCTTGAGCAGTTACAATAATATGAAAAATGTGAGAACAAATAAATGCGCGCGGATTGAGAATAACGTCTAACAATCCTAAGGTAAGAGGAAATATTTTTGTTTTGTTTTTAAATATAAAATAAAATAAAAATTAAGTCTATTTAATTATAATTTCATGAAAAGGTTAAAATGATTAATTAATTTATTTACAAAATTAATTTGATTAATAAAGCACTAACCTAATGTTTTTTCTTTTGTGATTTTTTATATTTAAAGTTAATTCAGATGATAAAGTCAATAAAGAAATAACGAAAACAAAAATAAAAATACAAAGGGGCATCTTTTGATCCATGGAGAAATGGGGGGATTTCGATTCAGAGGAAGGTGTTTTTTGATCCAAGGGAAGATGGCTCTCCTTTGATCCAGGAGAAAAATGGGAGGTTTTGATCCAAAGAAGGAAATGTCTCTTTTGATCCAGGAGGGAAAACTACTTTTCGATCCTGCAAGACAAGCATTAGAACAATAAAGATGCAGGACTTGGGTGTTGAAACCAGGTCCTTCGATCATGTGCGTGCTGGTCTGCTCAAGCTTAATCTGATGTACAAGCGTTAGTAAAAGAAACAAATACAAACCTGGGCGTAAAACCCAGGTTCTTCTCCTTCACATACACCTGCAAGTTTGATCAAATGTTGGATCGAAACAGATCCCAAGACCCTACCCTATAGATGTTCGTTTCCTAAACCCAAATCTGGGGTTAAAACTAGCACAGGATCTTTGTACCACCTAGTTTGAAGCCTGACTGCTTCTAAGCCTTAAAATGGCACCCTGTACTTCCATACTTATATTTGTAGGAATGATCAATAAGAACACAAACATGCATATAATTCAAAGTAATCGAAAGGTTGTAACCCAGAATTTTACCAAGGACTGGTGGGCTTGATACGTGGCTTTTGGCTAGTGTTTAGGAACACTTCCTGCAGACTTTAAGGAGTGAATAGAGCATTTCTGAAGAATCCTTTGATTGGAATCACTTATGAGGATTTTGATAGCTTGGGGGGGGGGGGTATGGGGAAGCGTGTATCCAATGTGTGTGTGTCTCTCTCTTTTTCGTGTCCTTTGCAATGTGTCATAGGCCTTGTATTTATAGGAGTGTGATGCGCATGGAAATGGCAATAGACAGTCATTAACCAACTTTGAAAGCAATGAGACCAAAATCAGACATATTAAAAAGATTTCCTTTTTTGAAATATTCATGCCTCTTTGGAATATTGAATGAACCTGGACACCTTTGTCTTTCGAATGCCTTCCAGTGTTTCTCTTCGAATGGCCTAGAGTCTTGATTCGAAGTGTTTAAAAACCTCCTTATTAGAGCTTCTTCGATTAAGTCTATCTACTTTCCCTAACTGCTTGATTCAAAAAACTCAAACGAAAACTTCATTCTGGACAATCGAAGCCTTCTTTGTCACCACCTTCGAATGACATTGCGCAAGAGGCCTGGGCCTGGTCACATGTATGACCAAGAATCATCATAGGATAAACTTGAATTCAACAATTGTGTCTTCTTCGAACAGCCACCAATATGTGTCTTTCGAATGGACCTTTGGAATGCTCTTTCGAAGGGGTTATATTGTGTGTCATAGTGCAGAAACTATGTTGAGGGATCTTGGCCTTGTGCATTAAAAGCAATCTCAGAGGAAGACCTTGCCTTATACATTGAAGGCAATCATAGAAGAAACCTTTGACTTTATGAATCCCATACAAATCTGAGGGAGCCTCTGCCTGGTGGATCGAATGTCGCATGTATAGGCCTTTTTCTTAGATGAGACTTGGACTAATGCTTGCTCCACGAGGAACTAACACGTAATCAAAGATAATGGGCCAATGCTTGATCAAAAGGTTTCATGAGCTCAGTCGAAGCTCGTTGACATGCCAATCGAAGGACATTTTTCTGATATGCCAAACGAAGGACATTATTCAGATGCCAATCGAAAGACATTGTTGACATGCCAATCGAAAGACACTGTTCCAATATGAAAAACGAAGGACATTGTTCAGATGCCAATTTAAAGACATTGTTGACATGTCAATTAAAGGACATTGTTGACATGCCAATCGAAGGACATTTTGCTACCATTCAAAAAAAAATATTTTCTTCAGCCAAGTGTTTGTAACCAACCATGTAAGAAAAAAAACCTTGGGAAACATGAGAGGGCAAATTTTGCGGTACAACATCTGGTTATCACTACTTGATTAAGCAAACCCACTATTTCTTAATCCTTTCACTTAGCTGAGTTTAATGAAGCAAAGACTTGTGCAAAAACCCCTGCACCAATAGGAATCTTGGAGGAGAAAATCCAAATGATTTTATTCAAGAACAACCCATAATTGCTCAACCCAAATCTGAATTGAATCCTTGATTTGAACGTTATCACCACAGCAATTTTCTTGGATCAACAACCACGATTATGTGTAGGTGTTGATTTTTTAGAAGAGAGGATGAAGATGATGAGCACTATGTGTATCTTTCACTAGTTGTTGTTAACTTCAAATAATGATGCATAATGAATATATATATATATATATATATATATATATATATATATATATATATATATATATATATATATATATATATATGTTACCTAATAGACAAGACCCACAATCATAATAGAAAATAAGATGAGGCCAGCGACCGGTCGACTCAACCAGAAGTAGGGGTCGGCGCGACACAACCTACAGCCAGAAAAAAACTATTTTGAAGTGCAATGAATTAACCGCTTAAGGAATTGCATCAATGAAAACTTTGAATATTTTGATTCCAAGGTTGAGTCGATCGGAAGGGTCAACGTGATACATCCAACAGTTAGAGAGAAATCCATTATGAAGTGCAGTGTGTCGACCGCTTCAGGTCTTGCGTCGATGCAAACTTTGAATGTTTTGATTTCCAATTTGAGTCGACCAGAAGGGTCGACCTGACACATCCAAGGCTTGATTGAAGATGATAAGTTGACCGCACACATCTTTGAGTCGATGCATATATTGAATTTTCTCAAAAATAAGTATTGTAAGTGTTTGGTTGTTGGCATTTTTTTTGGTAAAACCAGTTGTGTGAATGTCATGACTGATGTCATAACATTCTGGGATACAAGGTACATTCTGCAGAAAAAGAATGTCATACAGGAGCTACTCAATATGAGTGTTTAGCTGATCATTAAGCAATGATCATATTTATTGCATTCTACCAAAATCAGTAAACAGGATTCTTGTTGTCATAACCAATGTTAAGACATTCTGTACTGATCTAACATTTATGCATATTTGTTATTCCTGAGAATTTTCAGGAATCTGGTTTATACAGTCCAGATCAGATTCTCACATGGACATTAGGTTAACTCTGCTTAACCCTAATCTGGTTGTTAAAGACCTATGACCAAGTCTTGAGGTTAACCCTAATTAACCCTATCTATTTTCGTGGAAGCCCTAACTGAAGAATAGCTGCCTATATATTCCTCATGAAGACTGTTGGTGAAGCACACTTTTTGACAGAAGATCAATAAGGGATTGTATAGTTGTAACTACTGTGATCCAAGCAATTATCATTGTGATAAGTGACTTGGAGTAGGATTTGATTGTAAGGGTTGTGTATCACTCAAAGCTTTGAAGCACGAGTGTTTGTGTCACTTGATTAAAGCTTTGAAGCAAAGTCAAGTTAGGGTTGTGTATCACTCAAAGCTTTGAAGAAAGAGTGTTTGTCACTTGCTTAAAGCTGTGAAGAAAAATCAAGTGTGTGTACTGAAGAGTATCTTCATAATTTCATTAATCAATAGTTTAGTATCACTGCTGTGATTGAGGGGGAGTGAGCAGGAACTCAGGTTTAAGTTGATCTTAGATTGAAGTTGCATTGGGTAGGTCTTAAGTGAAGGAGATAAACTGGTTGGTTTATTCCTAAATTAATATCTCTTATAGTGCATTTCCTCCCTGGCTTGGTAGCCCCCAGAGTAGGTGTTGTTACACACTGAACTGGGTAAACAATTGATTGTGTTCTTTACTGCTTTTAAAATTACTGTCTTGAAGTGTGTTAGATACGGTGTCATAACATTCACTGTAACATTGAGTATCTGCTGCCAGAATTTCAATTGGCATCAGAGCAGGCACCCTGCCTGTCTTACTTGGTGAGATCTAGGGATATTATTTTCTGGCGCTATGGACAAAGAAGGAGGATTTGGGAACAGACCACCCATTCTGGATGGATCAAATTATGACTACTGGAAACCTCGTATGATTGCCTTCTTAAAATCACTGGACAAAAAGGCTTGGAGAGCTGCTGATAAAGGATGGAACCATCCCACCATAACTGGGAAAGATGGGACAACCAGTCTGAAACCTGAGGAAGAATGGAGCAAAGAAGAAGATGAATTAGCCCTGGGTAACTCCAAAGCATTAAATGCCTTGTTCAATGGAATTGATAGAAACATATTCAGACTAGTACATCAATGTGAACTGGCCAAGGATGTTTGGGACACTCTCAAAACTACCCATGAGGGCACATCCAAAGTAAAAATGTCAAGGCTTCAGATGCTGACTACCAAATTTGAGAACCTAAGGATGATGGAAGATGAGACTATTCATGAGTTTCACATGAACATCTTGGAAATTTCCAACACCTCAGGAGCATTGGGAGAAAAGATGTCAGAAGAAAAACTGGTGAGAAAGATTCTCAGATCCTTGCCTAAAAGATTTGCAATGAAGGTGATTGTTATAGAGGAAGCTCATGATATCTGCAACTTGAAGGTTGATGAACTCATTGGGTCACTTCAGACCTTTGAGATGGGGATCAGTGACAATGTAGACAAGAAAAACAAGAGCATAACACTTGTATCTAATACTGAAGATGAAAACAAGGAGGATGAAGACGAAAATATTTCAGAAGCTATAGCCATGCTTGGAAGGCAGTTCAACAAACTCATCAAGAGAATGGACCCAAAGTCAAGGTCAAATGTCAAGAACATCCCCTCTGACATTAACAGATCTTAGGAATCCAGCAGAAGACCAAAGTCTGAAGAGAAGGGAAATCAAAGCAAAGGAATCCAATGCCATGGATGTGAAGGATATGGGCACATTCGAGCTGAATGTCCTACCTTTCTTAAGAAACAAAAGAAAGGAATGCCTGTTACTTGGTCTGATTGTGACTCAGAAAGTAATTCTGAAGAAGAATCTGCCAAACTAGTTACTGCACTAACTGGTATTTGTAACTCAAATAGTGACTCTAGTGATGAGAAAGTAACATTTGAAGAACTGGCTGACTCCTACAAGAAGTTATGTATCAGAAGTGCTGAAGTCTGTCAGCAAAATGAGACACAAAAAAAACTCATAGTAAAGTTGGAGGCTGAGAAGAAGGCAGACACTGATACTATAAGTCATCTCGAAAGTGAAGTTCAAATGCTAAACTCAAAACTTGACCAAATGACCAAATCTATCAAGATGCTGACAAATGGAACTGACAAATTAGAAGAAATCCTTCAGGTTGGACAAAATGTGGGAAACAAGTGTGGTCTAGGATTTGTGGCAGCAAAGAAATCTATTGTAGACAAGAAGAAAATCAAGCCTGATAAACAAATGTCAAAGCAGATGTCACAACATAGCACTCAACATTGAGAACAGAGAAATATGAAGAAAAAGTATCAAAGATGGAGATGTCATCATTGTGAGAGGTTTGGTCACATAAAGCCATTTTGATTCAGATTATATGGATATTCTAATCATACCCCAGTTGTCAAACCTAAGTCTAACAAGGCACCATATACTCAACAGTGGAAGAAAAAGGCTGCTGCACTGATAGCTCACACCTCTCTTAGAGTCTCTGCAAAGGAAGACTGGTACTTTGACAGTGGATGCTCTAAACACATGACTGGAATCAAGAATCTTCTCAATAATGTTAAACCTCACACTACTAGTTATGTGACTTTTGGAGATGGTGCTAGAGGAGAAATCAAAGGAGTTGGAAACTTGGATTGCCCTGGAGTTCCAAACCTAAATGAAGTATTGCTGGTAAAAGGCTTGACTGCTAATCTCATAAGTATCAGTCAATTATGTGATCTAGGATTCAAGGTCAACTTCACCAAGTCTGAATGTCTTGTAACTAATGAAAAACAAGAAGTTGTAATGAGAGGAGTCAGATCTAAAGACAACTGCTACTTATGGGAGTCTGAGAACACTAATTATTCTTTTGTGTGCTCTATTGCCAAAGAAGAAAAAGAAGTGAAACTGTGGCACCAAAAACTTGGTCATTTACATCTAAGAGGAATGAAAAGGATTATATCCATGGAGGCAGTCAGAGGGAATCCAAGGCTGCAAATTGATGAAGGGAGAGTCTGTGGTGAATGTCAGGTTGGAAAGAAGACTAGAATGTCACATCCAAAGACAAGACATCTGACCACCTCTAAGGTACTAGAACTTCTACATATGGATCTGATGGGACCAATGCAGGTGGAAAGTCTTGGTGGAAAAAGATATGCCTATGTTGTTGTGGATGATTTTTCCAGATTCACCTGGATTAACTTCATTAGGGAAAAGTCTGATGGATTTGAAGTATTTAAGGAACTGTGCAAAAGAATTCAAAGAGAAAAAGAAGGATGCATTGTCATAATTAGAAGTGATCATGGCAAGGAATTTGAAAACAGTAAGTTTGATGAGTTCAGCTCCTCAGAAGGAATTAATCATGAATTCTCTTCACCCATAACTCCTCAACAAAATGGAGTTGTGGAAAGGAAAAACAGGACTATACAGGAATCTGCCAGAGCAATGATACATGCCAAAAGACATCCTATTCTTTTTTGGGCTGAAGCTATGAATACAGCTTGTTATGTCCATAACAGGGTCACCTTGAGAAAGGGAACATCATCCACCATTTATGAACTTTGGAAAGGAAGAAAGCCTACAGTGAAGTACTTCCATGTATTTGGAAGCAAATGCTATATTCTGACAGATCGTGAACAAAGGAGAAAGATGGACCCTAAAAGTGATGATGGAATATTCCTAGGATACTCTACCAACAGCAGAGCTTATAGGGTATTCAATTCCAAGACTAAAGTTATGATAGAATCTATAAATGTCATAGTTGATGATTACCATGAGGAAACAAATGTCCCATATGATGTTGAGACATTCTTTGAGACCTCAACTCAAAAGGATGATGTTCCTAAAACTACTTCATCAGAATCTGAATCAAAGGAAGCTAACAAAGACCCTTCCATCAGAATTCATAAAGATCAACCTAAGGAACTCATCATAGGAGATCCTAACAATGGAGTCATTACAAGATCTAGAGAAATCATCACAAACTCTTGCTTTGTATCTAAGATTGAACCAAGAAATGTTAAGGAGGCTTTAACTGATGAATACTGGATTGGAGCAATGCAAGATGAATTGAACCAATTCAAGCAACATGAAGTATGGGAGTTAGTTCCTAGACCAGGAGGAACAAACATCATTGGCACAAAATGGATCTACAAGAACAAATCAGATGTTGAAGGAGTTATCACCAGGAATAAGGCAAGACTTGTTGCTCAAGGATACACTCAAGTTGAAGGGGTTGATTTTGATGAGACTTTTGCTCCTGTAGCCAGACTGGAATCAATCAGACTCCTATTGGGAATTGCTTGTCTCCTTAAGTTCAAGTTATTTCAGATGGATGTAAAGAGTGCCTTCCTTAATGGGTACTTAAATGAGGAAGTTTATGTGGAACAGCCTAAAGGATTTGTGGATCCAAACTGCCCTGATCATGTCTACAAATTGAGGAAAGCTTTATATGGCCTGAAACAAGCTCCTAGAGCATGGTATGACAGGTTGACAAAATTCCTCTCTAACAAAGGATATAGGAAAGGAGGCTTGGATAAAACTCTTTTTGTCAAAAATGAAGGAGGAAAGATAATGGTAGCTCAAATTTATGTTGATGACATAGTGTTTGGGGGAATGTCAAATAAAATGGTTAAACATTTTGCTCACCAGATGCAAGCTGAATTTGAAATGAGCCTCATGGGAGAATTGACCTACTTACTTGGACTGCAAGTCACACAGATGGAAGACTCAATTTTTCTGTCTCAAAGCAAGTATGCAAAGAACATTGTCAAGAAGTTTGGGATGGAGAATGCCAGTCACAAAAGGACTCCTGCACCTACTCATTTAAAGCTGTCCAAAGATTCAAGTGGGGTTAAGGTGGACCAAAGCTTGTACAGAAGCATGATAGGAAGTCTGATATACTTAACATCCAGCAGACCTGACATTGCTTTTGCAGTTGGAGTATGTGCAAGATACCAGGCTGAACCCAAAGTAAGTCATATCAACCAAGTGAAAAGAATTCTGAAGTATGTGAGTGGAACTTACAACTATGGCTTGTTGTACTCTCATGGATGTGAACCAACTCTGACTGGTTACTGTGATGCTGATTGGGATGGAAGTGCTGATGATAGAAAGATCACCTCTGGAGGATGTTTCTTCTTGGGAAATAATCTTGTCTCTTGGTTCAGCAAGAAACAGAACAGTGTGTCTCTATCTACTGCTGAAGCTGAATACATAGCAGCTGGTAGTAGTTATTCTCAAATGATCTGGATGAAACAGATGCTTACTAAGTATAATGTCACACAAGATGTTATGACATTATACTGTGACAATATGAGTACTATCAACATTTCCAAGAATCCTATTCAGCATAGCAGGACCAAGCATATTGACATTAGACATCACTTCATCAGAGATCTTGTGGAGGAAAAGGCGATTAAACTGGAACATGTTGCCACTGAACTACAATTGGCTGACATTTTTACCAAGGCACTTGATGCTAGTCAATTTGAAAATTTGAGGGGCAAGCTGGGTATTTTCCAACATGAAGAAATGTAGCAATTAATTTTGCTTAAAACAAGGGATGAGAGAGATATCTTAGTTAAGTCTACTATGATTGGGCTAATCATCTGTTTCTCTATTTCTTTCCAAAATTTTAAGAAGTTGAATAGACATTCATATATCTCCCTCCTCTCGCATTTATGCAACAATCTCCAATCTCTCAAACGAAGATTTCACTATCATTGTTACCTGTTTTCTAAATCACTCAAAATGTCTCAACTATCCATGTCATCATCCTCTTCAAAGGTGTCTGCTTCTTCCGCATCCTCTGATCGCGAACCTAGGGCAATCACAAACTGCATGAATTCTGATGTTCTGGAGATAACTCCTCTTCGTAAACTGGCAGCTGACCCCACTAAGGTCAAGAAGCTGCGAACCAGACATGCAAGAAGATCACAAGCCTCTCCATCTGGTAAACCATCATCTTCTGTTCCTCCAGAAATAGAAAATAGGGAAGGTTATGTTTATGTTCATCAAGCTATAGCTAGACTAGTCACTAGGATTCTAAATGAGAATCACTCTGTACATGTCATTTATGTACCTTTGAACCAAGAATCTGCTAGTCCAAATGTTGAAATGAATCCAGATGTCACTCAGAATGTTGAGACACCTGATGACAACATTAGGAAATCTCCTGAAAATCGTGAAGATCACCAGAACTCTACTGAGAAGAATGTTGAACCCCCGGTTATTGATGTTGATGAAGAATACTCTGACAATGACTTAATTTCCAATATCAACCCTAGCATAGCTAGAAGGATGATGAACAGAAAAGGAAAGCAGGATGCTGCCAAAAGCCTCTCCAAAGAGAAGGCTACTGAAGTTGTTCATAAGAAAACCAAGTCTGAGAACAAGACTGGAGTAGAAGCTATGAAGGCTGGATTGTCAAAAGAGAAAGGGAAGGTGAAAACTAGAGTACCTGTTGGTAGTCTCTCAAAACCTTTGAGACAACCAATAGCCAAGAAAAGGAAGGATCCTGAACCCTCTGAATCTGATGAGGAATCAGAATTTGAGTTTGATGTTGAGAGTAATGTTCCATACATTCCTCTCAGAAAGAAACTCTCTTCGAGCAAAATGCATAAAGTCCCTGAAGTTGCCATTGGCAACATCTCCTTTCACCATCCAGAGAATGCAAACAGGTGGAAGTATGTATTTTTGAAAAGGATCGCCTTGGAAAGAGAGCTGAACAACAGTGCCATGGAATGTAAGGAGATCATGGATCTAATCAAGACTGCTGGTCTAATAAATAATGTGGTAAAGTTTAACAACTGCTATGAAATTCTTGTCAAAGAATTCATAGTAAATTTATCTGATGGGTGTGTTGATGGAAAGTCAGTTGATTTTAAGTGTGTGTATGTGAGAGGAAGGAAGGTAAATTTCTCTCCCTCTGAAATAAACAAATTCCTAGGAAGACCTGATGATGCTTGCCCTGAGCTTGACGTTACTGACAACCAAGTGTGTCAAACCATCACTGCAAATCAAGTCAAGAGATGGCCCTTAAAAGGGAAGCTGAATGCAAGCAAGCTGAGCATGAAATTTTCCATTCTGCACAAAATTGGTGCAGCTAACTGGGTTCCCACCAACCATAAATCAACCATCTCCACAGGCTTGGGAAGATTTATTTATGTTGTTGGAACCAGGAAAAACTTTGACTATGGCAAGTATATCTTTGATCAAACATTGAAACATGCTGGAAGCTGTGCTATTAAAGGCCCTATTACCTTTCCCTCTCTCCTGTGTGGTATAGTCATTGCTCAGTATCCTGACATTCTAGTTGAAAAAGATATTGTATGCAAAAGATCCCCTGCTCTTGGTTTGCACTATAAGCTATTTCAGGGAACACATGTTCCTGACATTGTCATGACATCTGCTGAGACATCAATTGTCAAATCTCATTCCAAGAAAACTGATGTTATAGTTGTGCTGAAGGAAACCTGCAAAGAGCTTGATACAAGGAAAAGGACTCTTGAGGACCTGATTGCTTGACTAGAACAGGAGGAGAATGAAGGATAAAAAGGGAAGAGGATGCTGATGAAGACCAGCATAATGCTGAAGATAGTGCCTCCTCTGAAGATGACAGTGCTTGAAGATCAGCGTAGTTGACAAGTTTGTTGCTGGTACTTGTTGCTGCAAATGACTTTTGATTTTTTTATCTCTGTGTTTTTATTATTCCTTTTGGATGACTGTATAACTTAAAAGTACAAGTATCTTTGGCCTATTTATGGCTAAAGAGGGGGAGAAGATTTTGTGATAATTTTGGTAGAATTAGACTTGGTAGATGTTATTAAAAATTTTGATGCTTTCTAATCTCTGATTGTTTAGGGGTTTTAGCCAAAAATTTGCCAAAGGGGTAGTTTGTAAGTGTTTGGTTGTTGGCATTTTTTTTGGTAAAACCAGTTGTGTGAATGTCATGACTGATGTCATAACATTCTGGGATACAAGGTACATTCTGCAGAAAAAGAATGTCATACAGGAGCGACTCAATATGAGTGTTTAGATGATCATTAAGCAATGATCATATTTATTGCATTCTACCAAAATCAGTAAACAGGATTCTTGTTGTCATAACCAATGTTAAGACATCCTGTACTGATCTAACATTTGTGCAGATTTGTTATTCCTGAGAATTATCAGGAATCTGGTTTATACAGTCCAGATCAGATTCTCACGTGGACATTAGGTTAACTCTGCTTAACCCTAATCTGGTTGTTAAAGACCTATGACCAAGTCTTGAGGTTAACCCTAATTAACCCTATCTATTTTCGTGGAAGCCCTAACTGAAGAATAGCTGCCTATATATTCCTCATGAAGACTGTTGGTGAAGCACGCTTTTTGACAGAAGATCAATAAGGGATTGTATAGTTGTAACTACTGTGATCCAAGCAATTATCATTGTGATAAGTGACTTGGAGTAGGATTTGATTGTAAGGGTTGTGTATCACTCAAAGCTTTGAAGCACGAGTGTTTGTGTCACTTGATTAAAGCTTTGAAGCAAAGTCAAGTTAGGGTTGTGTATCACTCAAAGCTTTGAAGCAAGAGTGTTTGTCACTTGATTAAAGCTGTGAAGCAAAATCAAGTGTGTGTACTGAAGAGTATCTTCATAATTTCATTAATCAATAGTTTAGTATCACTGCTGTGATTGAGGGGGAGTGAGTAGGAACTCAGGTTTAAGTTGATCTTAGATTGAAGTTGCATTGGGTAGGTCTTAAGTGAAGGAGATAAACTGGTTGGTTTATTCCTAAATTAATATCTCTTATAGTGCATTTCCTCCCTGGCTTGGTAGCCCCCAAAGTAGGTGTTGTTACACACTGAACTGGGTAAACAATTGATTGTGTTCTTTACTGCTTTTAAAATTACTGTCTTGAAGTGTGTCAGATACGGTGTCATAACATTCACTGTGACATTGAGTATCTGCTGCCAGAATTTCAAGTGTTTCTGGAGATCTTCATTCCATTCATTCAATTGCAAGATTGTTCATAGGACCAACCCAAATAGAGATAAATTAATAATCGTTTTGACATCATTAAAATACTTATAGAGGGACTTTGCCCTCACATACTTCCCCTTTTTGATGATGGCAAAACAATGCTCAAATATGCTCCCCTGCTCAAATATGCTCCTCCTGAGTTTGTGCGTTCCACTTGAAAGCTATATATAATATTCTATGTTCACTTCTCCCCCTTTGACAAAATCAAAAAGTGAAAAATCACAAGGTCAAGAGTAACAAAATATATCAAATGAAAAATCATTTTCCATTCGCAACTAAAAACACCAACACTCATTCACATAAAATGAAATTAGTGGGGATCACAAAATGTAATAATTAGACAAACATATGTAGAATATTACAAACCAGTTAATGAGGATAAGTGCACGAGGTTAACAAAATAAGGGTAACATAAGAACTTAAACAGAATTACATATATAAACATGAATCAATTTTCTAGGTTGTCGGTATCATTATTTTCTGGAGCATCAGGTGGAAGGTTTGGAAAATGATGAAGGAAGGTGGAATAAAGGGAGGCAAGGTTCTCATCTTGTGATTGAAGCATGCCTTCCAACGTGGAGTATCGCTGATCTTGAATATTTGAATAGCTTGAGAACATTTCCTTTTGGACTTTGACAAGGTTGTAGAGGTTCGAAATCCTCTCATTTTGAAGGAATGCGTCTTCCTTTTGTTGGATCTGCATTTTCTCCAAAAGAGCTATCACATTTGCATTGTTTTCTTGAGGAACCGGGGCATCCTCGTCCATATTTTCCTCATTTTCTTCTTCATCGTACTCTTCTTCTTCTTCATTATCACCCTCTTCACCATCATTATTTTGGAACGAAACAGATGTACTTCTCACAACATAACGATATCTTTGTTCCTTGTGATCCCATTGGAAGCCCATCAAAGTAAGTGATTTCTTTGTGAATTCAAGATCATAAGTCATACCAACATAAGGAATTCTCGGAACTTTAATATTTTCTTGATTTAGAACTCTTTGAATGAAAGAGAGATAGCATAGTGAGTTGCCTCTTCCAGAGTTATGCATATCAAACATTCGGCTAGAAAAATAATGTGGCCAAGGAGCCTTTATTTTATGTTTTAAAACATAAAGCGGTTGAACCTCGGCTTTATCCACACGAGAGAGAACTCCCTTATTGGGTCGAATAATATGGCAAACGATCCAAAAGAGAATTCTATCAAATGGGGCTAGGGCACCAGTCGTTACAGATTTTGGAAATAAATCTTTGTTTACAATTCTGTCACTGTAAGATTTCTTGAGCATGGAGTTTAAAGCCAACTTGAATTCATAGTTAGGATCAAGAACAATATCAGAGATTTTAATAGCATCAGAGTCAATTGGCCATATACCAAATAGGTCTTTCCATACATACGAGCTAATCATATAATATTTGTTGTTGATTCTATATTTAAATTCAAAACCTTCAAACTTTCCTTGCATGCCAGCATAGAACATTTTGACTAAATCCTCATTATAAGGTGTATCACATTCAAGAAATAAGTGGAAGTTCTGAAATCTTAATAATTCAATAATTTCATGAAGATGCATATGACCCAAGGTTTTCAGATATAAAGTCGATTTTCTAACTATGTTTCTCTTACCAAAAGTGTTTGCAAAAGTACCATAAGTGTCATTAGAGAGAAGTGAAAGAGAAGTTACCGGAATATCTGAAGGAAAAATGGAGGAGCTGCCTCTGAAGGTTCTCTTCTTAGCTACCCTTGAATCCATTAGGGAAATTTCTTGATAGAAATGGGTATGTGAGGAAGATTTTGAGAGAGATGGGTTTTGAGAATTTTTAGGGTTTTGAGAGAAGTGAGTGAATATAGAAAACAAAAGAACAAAATGATATAAAAAACAAAGAAATCAAACATTTTCGTGATGCGTCGACCTCTTATAGAGCATTGTGTCGATGCAAGAATTATTCTACTTGAGTCGACGCATGTAAGCTATGAGTCGACTCAAAAGTAAAGAATTTTGATTTTATGCAGCTTTTTCAATTGATTTCATGCAATTTATATAACACTTAGAATCCCTATACTTTAACCATAAAGATAAAGAAGAACAAGTTTAGCATTTACACATGGTTAAGAGTAGAGAATAGATGAGAACGATATTACCTTCATGAGAGTTGATAAGAGCTTTAACTAAGGCTATCCATTAGTGCATAAAACATTAATAGAATATGTTCAATAAAATAAAAGGTATGCAATTTACTTAAGTTACAACCTATCTGAGATATCGAGAACACTAAGTTCCCTACGGATGTGATGGAAGGGATCCGTAGCGAGTGGTTTAGTAAAAATGTCAGCAAGTTGGTTTTTTCTATCAACATGCTCGAAAATAACATCACCATTTTCCACATGATCCCTTAGAAAATGATGCCTTATCTCAATATGTTTTGTGCGAGAGTGCAAAATTGGATTTTTGGTTAGGTTGATGGCACTTGTATTGTCACGGAAAATAGGACTGTGATCAAGTTGGACATTAAAGTCGAGTAATTGTTGTTTGAGCCACAAGATTTAGGCATAACAATTACCTGCTGCAATGTATTCTGCTTCGGCAGTTGATAATGCAACTAAAACTTGCTTTTTGCTATGCCAACTGACCAAAGAATTTGAAAAGAAATGACAAGTACCACTAGTGCTTTTCCTATCCGATTTGCAATCGGAAAAGTCAGTATTGGAATAGCCAACCAAAGAACAATCACTACCCTTGGAGTACCAAAGTCCATACTTAGTTGTACCACTAGGGTACCTAAGTATGCGCTTTACGACTTTTAAATGTGACTCCTTAGGACATGATTGAAACCTAGCACACATGCAAACACTAAACATAATATCTGGATGAGAGGCCATAAGATAAAGAAGGGAACCAATCATACCTCTATACCTTTTTATATCGATAGGCTTACCATTATCATCTTGGTCCAAGTTCACGGTCGTAGGCATAGGAGTATCGAATGCTTTAGAGTTTGCCATGTCAAATCGCTTGAGTAGGTCAAGACAATATTTGGTTTGACTCAAGAATGTTCCTTCATTTAATTGCTTGATTTTAAGTCCAAGGAAGTAGTTTAACTCTCCCATCATGCTCATCTAAAATTCTCCCTGCATCATCTTAGAGAATTTCTTGACCAAAGATGTGTTAGAAGATCCAAAAATAATGTCATTACATAAACTTGGACTAAAATAAAATGCTTTCCTTCATGCTTAATAAAAAGGGTCGTTTCAACCTTTCCTCTTGAGAATCCTTGATCTAGTAAGAATTTGCTAATACGTTCGTACCAAGCCCTAGGGGCTTGTTTAAGACCGTATAGCACACGCTTATGTTTGTAAACACAGTTAGGATTCTCAAAATTCTCAAAAACGGGAGGTTGAGACACATAAACCTCTTCATTAATGTATGCATTTAAGAAGGCACTTTTTACATCCATTTGGAATAATTTGAAGTTTTGCGAGCATGCATATGCAATCAAAAGGCGTATAGCCTTGAGTTGGGCCACTGGAGCATAAGTTTCCTCATAATCTATGCCTTCCTCTTGGTTATACCCTTGGGCAACAAGTCAAGCCTTGTTGCGAGTTATAATTCTATTTTCATCTAGTTTGTTCCAAAAACTCTATTTAGTTCCAATAACTCGATGATCTCGCGGAGGGGGGACAAGGTCCCAAACCTCATTTCTTTTAAACTGATTTAGTTCTTCTTGATTGGCTAAAAACCAATGTTCATCGAGTAAGGCTTCTTTAGAGTTTTTGGGTTCAATTTGAGAGACGAAAGCAAAATGATAACAAAAGTTACTTAACTTAGAGCGAGTTGTTACTCCCTTTGATATATCTCCTAAGATGTTGTCGATGGGATGATCCTTAGAGGTTTTCCATTCCAAAGGAAGATCATTTTTATTGCTTGGATGATCTTTCTCTCTTTCTTCAGATACTTGATCTAACTCCTCTTCAATTTTAGTAGATTCCGAGTCCTTTTCTTTGGGATCTTGTAGTATGCTTTTCGAAGATACACCTGCACCATCATAAACACTACCCTTTCCGACTAATTTCAGATCAGATTCATCAAAGGAAACATGTACAGACTCTTGAATCATATGTAATCTTTTATTAAATACTCTATAGGCTTTTCTTGATTGAGAGTATCCGAGAAAGATAACTTCGTCAGCTTTTGAATCAAATTTACCTAAATTTTCTTTACCATTATTTAACACAAAGTATTTACATCCGAAGATGTGAAGATGAGAAATATTTGGTTTTCTTCTTTTCAAAAGTTCATAGGGAGTTTTGTTTAGAATAGGGCGTATTAGAACCCTATTCAAAACATAACATGTCGTGTTAATGGCATCACCCCAAAAGTATTTTGGAAGACGGTGTTCATTGATCATAGTTCTAAAACACGGTTTTTACGTTCCAGCACTCCATTTTGTTGAGGATTACGTGGAGCGGAAAAATCATGATCAATAATGTATTTTTCATAAAATTTATCAAAGAGATCATTCTCAAATTCACCACCGTGATCACTTCAAATAGTAACTATGCTAGTGTTCAATTTGTTTTGAGAAAACTTGGCAAAATTTTCAAATGCTGGAAAGGTGTCACTTTTATTTGCCAAGAAAATTGTCCAACAAAGTCTTGAGTAGTCATCTACAATAATGAATCCATAGTAGTTACCACCTAGACTTTTAATTCTAGATGGTCCAAAAAGATCCATATGAAGAAGTTCAAGAGGTCTCGTTGTATAAACAATATTTTTAGATTTAAACGAGATTCTAGTTTACTTCCCCATTTGGAAAGCATCACATAAGTGATCCTTGGAAAATTTTAGTTTTTGTAAACCGACTACTAAATCTTTAGAGACAACTTTATTTAACAAATCAAAATTTAAGTGAGCTAGACGTCTATGCCACAACCATGAATCCTCATTTAAAGTGACTAGACATTTAAATGGTTTGTTATCATACAAACCTGGTTACTTCAAAATACCTTCAACCTTTTCTGTATAAATAGAGAAACATTTGCGAAGAAAGAGAGGACTTTTTGGCCAGAGGAACGAATCTCCAAAATTTTATCAAACATAATAAAGCTCTCAAACACTCAAACACTTATGAAAGCAAAACTCAGAATCTAACATTTACCTCTTTCGATTCTGAAAAGTCCTACACATTTTATTCCCTTTTGAATCCAGTAGAAAATACATCTCATTTTTTTTCTCCTTTGAATCAAATAGTAGAAACACTACCTCTGGTCCCTTCCTTTGAATCCAGCAGCATTCAAAGAAACCACTTCAAGGTCCAGCACACCCTCCAGCCTCCAGCAAGGTAAGTTGTTCTAAACCTTGAGCTTTTTGTTTCTTATATAACATATAAATAAGCTTTTCTTTCGTTTCAAGCATGTACATACCATTGTTCTTTTTGTTTCCACCCTTCTAATATGTTTTCAGAGCTAATCCTTTCGTTTTGCTTCTTGTTTACCTAAACATCCATTAAGTATTAAACTGGTTGTAAGGCAACACTAGCATGGCCTTAGGCCATGTTGCTATTTAAGAGTTCAAACGAAAGAAACAGGAAACATGAAGTAGGAAATGAAGCCTCTGGCTTCGCACTAACCTCTAAGTCAAACGAAAGAGGCAACTAGAAGGCACACCATGCTGACTTCCAGGCACAATCGAAAGGCACTCCCTCACTGCTTTCAACCCCCAATCGAAGGAGGCAAAAAGGCAGATTGCATCTCACACTAGTTCCTGGCCCTAATCGAAAGGCGCAACATGTTGTCTTCTAGGCCCAGTCGAAAGACACAACATGCTGACTTCCAGGCCCCAATCGAAAGGCACAACATGCTGGCCTCCAGGCCCCAATCGAAAGACACACCTACACGGGTGCCAACGCCCAAATCGAAGGAAGCCATAAAGTGAAGAATCGAAGGGTCTTCTGCCTCAATCGAAAGACCTTCATTTATCTTTCTTTTATTTCATGCACTTCAATATGGTTATAATAATATAGGATTTTATCTTTCTGCATTTTATTATTTTTGTATGCTTGCTAGTAAAATAGGACATGTATGGAAAGATAAAAACAACAAGTAGACAACCCATAATCAAAGACTAAAATGCATGTAAATCAAACACACTATTCACACATGCACCCTTAGGGTTAACTCCACTTGTTGCCTAAAAATGGTCATGTTATGCATGTGAGACGTCTTAGAAAAAACAATCAAAATACAAGATCATAGTCCCTCGATGATGCTTTGAATGTTGCCTTACAAATGATCTTAGCCCCTCAAGAGAAATGATAAGATATCTCACAACATTGCTATCATGACTATACGATGACCCACGGACGTCCCTTCACATCCAATGATGGGGTTTCTTACCAAATCAATGGTAAGATAGCAACATCTAAAGGAGGAGGAAAAGAACATAAAAGACCTTTGAGTAGGTAGGTTGCTCCTAGTTGCTTGTTTGCTCATAACAAAAACATTTTATACACCAACACTTTCATTTTGAAACATTTTCAAAAGACAAAACTTTGTATGCGTTCTTATAGACACGGGAATCATTACAAAGACACCTTTTAAAAATCACTTTCAAAAACAAACACTTCTTTGAACTATTTTCCAAACAACACTTTGTATGCGTTCTTATAGAGACGAGAATCATTACAAACGAACATTTTCAAAATACTTTCAAAACCACACCACAAAGCACACTTTCAAACAAAAGCAAGTAATCTAGCAAGCAACTAAGAGCCCATAGATAACTATGGATGAAAAGGGTGCTAACACCTTCCCTTTTCATAACCTACCCCCCGAACTCAAGAAATAATCTCGAAAGGCCTTTCCTGTTCTTTTCAGCCTTTCCTTATTGGATAAAAGAAAAGTCGGTGGTGACTCTTGCTATCCTCAACAATTATGATCAAACGCAAAACACCCAAGTCAGTTCTCCCACCGCGTTACAGAACTGGCGATTCTGCTGGGGAGTATACTTAAAAGTGGGGTTACCTTAGGGCTAGATCACCTTTACTTGCTTTCCTTGTTTCATTTCTTGCTTTACATTATGGTTCCTTGTTTGGGCTTATTTTTTATCCTCTACCCGGATCTGGGGCACCTTTTAGGTAAGTAGCAATAGATTATGGAGATTGTACGTTGTAGACCGATATGGTTGAAGTAATGGTTACGTTAGTGTGACGCATTTGTTGGTACCAGTATCCCTTGTGTTGAATCGAGGAGAATACATGGCCGATGAGCGGCGTCTTGAAGCACTAACTGACCTTAGAACCTTAATTGAACAACTTGGCCATTAGGACGTAGTGAGATAACCAGTTTCGATGGAAAGCTGAAAATTGGTTGATACCCGATACTACACTCATTGAGATTAGACTTTTGAGATATCTCGACCGCAAGAAAAGATTGATTATGCTGAGACAATGCCTAAAAGAAAGGTCAGTGATATTCATATCCCCTAGAACTTGGTTACTTTCTAGGACAGGTTGAGCCAAACAAACTTCAAGAGGGTACTTACCTACAAACCCCATGCAAGCCTAAACCTAAGGACTTGTCTGCTTTGTGTATATGTATGACTATTTGTACATAACAACTTTCTTGCTTTGCATGCTTGTACATAACATCATAACATCATACCATAGCATTTTCAATAATCATTTCAAGGATCTCAAGGGTCTATGATGCAGGGTCATGTTGAATCAGACGTCCATCAAGGGGAAAGAGGAATTATTTTCTTCTAACCAAACACCATCAAAGGTCAAAGTACAACTTGAGTCAGGGGCTATGACCCACTTGACATGGTGAGCTTGATTCTCATGGAAGGACATCACCGATACGAAGTTACCCAATCAAAGCTGTTGATCAACATTTAAATTCCACCATCTTCTTGTGTTTACCCCGCGAGATCCTTGAAAAAATTGCATCCTCATATCATGCATGTCATCATAACAGGTTTTCCCGTATAGGTCTCTCATATGTTTACTGTTTATTTCAGTAGAGATGGCTCTAGAACAGACTATCAAGGACATTTAGACTCAAAATGCTCAACTTCAGGAAATATTCTTGAACTTATCCAGGGGGCAAGAAGAGGTGAAGGCGCTCCTCACTAGGGGCATGATCATGGGGAATCCTGAGGGTAACAAGGATGACCAGTTGGAGCGGCTACAAACTGAGATAGCCATAATGAAAGTCCAGATGATGGGACAATTGGTGGGCTAGATGTCTCTTATCCAAAACATAGCTCAGTGACAAGAAGAGCTAAGGACCCTCATCAACAAACTTCATCAAGACAGATGCAACCGAATGGGGTAAACAACTGGAGTTAGGGATCAAGTCACTACTCAGCCTCCCATGAAACAAGAAGCCGGTTCAAGAGAGAACAGACCTTTCCAAATTACCGCTACGTCCCAACAACCACCTCGTCAACAAGGACAGGGTAAACGGTTCCCATCCATTAGACAGTTTACCAAACTCGACGTGCCGATATCGCAAGTCTTGTAACACTTGTTGAAGCTGAATTTGGTCACATTAAGGGATCCTCCTCAGAATCCCAGTACCTCCGCTCTTAGCTATCATCCTGATGCAATGTGTGCATATCATTCCAATAATCCTGGACATGATACGAATAGCTGTTGGGCATTGAAAAATAAGATTCAAGACTTGATCGACGAAGGAGTAATGAAGTTCACACAAGATGGTCAGACTAAATTCTTCTTCCGTCCCCCAAAAGCACACCACCTGAAGTGACAAGTTCAGAAAAAAAAAGGCTTTTGTTCATTTTGAATTTTCAATTGTAATCTCTTTTTTTGTTTAAACACTTATCTATTTATGTAAAACTTTGTTATTTTGTCAATGCATTGCATATGTTTGTCTTGAATTATTCCATTCATTTTCACTATATTTAAACTATGCTTTTTACTCTCAACTCTTGCTAAAAGTTACAAACCTTTGCAGGGAGGATGACGAAAATAATGCCTTAATATCATACAGTATGCTTTTGGACAGACCTTGCTGACGATGTACAGGCGTTTCTTTCAATTCCTAAACACTGGAGTTATAAGGAGGATAATCCCTAGTCAACCCCTTTGAGCCAAAGAAGTAGGAGTTTCCGTTTTTACACAAATTGAAACCTTTAATCAAAACCTGGGGCAGGGTAGTCTCTCAGTTAATTCAAATGCGCGTTCAGTCGCAAACTTTCACTTCGTAATATAACAAATGACATTCCTCTGGAATCAAAAGACGGGGATGGTTCCTTATCACATAGGAAGCCATTATCTCTCAAAAAGAAAAGCCCACTAATTCAAAACCTATAAAGGAGACTTAAGAAAAACTGGGGCATCCCGCTGAGTGTAATCTCAAAATAGCAACAGTCAGGCAAAAATCAAGGATAATAAAAAAAAAGAGGACACTACAGATCCTCGACCAACACGAAAAACATTGAAAAAATGGCTGCCTCCCGAAAAATTTAATCTGTCTGAACCACCACCAAAACGTCATTCCAGACTCAATTGGAGTTCAAACGCATAATTAACTGAGTTTAGGACTGAAGAACATCATGAAGAAAGGGCGGGTACAAATACACTTTAAGCCTTATCCTTTGTTTCTTAAACCGTGAACCAAGCCACGTTACAACCCTTCAAAAGTCCTAATTGAAGCATGGGTTAATTCGAAAGCATACTGTTACAAAAGGTATCCTGAATCCTGTAAGACTTTACTCTAAATCCTGAGTTGAATTTTCTTACAAAAATTCTTTTATCTGCTAAAACGCATTTTCAAGAGGGGCTCTGATACCACTTGTTAGACGATGTGATCGATCTAAAAGGGGGTTTAATAGATCGTTTAAAATAATTTGTGCTTTTTAAAATTGTTTTTTATAAAAATATGCGAAAGCTTCCTGGAATCTCCAATCGTCTAAACGACCCTCTATTGAAAAGATCGGATATGCGTAACCGTATGAGATATAATGACAAAGTAAGAATCAATGCATTTTACTCAATTGATCAATCACTTATACACCATTAATGAATATTAATTACTTCCAATGAGTTGAATGAGATAAGAATAAGCACAATGAATAATTTGTGGATTAGTCAATTTGTCAAACACCTTGTGAGCAAAGCACCTTAGGTTTGATTTTACTAAATTGTAGTGGTAAGTTTTCTTAGGTATCAATCAAAAGGATTGTTACCAATGTTTTGAAATGAACTCAACACACTACAATTTCAATAAATGAGATTTGAAAAATTAATTTTCGCACAGTATAGTAATCAAGTATAGAGATAAAGAAAAAGCAGAAGAACACACGATTTGTTAAGGCAGTTCCCCTTGTCGTCCTCGCGTGGGGTACGTCTGCCCCCAATTCTAGAATCTAGAATTGAGATATTTGATATTAAGTTGCAAAGGATACAAGAGAAGAGATAGCTCACAATACAAACAAACCAATGTTGCTGATGTAACAATCTTCTTCCCTATCCTTGGTTTGAGTAAAACCAAGTGCGAAATTTTTTGAACAAACCTCCGGTTACCGCTACTTGATTAAGCAAACCCATTGTTTCTTAATCCTTTCACTCGGCTGATTTCGATCGCAAGAAATTTGACCCCAAATCAATCTTCACAATCCTCCGGTTACCGCTACTTGATTAAGCAAACCCACCATTTCTTAATCCTTTCACTCGGCTGAACTTAATGAAGCAAAAACTTGTGCAAAAAACCCCGCACCAATAGGAATCTTAGAGGAGAAAATCCAAATGATTTTATTCAATAACAGCCCACAATTGCTCAATCAAAATCTGAATTGAATCCTTGATTTGAATGTTATCACCACAACAATTTTCTTAAATCGACAACCATGATTATGTGTAGATGTTGATTTTTAAGAAGAGAGGATGAAGATGATGAGCACTATGTGTATCTTTCACTAGTTCTTGTTAACTTCAAATAATGATGCATAATTAATATATATATATATATATATATATATATATATATATATATATATATATATATATATATATATATATATATATATATATATATATATATATATATATATGTTACCTAATAGACAAGACCCACAATCATAGCAGAAAATCAGATGAGGCCAACGAGCGGTCAACTCAACCAGAAGTAGGGGTCGGCGCGAAACAACCCGCAACCAGAAAAAAAATTGTTTTGAATTGAAATGCATCGACCGCTTCAGGACTTGCGTTGATGCAAACTTTGAATATTTTGATTCCCAGGTTGAGTCGACCGAAAGGGTCGACGTGATACATCCATCAGTCATAGAGAAATCCATTATGAAGTGCACTGCGTCGACCGCTTCAGGACTTGCATCGACGCAAACATCGAATGTTTTGATTTCCAGTTTGAGTCGACTGGAAGGGTCGACTTGACACATCCAGGGCTTGATTGAAGATGATTAGTCGACCACACACATCTTTGAGTCGATGCACAGATTGAATTTTCTCAAAAATAAGTGTTTCTGGAGATCTTCATTCTAATCATTCCATTGTAAGATTGTTCATATGACCAACTCAAATAGAGAGAAATTAATAAGAGTTTTGACATCATTAAAATACTTATAGAGGGACTTTGCCCTCACATGTTACTATTTATGATGTCTGCTGGGGATGAAAAAATGAACTTTTAGGTAAACTGGTTATGATGGTTGATTGCAGTTTGAATAATGATAGTTTGTGTTGAGGTAATGGTGCCAATACAAGGTTCTCAGGAAAGTGGGTGTTAAAGTGACTGAAAATATATATTTAATTATGTCGTGGTGACGGAAAGTAGGATTAATGACAACATGATAACTTTAAGATAATGGGTAAAGATTGGCGTACGATCTATGACACAAGAGAAAGGTAAAGACAACGGTTAATAATCGAAGTATGATTTAAGACCCAAGTGTTGTACCCTAAAATTTTCCCTCTCACTTATCAAATATTTTCTCACAAGATCTCCTTTGGTTCAAGACTGCACTAGGGTTGATCACCTCAAGACACCTCCTAAAGCACTGATGACTAAAAATTAGGGTTTGAGATTCCACAAGGACATTTGGAATTTTAATGACTCATATGACTTTCATGGATCATTATGGACCCCCAAGATTACTCATGTCAAGTTTCAAGCCTTGGATCACATTTTTGCTCAATCAATTGAGCAGTTGACCTAAAAATCAATTGTGTTGGGGAAAAAGTCAACTGTGGCCAATTTACAGTCAAAATTCATAATTTTTTATCCATATCAACATTATAAACTCATACGTATCATTTTATCAAGTTTGGACCATAATTCCTCAAGAAATTTGATTAAATCATCAAAAGGGCAAAATGGTCAAAATTAGGGTTTTGATTGAGAAAGGGCAATTTCTGATTTTTGACCTAGAAAACGGTTAGTTGGTTTGAGGCATGATCTCAAGAGTTAAATTTCATCATTTTTACCTAATAGAATGACTCAAAACATTTCTCAAGATCAATTGGATTGATAGTTGATTTTCAGTCAACTTATCAAAAGTCAAATGTACACTGAAAAAGTCAAACTTTAACGTTTTGGTCAAAATCAAGTGTCAAAGATCAGAATTCATCAAAACATGTAAAAATATGAAACTTGTTCATCAAGAAATCAAAAAGTCAAGATTTCATTTTGAAAAGTCAAAGTTTTCAAACTTAGAAATTTTTGTGTTGAAAACTTCATGTTTTTCCACAACTTTGAGCCAATTTTTCACCATGATGCAACATGATTCAAAAGAAGCTTTCAACATGAAAGTTGTAGATCTCCATGATAACTACAAAATTTCTTTACACAACTTCTCCTAGAAATTCTTGGATCTCAAGTTATTAATCCATGAAGTCATGGTCCTGAAACTAAACACTTAGTGAAAAGTTTGCCCTAGTTTAGGCAGGATTTTGACCTAACTTCATGGAAATTTTTCACAAAGTTCCAAGGGGAATTTTCAAAAGTGATTCATAGAGGGGTTGTAGAGAACATTACAAGCTTTCTAAAATATCCAAGAACTCCTTGAGGTCATTCTTGAGAAAGGATAATCGAAGAGAGGAAGTTAGGGTTTCAAACTAAAATTATAGGTCATTTTCATGATGAACAAAAATGAAATTTCAATGTTAAGCTGCATAATCTTTCTTTGCAGGCCTTCTAACTTATGTATCTATCCATCATTAATGGATTACACAAACTTTAGAGCTTTAATCCAAGTGGTTTAAGCTTTATCCAATCCACATTTCCATTAATGGCACAAAGTGAACACTTCCATTTTGGAAAAGCAAGCTTTATGCACAAAGTCAATTCTTGAGCCTCTAACGTGTTCCCTCTGATCACACTCCATCTACAAAGTCAGAAGCAAGTTTGTGTAAAGCATAACCACTCTACAATAGCAAGTACACAAGGAATTAAAACTTGATTTCTCAAAAAATCACATGTTAAGCTTAAACATGTGATTTTGAATTCTAATCAGATACAAGCCTCCATACTTGTTGCTTATAAATAGAGACACTATTTGTGAGCTAACACACGGGCTCAAGCACCCTGAAACTCTCCCAAACTCCCTCAAATCAGAATTTGCACCAAAACTCCATTGTTGCACAGTTTCTGACCTTGAACACCAAACTCATATTTCCCTCGTGTGTTTCTTGGCCTTTTTGTTCCTAAATCTTCCTTACATCAAGTGTAACCTATCCATGTCCCTGTTTCATCACTGTAACATCATTTACCATAACCTCCATAACCAAAAACAAAGCATTGCACATTGACTTCTCCAAGCCATTGCATCCACCCTCAACTCAAGCTAAGTATTGCATTAGCTTCCTAGAGACTCAAGAAAGCTAACCTGATCATTGCAGCACCTTGAATCAAGCTCATTTGCATTTCATGATTTCCAGTTTTGAGGTATTTTTCTTGAACTTCTATCTCATTACTTAGGCATTGTTATGCTTGCATTTGTGAAGATAAAATGTAGACATCATTGCACTAAAGCTGTACATGTCCATAGATTTCATTTATATTGATTGAGCTAGGAGAATTTTAGGATTGAATCTCTGAAAATATTTAGTTCAGAATTTGGTACTTTCAAAAATTCTCATTCGTCTTTGATTTATAGTTCATGATATTTATATGGTTGGATTTGTATGGAAAAATGGAGCAAATTTCATGTTTGCATTTTCCATTTTTGTTGAGAAATGTTGAAGTTACAGGTGGTCTGGCTGGAGGTTGAAGATGAAGTGTGTTCAGGACTTGTTTTGCCTTGTATATTTATCATTTCAGTTATATTAACGGGTGTATAGAAACCCCAGTGGTAAGGCATCACGTTGGTAATCAAGAGGTCATGGGTTCGAACCTCAACGCGCTGCCTTATTGCATTTTTCCACATTTGTTTTTTACATTTCTTTGTTTTTGCAGCGCCTGGGCCTCCAAATGCTTGTGCCTTATTTTTTTTTTATGTTCTGACCCCCTGCCTTGCTGTTTACACTTCTGGCCCATTTATTTTTCTTTTGTTTTTTTTATTTGTTTTTTTTTTCATTTTACATTTTCTTGAGTATTAATATTATTATTATTATTATTATTATTTTCATTAAAAAAAATCCAAAAATATTTATTTTTGTATTATTAATTTTTGTTTAGTTTATTTTTCATAAAACTAAAAGAAAAAAAAACATTTTCTTTAATTAATTTCTTTTTTTAATAATTAGATAATAAATTTTAATTATTATTTTTCTTGTAAATTAAAATCAATTTAGAATTTAGGATCTTTTATTTAATTATTTTTATTTACTAGTTTAATTAAATTTACACAAACCCTAAAAATTTGTTTCCTTTAAATTAATTTTTTTACTAACTTAATATTAATTTCCTTATGTTTAGTTGATTATTTTATTTTAATTAATTAGGTCAAAAAACCCCTTTTTATAAAAAACCAAACCAAAATCACATTTCTTCTTACATTTTATATTCTTGTATTTTATCTTTATTTTTTACATTTATTCAAAATTCAATATGGTTGTAATAATTATTTAGATTTAATTTCTTGCAATTCCCCTTTCGTAATTTGTACAACTCCTCCCCAAAAATCATGTAATATCTTAGTATTTTTATTTTCCGTAATTTAAATGTTTTATATATAAATGTTAGTAATTAGGGTTTTGTATGGAAAGATTAAAACTAACAAATAGAAAAATTGTAAACAAGACAAATCAAGCATGTAAATCAATACACTTGCACACAAACACCCTTAGGGTAAATCCACTTGGTTTCCTTACAAAAATGGCCATATTATACATATGAGGTATCTTAGAAAAAATAAGCAAAAAATACAAGATCATAGTCCCTCGATGACGCTATCATAGTTGCCCTTTCAAAAATGGTCTTAGTTCCTAAAGAAAATGCTAAGATACCTTACAACATTTCTAATCATGGTTATACGATGACCCACACCCTTCCCTTTTACATCCAAAGATAGAGTTACTTACCAAATCAATGGTAAGATAACAATGTTAAAGGAAAAAGGAAATGAACTTGAAAGACTTTTGAGTAGGTAGAATGTTCCTAGTTACTTGCTCAATTTCAAAACAAAAACATCCTTGTTATTTTCAAAACAAACACCAACACTTTCAAAAACATCTTTCAAATTTGAAAATATTTTCAAAAGATCAAACACTTTGTATACATTCTTACGAACGAGAATCATTACAAAGTTTTCCTAAACAATGGCATCTTTACAAAATACTTTCAAAAACCACACAAAGCATATTTTCAAACAAAAGCAAGTGATCTAGCAAGTAACTAAGAGCCCATGGAAAACCATGGATGAAAAGGGTGCTAATACCTTCCCTTTTCATTATCTATCCCACGAACTCAGGAAAACATCTCAAAGGTTTTTCCGGTTCTTTTCAGCCTTTCCTTTTAGATAAAAGAAAAGTCGGTGGTGACTCTTGCTAAGCGCAATATTTGTGATCAAACACAAAACACCCAAGTTAGTTCTCCCACCGTGTTACAGAACTGGCGACTCTGCTGGGGAAAATTTTAAAAGTGGGGTTACCTTAGGGTTAAATCACATTTATGTGCTTTCATTGTTTAACTTGTATGCTTTACATTATGGTTCTTTGTTTGGGTTTGAATTCTCTACCCGGATTTGGGATACCTTATAGGTAAGTAGCAATACATTGTGGAAATTGTGTGGGGTATACCGACATGGTCTAAACAATAGCTACGTTAGTGTAACATATTTGTGGGTACCGGTTGCCCTTTAGTAGTCAAGGAGAATACGGGGCCGCTGAGTGATGTCATGAAGCACTAACTAACTTCTAAAACCTTTACTTGACCAACTTGGTCATTAGGACGTAGTGAGATGATCGGCTTTGGTGCAGTCTGAAGTTGGTAGATACTCGATACTACACTCATTGAGGTTTGGTTTTTTGGGATATTTTGGTCGCCATTAAAGAGGCTTGTGCTGAAACAATGCCCAAGGAAACAAACCAGTGATATTGAGCTCCTTAGAGCCCGATTACTATTTCTAGGACAGGTTTGAGCCAACTAAACTTCAAGAGGGTACTTACCTATGAGACTCCATGCAAGCCTAAACCTAAGGACTTGTTTGTTTGTTTGTATATAGTTACTTGTACATAACATCATAAACATCATAACATCATACTCATACTCACTAACCATTTCAAGGATTTTTGGGATTTATCTTTGTTCTGTTTTGTAGGACATGGATTATATTCGCAGGAAAACCATTCAAGTTAATCTTGTAAAGATCCCTCCTCAACTTAAAGATCTAGCATCAAGGGTTCCTGAAAATTCTCCATTTACCGAAAGACATGGTCGCCTACTAAACTTGGTTACCTCTAACACTGATGAGGATATGATGAAGGTGCTCTTCCAGTTCTTTGATCCTTTACACCATTGCTTCACATTTCCCGATTATCAACTTGTGCCAACATTGGAAGAATTCTCCCAACTCTTGAGGATTCCCATTCTCAATCAACTACCTTCCAATGGTATAGAAAGAGATCCAAAGCTAGAAGAGATTGCTCAAGCCATACACTTGCAATCATCTGATATCACAGCTAATTGGGAAACAAGAAGTGGTGTCAAAGGTTTCATAGCCAAGTTCTTGTTTGAGAAAGCCCAAAACTGTTGGAACTCCTTAGACTTGAAAGATTTTGAGGAAAAATTGTGGCTCTCCTCATCTATGGGATGGTTTTGTTTCCAAATCCTGACCAACTCATACATGTGAACGCCGTCAAAATCTTCATGTCTCGTAACCCGGTGCCTACTTTGCTAGGGGACATCCTACATTCTTTTCACACTCGCACTATGAGGAAAAGAGGTATCCTTATGTGTTGTACTCCTCTTTTGGAAAGATGGTTTATTTCACATCTTCTCCAATCCGTATTGAAGATCGAGCAAGGTTTAAGGTGGTCACATAGGTTAATGACGCTCAAACATTCAGACATTCAGACATTCATTAGTGTTCCTGATCTATAGAGAATGTTACTATCATCGACCGTTGTGGAGAATTCCCTAATGTCCCCTTACTTGGCATTAGGTGAGGTATCACCTACAACCCCTGTTTAGCCTTAAGACAATTTGGTTACGCCCGAAGGGATGGCCCACATGAGATGCTTATTCAAGGTTTGGTATTTGACTACGAGGATGACGATCAAGGTCACCGCCAGAGGTTTATCTGAGCTTGGAGGATGTTGAACAAGGTAGATAGTAAGACATTGGGGCACAAGAATTCCATTCCTCTTGAGCCTTACCTCAAATTGGTACGAGCTCGTCCTCAAAGTCTTATGATGACTTACCCCTCCATTCTCCCGGTTATCATAGAGCTTGTTGTGGAAGGAGATGTTCCACACACTATCCTGCATCCTGACATGCCTACCTCTCTTGAAGACTTGCAAAGGGATTGGATACAACTTAAGGGGGAGCGAGGCACTTTCTAGGCCCAATTCTACGCCAGCGAGAATAAGGTTTTGTAACTCACCAAGAAGCTTCATGAGGAGCGGAGTCTGAACGGCTACATCGCACCAAAGAGGATGCGTACAACATTTTTATCTTAGAGTTTTTTGTATTTCTTTGTAAGCCCAAAAGAGGCATGATGTACTCAAACTTTAATTTATTAATATAACGTGCGTTCCTTTTTTGTCTAAAGCAAATTTAAATCTCTAATTTCCTTGAAATCATTGCATATGCATCTCCATTCATCATAACATAAACATGTTTCTTACAATAAGTCTCCTCATCTTTCAACTATTTATTTCAGTAAGATGGATCTCGAGCAGATAGTAAAAGACCCCCAGGTGCAGAATGCTCAGTTTCAACAGATGTTCTTGACTCTAGCCAAGGGACAGGAGGATTTGAAAACTTTGTTGATAGAAGAAAAGAAGAAGAAAGCAAAGAAAGCAACCGGTGTTCTGAATCTAGGAAGAAGGTTCCCAGGGGCATCTAGAAAGATCTTAAACTTTGCAACATCATCTGGTGAAAAAATACAATCAAGAAGGGAAAGGCAAGGAAGCAACTGCCCAGCCAGAATCTGAAGAGGAAGAAGAAGAAGACTACTCTGAAGAACAGTATCCCCCGGCCGACGATAAATACAAACATCTAGAAGAGCGTCTAAGTGCAATGGAGATTCAGAAAGTGCCCGGGTTGGACTTTGAAGAGCTGGGTTTGGTGTCTGGGATTGTTATTCCACCAAAATTCAAGGTACCAGTGTTCACTAAGTACGATGGGGTTTCATGTCCCAAGATGCACCTCCGATCTTATGTGAGGAAGATACAGCCTCACACTGCCGACAGAGATTTGTGGGTCCACTTCTTTCAGGATAGTCTATCTGGGACTCAACTAAATTGGTTCTATCAACTGGAAAGGGCCAATATTCATAACTGGGAAGACCTTGCCGCTGCTTTTTATAAATAGTATCAGTACGACGCAGACCTTTCCCCCACCCGTACTCAACTCTAGAGTATGGCTATGGTTTCAAGCGAAGCTTTCAAAGACTATGCTCAGAAATGGAGGAACTTAGAAGGAAGAGTCCAGCCTCTCCTGTCTAAAAGAGAGCTAGTAGACATGTTTCTGGGTACCCTATCCGGTCCTTTCTTCAATCATCTAATTGGAAGCTCCTCAGTAGGCTTCACTGAATTAATCTTGACTGAGGAAAGACTGGAAGCTAGGATTAATAGTGGAAAGATCCAAAAAGACGCATCCTTCGTTGCCGTGAGAAAACCATTTATCGAAAAGAAAGAAGTTGGTTTTGTGTATCCTCAAAAAAATCAAGATAGAATTGAACGCTATCCAATGGTAGGGGCTGTCATGATCCCAAAGCCTGCACCTACTCAACAAAGGAGTAATCATCCTAGAACATAAAGACCAGTAAGACAATTTATCCGGATTAATATGACACTATCTCAAGTCCAGCCACATTTGTTGAGATCCAATATGGTAACGTTGAAGGAAGCTCCGAAGAATCCCAACACTGCATCTCCTCACTACCACCCTAATGCTCGATGTGCTTACCATTCAGAAAGTCTAGGCCATGATACCAATAACTGCTGGGCTTTGAAAAACAAGGTGCAAGACCTTCTTGAAGCAAAAGAAATTGAATTTGATGCTCCTGAAATCCCAAATGTTATCACTGCTCCTATGCCCAAGCATGGCCGTGTTGTTAATGTTGTTGAAGATGATATGTTTGTTACTGTTGTTGATGAACTTGTTACTCCTCTCCTGACTGTCAAAAGGAACCTGTTGAAAGCCGGTTTATTTTTGGGCTGTGATGAAAGCTGCCATCTCTGTTTATTCCTACCAACTGGTTGTCATTTATTGAAAGCAGATGTCCAACGCCTAATGGATGACAAAGAGATTTTGTTTTAAAAGACTCTCGTTCCAACCATTTCTTACAATGATGTTTCAATAGTAACCATTTCCGCCAATCCTTCCAGGGTCTCCACCAAAAGACCCATTAGGATTACATTAGTTCCTAAAGTAGCTCCACTGATAATTACAATGCCAGGACCAATCCCGTACTCATCAGATAAAACTGTCCCCTGGAATTATGGGGGTGACGTCTACTATCACGGTTTCAAACAAGATTGGTTGGCTGATGAAGATTCAATTTTTGAGAAGGCTGACCCCGACATTGGCAACATTGCGGGAACCAAAAAGATAACCTGAAGTGGCAGAGTATTCTCTCCCGAGATTGCTCCTCCGAAAACTGTTACCGGTCATGTGATCATCCTTGCTTCTGTTCCCGTTGACACTACTACTACAATCCCTATGGTTACTCCTACTGACAACCCTACCACCGAGTCGACCGAGACTCGGGGAAAAGGCATTCTGGTTGAGCCTGTTCGAAGGAAAGCATAATCATTATCTATCCCAGAGGCCTCCCAAAAGGAGATAGTAGAAAAACTGAAAATTATAAAGAGAATCGACTACAACATAGTCGAACAGCTAGGGCAGACTCCGTTAAATATTTCCATGCTGGCTTTATTGTTGTGCTCTGAGGCTCATGCGAAGGCCTTGGTGAAATTTCTTAAAATTGCCCATGTACCACAAGACCTCTACTGATCAGTTCCAAGACTGTGTGGCCACTTTGACCGCTGACAATGGTTGAGGCTTTTCTGATGCTGACTTGACACCTAGAGGGAGGAAGCTCAACGAGGCATTGCATGTCTCTGTCGAATGTCGAGGCACAACTTTGGCCCATGTCTTGGTTGATATCGGTTCGTCTTTGAGTGTGCTGCCTAAGAAGGCTCTTAATAGACTCGACTGTGAAGGTTTGACCTTAAAACCCAGCAACATAGTGGTAAGGACTTTCGAAGGTTCAAAGAGAATGATGCATGTGGAGGTGGACATCCCCATAAAAGTTGGAACTCAAACCTTTTATTCAACTTTTTACGTGATGGACATTCACCCTTCTTATTCATGTTTATTGGGACGACCATGGATTCACAACGCTGGTGCCGTCACCTCTACATTACATTAGATGCTGAAACACCCAACCAGGGGGAAAATCATAACTGTCCATGGAGAAGAGGAATATATCGTCAGTCACTTGAACTCCTTCAGATACGTGGAATTGGATGGTGAATTCATTGAAACTCCGTTTCAGCACTTCGAGGAAGTCCCATAAACAGTGGCAGCTACAAAGGCTGTTTCCCAAGTCCCGAAGATTACAAGACCTCCGCTAAATATGTTTTCACTGAAAGATGCCAAGGCAGTGATCGAAGAAGGTGGGTGTACTATTTAGGGCCAACTCCCGGATATCACTTACAAATCTGACAAATTTGGTTTGGGTTTCACTTCAGGAGCCCAGAAAGTTGTTCGTCGTGCTCGTGGCGGGGGACCACCTTTGAAGATCAACAACCACAGAGTTAACACAGTGGAGGATGATGATGGTGACAGTTGTGACCTAGAAGATTGGATTTTCCCAACCATCAATGGAGGACTCAGCAACTGGGAAGCTAAAGATTTTGTCCCAATTAATTTTATCCAACAGTAATTGTCATTAAATTTTTGTCAGATCTGTAATAATTAAACAATTCAGACTTTTAAATCCTTGTGTCTTACCCGAGGCACAACGGTCCATTTATAAGGGTTGTTACTTCATTTTCATATGTCATCAATGAATCAGGGAAATTTTTGCATACAAACTTTGTGCTCTTTTTCTTTCTTTACTACGGTTTTATTTCTTTCAAAGATAGCTATACGCTTACACACACTCACACTCAAAATGCATATCTAAATCCATTACGGATCCCATGGGTAACAATTCTTCTATGGCCTTTTGTGACTCTGAAAATCTAACCTACCAAGCCGAAGACGAAGGTGAGGAAGATCATGAAGTGCCAGGGGAACTAGCCAGGTTACTACAACAAGAAGAAAGGACCATACAACCCCACGAAGAACCAGTGGACACAGTTAACCTAGGTACCGAAGAGGACAAGAAAGAAGTCAAGGTGGGTGCCAATCTGGAACCCAGTGTCAAGAAGCGTCTAACTCAGTTGCTACATGATTATGTTGAGGTCTTTGCCTGGTCGTACAAAGACATGCCAGGACTTGATGCAGATATCATGGTCTGTCGTCTACCAACAAAAGAAGACTGCCCTCTGGTAAAACAGAAAGTTCGTCGCATGCGGCCAGACATGTCAAAGAAGATCAAGGCCGAAGTCATGAAATAATTCAATTCCAGATTCTTAGCCGTTACCTCCTATCCACAATAAGTCTCCAATGTTGTTCCAGTGCCTAAAAAGGACGGAAAAGTACGCATGTGTGTGGACTACAGAGATTTGAATAGGTCAAGCCCTAAGGATGATTTCCCACTCCCCCATATCGAAATTCTGGTTGACAATACCACACAACATAAAGTGTTCTCATTTATGGACGGTTTCTCAGGCTACAATCAAATCAAAATTGCACCTGAGGACATGGAGAAAACGACCTTCATCACACAATGGGGCATATTCTGTTACAAGGTTATGCCATTCGGGTTGAAGAACGCTGGGGCAACCTATCAGCGTGTCATGGTAGCTCTATTTCACGACATGATACATCACGAAATAGAGGTCTATGTGGACGACATGATAGCCAGATCTCAAACTTAAGAGGAACATCTTGACCATTTGCAGAAATTGTTTTAGAGACTAAAGAAATACAAGTTGAGGTTGAACCCGAATAAATGCACATTTGGGGTGAGGTCCGATAAACTCCTAGGCTTCGTCATCAGCGGTAAAGGTATCAAAGTGGATCCTGCCAAGGTGAAAGCAATACAAGAAATGCCTGCTCCTCGTACTGAGAAGGAAGTTAGAGGATTCTTAGGATGGATAAACTACATTGCTAGATTCATTTCTCACTTGACCGCTACTTGTGAACCAATCTTCAAATTATTGAAGAAAGATCAAGTAGTCAAATGGAATGATGAATGCCAAGCTACCTTCGACAAGATCAAAGAGTACCTGCAAGAGCCTCCTATTTTGATGCCGCCAGTTAAAGGAAGACCTTTGATCATGTATCTAACTGTTTTGGAAAATTCAATGGGGTGTGTGCTGGGGCAGCATGACGAGTCTGGCCGAAAAGAGCATGCTATTTACTACCTAAGAAAAAAGTTTACCGACTGTGAAACAAGATATTCACTGCTCGAGAAAACTTACGGAGCTCTGGAATGGGCTGCTCGCTGGCTAAGACAGTATATGTTGACCCATACTACCTTATTGATATCTATGATGGATCCAATTAAATACATATTCGAGAAGCCTGCCCTCTCTGGGAGAATAGCGAGATGGAAGATGATCCTGACTGAATACGACATTCAGTACACTACCCAAAAAGAAATAAAGGGGAGTGTGCTAGCCGATCATCTTGCTCATCAGGCTGTGGATGACTACCAGTCCATGAAATTCGAATTCTCAGATGAAGACATCTTGATAGTGAACAACTGTGAAGAACTCAGACCATATGACGGACCTGAACAAGGATCCCGATGGACCTTGGTTTTTGATGGGGCCTCCAACGCACTCGGCAATGGCATATGAGCTGTAATCATATCCCCTGAAGCATGTCATACTCCCTTCACTGCAAGACTTTGCTTCAACTGTACAAATAACATGGAAGAATACGAAGCGTGTATTTTTGGTCTCAAAGCTGCCATAGATTTGGGAATCAAGTCCTTAAGTGTATTTGGAGATTCAGCCTTGGTCATCAGTTAGATCAAAGGAGAATGGGACACAAAGCACCCTAACCTTATCCCCTACAAAGAACATGTGTTGACATTAATCTCGTATTTCGAGGAAATTACCTTTGAGCATTTTCCACGGGAGGAAAATCAACTAGCGGACGCGCTAGCCACATGGTCATCCATGTTTAAACTCAAGTGGGGTAACGAGGCTCCCCAGATCACCATTGAACAGATGGATGAACCAGCTCACTGTCACGAGATCAATACTGAAGAAGTAGTGGACCAACCTTGGTTCCATGAAGTCAAGAGTTATCTTGAGGCTCAAGAGTATCTGGAAGGAGCTTCAGTCAATGATAAGAAGTTCTTAAGGAGGTTCTCTGCTAAGTTCTTCATCAGTAATGTCATCCTCTACAAACGCAACCACGACTCTATTTTGCTTTGTTGCGTAGACAAGGTTGAGGCAGAAAAGATCATGGCTGATCTATATGAAGCCACTTTTGGAACCCATTCCAGTGGGCATATGATGGCAAAGAAGATCCTGCGGGCAGGGTATTACTGGTCTACCATGGAGGCAGATTGCTATCAGCATTCACGAACCTGCCACAAGTGTCAGATCTATGTTGACAAAGTGCATGTGCCTCCAGTTCCTTTAAACATCCTAATTGATCCCTGGCCATTCGCGATGTGGGGAATCGATATGATTGGAGAAATCAAACCTACGGCTTCTAATGGACACCGCTTCATCTTGGTGGCCATTGACTATTTCACGAAGTGGGTTGAGGCAGCTTCTTTCGCTTTCGTTACCAAAAATGTTGTGGCCTGTTTCATCAAATAGAATCTCATATGTCGATACAGTATCCCAGAGAGGATCATCACAGACAATGGTACGAATCTCAATAATACTATGATCACTGCACTATGCATGCAATTCAAGATCCAGCACCACAATTCTTCTCCTTACCGGCGAAAGATGAATGGAGATGTCGAAGCCGCAAATAAGAATATTAAGAAGATCATACAAAAAATGACAGTAACCTACAAGGACTGGCATGAGATGCTACCATTCGCTCTCCACAATTACCATACCACGACGTGCATATAGACAGGGGCAACTCCCTTCTCCTTGGTATACGGCATGGAAGTTGTTTTACCAATTGAAGTCCAAATATTGTCTCTAAGAATCATAAAGGATGCAGGGCTGAGTGAAGACGATTGGATCCAAACCCGACATGACCAGTTAAACCTAATTGATGAGAAGAGAGGCTTACGACTGTCTGTCACGGCCAGATGTACCAAAAACGCATGATCAAAGCTTTTAACAAGAAAGTCAGGTGTCAGGTATATTAGGTTGGTGACTTGGTATATTCTCTGGTGGAGCAATGATTTTAACCACTATGGATGGCGACGACCTTCCACACCCTGTGAGCACAGACATAGTCAAAAGATACTACGTATAAGAGACCCGCTAGGTTGACACACCTAGGCAAACATGGGCATCCCGGCAAACCAAAAAAAAATTTCGAGAAAAAATTAGGTATAAAACAAAAAAAACTATACACCCGGCAAGCTGAAAACCTAAAAAGGCGGCTTGGGCAAAAAAGGGTATCCCGGTGGACTGAAAACCCGAAAGGGGAGTCTAGGCAAAAGTTAGGGAATTAAAGTGTATGACTATGTCCCGTTGGATCACCTTACAGACAACCTTTAGCTTCAAATGACAAACTCATTGGTTCTAATCAATCCAATCAACTTTGGACAAGGCAACAAGTGGACAAGACGCTCAGAGACACGAAGGCTATAGCAGAATGGGAACCTCATGGGATTATTGCACATAGCTATCTTTTCTTTGTATCAAATTTTCATTTTTCTACGACGACATTCCCTTACTAGGATGTTCGTCTCATTCTACAAAAAATAATTATTCAAGTTAATACAAAGATATCCCTTTGAAAGTGAAAAACTATCTATTTTTCTTTATTTCTATGTTTTGTTTACAAAAATGTCCAATGATTTATTTTTGAACATATGCATTTGAACGTAACTACTGTTTACAAATGAGCAAAAATGAAAGACAATCACTAATGCCTTAAAGAAATAGGATAATATCTTTAGACTATTTCATAAAATCCCCCATAGTGTGCAGCTTAATGATATCGAGCTCTCTCACATCCCTTGCGGAATAATACTCCCAGTTATCACTCCCCAGTAAAAGTCTCCTGATTTGTCAGGATTCCCCAACAGGATTTCACAAGCAATACACGGTGTTTCCTTTACACAACAAAGTTTATTTCTCTAACAAATGGAAGCTCATCAACTCATCAGCACTTCAAAACATGAAGACTTACACTCTTTGTACCCAGCGGTACTCGAGGATTTATCTTCCCCAGAAACACTGCAACATAACAATTAGCGTGTCCATACATTACATCCATATGTCATAACATTGATATCACAAATACATACGACACAATCTCATTCATTTTGAGAACATCATTACACCATGCATTTCATACATCATGACATTGCATACGACTAACCTTTTCATCTTTTTCAGGAAAGATCAATCAACAGAAAAATTATTAACGAATTTTCAACAACTCAATTACTTATCAATTCCAAAGAAAGGATTGGTCAACCATCAACAGAACAGATGTTTCTTTCATACTCCTGCAGTTTCAGTTTAAATATCTCAACAATTTATCCTGATTCTTTTCCCGCATCTGTCTTCTCTAGTTCAGATAAATCTCTCAACAATTTCTTCTGATTCTTCTCCCGATCCCTATCGGTTCAGATAAATCTCTCAACGGTTTATTCTGATTCTTTCTCACAGACGCTTTCTCTGGTTCAGATAAATCGCTCAAAGATTTACTCTGATTCTTTCCAGTTAAAGAATATTCAAGACCTCTTTTGGTTCAGTTTAAACCCCTCAACAGTTTATCCTGATAATTTCCAAAGGAACCTTTCGGTTTCAAATAAGTCTCTCAATGATTTATTTTGATTCTTTCCCGTAGGCACTTTCTATGGTTCAAATAAATCACTCAAATATTTACTCTGATTCTTTCCAGTTAAGAACATTAAAATTTTTCTTTTGGTTCGGTTTAAACCCCTCAACGGTTTATCATGATACTTTAAAAAAAAAGAACACTTCTGGTTCAGATAAATCTCTTAACTATTTATTCTAATTCTTCCCATGTCAAACAACATACAAGACTTCTTCTGGTTCAGATAAGTCGCTCCAAAGATTTATTCTGATTCTTTACCAGTTGAAATCAGGTTCAGACTTAGTACAGTCTCTGTCAACAGTCACCTTTGATGGCATATACAAGCCCATCTCCAGCAAATCCCCATCATTCCTCCAAATGGAATATATAAGCCCATTCACAATCCATCTTCGAGTGCAAATTTTTGGGCACTCTAGTGTCCAATCATCTTCCACCTTCAAGTCATGAATGGCGGATCTGCCAATCTAACTCTTCAGGTTTAAGAAGATTGAACATGGGCAGCTCTTGTACCTCAAAATTTTCCCTCTCATTTATCAAATATTTTCTCACAAGATCTCCTTTGGTTCAAGACTGCACTAGGGCTGATCAGTTCAAGACACCTCCTCAAGCACTGATCACTGAAAATTAGGGTTTGAGATTGCACAAGGACATTTGGACTTTTAATGCCTCATATGACTTTCATGGATCATTATGGACCCCCAAGATTACTCATGTCAAGTTTCAAGCCTTGGATCACATTTTGGCTCAGTCAATTAAGTAGTTGACCTAAAAATCAACTGTATTGGGGAAAAAGTCAATTGTGGTCAATTTACAATCAAACTTCATAATTTTTTATCCATGTAAACATTATAAAATCAAATGTATCATTTGATCAAGTTTGACCATAATTCCTCAATAAATTTGATCAAATCATCAAAAGGGCAAAATGGTCAAAATTAGGGTTTTTACTAAGAAAGGGCAATTTCTGATTTTTGACCTAGCAAATGGTTAGTTGGTTTGAGGCATGATCTCAAGAGTTAAATTGCATCATTTTGACCTAATATCATGACTCAAAACATTGCTCAAGATCAATTGGATTGATAGTTGATTTTCAGTCAACTAATCAAAAGTCAATTGTACACTGAAAAGTCAAACTTTGACTTTTTGGTCAAAATCAAGTGTCAAAGATCACAATTCATTAAAACATGTCAAAATATGAAAAATTTTCATCAAGAAATCAAAAAGTCAAGATTTCATTTTGAAAAGTCAAAGTTTTCAAACTTAGAAATTTTTCTGTGTTGAAAACTTCATGTTTTTTCACAACTTTGAGCCAATTTTTCACCATGATGCAAGATGATCAAAAGAAAAGTTCAACATGAAAGTTGTAGATCTCCATGATATCTACAACATTTCTTTATACAACTTCTTCTAGAAATTCTTGGATCTCAAGTTATTAATCCATGAAGTCATGGTCTTGAAACTAAACACTTAGTGAAAATTTTGCCCTAGTTTAGGCAGGATTTTGACCTAACTTCATGGCAATTTTTCACAAAGTTCCAAGGGTAATTTTCAAAAGTGATTCAAATAGGGGTTGTAGAGCACATTACAAGATTTCTAAAATGTCCTAGAACTACTTGAGATCATTCTTGAGCAAGGAGAATTGAAGAGAGGAAGTTAGGGTTTCAAACTAAAATTATAGGTCATTTTCATGATGAACAAAAATGCAATTTCAATGTTAAGCTGCATAATATTGCTTTGCAGGACTTCTAACTTGTGTATGTATCCATCATTAATGGATTACATAAAATTTTGAGCTTTAATCCATGTGGTTTAAGTTTATCCAGTCCACATTTCCATTAATGGCACAAAGTGAACACTTCCATTTTGGAAAAGCAAGCTTTATGCACAAAGACAATTCTTGAGCCTCTAACTTTTTCCCCCTGATCACACTCCATCTAAAAAGTCAGAAGAAAGTTTGTTTAAAGCATAACCATTCTATAATAGCAAGTACACAAGGCATTGAAACTTGATTTCTCAAAAAATCACATGTTGAGCTTAAACATGTAATTTTGAATTCTGATCAGATACAAGCCTCCATACTTGTTTCTTATAAATAGATGCACTATTTGTGAGCTAACACACGAGCTCAAGCACCCTGAAACTCTCCCAAACTCCCTCAAATCAGAATTTGCACCAAAACTTCATTGTTGCACAGTTTCTGACCTTGAACACCAAACTCATATTTCCCTCGTGCGTTTCTTGGCCTTTTATTTCCTAAAGCTTCCTTACATCAAGTGTAACCTATCCCTGTCCCTGTTTCATCACTGTAACATCATTTACAATAAACTTCATAACTAAAAACAGAGCATTGCACATTGACTTCTCCAAGCCATTTCAGCCACCCTCAACTCAAGCTAAGCATTGCATTAGCTTCCTAGAGACTCAAGGAAGCTAACCTGATCATTGCAGCACCTTGAATCAAGCTCATTTGCATTTCATAATTTCCAGTTTTGAGGTATTTTTCTTGAACTTCTATCTCATTACTTAGGCATTGTTAGGCTTGCATTTGTGAAGATAAAATGTAGACATCATTGCCCTAAAGTTGTACATGTCCATAGATTTCATTTATATTGATTGAGCTAGGAGAATTTTAGGATTGAATCTCTGAAAATAATTAGGTTAGAATTTGGAACTTTCAAAAATTCTCATTCATCTTTGATTTATAGTTCATGATATTTATATGGTTGGATTCATATGGAAAAATGGAGCAACTTTCATGTTTGCATTTTCCATTTTTGTTGAGAAATGTTGAAGTTACAGGTGGTCTGGATGGAGGTTGAAGATGAAGTGTGTTCAAGACTTGTTTTGCCTTGTATATTTATCATTTCAGTTATATTAACGGATATATAGCCACCACAGTGTTAAGGCAGCACGCTGATAATCAAAAGGTCATGGGTTCGAACCTCAGCGCGCTGCCTTTTTGCATTTTTCCACTTTTTTTTTACATTTCTTTTTTTTTTTGCAGCGCTTGGGCCTCTAAATGCCTTGGCCTTATTATTTTTATGTTCTGACCCCCTGCCTTGCTGTTTACACTCCTGGCCCATTTATTTTTCTTTTGTTATTTTATTTTCTTTTTTTATTATTTTATTTTCATTTTACATTTTCTTGATTATTATTATTATTATTATTATTATTATTATTATTATTTTCATTAATAAAAAAAATCCAAAAATATTTATATTTGTATTATTTATTTTTGTTTAGTTTATTTTTCAGAAAACTAAAAGAACAAAAAACATTTTCTTTAATTAATTTCTTTTTTTTAATACTTAGATAATAAATATTAATTATTATTTTTCTTGTAAATTAAAATTTAGAATTTAGGATCTTTTATTTAATTATTTTTATTTACTAGTTTAATTAAATTCACAAAAACCCTACAAATTTGTTTCCTTTAAATTAAGTTATTTTACTAACTTAATATTAATTTCCTTATTTTTAGTTGGTTATTTTATTTTAATTAATTAGGTAAAAAAAAACCTTTTCATAAAAAATCAAACAAAAATCACATTTCTTCTTACATTTTATATTCTTGCATTTTGTCTTTATTTTATAAATTTCTTCAAAATTCAATATGGTTGTAATAATTATTTAGATTTAATTTCTTACAATTTCCCATTTGTAATTTGTACACCCCCTCCCCAAAAATCATGTAATAGCTTAGTATTTTTATTTTCCGCAATTTAAATGCTTTATATACAAATGCTAGTGTTGTACCCCAAAATTTGCCCTCCCATTTTTTATAGAAGACACAACCCTAGGGTTTCTCAAATATTCAAGTTGGCTCAGGAATCGATCAGACAGATTTTCTTCTGTGGCAGTAAACCAGCAATTAGGGTTTTTTTTGCAATTCTCAAAAGAAATGAATTCTCAAAGATCCAATTGGCTTTCACAGGTTTTCATGCTTTCTCAAGTTTACTGAAAAGACAGTATTTGTTCTGAGAGCATGGTTTGTTTGGGACAAGAGATTAAGACTGTCATGTAGGATACTCATGATTGTTTAATCCAGGTTAACCAAATGATTTGCGTCTTTTAAAACATTTGATTGGTCAGGAAATGGAATATACAGTGCGTGTTTGTTTGGAATGCAGTTACATAGTTATTGGGATTACTTGGAATGTAAGTTACCAGACTGGAGCATTTTGTTTTAAATATCTTGATTGGGAATCTTTAAGAATCAGTTAGGATGCGAAGAGAAAATAACAAGTTATTGTCAGTAAAGGGTTACAATTGACACCAGAATATTTCATAAGACTTTCTCGAATTTTTCAAACATTGTTACAAAATAATGTGTTCTTTTAAATACTCTATGTTTTACAGCTTATTGTATTTAAAAGATAAATTAGTACAATTGTTGGATACAATACAAGAATGTTTTTCTAAATTACAAAGAAAATCTAAATGGATCTATGCCTAAGTTTGACTGAAGTTCCTTTGCTTCCTTGCTTGCCCTAGGGTTCTTGCCTTCCATGCTTTGTCCTCTCCATTGTGCTCACATGAAAGTGAAAGAAAGGGAATGTGATTAGTACAAAAATTATTTGGGCATGAGCAAGAATTTTCAAAAGAAAAAGTGTTATTCATCATTAAAGTTTGCAAATCGGAATCAGAAGACCATTTTAATTCATCACAATTTATTTTTTCTGTTTGCAAATCACAAGAAGATTATTCTTCTTGGTTCACAAAAATAAGAAATGCTACAAAGCTATCCAAACAAGAACAAATGCGGCAAAACTATCCAAATGCTACAAAGCTATCCAAACAAGAACAAATGCTGCAAAATTGCCCAAACAAATATTGCAAATAGAACCAAGCAAACAACAAAACTGTCCAAACAAGAGGCAAGCAAAATTGTCCAAACAGAAGGCACAAAATGAGCAAAACAAAATTGCCCAAACAACATCACCAACAACGGCCTCAGAAGCCAAACAAATAGTTTGGTCAAAAACAACAAACAACATAAGCTAAGTCAAACAAGCAAGAAACTTGTTCAAGGAGCCTAATTCATCATTTCCCATTTTTTATTGCAAATTTTTCAGAATTGGAAAAAAAGGCACAAGAGCAATTGACTTTCTTAGTGTCATTGAGATATAAGAGAGGAAAGAAGTCACCTAGGTTATTGGGATACACAGCCCTGCTGCCTTGACTGTCACAAGTTACATAGAAGCTGCTAGAAAACAAAACTGCCATCAAAAAGCCAAAAGAACAATATAGTAAAATATTCAAATTTGATGTTTTTCCCACCATTTTGAATAAGAGATAACAGAAAGAGAGTCAATATAACAGTAGACACAACTCTCAAGCAAGGGACATAGAAAACATTATCAAACTCAAAAACTTGAAACAAGTCTCCAAAAGTCACAAAACCTGTTAAACACTTCAAAGCCAAATAACACAAAAACTGTCAAACATTTCAAAACCAGGTCTCAAATCTGAGCCATCCTCAAATATCAACCAAACCTGCAACCTGTTACAGTAGCAAGATCCAAAACCAAAAAAACTCAAAAAACCCAAATATCCCAAGCCATCCTCAAATAGCAAGAACCAAGCTTCAAGCTTATAAAAAACCAGCATACATTAGCAAGTTCAAAAACCAACAAAACCTGTAGCAAAGCCAAACCTGATCCAAAAACATAAATCAACAACAAAACATACTAAGCCAAGGTCTCAAATCTGAACCATCATCAACTGGCCAACCTCAAAAACCTCCAAAAACCAAAAGTCTCAAATCTGAACTATCATCAAACATAATCATCACAAAAAATGCCAAAACCTGTCAAACTTTCAAAAACCTGAAAATCCTCAAAAACCAACATAAACAAGCAACAAAAAACCTGTCAACCCTTTTTTCAAACTCACTGAATCAAAAAACTGTAACCAAACATGTTAACCAACAAATCCAAAACAACAAAAAACATCACCAAACTCATCAAACCAATAACACCATCAAACCAAACCTGTGAACATAAACCAGTAACATCATCCATCAAACTTGTAACAAAGCCAAACTACCAAAACCTGTCAAAAACTCTCAAATACCAAACCTACAACCAAAACCTGGTAACTTAAAATCAGTAACAAATCCACAAAACAACCAAAAACACAGTAACTGTGAATAAAAATCCCAACAACCATCATCAAATCAAAAGCATAATCAAAACAACAAGAAAACTGTTACCTATCAAAAGGAACCCAATCCAGAAAAGCAAGGCCTCCATCCTCATCTCCTCCCTCGCAAGCTCTGGTCACCAGAGAACACGGTCATCATCTTGCCGTCCCCTTTCCATTTCGCAGAAAGTACTTCAACAGGTAGGGTTTCCCTATCTTTCCAAATCTTCCATAATCATATATTGTCATGCATTCAAAAAGAGCAAGTTAATTTTCAGAAAAACACATAACAAAATGAAAATCATTGAATTCGTAAGCTCTAATAAAAATAGAACCTTACCCTTTTCTTCAAAGAATGTCATTAGCATTTGATTAGGGAGGCGAGGACAACCGTTCCGGCAACAATGAGTTAGGGGGGAAGATCATATGATTTGGATTTCGTTCCCTTAGGGTCAAATCCGAAATTAGGGTTTTCAAGGATATACGAGCCATGGTGAGATAGAGACGGCATGAGTGATTTTGTTCACGAAATTGAGACAGGGATGGTTATTGAGAGATTTAGAGATGAATAGAGATGAGAAGATGAACAGAGTTAGACAAAGAGATGGACGGCGCCGCTGGGAGCAAAAGGGGTTCAAGAACCCTATTTTTTTCATTTGCCCCCTAATCAAACAACTAAACTAAGTTTACATAAGCTTGGGCTTTTTGTTTTCTAATCAACCCCTAAGCCCATTTACGTTTTGCTAGTTCACCCCCCCTATGTCTGTTTTTAGTTACAGCAAAAACAATATTTCTTTGGGCCTAACACCCCTAAACTCACTTGAGCCCATATTTCTTTTTTTTTAATTTGTTTTTATTTGTTTTGAAAAATGCTAAATAAAACTTAAAACATTTTCATTAATTTGATTTAAGTTTTTGTGATTAATTTTTATCATTTTTCTTTTTTATATAAACTTGTTTTGATTAATTTTTACATTTAATAAAACATAAAAAAAAAAGTAACTTAGCTTGTTTTCTTTCTTTAAATTTATTTACATAATTAATAAAATACAAAAAATAATAAAGATTTTAATTTAATCATTTTTTTTAAGAATAGGTTTTATTTTCCTCTTTTCATGTAAATATTTAGCATTTCATATTTTGCTAATATTATTTTCATAAATTCTCATAGCTTTATATTAAATCGCACAAAAATTTGATTTGGTTGTATTGTTTGTTATTCGGACATTTCTATTTCATTTGATTCATCCCCATTTGTAACAATTGTACCCCCATTCCCGAACACTTTGTAATAGTGTAGAATTTCAATTCCCGCAATTTACTGTTTTCCATATACTGTATAGTAATTAGGCGTGTATGGCAAGATTCAAAAATCAATCGCTAGATGACCTAATCAAAGAATAAATAACTTGAAACTAATACACTTTCTCACACGCGCACCACTAGGGTAACCTCACTCGTTGCCTCATAAATACAATCATGTCCCTCGAATCTGAGACACTTTAGCAATGACCCTTCGATAAAAAAGATCGTAGTCCCTAGATGACCCTCGATGTTGCCTTCGATTAAAACGATCTCGTCCCTTACAAAAATTGCTAAAGCGTCTCACAAGTTTCCTTCAATGATTGTAAAATTGACCCGCGCATGTCCCTGCACATCCAATGATGGGGCTCCTTACCAAATCAATGGTAAGATAGCACCATTAAAAGGAGGAAGAAAAGAACAATTTAAGACCTTTCGAGTAGATAAATTCGCTCTTAGTTACTCGCTTGCTCACGACAAAAAATCATTACACCTACACTCTCATTTCAAAAACATTTTCAAAAAGACAAAACATTTTGTATACGTTCTTATAGAGATGAGAACCATTGCAAAACCTCTTTTCAAAACACTTTTCGAAACACGATTCACAAACACATCTTTGAACCACTTTTCGAAACAAAACTTTGTATACGTTCTTATAGAGACGAGAACCATTACAAAGAGATTTTTCAAAATACTTTCAAAGCCCACACCACAAGCACACAATCAAATGAAAGCAAGTGATCTAAACGAGTAACTAAGAGCCCATGGAAAACCATGGATGAAAAGGGTGCTAATACCTTCCCTTTTAATAATCTACCCCCCGAACCCGAGAAATAATCTCGAAAGGTCTTTCCTGTGCTTTTTCACCTTTCCTTTGGGATAAAAGAAAAGTCGGTGGCAACTCTTGCTAACCGCACAAGTGCGATCGAAACGCAAAACTCCAAGTCAGTTCTCCCACCGCATCACAAAACTGGCGACTCTGCTGGGGAATAAAATAAAAAGTGGGGTTACCTTAGGGTTAGATCACCTTTATTCGCTTTCATTATTTGATTGGTGTGCTTTATATTCAGTTCTTTGTATTGGGCTTGCTTTGATCCTCCACCCAGATTTGGGGCACCTTTTTAGGTAAATAGCAATATATTATGGAGACTGTACGGCGTAGACCGATATGGTTGAAACAATGGCTATATTAGTGTGACGCATTTATAGGTACCAGTATCCCTCGTGGTGAATCGAGGAGAATACGGGGCCGCTGAGTGGCGTCGCGAAGCACTAATTAACCTTAGAACCCTAATTGAACAAACTTGGCCATTAGGACATAGTGAGGTAATCGGTTTCAGTGTAAAGCTGAAAATTGGTTGACACTTGATACTACACTCATTGAGGTTAGACTTTTGGGATATCTCGGCCACAAGAAAAGATTGATTAAGCTGAGACAATGCCTAAAAGAAAGGTCGGTGATATTGAGATCCTTTAGAACCCGATCATTATTTCTAGGACAGGTTGAGCCAACTAAAACTTCAAGAGGGTACTTACCTACAAACTCATGCAAGCCTGAAACATAGGGATCTGTTTGTTGTGTGTATATGTGTTTGCTTGTACATAAACATCATAAAAATCATCAACATCATATGCATGTTCACTAACCATTTCAAGGATTTATAAAATTTATCTTTGTTTTTGTTTTGTAGGATATGAATTCTCTCCGAAGAAACACCATCTGAATCAGCTTTGTAAAAGCACATCCTCAACTTCAAGAGATAGCCTCAAGAGTGCTCGGGGATTCTCCTTTTTCCAAGAAGTATGGTTGACTTCTCAGTTTGGCTACATCTAACTTCCAAGAAGAGATGATGTGTGTACTATTCCAATTCTTTGATCCCGCATATCATTGTTTCACTTTTCCAGACTATCAGTTGGTACCAACATTGGAAGAGTTCTCTCTACTCTTAGGGGTGCCCGTACTTAATCAGATAGCGTTCACCGGTCTAGAAGGGATTGCAAAACCTGAAGTCATTGCCGAAGCTTTACATGTGAAGAGGGCCGACGTCACAGCCAATTGGGAGACAAGAAGTGGGGTTAAAGGATTTTTAGCTAAGTTTCTGTTGGAAAAAGCTCGTTCATTCTGGGGTGACATGGATTTCCAAGCTTTTGAAGACGTGCTAGCTCTCCTCATTTATGGTTTGGTTCTGTTTCCTAATTCGGATCAATTCATAGACGTTAATTCCATCAAAGTCTTTCTCTCTCGCAATCCTATATCCACCTTGATAGGAGACATCTTGCATTGCCTTCATACTCGTACCATGAAGAAAAGAGGTACCCTTTTGTGTTGTATACCCAAACTCGCTAAGTGGTTCACTTCACACCTGCCTCAGTCAGCATTGAAGAACGAGCAAATATTGACTTGGTCTCAAAGGATGATGTCTCTCACTCACTCTGATATCCGTTGGTGCTCAAGATCTTTGGAAGATATCTTTATCATTGACCGCTGTGGTGAGTTCCCTAATGTACCTTTGCTAGGTGTTAGGAGGTATCACCTACAACCCGTGTTTAGCTCTTCGGCAATTTGGGTATGCCCGAAGGGACGACCCTCATGAGATGCTCATCCGGGGTCTGGTGTTTGACTACGACAAAGAAGACCAAGGTTACCGCCAGAGGTTTACACGTGCTTGGGGAATTGTGAACAAAGTGGACAGTAGGACTTTGGGACATAAAAACTCTATCCCTCTCGAGCCTTACCTTAAGTGGGTACGAGCTCGTTCCCAGAGCCTCTTAATGCCTTACCCTTCCATCCTTCCTGTCATCATTGAGCCCGTTATTGAAGGAGACGTCCCGTACACCGTTCTTTATCCAGGCATGCCTATCTCTCTCGAAGACCTGCAGAAAGCTTGGATTCAGTTGAAGGAAGAGCGAGACACCTTTGAAACCCAGTACTACGCCAGTGAGAAGAAGGTTTTGGAGCTCACCAATCTGCTTCATGAAGAGAAGAATCTGAATACTTACATTGCTCCAAAAAGGATGTGTTCAGTCTTTTTGTCTTGAGAATTTTGCTGTATTTTAGTTTCTTTCTTTGTAAGCCCAAGGAGGCTTGATGTATTCAAACTTGGTTTTATTTAATATGACGTGTGTTTCTTTTTTGTTTAAAATAAATTTGAATTTCTGAATCCTTGAAAGCATTGCATGAATACATATCATTCATCATATGCATAAGCAGGTCTTCACACCAAGTTTCCTCACCTCTCTGCTGTTTATTTCAGCAAGATGGATCTAGAACAAATGGTCAAAGACTTACAAGCTTAGAATTCACAATTACAACAGCTACTCTTGACCTTAGCCAAGGGGCATGAGGAGCTCAAGATTCTGCTAGAGAAGGAGAAAGAGAAAAAGAAGAAGAAGCGAGTCGGTGTGGTTATCATGGGCAAACGGTTTGAAGGACAAGCCAGACGGACTTTGGAATTCCCATCAACATCTGAAGAAGGGGAAGGAAAAGGAAAGGGAACAGAAGTGCCGTCTGATTCTGAAGCAGAAGAAGAATAAGAAGATGAGGACTACTCCGAATACCAGTACCCTCTGGCCGATGACAAATACAAAAACTTGGAAGAGCGTCTAGCTGCTATGGAAGTATAGAGAGTACCGGGGTTGGACTTTGAGGAGTTAGGTTTGGTGTCTGGAATAGTAATCCCTCCGAAGTTTAAAGTACCTCTATTTTCCAAGTATGATGGGGTGTCTTGTCCCAAGATGCACCTACGATCTTATGTCAGGAAAATTCAACCGCATTCTGCTGACAAAAATTTGCGGGTCCACTTTTTCCAAGACAGTTTGTCAGGAACGCAGCTTGATTGGTTCTACCAGTTGGAGAGGTCTGATGTGCATAATTGGGAATATTTGGCAGCCGCATTCTATAAACAGTATCAATACAACACCGACTTGGCACCAACTCGTACTCAACTCCAGAGTATGGCCATGGTGTCCAACGAGGGATTCAAAGACTACGCCAAAAAGTGGAGGGATTTAGCCGGAAGGGTTCAACCACCCCTATCTGAGAGGGAGCTAGTAGACATGTTCTTGGGTACCCTATCAGGTCCTTTCTTCAATCACCTTATTGGAAGTTCCTCTGCTGGGTTCACTGAATTGATTCTAACCGTAGAAAGAGTGGAGGCCGGTATAAAAAGCGGGAAAATTCAAAAAGATGCATCTACTTCTGTTGCCATTAGAAAACCTTTCACGGGAAAGAAGGAAGTGTCAATTGTCTACTCTCAGAGGGGTCAAGGAAGAGTTGAGCGCCGGCCAGCAGTGGGGGCCGTTATGATTCAAAAGTCTGCATCAGACCAGTCAAGAAACAACCAGTCGAGAAATAACCAACCGAGAAATAACCAACAAAGGTGGAAAGGCCCGTACGGAAATTCACCAAGATAAACATGACTCCTGCTCAAGTCCTACCACATCTTCTGAAGTTGAATTTGGCCATGCTGAAAGAGGCCCCTAAAAATCCTAACACTGCTTCTCCATATTACCATCCGAACGCTAGGTGCGCTTACCATTCGGAGAGCCCAGGGCACGACACTGACAATTGTTGGACCCTGAAGAATAAAATTCAGGATCTGATAGATGCTAAAGAAGTTGAATTTGACGCACCTGAAAAACCCAATGTTATCTCTGCTCTAATGCCAAGGCACGGCCACAATGCCCATGCTGTTGAGGAAGATCTGTTCGTTGCTACTGTAGATGATTTGATAACTCCGCTCCCTATAATCAAGTTAAATTTGGTGAAGGCTGGGGTTTTCCCAGGTTGTGAAGAAGATTGTCACCTTTGTTCATCCTCATTAACACATTGTCCGTTGTTGAAGATAGGCATCCAACGCTTAATTGATAACCAAGAAATCCTATTTGAGAAGACTCCTGTTTTATCAACTCCTGTTAATGATGTTTCAATAATAACCATATCCGCCAATCCTTCCAAGGTCCCTAAAAGACCTATTAGGATTACATCCGCTCCGAAGGCTGCACCTTTGAAGATAACCATGCCCGGGCCAGTCCCGTACAAGTCCGGCAAATCAGTACCATGGAACTATGGTTGAGAAATCTACTACCATGGTGTCAAACAGATTGAACAGACTTCCGATGAGGAGAGTTATGAAGAAGACAATTCCGACATCAGTAACATTGCCGGAACAAGCAAAGTTACCCGTAGTGGAAGAATCTTTTCCCTAGAGATTGCCCCTCCAAAGGCAATTTTTGGACCCTCAGCTGCTCCTAAGGTTATCTCTACACCGGTAAACATATCTGCAAGTAAACCAATCATAGAAGAAGCCACAACCCACGTGGTTATCCCCTCTGCTGCTACTGATGTTCGAGGAAAAGGGATCCAAGAAGAGCCCGTCAGGACGAGGGCTCAGCCGTTGACCATCCCTGAAACCTCTCAAAAAGAAATGGAGGAAATTTTGAAAATAATCAAGAAAAGCGATTATGATGTGGTGGAACAGATGGGGCAAACCCCCTCAAAGATCTCCATGTTGTCCCTGTTTCTTTGTTCAGAAGCTCATGCTAAGGCTCTGATAAGATTTTTGAAGACGGCCCACGTGCCACAAGAAACCTCCACTGATCAGTTCCAGGAATGTGTGGCTAGTTTAACAGCTGAAAATGGTATAGGATTCTCCGATGCAGATTTAACTTTGAAAAGGAGAAAACATAATGATGCTTTGCATGTCTCGGTGGAATGCAGAGGGACAACCCTAGCACACGTACTGGTAGACACTGGTTCGTCTTTGAACGTCTTGCCGAAGAAAGCCTTGGATATACTGGATTATGAAGGCTTAACCCTGAAACCCAGCAATATAATTGTCAGAGCCTTTGATGGTTCTAAAAGGATGGTCCACGGGGAGGTGGACATCTCGATTAAGGTGGGAACTGAAACCTTCAACTCCACATTCTATGTGATGGACATCCGTCCTTCTTATTCTTGCCTGTTGGGAAGACCTTGGATCCACCATGTTGGAGCTGTCACTTCTACTCTGCATCAAATTCTCAAGTACCCTGTCCAGGGGAAAATCATAACTGTTCATGGCGAAGAGGAATACATGATCAGTCATCTGAATTCTTTTTTATATGTAGAATTGGATGGCAAATTCATCGAAACTCCTTTCTAGCATTTTGAAAAGGTAGCTCAGGAGATAGCGGCGACCAAGGCAGTGTCCTCTGTACCCACGATTACCAGACCTCCACCTTGGATGTCATCTCTCAAGGATGCAAAAGCAGTGGTTGAAGAGGGAGGAAGCACAATCTGGGGGCAGCTTCCAGACTTTCCCTACAAATCAAACAAGTTCGGCTTGGGGTTCACCTCAACTGCTCAGAAGGCTGTGCGCCGCGCCCATGCCGGAGGGCCACCTGTGAAGATCAGTCACCAAGGGGTTAATGCACTAGAGGACAGTGAAGAAGAGGGCAGCCTGGAAGACTGGATATTTCCTACTGTCGGCAGAGGACTGTGCAACTGGGAAGCCAAAGACTTCATCCCGATAACTTTCATTGATCAATAATTTACCTTTTACATTTTTGTTGGACTGTAATAATTCACAAAAAATTCGTACTTTTTCAACCTTGTGTCTTACCCGAGGCACAATGGTCCATTTATAAGGGTTCTTATTTCATTTTCATATGTCATTTTAATGAATCATGGATGTTTTTCATACAAACTTTTGTGTTCATTGTCTTTCGTTTTACATTTTATTTGTTTTAAGATGGCTATACCCTTACACACACCCACACTCACAAATGAAGGTACTCTTCCATTCCGGATCCCATGGGTAACAATACTGCTATAACCTTCAGTGACTCTGAAGATCTGATCTACGAAGTCGAATACGAAGGTGAGGAAGATTGTGAGGTGCCAGGGGAATTGGCTAGACTTCTGCAACAAGAGGAAAGGGCTATTCTGCCTCATGAGGAGTTGTTGGATATAATTAACTTGGGAACTAAGGATGACATAAAGGAAATCAAGATAGGTGCCAATCTAGAGCCGAGTGTCAAGGAGCGCCTGATTCAGCTGTTACATAACAATGTTAAGATCTTTGCCTGGTCATATGAAGATATGTCGGGACTTGATACAGACATTGTGGTACACCGTCTACCCACAAGAGAAGACTGTCCACCAATGAAACAAAAGGTCCGCCGCATGAGACCTGACATGTCAGAGAAGATCAAACAGAAGTTATGAAGCAGTTCAATGCTGGGTTTCTGGCTGTTACTTCCTATCCACAATGGGTTGCTAGCATTGCGCCCGTGCCTAAAAAGGATGGAAAAGTGAGAATGTGCGTGGATTATAGAGACTTAAACAGGGCCAGCCCTAAAGACGATTTTCCACTTCCACACATCAACATCCTGGTTGATAATACAGCTCAACACAAAGTATTTTCTTTCATGGACGGATTCTCAGGTTACAACCAGATCAAAATGGCACCTAAGGACATGGAGAAAACTACTTTCGTCACACAGTGGGGTACGTTCTGCTACAAAGTGATGCCATTCGGACTGAAGAATGCCGGGGCAACCTATCAACGCGCCATGGTAGCTTTGTTTCATGATATGATACATCATGAGATAGAGGTCTACGTAGATGACATGATAGCCCGATCACAAACTGAAGAAGAACACCTTAGTCACTTGCAAAAGCTGTTTGTCAGGTTGAAGGAGTACAAGCTAAGATTGAATCCAAACAAGTGCACATTCGGAGTCTGGTCCGGTAAGCTCTTAGGTTTCATTGTCAGCAACAAAGGCATCGAGGTTGATCCTGCCAAAGTCAAAGCTATACAAGAAATGCTTGCCCCTCGCACTGAGAAGGAAGTCAGAGGTTTCTTGGGACGCCTGAAATACATTGTTAGGTTCATTTCTCACCTAACATCTACTTGTGAACCAATCTTTAAGTTGTTGAAGAAATATCAGGTAGTTAGATGGAATGATGACTGTCAAGTTGCTTTCGATAAAATCAAGGAGTATTTTCTAGAGCCTCCTATCCTGATGCCACCCGTCGAGGGAAGACCGCTAATCATGTATCTGACCGTCCTAGAGAATTCAATGGGGTGTGTACTGGGGCAGCATGACGAGTCTGGCCGAAAAGAGCATGCCATTTATTACCTTAGAAAAAAGTTTACCGACTGTGAAACAAGATATTCACTGCTCGAGAAAACTTGCTGCGCTTTAGTATGGGCTGCTCGCCGGCTAAGGCAGTATATGTTGACTCATACCACTTTGCTGATATCTAATATGGATCCGATTAAATACATCTTTGAGAAGCCTGCTTTATCTGGAAGGATAGCTAGATGGCAGATGATCCTGACCGAATATGATATACAGTACACGACCCAAAAAGCTATAAAGGGGAGTGTACTAGCTGACCATCTGGCTCATCAAGTTGTTGAAGATTATCAACCCATGAGGCTTGACTTCCCTGACGAAGACATCATGACATTGGATAGTGTTGAAGACTTCAGACCATATGACGGACCTGAACAAGGATCCCGATGGACCCTGTACTTTGACGGTGCCTCCAATGCGCTTGGTAACGGTATCGGTGTTGTGCTTATATCCCCAGAAGGTTGCCATACTCCTTTTACAGCCAGACTTTGCTTCAACTCTACGAACAACATGGCAGAATATGAAGCATGCATCTTTGGACTCAAGGCTGCCATAAACTTGGGAATCAAATCTTTAGTTGTGTTTGGGGACTCAGCTTTGGTTATCAGTCAAATCAAAGAAGAGTGGGACACTAAGCATCCAAACCTCATCCCTTACAAAGAACATGTTCTGACATTGCTACCACATTCTGAGCAGATTACCTTCGAGCACTTCCCGCGAGAAGAAAATCATCTAGCAGATGCTCTAGCTACAATGTCATCCATGTTTAAACTTAATTGGGATAACGAGGCTCCCCAGATCACCATTGAACGGATGGACGAACCAGCGCACTATCACGAGATTAATACCAAAGAAGTAGTGGACCAGCCTTGGTTTCATGAAGTCAAAAGGTATCTCGAGGCTCAAGAATATCCTGAAGGAGCTTCAGTCAATGACAAAAAGTTCTTAAGGAGATTTTCCGCTAAGTTCTTCCTAAGTAATGGCTTCCTGTACAAGCGGAATCATGATTCTATTCTGCTCCGTTGTGTGGACAAGGCTGAAGCTGAAAAGATCATGGCTGAATTGCATGAAGGTACCTTTGGAACTCACTCTAGCGGGCATACGATGGCAAAGAAGATTCTACGGGAAGGCTACTATTGGTCTACCATGGAAGCAAACTGCTATCAACACTCCCGGACTTGTCATAAATGTCAAATATATGCAGACAAGGTGCACGTGCCTCCGGTTCCTCTAAATGTCTTAACAGCTCCTTGGCCCTTTGCTATGTGGGGAATCGCCATGATTGGAGAGATCAAGCCTACGGCATCCAATGGACACCGCTTCATTCTGGTAGCCATTAACTATTTCACCAAGTGGGTCGAAGCAGCTTCCTTCGCATTCGTTACTAAGAATGTTGTTGCCCGCTTTATCAAGCAGAACCTTATCTGTCGGTACGGTATCCCCGAAAGGATCATCACTGATAACGGTACAAACCTTAACAATACTATGATCACTGCTTTGTGCAAACAGTTCAAAATTCAACATCACAATTCGTATCCCTATTGGCCAAAGATGAATGGTGTTGTCGAAGCTGCGAACAAAAACATCAAAAAGATCATACAAAAAATGACAGTCACCTACAAGGACTGGCATGAGATGTTACCGTTTTCTCTCCACGGGTACCGTACCACGGCTCGCACTTCAACTGGGGCAACACCCTATTCTTTAGTTTATGGCATGGAGGTTGTTCTACCTGTTGAGGTCCAGATCCCCTCTTTAAGAATAATGAAGGATGCAGGTTTGAGTGAAGATGATTAGATCCAAACCCGACTTGATCAATTGAGCTTAATTGACGAGAAGAGACTTACTGCTGTTTGCCATGGTCAGACGTATCAAAAGCGGATGATCAAGGCTTTCAACAAGAAAGTCAGACGCTAGGTATATAAAGTTGGAGATCTAGTGATCAAGCGCATCATCTTGCCACAAAGTGATCCCACGGGCAAATGGACTCCTACCTATGAAGGACCATTTGTAATCAAGAACATCTTTTCTGGTGGGGAAATGATCTTAACCACCATGGACGGTGACGACCTGCCACACCCTACGAACACAGACATAGTCAAAAGATACTACGCATAAAAGACCCGCTAGGTTGACACACCTAGGCAAAACAAGGGCATCCCGGCGAACCAAAAGGTTCGGGAAAAAATTAGGGATAAAACAAAAAAAATTTGTACACCCGGCAAGTTGAAAACCCGAAAGGGAGACTTGGGCAAAAAAGGGTTTCCCGGTGGACTTAAAACCCGAAAAGGCGGTCTAGGCAAAATTTAGGGAATTAAAGCGTATGACTATGCCTCGTCAGATCATTTTAAGGACATTCTCTTCACGGACAAACTCGGAGCTTCTGATCAATTCAATCATCTTCGGACAAAGCAACGAATGGACAAGATATTCGGAATTATGAAGGCTATAGCATAATGGGAACCCCATGGGATTTTTACACACATAACTATCTTTCTTTGTATAAATTTTTCTTACTTTTATGACACCATCCTCTTACTAGGATGTCTGTCTCCTTTGTACAAAACACTTATTCAAAGTAAATACAAAGATATCTCTTTCAAAGTACATAAAACTATTTTCCTTTTTCTTTTACACTTGTGTTTTTATTTGCAAAAACGTCCAATGTTTCGTTAATAAACATATGCTTTTGAACATAATTACTGTTTACAAATAAACAGGATGAAAAAGAACAATTACTGATAGGTAGAAAGATTAGGAAAACGTCTTTAGGCTATTCCACGAGCAATCCCTACAACACTTCATACAAATCCCCAGCGGAGCCAAAACTTTGAACTACAGATCCCCAACGGAGCTAAAACTACCAACTACCAATCCCCAGCGGAGCCAAAACATCAAACTATCAACCTACAGCGAAAATCATCCAGTTTCTCCAAGTTTCCCCAGAAAGTTGTCTTGAAGCTTGAAAATAAACCAGATAACGGTTAAAGTTTGTTTCACCCCAACCTAGAGTAACTCCCCAGTAGAGTGGCAGACGACCGAAGTTCCTGAACTTTTTTCAAACAGGAATAAGCTTTTCCCCACAGAGTTTTTATTGCTTCTCGACAGAACAAAAACTCCCGTCAATAATCCACAGTAAAAGTCATTAAAATTCTCTGGATTCCCCAAGAAGATTCCTCAAGAAGTATATGGAATTACCCTCACAACGGAATCCTCAGCAACAATCATTTTCGTCAGCAATACAACAAATCAGCTTACATGCGCATACATTACATCCATATATTATAAACATTGATAAAGTACATATATTTCATCATACATTTCATGCAACATAACTTTGTGTTTCAGCTAACATTTTACCCTTTTCAGGATAAGATTAACAACTATCTTTAACAAATATTCAAAGATTTCAAGATATAGTACAGATACGCTCCAGACACGGTTGCCATTCTGATACTTATTCAGATACAGTACAGATACACTCCATACACGAAAGTTATTCTGTTACTCATTCGGATTTCAATTTCATGATACAGTACAGATAAGCTCCAGATACGGATGCCACCCTGATACTCATTCAGATTCAGATTTCAGATGCAGTTTAGATACGCTCCAGACACGGAAGCCATTCTATTTCTCATTCAGATACAGTCCAGATACGCTCCAAACACGGAAGCCATTCTGTCACCGATACAGTACAGATACGCTCTAGAAACGGAATCCATTTTGTCACTTATTTAAATTTCAATTTCAAGATACATTCCAGATACGCTCCAAACACGGAATCCATTATGTCGCTTATTCAGTCCAGATACACTCCAGACACGGAAGTTATTCTGTTACTCATTCGGATTTCTCATTCAGATACAATCCAGATGCGCTCCAAATACGGAAGCCATTCTGTCGCTTATTCAGTCCAGATACACTCCAGACACAGAAGTTATTCTGTTACTCATTCAGATTTCAGTTTCAGATATAGTTTAGATATGCTCCAGACACGGAAGCCACTCTATTTCTCATTCAGATACAGTTCAGATACGCTCCAGACACGAAATTCATTCTGCTACTTATTCATATTCAAGTACAGATACAACTCAGATACGTTCCATATACGGACACCATTCTGATGCTTATTCTTTTGATTTACAACAAGCATTCTTGGATGGCATCTACAAGCCCATCTCAAACAAGTTTATAACATACTCTCCAAATGGCATCTTTAAGCCCATTCCCTCAGTTACACCTTTGCCAAGTGCAAATTTATGGGCACTCTAGTGTCCAATCATCTTTTACCTTCGAGTCACAAACGACAAAACTCGTCAATCTAACTCTTCAGGTTCAAGAAGATTGAACAGGGGCAACTGTTGTACCCCAAAATTTTCCCTCCCATTTTTCATAGAAGACACAACCCTAGGGTTTCTCATATATTCAAGTTGGCTTAGGAATCGATCAGACAGATTTTATTCTGTGGCAGTAAACCAGCAATTAGGGTTTTTTTTACAATTCTCAAAAGAAATGAATTCTCAAAGATCCAATTGGCTTTCACAGGTTTTCATGCTTTCTCAAGTTTACTGAAAAGACAGTGTTTGTTCTTAGAGCATGGCTTGTTTGGGACAAGAGATTAAGACTGTCATGTAGGATACTCATGATTGTTTAATCCAGGTTAACCAGATGATTTGCGTCTTTTAAAACATTTGCTTGGTCAGGAAATGGAATATACAGTGCGTGTTTGTTTGGAATGCAGTTACATAGTTATTGGGATTACTTGGAATGTAAGTTACCAGACTGGAGCATTTTGTTTTAAATATCTTGATTGGGAATCTTTAAGAATCAATTAGGATGTGAAGAGAAAATTACAAGTTATTGTCAGTAAAGGGTTACAATTGACACCAAAATATTTCATAGGACTTTCTCCAATTTTTCAAACATTGTTACAAAATAATTTGTTCTTTTAAATACTCTATGTTTTACAACTTATTGTATTTAAAAGATAAATTAGTACAATTGTTGGATACAATACAAGAATGTTTTTCTAAATTACAAAGAAAATCTAAATGGATCTATGCCTAAGTTTGACTGAAGTTCCTTTGCTTCCTTGCATGCCCTAGGCTTCTTGCCTTCCATGATTTGTCCTCTCCATTGTGCTCACATGAAAATGAAAGAAAGGAAATGTGATTAGTACAAAAGTTATTTGGGCATGAGCAAGAATTTTCAAAAGAAAAAGTGCTATTCATCATTAAAGTTTGAAATCGGAATCAGAAGACCATTTTAATTCATCACAATTTATTTTCTCTATTTGCAAATCACAAGAAGATTATTCTTCTTGGTTCACAAAAAGAAGAAATGCTACAAAGCTATCCAAACAAGAACAAATGAAGCAAAACTGTCCAAATGCTACAAAGCTATCCAAACAAGAACAAATGCTGCAAAATTGCCCAAACAAATATTGCAAACAGAACCAAGCAAACAACAAAACTGTCCAAACAAGAGGCAAGCAAAATTGTCCAAACAGAAGGCACAAAATGAGCAAAACAAAATTGCCCAAACAACATCACCAACAGTGGCCTCAGAAGCCAAACAAATAGTTTGGTCAAAAACAACAAACAACATAAGCTAAGACAAACAAGCAAGAAACTTGTTCAAGGAGCCTAATTCATCATTTCCCATTTTTATTGAAAAACTTTTCAGAATTGGAAAAAAAGGCAAAAGAGTAATTGACTTTCTTAGTGTCATTGAGAGAGAAGAGAGGAAAGAAGTCACCTAGGTTATTGGGATACACAGCCCTGCTGCCTTGACTGTCACAAGTTACATAGAAGCTGCTAGAAAACAAAACTGCCATCAAAAAGCCAAAAGAATAATATAGTAAAATATTCAAATTTGATGTTTTTCCCACCATTTTGAATAAGAGATAACAGAAAGAGAGTCAATATAACAGTAGACACAACTCTCAAGCAAGGGACATAGAAAAAATTATCAAACTCAAAAACTTGAGACAAGTCTCCAAAAGTCACAAAACCTGTTAAACACTTCAAAGCCAAATAACACAAAAACTGTCAAACATTTCAAAACCAGGTCTCAAATCTGAGCCATCCTCAAATATCAACCAAACCTGCAACCTGTTACAGTAGAAAGATCCCAAACCAAAAAAACTCAAAAAACCCAAATATCCCAAGCCATCCTCAAACAGCAAGAACCAAGCTTCAAGCTTATAAAAAACCAGCATACGGTAGCAAGTTCAAAAACCAACAAAACCTGTAGCAAAGCCAAACCTAATCCAAAAACATAAATCAACAACAAAAAGTACTAAGCCAAGGTCTCAAATCTGAACCATCATCAACTGGCCAACCTCAAAAACCTCCAAAGACCAAAAGTCTCAAATCTGAACTATCATCAAACATAATCATCACAAAAAATGCCAAAACCTGTCAAACTTTCAAAAACCTGAAAATCCTCAAAAACCAACATATGTCCCAACTGATAAACCAACAACAAAAAACCTGTGAACCCTTTTTTCAAACTCACTAAATCAAAAAACTATAACCAAACCTGTTAACCAACAAATCCAAAACAACAAAAAACATCACCAAACTCATCAAACCAGTAACACCATCAAACCAAACCTGTGAACATAAACCAGTAACATCATCCATCAAACTTGTAACAAACCAAACTACCAAAACCTGTCAAAAACTCTCAAATACTAAACCTATATCCAAAACCTGTTAACTCAAAATCAGTAACAAATCCACAAATCAACCAAAAACACAGTAACTGTGAATAAAAATCCCAACAACCATCATCAAATCAAAATCATCATCAAAACAACAAGAAAACTGTTACCTATCAAAAGGAACCCAAGCTAGAAAAGCAAGGCCTCCATCCTCATCTCCTCCCTCGCAAGCTCCGGTCACCAGGGAACACGGTCATCATCTCGCCATCCCCTTTCCATTTCACAGAAAGTACTTCAACAAGTAGGGTTTCCCTCTATTTCCAAATCTTCCATAATCATATATTGTCATGCATTCAAAAAGAGCAAGTTAATTAACAGAAAAACACATAACAAGATGAAAATCATTGAATTCGTAAGCTCTAATAAAAACAGAACCTTACCCTTTTCTTCAAAGAATGTCATTAGCATTTGACTAGGGAGGCGAGGACAACCGTTCCGGCAACAATGAGTTGGGGGGGAAGATAAGATGATTTGGATTTCATTCCCTTAGGGTCAAATATGAAATTAGGGTTTTCAAGGATATACGAGCCATGGTGAGATAGAGATGGCATGAGCGATTTTGTTTGCGAAATTGAGACAGGGATGGTTAGTGAGAGATTTAGAGATGAATAGAGATGAGAAGATGAACAGAGTTAGACTAAGAGATGAATGACGCCGTTGTGAGCAAAAGGGGTTCAAGAACCCTAATTTTTTTGTTTTCCCCCTAATCAAACAACTAAACTAAGTTTAGAGAAGCTTGGGCTTTTTGTTTTCTGATCAACCCCTAAGCCCATTTACGTTTTGCTAGTTCACCCCCCCCCCCTGCCTGTTTTTAGTTACAATAAAAACAATATTTCTTTGGGCCTAACACCCCTAAACTCACTTGAGCCCATATTTCTTCTTTTTAATTTGTTTTTATTTGTTTTTATTTGTTTTGAAAAATGTTAAATAAAACTTAAAACATTTTCATTAATTTGATTTAAGTTTTTGTGATTAATTTTTATCATTTTTCTTTTTTATATAAACTTGTTTTGATTAATTTTTACATTTAATAAAACATAAAAAAAAAAGTAACTTAGCTTGTTTTCTTTCTTTAAATTTATTTACATAATTAATAAAATACAAAAAATAATAAAGATTTTAATTTAATCATTTTTTTAAGAATAGGTTTTATTTTCCTCTTTTCATGTAAATATTTAGCATTTCATATTTTGCTAATATTATTTTCATAAATTTTCATAGCTTTATATTAAATCGCATAAAAATTCGATTTGGTTGTATTGTTTGTTATTCAGACATTTCTATTTCATTTGATTCATCCCCATTTGTAACAATTGTACCCCCATTCCCGAACACTTTGTAATAGTGTAGTATTCCAATTCCTGCAATTTACTGTTTTCCATATACTGTATAGTAATTAGGCGTGTATGGCAAGATTAAAAAATCAATCGCTAGATAACCTAATCAAAGAATAAATAACTTGAAACCAATACACTTTCTCACACGCGCACCTCTAGGGTAACCTCGCTCGTTGCCTCGGAAATACAATCATGTCCCTCGAATCTGAGACACTTTAGCAATGACTCTTCGATAAAAAAGATTGTAGTCCCTAGATGACCCTCGATGTTGCCTTTGATTAAAACGATCTCGTCCCTTACGAAAATTGCTAAAGCGTCTCACAAGTTGCCTTCAATGATTGTAAAATTGACCCGCGCCTGTCCCTGCACATCCAACGATGGGGCTCCTTACCAAATCAATGGTAAGATAACACCATTAAAAGGAGGAAGAAAAGAACAATTTAAGACCTTTCGAGTAGATAGATTCGCTCTTAGTTACTCGCTTGTCATGACAAAAAATCTTTACACCTACACTCTCATTTCAAAAACATTTTCCAAAATACAAAACGTTTTGTATACGTTCTTATAGAGACGAGAACCATTGCAAAACCTCTTTTCAAAACACTTTTCAAAACACGATTCACAAACACATCTTTGAACCACTTTTCGAAACAAAACTTTGTATACATTCTTATAGAGACGAGAACCATTACAAAGATATTTTTCAAAATACTTTCAAAGCCCACACCACAAGCACACAATCAAATGAAAGCAAGTGATCTAAACGAGTAACTAAGAGCCCATGGAAAACCATGGATGAAAAGGGTGCTAATACCTTCCCTTTTCATAATCTACCCCCCGAACCCGAGAAATAATCTCGAAAGGTCTTTCCTGTGCTTTTTTACCTTTCCTTTGGGATAAAAGAAAAGTTGGTGCAACTCTTGCTAACTGCACAAGTGCGGTCGAAACGCAAAACTCCAAGTCAGTTCTCCCACCGCATCACAGCTAGTAATTAGGGTTTTGTATGGAAAGATTAAAACCAACAAATAGAAAAACCCTAAACAAGATAAATCAAGCATGTAAATAAATACACTTTCACATAAACACCCTTAGGGTAAATCCACTTGGTTGCCTTACAAAAATGGTCATATTATGCATTTGAGGTATCTTAGCAAAAACAAGCAAAAAATACAAGATCATAGTCCCTCGATGACACTATCATAGTTACCCTTTCAAAAATGATCTTAGTCCCTAAAGAAAATGCTAAGATATCTTGCAACATTGCTAATCATGGTTATACGATGACCCACGCCCGTCCCTTTTACATCCAAAGATAGGGTTACTTACGAAATCAATGGTAAGATAACAATGTCAAAGGAAAAAGAAAATGAACATGAAAGACTTTTGAGTAGGTAGAATGTTCCTAGTTACTTGCTCAATTTCAAAACAAAAACATCCTTGATATTTTCAAAACAAACACCAACACTTTTAAAAACATCTTTCAAACTTGAAAACATTTTCAAAAGATCAAACTCTTTGTATACATTCTTACGAACGAGAATCATTACAAAGTTTGCCTAAACAATGGCATCTTTACAAAATACTTTCAAAAACCACACAAAGCACATTTTCAAACAAAAGCAAGTGATCTAGCAAGTAACTAAGAGCCCATGGAAAACCATGGATGAAAAGGGTGCTAATACCTTCCCTTTTCATAATCTACCCCTCGAACTCAAGAAAACATCTCAAATGTCTTTTCTGTTCTTTTCAGCCTTTCCTTTTGGATAAAAGAAAAGTCAGTGGCGACTCTTGCTAACCGCAACATTTGGGATCAAACGCAAAACACCCAAGTCAGTTCTCCCTATACGTTAAACCAAGAAAAGATAAAGACAAGGGGTAATGATCGGCGTATGATCTATGACCCAAGGAAATATAACATGAGGGTAAGACCTGCGAGCGACCTACGACCCTAAAAGATAATGTGGGGGTAAGACCTACGAGTGATCTACAACCCTAGGAAAGAAAATGTGAGGGTAAGACCTACGAGCGACCTACGACCCTATGAAAGATAACATGAGGGTAAGACCTACGAGCGACCTACGACCCTAGAAAAGATAACGTAAGGGTAAGACCTACAAGCGACCTATGAACCTAGAAAGGATAACGTGAGGGTAAGACCTACGAGCAACCTACGACCCTAGAAAAGATAACTTGAGGGTAAGACCTACGAGTGACTTATGACCCTAGAAAAGATAACATGAGGGTAAGACCTACGAGCGACCTACGACCCTAGAAAAGATAACGTGAGGGTAAGACCTACGAGCGACCTACGACCCTAGAAAAGATAACGTGAGAGTAAGACCTACAAGCGACCTATGACCCTAGAAAGGATAACATGAGGGTAAGACCTATGAGTGACCTACGACCCTAGAAAAGATAACGTGAGGGTAAGACCTACGAATGACCTACGACCCTAGAAAAGATAATTTGAGGGTAAGACCTACGAGCGACCTACGACCCTAGAAAAGATAACATGAGGGTAAGACCTACGAGCGACCTACGACCCTAGAAAAGATGATGCGAGGGTAAGACCTACGGGAAACCTACGACCCTAAAAAAGATAACGTGAGGGTAAGACCTACGAGCGATCTACGACCCTAGAAAAGATAACATGAAGGTAAGACCTATGAGCGACCTACGACCCTTGAAAAAATAATGTGAGGGTAAGACCTACGAGCGACCTATGACCCTAAAAAAGATAAAGTGAGGGTAAGACCTACGAGCGACCTATGGCCCTATAAAAGATAACACGAGGGTAAGACCTACGAGCGACCTACGACCCTAGAAAAGAAAACGTGAGGGTAAGTCCTACGGGCGACCTATGATCCTAGAAAAGATGACATCAGGGTAAGACCTACGACCCTAGAAAATATAACATGAGGGTAAGACCTACGAGCGACCTACGACCCTAGAAAAGACAACATGAGGGTAAGACGTACGAGCGACCTATGACCGTAGAAAAGATAACGTGAGGGTAAGACCTACGAGCGACCTACGACCCTATAAAAGATAACATGAGGGTAAGAGCTACGACCCTAGAAAAGATAACGTGAGGGTAAGACCTACGACCCTAGAAAAGATAATGTGAGGGTAAGACCTACGGGCGACCTACGACCCTAGAAAAGATAACATGAGGGTAAGACCTACGAGTGACCTATGACCCTTGAAAAGATAATGTGAGGGTAAGACCTACTGGCGACCTACAACCCTAGAAAAGATAACGTGAGGGTAAGACCTACGAGCGACCAACGACCCTAGAAAAGATAACGTGAGGGTAAGACCTACGAGCGAACTATGACCCTAGAAAAGATAATGTGAGGGTAAGACCTACGGGCGACCTATGACCCTATAAAAGATAACATGAGGGTAAGACCTACGCGAGACCTATGACCCTAGAAAAGATAACGTGAGTATTGAGAGTTGGGGAGTACAATGTACTGGAACCATGACTTCTTCTTTGGTTGGTAGCTTAATGATGAATGTCAACTGGGAATTATGAGGATGATATTCTTTGTGGGGATGTTTTATTGATTTGAAGGTTGATTTGGGGCTCTCGAGCGAGGTACCAAATCTGGCTCATGCTTCATATGAATTTTGAAGTGTGTCATGATGATCCATGGATATGCTATGCGTTTGAAGATGCAATGTAATATTCGATGATGATTATTATGTGTATAATGCGAGTGATGATGCTCATTGTGGTCCGTTGCCTGTTGTCTTGAGATACCAATACAGGTTGGTGCTTGAAAACTGAGAGAATCGAGTTGTAGCCTTGTCGAGTTCACAGGGGATTAAATCTTGCTGAGGAGGAGTAGCTTGATCTGACTTTCCTTACGTGCTGGACTTCTTGTGAATGACTGAGTAGATACGTGGATCTCATCAAATGCCTCAAGTTTCTCGACGTTGGAGAATCAGGTGCTCAACCGTCTGTAAGGAGGTGACGAGGATGAAAGCTTGGTCGAGGTGACTGTTATGACTTGCTACCTGCATAGAAAAACAAACACTTGAATGTCATGGCATTCCCTCGGGATGCCTTCATATCCATGTAATTTCGTGTTTCATATATTAGCTTGTGATTATTGTTTCCTTATTGTTTTCAATGCAATGCTTAACAAAGAATTTAAATCACAATTCGCACACGAAAAATAAAGTAGGAAGGATAAAAACTTTTTGGTGGAAAGGGAAAATTTTTATTAATGAGCTTGGCCTGTGAATAGGCATTCGTACACGGAGACAACTCCTAAATGAGGAAGTTGCGAAGAAAATACAAAATACAATAGGTAAAATGGCAAAAAGAAAATCTCGAACTTCCATTAAAACTGATATTGCTATAGTTCTCATATTCTGGATCGTCCTAGTGTTGTGCTTCTGAAGGATAATAGTTGAATTGATCCATCTAGTGTTAGGAGGGTGTACTTGTTATTCGTGAAGAGTCTTCAGACTGCAGTCTCTCGCTTTTTGTCCCTACTTTTTGCTTGGATCGCCCTTTAGGGTTTTCAATCCACTGGGACACCCATTTTTTCCTAAGCCGCCCTTTTGGGTTTTCAACTTAGCGGTTATTCTTTTTTCTTTTTTTTTAGCCCTAACTTTTGCCTAAGCCGCCCTTTCGGGTTTTCGACTTAGCGGGTCTTTTTATGCATAGTATTTTTTACTGATTCTGAGTTGACTGGAAGTGGAACGTCTTCCCCATCCATGTTTGTCAGGATTAGAGAACCTCCTGAGAAAGCTTTCTTCATGATGTACAACCCCTCATAGTTGGGAGTCCACTTCCCTCTTTGATCAGTGTAAATTGGGAGAATCTTCCTTAAGACCAGGTCACATGTGTGGAACTCTCGAGGTCAAATATTTTTGTCAAATGCCATCTTGAGACACTATTGATATAACTGACCTTGACAAATGGCTTCTAGGTGCTTCTCTTTGATGAGATTGAGTTGATCGAGCCTTGTTTGAATCCACTCAGCTTTATCAAGCTTAGTATCCATCAGGACCCTCAATGAAGGAATCTCCACTTCGACTGGGAGCAGAACATCACTACCATAGACCAGTGAAAAAGGAGTTGCCCCAGTGGAAGTACGCACCAAAGTTCGATAGCCGTGAAGAGCAAATGGCAACATCTCATGCCAATCTTTGTATGTTCTAACCATTTTCTGGACAATCTTCTTTATGTTCTTGTTAGCTGCTTCGACTGCCCCATTCATCTTTGGCCGATATGGTGATGAATTATGGTGCTCAATTTTGAATTCTTCACACATTCCCTTCATCATTTTATTGTTGAGATTCGACCCGTTATCAATAATGATCTTGTTGGGAGATCCATACCAGCATATGATTTCTTTCTTGATGAAACGAGTGACAACCTTCTTGGTCACATTCTTGTACGAAGCTGCTACCACCCACTTGGTGAAGTAGACAATAGCAACGAGAATGAACCTATGTCCATTTGAAGTGCTCGGCTCGATTCGTCCAATCATATCAATGCCCCACATTGCAAAGGGCCATGGTGAAATCATCAAATTCAAAGGGGTGGGAGGAATATGTATCATGTATGCATAAACTTGACATTTGTGGCACATCTTCGCATACACACTACATTCACTTTCCATCGTCATCCAAAAATAAGTTGCTCGTAATATTTTCTTGGCCATGAATGTCCACTGGCGTGAGTCCCAAAAGAGCCCTCGTGAATTTCTCATATGATGGATTCGGCTTTGTGTCTATCCACACATCTGAGCAGAATCAAATCATAGTTCATTTTATACAGAATGTCTCCTGACAGTAAAAACTTGGATGCCAACCTTCTAAGAGTCCGCTTATCACAAATTGTAGCACCCCCGGGGTACTCTTGCTTCTCAAGATATCTTTTAATGTTGAAATACCACGGCTTTTCGCCCGACACGTCTTCAGTTGTGAGAAAATGAGCAGGGAAAACGTGTGGTGGCTCTTTGTAATGAAGGATTCTTATATTGGGTGCATGATTCAGATAACTAACTTTGAACATTGCTGCTAAAGTGGCCAGAGCATCTGCCAGTTAATTTACTTCTCTAGGAATGTGCTCGAAGGTGATCTCATCAAAAACGGGCAACAACTCTAATATGTAATCCTGGTATGTAAATGTAGCGGTAGAAATGTTCATGACTAAGTCATTGGATTGACTAGACTTATACAAATCAAAATGAAAATCGCCACCGCACTTTATTGTTTCCAAAGGAATGGGAAAAGAGCGAATAACCCAAAAAGAGGGGGAAAGATTCAAGGTAAGGGGGTTGGTTATGCAAAGGGAAGGTATTAGCACCCTAAACATCTACGGTACTCCGCAGGAACCTCTTTGAAAAATCTGTATATTTTGGCTATGAAATATGTTGTATAAAATAGATGGTGGAGGTGAGAAAAGAAATATATTTATTATTTTTTCACCCGCCGCGGTTGCGAACCTTTAGTGCCTACGTACCACCTTTTTGTGCAATAGGGGATCAGGGTACACGTAGTTCCTCTTTTAAAAAATTTAAAACACAAATGTGTTGGTCAATTTTATGAGATAAAACATCATCGTCATTGTCCGTGTGGAAAACATACCTACTACCCACAATCATGAGAAAGGAGAATTTGCATCATCTCAAAGTGGAGGATATGGATTGGATTTTAAAATCGACAATGCCTCACTCAACACCCAAGTGGAAAATATATCTCTTTACTACATATTGTAGAAGTATAGTTGTTTGCATCACTGCAAGGATTGACAAGAGTCCAATCTTTTGAGAAAAGTTTAAAGATAAAAGCCAAAGTGGCAAAATGGTTTGAAATGAGATTGATTGACTTTTAGTATTCTCACAAAAATGTCAAAGTATTGTTAAGTTTATTGGAGTTTATTTATGAAAATGTTTGAAAATGCCTGGACCTAAGTCCAAGTTTATTATAAAAGTAAATCAAGTTTAAAACAAGAAGAGTTTTCAAAAGGGGGGAGAAGATTTTTGAAATTAAATAAGATGGGAGGAGAAGAAGAGGCTATCCTAAAGCATAAGGTAAAAGCTAGGGATAAGAACCATCTAACCAACAAGAAGCCAATACTTGACATTATGAGCCAAAATATAATTGACATTCTTTAGATTGAAACCAAACAAGCAAATGTACTAGACCTCTGGAGAGAACCAAACTTCAAGTGTATTAAGCCTTCACAAAAATTGGGCAGAGTAACGGCTGTATACGGGTGAATTCCAGATTGCAAACAAAGGGTGTAATCACAATAACCTACACACAAAACAAATAAACAACCAAATGTCTTGAGGTAAACCTCAAGAGCTACAGACAAAATAATCAGATAAGTTCACAAGGTCTCCAATCATATGCCAAGGTTTCTAATCCTAAGTCCAAAAAGTCCAATGCTCCATAATGCCAAGGGTAGTAACCAAATAGTCCAAGTATCATTAAAGATTTTTAGGGTTTATGTTGATTATTAGGTGTCTTTAAAAGAAAAGAAAAGCTCAAGTGAGCAAAATAAAAAATGACAAGAATATAAAAGGGGCCCAAGTGAGCAAAGATGAAAAATAGCATGAAATGTAAATGCTAAAAGTAAATGGTGCATAAAGTAAAGAACATAAAATAAAAACACAAAATAAAATCAATTATTAGTTATTAGTGGTTAGTTGGATGATCATCTTGAAACTTGCATTTGAAACTCATTAGAGGATTGGTAGAACCAAATCCTCCACACAACAAGTTGAATTTGCTTTTTGTCAAGTATATCATCCATTTGGAATCCTTATGAGTATCATTTAATGATCAACGATGTTTAAGTGATCCGCGTTGACCAAAGGTTATGTAGATCCATTAGAGGATTAGTAGAACCAAAGCCTCCACACAATGGATCTCAAGGTTATTAGATCAAAGAGATCAAACTAACATACTTGGGCTTGCAAACATAAGTTTAGGCCACGAATGATCATTTATTCGAATCGGGACAAAATTTAGTGCTATGTTAAGCAATCGTAAGTGGACTTATATAGAAGCCGCACCTATTTTAAGGTCAGTCAATAGCAATCTATGCACCATTTGTTTTGAGACATGATATAGAGATCATGCTCCAACAACATTTAGTACAATAAGAAGGGGATGAGAGAGAATATACAAACCACTTTTGGATTAAATTTAATCAAACTTTTATTAAAATCATTCACACATTTTTGTAGAGTTAGACTCAACACCATGGATCCAATGATGTTAATAAAGTTCATGATCAAAAATTTAATCCAAGATCAGCTAGAAAATAATCACAAAATAATATGACATTTTAATATATATATATACAAAAAGGTTTAAAAATAATGTTTAAAAATGGAAATAAAAGAGAAAAATATCAACTATGTCCAAATTAATCAAGAAATAAAAGTAAGACCACAGAAAAATCAGAAATGAACTAAAATAATTTTATAATTTTTTTGGAAATTTTTTTAAGTCAGAAACTCTTTTTAAAATTAAAAGAAAGGGGTAAAATAAACCAAAAATGATTAAAAAATAGCAAAGCCAGAAACAAAAATAAAATAAGGTCACCAATATTTGTCACAATATCATTGGATCATTCCATAATTTTTTCAGAATTTAAAAATTCATAAAAGTATTTTTAAAAATTTAAAACAATTCCAATAAAGTGTAAACTTATAAAAAAATATCAAAACACAAAATTAAATTGTGAAAAAATAAAAATCAGAAAGAGAATAATCAAAAATATTTTTCATAATTTTTTCAGATTTTTTGGACTAAAATTGAATTTTCTATGATTTTTTGAAGTTTAAAACAATTAAATATAAAAAATCAGAAAAGAAAATAAAAGTAAAAAACATGTGGACCATTGGATGAGAGTCAAAATGCATTAGTAATCAAATCCAAGGGATCTGACGCGCTGTGCATATCATGGTCATTAGTGAATAAAGCACTGTATCAATTATTAAATCAGAACTCAAAAATAACAAGTGGCGTGCCATCATTGGTTGGAAGATGACACGTTGGTCATCTTCAACCTCCAACCAACGTGAATTGAAGGTCTCTCAAACTGTAAAATCAGAAGCTCAGACCTATGCCATTCGCTTCGTCTCTTCAAGATGAAGACAACCATACCCTCGCGCCAAATTTATATAAATTGTAGCTCAAGCAATTTAGAAAGAAAGTTTTGAAAAGGGATTTGAAATTTCATGGTCAAAACGTGTTTCCAGTAAGAAGTAAGTATTGCGACTAAAACAAGGGCAATGAGAGCATCACAATGATATCAAAGTTTTGAAGAATTGATGAAGGAATCTACCTATTGAAATTGAGTTACAGAGCTCTGAAACTGAACTTCTATGGAGTAATATAGGACACGATTCTTCAATTTAATTATATGGTTAGCTTCAGGGAAGATCAAGGAAGGTGAATTGATGAAAAAATTGGATTGAAAAAGGCTTGAGAATGGATTTCGAAGTTGCTGAATTCTGAGTTAGGGAACAAGTTTGGCAGGGTAATTCTGGATATCTAAGATTGAGGAAATGAGTGGGGGATGACCCTCTATTTATGGGGAATCAAATCGAATGTTCAAGCGTGTGAAATGATGAAGTTTGGAGGGAAATCGTGTGAAGTTGCAAACAAGAAAAGTGTGACTTCCAATTTGATCAAAACTCATCCAAAACGTGCGTTTTGTTGTGCTAATCAATTCTGGAACTTCATTAAACATGTTTAGGGCATAAACGCGTGGAAAAATTGTGATTAGAACCCAAAACAAAGACTTCAAATTCTGACATATGGGAAAACTTCAGTTCCAAGTTACCAAGTTCAATCCAATGGCATTCTCAACTCAAGGGGTATTAAGGCATGATTCTTGATGCTTTAGAAAGATGAGGTTACAAGCTTTGCAATGGAAAAAAATGGAATCAAATGGATGCTTGAGCTGAAAGTTGTGTTGTGTCAAAGTTGGAGAAAAAGGGTTGACTTTCCATACTTAGAAATATTTCAAATTCTTCTTCAAAAGTGACCTATAATGTCTTGCATCCAAACATAGCCTTCTACTTGGAATTTGCTCTTGACCAAAAAATATGCAATGGAGTAGATCTCTTGAATGACATTTTGGAACTTGAACCATTCAAAATCTCCAAAAATTGCGAGAGTTATGAATTGTTGAAGTGGGCAAAAAAATCATGAAATGACCTATAATCTTTTGTATCCTTAAGGCAATTTCCATCCATTTTCTCACTTTGCACATAAAAGAAGGCATAAATTTCACATCTTCAAGATCATTATGGAAAAATAATGTGCTCAAGGTGATAAATATTGACCAAGTTATGATCGTTTGAAGTCACACATGGAAAATTGGGGATTCATCTGGAGGACTTGTAATCTTTCTTCTTCATCAAGTTTCTTCCACATGAAAAATCCTTTGAACTTTTGAAGTGATTTGTTGATAACCCTTTAAAGAGAAGGATGTCTTTGGAATCACTCAAAAATACTAAAATATGATCAAGATATGCTTCTTTGAAGTTCAAAACCCTAACTCCTAGATCAAGAAAATGCTTTGAGGAACTTTGACAATTTTGAACAAACTTCTTGTACCAAAACAAATGATTTGTAAATATAAGTTGTTGAGGATGATAATGAGAACTCATAGCAACCAAAAATATTACATATCTTGATAATTGAGATAAATATGCACTTGTGACCAATGGGAACAAGACCTTGTCCAACCATGACTTTTTTCAATCAACCCCTTGTACTTTTTGGATCAAATCTTGATAACTTGGAAATGTAGTGAACCAAAATAACCTTGAAATTCCATCCCTTCAAAAACAACTTCAATGGTGAGGTTTGAACTTCTCAAGCTTCATTGACTAGGTCATGGAAATAAACTCATGAACCCATGGATCAACTTGCTAAGCCTCATTGCCTTTACCTGCATTTTTGATAAGTAAGACAAACCAACATTGCATTTTATTAATTAAAAGGAAAGTCAAAACAAAAACATGAATGATTACACAAGAAAAACAAGTCAAGGTGCTTGGTGATTCCTCAAAGAGCAAAGATAAAGATAGGAAGGAGAACCAAAAGTCCTAATGTGATCTTGGTGTGATTGAACCAATATGGTATGGTGAAGGGATCTTAGGGGCAAAAATTGGGGTACAACAGCTTCCCTTATTTAAGTTTCTTCTATTCGGAGATACGGAGGTTAAAAATCTTCGTGTCGACGCGATCGAAGATACTTAAATATAAAACAAACCCTATTTTTGGCCCTAAGATGCCATGCAATGCTTATGAATATGAGTGCACATGGACAAATCTTAAGGGACGCAAAACACCACTGGGGATGTAACAATAATAAAGAAACAAGGGAGCGACCCGACCAGGAAAATAAATCACTGGTGGATCAAAAGACCTGAGCCAGAGAGGATGGTGAATTGGTCAAAGGATATACCAACTCCTACTTGAGGTAAAGCTACCAACGGTTACTGAAGTTAGAAGGAAAAGAAATATCAACACCGACGTTCACTGATGGTGAGCTACCAATATTCACTAAAGGTAGAAGGAAAAGAAATATCATAGCATTGCCGTTCACTGATGATGAACTACCAACATTCACTGAGGGTGGCAAAAAGATAACAACCATCGACGTTCACTGCCAATGACCTACCAACTTTCACTGAAGGTAGAAAGAGAATATAACATAACACCTTCGTTCACTAATGATGATCTACCAACTTTGACTGAAGGTAGAAGGTAAAGAAATATCATAGCATCACCGTTCACTAATGATGAACTACCAACGTTCACTGAGGGTAGCAAAAAGATAACAATCATCGACATTCACTACCAATGACCTACAAACTTTCACTGAAGGTAGAAATAGAATATATCATAACACTATCGTTCATTGACGATGATCTACCAACATTCACTGAAGGTAGAAGGAAAAGAAATATCATAGCATCGCCGTTCACTGATGATGAACTACCAATGTTCACTGAGGGTAGCAAAAAGATAACAATCATCGACGTTCACTGCCAATGACCTACCAACTTTCACTGAAGGTAGAAAGAGAATATATCATAACACCGTCGTTCACTGAAAATGATCTACCAACTTTCACTGAAGGTAGAAGGAAAAGAAATATCATAGCATCACTGTTCAATGACAATAAACTACCAACGTTCACTGAGGTTAGCAAAAAGATAATAATCATCGACTTTCACTGCCAATGACCTACCAACTTTCACTGAAGGTAGAGAGAAAATATATCATAGCATCATCATTCACTGTCGATGAACTACCAATGTTCACTAAGGGTAGAAAAAAGATAACAATCATCGACGTTCACTGCCAATGACCTACCAACTTTCACTGAAGGTAGAGAGAAAATATATCATAGCATCGTCGTTCACTGACGAGGAACTACCAATGTTCACTGAGGGTAGTAAAAAGATAAAAAAACACCAACTCTCACTGATGGTGATCTACCAACTTTCACTGAAGGTAGAGAGAAAATATATCATAGCATCGTCGTTCACTAACGATGAACTACCAACGTTCACTGAGGGTAGAAAAAAGATAACAAGTTTCCCTAGAATTCTGGCATTTCGCCTAGAATGGGTCTCAACTTCTTCTTTAACTGAGGAAATTTTCCTGGAAAGGGTAAGATGTAGGTTGTCTCAAATAAAGAGACTTACACTTGCAAAGATTTCACAATGAACTGTTTAGGTGTATTTAAAAGTCTTACCCTCCACTGGCGTAAACTGATAACGGACTGTAAACTGTCCACTCATAGAGGAGATAGAAAAAAGGTTACGTCGACTTTTACAGGGAAGCACAGGTTGCTAATAAAGAGACCTACTACTTGTTGTCATGGAGGATTGTAAAAAGAAATGACTTTCCGGGGATAGAAATATGGCTTCCTGGGGAAAGAAATATGACTTCCTGGGGAAATGCCATGATATTCCTGCTGAGGAGACAAAGTCTTATTGTGCAAAATAAATGCACAAACCAAAACTTGAAGCTTTCAGAAATCCAAAGTAAATAATATTGTTGTGGAACCACAAATTCAAACCATAAATAAACTGGAATGGAACAGTCAACTAAAATACATCCTTTGAGAAATAAACTCAAGAGGGAAAACCAAATCCATCCAAATAAAGAGTTGTACAGGAAGGATAAAGCAAAAGTCTTCCACGAGGGACAACTCCATGGGGACATTGAAAGAATAATCACTTTCTGCTTAAGGCCAACACTCTATTGAAGAGAGGATAACGTAACTCTGCAAAACTGGGTGATATGTCAACAAAACATAAAAAAATGTCAACAAACAATGATTTTCCAATTTTAGCTATGCATGATGTATGTATGAATGCATGAGTGTTATCGTGCGTATGCTGACAAAACAGATGCACAACCCTGGGAGTAACCAAGCAAAACCAACTCTGGCACAAACAACACTCGGCTAAACCACATCCAGGATGATCATTCCAAGAAAAAGTAAATGCCAACTGAGGAAATAAAACCTACAGCCTGCTTTAGCTTTACTGGGGAGAAACGTAATCTGGAACAAAATAAAGTGATAAAATAGTACAGATACAGGGATATAACATCTTTCTCTAGGCTTCACCGGGGAAACAAACATTTTCAAAAGCAACACTTCTATTGGGGATTGCAAAACCAGTCTCAAGTAAAGTATATGGACACCAAATCATCAAAACATTCACTGGGGACGCTCTTTTTTTCCTAAGCCGCCCTTTCGGGTTTTCAACTTAGAGAGTTGTTCTTTTATTTCTTTACGGGAAGTATTTCTTGACTGCATCAGCATTCATGGGACGTGGGAATTCCTCGCCATCCATAGTTTCAAGAATTAATGCACCGCCAGAGAAGGCTTTCTTGACAACATATGGGCCTTCAAAGTTGGGAGTCCACTTTCCCCTAGAATCAGTGTTAAAAGACATGATCTTCCTGAGCACGAAGTCGCCTTCTCTGAATTTACGAGGTTTTACCTTCTTATCAAAAGCTTTCTTCATCCTTTTCTGATATAATTGTCTATGACATAAAGCTGCCATCCTCTTCTCTTCGATCAGATTCAATTGGTCAAACCGGTTCTGGACCCATTCATCCTCTGACAACTTGGTTTCCATTATCATACGCAAAGAGGGAATATCAACCTCGACTGGGAGTACAACTTCCATTCCATACACCAGGGAGAACGTGGTTGCTCCTGTTGAAGTGCGGACAGATGTTTGATATCCATGCAAAGAAAAAGGGAGCATTTCATGTCAATCCTTATAAGTAACGACCATTTTCTGGATAATCTTCTTGATATTCTTATTATCAGCTTCAACAGCCCTATTCATCTTTGGTTTGTATGGAGATGAATTATGATGGACAATCTTGAATTCTTTGCACAGTTCAGTCATCATTTTATTATTCAGATTCGAGCCATTGTTGGGGATAATTCTGCTCGGCACACCATACGGACATATAAGATTATTCTTGATGAAGCGCATAACCACCTGCTTAGTAACATTGGCATATGAAGCAACTTCCACCCACTTGGTGAAGTAATCAATTGTTACCAAGATAAAATGGTGTCCATTCGAAGCTTTGGGTTCTATCATCCCAATCATGTCAATACCCCACATAGAGAAAGGCCATGGGGAAGAGATCACATTGAGAAGTGTCGGAGGCACATGGACCTTATCTGCATAAAACTGACATTTATGACACTTCTTTGCAAATTTATAACAATCATATTCCATTGTCATCCAATAGTAACTTTCCCTTAGCATCTTTTTAGCCATCGAATGTCCATTGGCATGAGTGCAAAATGAACCTTCTTGAACCTCATGCATCAACATGTTTGTTTCGTGTCTATCCACGCATCTGAGCAAGACCATGTCATAATTTATGTTATACAACACATTTTTAGAGGAAGAAACTGCCAGCCAATCTTCTCAGTGTCTTTCTATCTTTCTTCGAAGCACCAATCGACTATTCCTGAGTCTGAAGAAAATGCGTGATATCATGATACCAAGGTTTTTCATCTATTACCTCCTCTGTTGTAAACACATCAGCGGGCCTATCCAGTCGCCGAACCATAATTTGAGGTATATCATTCCAAGTATTCACTTGGTACATAGAAGCCATGGTTGCCAGAGCATCCTCCATTTGATTTTCATCTCTAGGAATGTGATGGAATTTAACTTTATTAAAGAAGGGTAACAATCTTCTAGCATAATATTTGTAAGGGATCAAGTCGGGGTGAAGAGTATCCCATTCTCCTTTAATCTGATTTATTACCAAAGTTGAATCACCATACACATCTAGATTTTTAATCCTGAGATCAATAGCTTCTTCGAGACCCATGATGCAAGCCTCATATTCTTCCATATTATTAGTACAATCAAACGTTAACCTTACGGTAAAAGCAATGTGCGATCCATGTGGAGTGACAATCACAACACCGATTTTTTTACCATAAGCATTCACAACTCCATCAAATATCATACTCCAATGAGATTCAGGGTCAGGACCTTCCTCAGGAAATGGTTCATCATAATTTTTCACTTTCAGGAACATCACATCCTCATTGGGGAATTCATACTCTACAGACTGATGATCATCCACTGGTTGGTGAGTAAGATAATCTGCCAACACACTGCTTTTAATAGCTTTTGGAGTGCGGTATTCGATATCATATTTAGATAGCAACATCTGCCAGCGGGAAATTCTCCCAGTAAGAGCAGGCTTTTCAAAAATGTACTTGATTGGATCCATTTTTGAGATCAACAAAGTAGTGTGATTCAACATATACTACCGCAAACGCTTTGCCACCAAGGCCAAAGCACAACATGTCTTATCCAACATGGAATACCGTGACTCATAATCAGTGAACTTTTTACTAAGGTAATAAATGGCGAACTCTTTCTTCCCTGTTTCATCTTGTTGCCCTAGAATATAACCCATGGAATTATCTAAAACTGTCAGATACATAATCAACGGTATTCCTTCGACAGGAGGTTCAAGCAGATATTCTTTAATACTTTCAAATTCCCTTTAGTAGTCATCTGTCCACACACAACCTTGATATTTCTTTAACAACTTAAAGATCGGTTCACATGTTACAATCATGTGGGAAATGAATCTGGAAATATAATTCAAACGCCCGAGGAAACATCTGACTTGCTTTTCAGTTTTTGGCACTGGCATCTCTTGAATTGCTTTGACTTTATCAGGGTCAACTTCAATTCCTTTCTGGCTAACAATTAAACCCAACAATTTCCTTGATCGAACACCGAAGGTGCATTTATTTGGATTCAAGCGGAGACGATACTTCCTCAAACGCTGAAACAACTTCAACAAATCTTCTACATGCCCTTCTTCACTCTAGGATTTGGCAATCATATCACCAACATATACTTCTATTTCCTTGTGCATCAGATCATGGAATAGGGTTTTCATAGCCCTCTGGTACGTTTCACCAGCGTTCTTCAACCCGAAGGGCATCACTCTGTAACAGAATGTTCCCCAGGGTGTGATAAACGTTGTTTTTTCCATGTCCTCCAAAGCCATTCTTATTTGATTATACCCAAAAATCCATCCATGAACGAGAATACTTTGAATTTTGCTGCGCTATCCACTAACATATCAATGTGTGGCAATGGAAAATCATCTTTTGGACTAGCTTTATCTAGATCTCTGTAATCTACGCACATGCAGACTTTTCCGTATTTTTTCGGTACTGGGACAATATTGGAAATCCATTAAGGATACATTGACGTCACAAGGAAACCAGCATTAATCTGCTTTAGAACCTCCTCTTTAATTTTCACTGCCATATTTGGGTGAGTTCTTCTCAACTTTTGTTTAATTGGTGGATACTTTAGCTTCAACGGCAAACGGTGCTCTACAATATCTATATCTAGACTAGGCATATCTTTGTAAGACCAAGAAAAAATATACACATACTCTTTCAACAGTTCAATCAACACGCTCTTCACATCAGGATGCAGCAATGCTCCAATCTTGACTTCCTTCAGATCTTCTTCTGAACCCAAATTAATTACTTCCAATGGCTCTTTATATGGATGAATGGTATTTTCCTCGTGCTCAAGCAACTGTGATACCTCTTCTGGAATCTCATCATAATCTTCTTCTTCAGCCCCATACACAGGACATTCAAAGTTGGGAGAGGGTGCAGGGTCATTGTATTCAACGGGTTTTTTAATTAATCTGCACATATGATTTATGATTGCTTTTAGAAAATGACACATATAATAAGTAATCATGCATATTGAATTTCAGTTATTATTTATTTTGAAATGTTTTTTCTGATTACCATTTTCCAAGAAAAAAGCAACAAATAAAAACACAATTTTGGGAAACAAAGACAACTTTTATTTTTGATTTTAAAAATCAAAGCCAACAGATAAGCCCATACAATATTAATACTTTCACCTTGGGCAGAGTGAAAGCTTTTTAAAAAGATTAATAAAACAAATTAATTTGAAACATGTATGCAAGAAGGAACATCAATGGTGATCCAGTTCTGGACCCTAACTTTGTGCATCACATAATTCGGCCTTTCCCGCTCTGCTTCATCTTCCACAATGGCATTGATCCTGGAAACAGTTGGATGAAGATAACCCCCACTATAGAAGATGTCTTGATACTTGCTTGCAGCAGACTTCAGCTTCATGCCCTTACCTTTGTCATTCTTCAAAGAGAACCCCAAGCCAGCTCTGTTCTTGTTCACAGGTGGATCTACAATCTGTCCCCACACTTCACTATGAACCTTACGTACAACCTATTGCGCATCCTTAAGTGAAACCATGGAATTCTTATTTCCTCTTATATTGTCAATGGATAAGGCTTGGAACTGGGTTCCAACAGCAGCTTCATTCGCCTCCACAATGCTGAAATAGGACAAATGAGATATCAATAATGCTTGTTCACCATTTATGATCACCACTTTCCCTTCACGTACAAACTTCAGTTTCTGGTGTAAAGTTGAAGTGACAGCCCCTGCCTCATGAATCCACGACCGTCCCAACAAACAGCTATAAGCGGGAACAATGTCCATGACCTGAGAAGTAATCTGAAACAAATATGGTCCTATATGAATAGGCAAGTACACTTCACCAATAAAAGATTTCCTTGATCCATCAAATGCTTTCACAATGATGCCACTCAGGCGCATAGGTGTTCCTTGATATTTCAACTTCATAAGCGTACTCCTCGGTATAACATTCAACGCGGATCCATTATCAATTAGCACATTGGATAGTGAATCATTCTTGCAGTTCATAGAGATGTGGAGGGCCAAGTTGTGATTCCTTCATTCATCTGGTGATTCATCATCGCATAAACTCAAGTTATTACATGACGTAATATTCCCTATTACACTGCTGAATTGGTCTATTGGCATATCACTTTCCACAAAAGCTTAGTCCAATACCCTCATCAAGGATTCTTTGTGAGCAGAAGAGTTCATCAATAAAGCTAAGATAGATATTTTTGAAGGAGTCTGCATTAGCTGATCTACAATTATGTAGTTGCTCATCTTATTTATCTTCAAAATATCATCCACTTTTTTCTCTAATGCAACCCCCACTAGTCTCAATCGTAGCTTTCTTAGGTTCAACATTCTCAGCAATTTTCTTTCCATCATTAACATCTCTTTGAACAACTGGTGCAAACACACAACCGTTGCGGGTCACACTGCTATTTTCAGCAATATTCCCAACATCAGGCATTGGCTGGATGGGAACTTCCACTCCATCCTCTAAGATTGTAGCGTTGTATTTGTAAGGCACAACCTTATCTGACTTATAGGGGATAGGACCCGGTAAACTAATCACCAATGGGGTAACAACTAGCTTGCTATAATACTAAACTTCAAGATGGGTGGGTGCCCTAAAACAAGGTACAATGACGTTTACCCCTTCTTCAACACAATCAGTCATTATTGAGTCATTTTTGGAAAACAAATCCTCATCTGAGGAGAAATACTCATCTGCGGAGGCATACTCTTCATCCGACTCTTCTTCAGCCAAACAAACCTCAATCATATCAACTTTATGTTAATAATCCCTTTGACTTGTAGCCTTGATAATTCCATTGTGTAACAATAACTGAACACCCTTTTTCATGATTGAACATCCTCGGGAATCTCGACAGCAAACTCGGCAAGATCCATATTAGTGTTCCACCTGGCCAACCATATGGCAGAAGGTAGCATGCAATTGCACAAGGTCTTAATTCATATACTCTACATCAAAAATTCTGAATTCTCCAGGACATCCAGAAACCATATTCACCTCCTCTTCATACTCTTCCCTAGGCCTGATTATGTGGATTAGGCCCTCATCCATCATCTCTTGTAAATCAACATTTATCTTATTGCAACCATGTATATTTGTACTGCAAATAGCCCAATCGGCATGGTCATGCGTATAGTAGCTAAATTCATAAAGGTCTGCATGCATTTTCACCAAATCTCCTCTAACCAGATTAATATCAAAAATCTGGAAGTCGCCTGGATAAATGGCCACCATATTCACAGTATTTACTTCCCCATGCTTGGGTAGAGGATTGTCTTTCACATTAGGTTCCACTTCCTTGAAAGATAGAACACCAGACTTCACCAACTTCTGCACCTCAATCTTCAAAGGATAATAATTCTCAACATTATGCCCTAGTGCTCCCTGACGAAAAGCACATGTTTGGTCTACTTTGTAATACTAAGGCAATAATGATGGTATGACGGGAGGTGGTAGGGTATGAACCAACTTCTTCTGAATCAATGCCGGTAGTAACTTTGTATAGCTCATAAGAATATGGTCATAACTCTCCCTTCTCTGATTATACCCTTGATTCCCCTGCTGGGATGGTCTTTGATAAGCAATAGTAGTTGGAGTTGCACCCACAACTGGAGTAACTGAGGTGACCTGCTGATGACGCTGATAATTCCTTCTAGGAGTATTAACCCTCCTCTCTTGCATAACAACATTTGCATCCCATTCCTTCTTCTTGGTAAACCCATAAGATGGTTTCTTCACACCTCCAGAACTTTCACTCTTTGTTAAGCGGCCCTCTCTTAGAGCCTCTTCTAAGTGGATACCCATTCCTACCATTTCAGTAAAATCATTTGGCGCACTTGCCACCATCCTTTCGTAGTAGAAAGCATCCAGCGTTTTCAAGAAAATCTTAGTCATCTCCTTCTCTTCCATGGGAGGAATCACTTGGGCGGCTGCCTCACGCCATCTCTGTGCATACTCTTTGAATGATTCCTTGTCTTTCTAAACCATGGCCTTGAGTTGATCACGGTCAGGCGCCATGTCCATGTTGTACTTGTATTGTTTGATGAATTCTTCTCCCAAATCATTGAAAGTATGGATATTGGCGTTGTCCAAACTCATATACCACTTTAGCGTAGCACCGGTCAAACTATCCTGAAAAAAATGAATCAGCAGACGCTGATCATTAGTATGGGTAGACATTCTCTTCACGTACATCACCAGATGAGCACGATGGCAAGTGTTGCCCTTGTACTTCTCAAACTACGGGACCTTAAACTTAGCAGGTATCTTAACATTTGGGACCAAGCTTAGCTCATTTACATTCTGTCCAAATAACTCTTTTCCCCTGAGGGCCTTCATCTCTCTTTGCATCTTGTCAAACTGCTCTTGAAAATCATCCATTATGTCATAAAGACCCAAGTCTTCACTCGGTGGAGGGAAAGGACGACACACATCATCATTAACAAACGGAACCATATTCATCGACGGAGGCGCAACAGGAGCAGCATGCACCACAGGAGGTGTCGGAGTAATAATAGTATGAACAATCAGAGTATCTTGAGGACCAATATTGAAACCTTCAGGTGTAAAATTCTCAGGCATTCCCCATGGATAACCTTGAGGTATGCGATTTTGAACAACAGCTGGAGTAGCAGATACGGGAACAATTTGAGCTTCAGTATTTGCCCTTGTTGGCTGAGGTTGGACACTTGGTGGTTGATTCTGAGCAGCCACCAGAGCTTCCATCAGAGTAGTCAGATTGGCCATGCCGGCCTTCAAAGCAGAAACCTCCTCGCGCAGCTCGCGATTCTCTTGTTCTAAGTTGTCCATCTTCTTTCTGAGATTAGCCCGAGTGTTGTAGTGGTGAGTCATGTTGCTGAACGAAGTAAAGAAGCTTGACAAGACACCTGGATATGCATAATAAAAGCAATAAATATGTGCAATATGATGCATGATATGTAATGCACATGATTTTATTTTATTTAATATTTCAAGGATTTAAAATTTATGGACATATTGCAAATATCAAAGTAATAACGCATTTGAAATACTTAAAATTTTTATTATAACAACTCCAAAATGGATTACAAGTTTCAATGATCTCAAGTACAAGATGAAAATAAAATCTAAAACCCTGAGAAGTAAAACTGATGGAGATCACTCTATACGCTGGAGCTTCCCAGTGAGCCTGGAAATCTGAGCCTTCAACCTCTGGTTTTATTCCGCATGTCTGATGGAAACCTCCTTCCAATCACCTGAATCAGGAAGTGAGTGATCAGCATCTAATAAAGGCTTAGGAGAAAATAAATCCCCTTTCCTCTCCATAGTCTCTATCGCTCGACTCTCAAGGATCTCAATCAAGTCTTCTTTCTCCTTCAAGTCTGCTCTATAGGAAATCTCTAAAGTTTGACACTTATTCTTCCAAGCGTCCTTTTCCTGTTGCATCCTGACCAAAGCATGTTGCAGCTCTTCTAGATCATCTAATAAGGGAGGAGTTGTCTTTACAAACAGATCAGGCATAGGTGTTTCTCGGGAATACGACATCTTCAACTGAATAGCTCTCATTCGGACCCACTAAAGATATGGCTCCAAAGAAATAACACCCCTAGGTCCCAAATCCTTCCTACTCTTCTTATGAACGTGACGCCAGGATTTCGCAATCTACTCCTTAGCTTCCCTATGGTCTTCTCCATCCTTCAGAAAGAAACTACTCAAATGAATACTATTTGGTGTATCCCTCATCGGATAGCCAAGCTGTCGTCGTGCAAGAACATGGTTATAGTTAATTCCTCCCTTTGTGCCAAGAAGAGGTACATTGGGGAAACTACCACAATTGTCAGTAATCTCTATATCTTGGTAAGTTCGATGATACCAATCAATATCCGAGTGAGTAAGTGCCATGATCTTAGGAGCCCAACGGGGTTCTTTCTTGACATCCCAAAAAGCATCAGACTGAGGCATATGAGAGATGAACCACCGGTACAACAGAGGCGTGCAACAGAAAATCATCCCCCCGTGATAAGAATTCCGAAGATGAATAGAGTAATAAGCATCACCTAACAAGGTAGGAACTGGGTTTCCAATCATGAAGATCCTGATAGAATTAATGTCAACAAACTTGTCCATATTAGGAAATAAGAACAACCCGTAAGCAAGTAGAGCAAAGATGGCCTCAAAAGCGACTGTACTCTTCATCTTGGAAAAGTAAAGAGCTTTCTCCAATAAGAACTGAGCTGGTAATCCTCTAATCCTTCCTTTAGTAGTCATATGGGCTTCCACCTCAGACTTCCCCAGATGAATCAAAGCAGCAATCTCATGTGGTTTTGGCTCACTCTTCAAACCAGTAAAAGGAACACGATCGGTAATAGGTAAATCCAATAAATAAGAATACTCCTCCAGTGTAGGAATTAACAGATAGTCGGGAAAAGTAAAGCAATGATACATCGGATCATAGAAATGGACTAAGGTCGAGAGAATACCCTCCTTCATCTTCAGATTTATGAGAGGATCAATGGATCCATACTTCTTCCGAAAGTCTGCAGAACACTTGATCTCGGGAATTAGAATGGTCAACTCATCTATCTTGGGATCCTTGAAACTGTACTTTCTGGTCTTTCTCTTTCCAGAATCCATGGTTATAAAGTACCTGAGATATTCACGAATGGTCAACTTTTAAATCCCTTGAAATAAGATTTCTCCAAAAGATGCTTATGAGTGCATGGATGCATGATGCAGTAATCACACACAAGATCACACATATAGGGTTCATAGGTTCAACGTCACGAGCATGAGGTCGAAGGTACTACCCATAAGGTATTGGTCTAAAATTTATCACCTGCCGAACAAGGTTCTAGAGGTTCCCAGAGTCTACATCCTTCCTTCAGATATTACCAACTTTCTGATTAACTCGGTAGTTAGTAATATTCTAAAGAAAAACTCATCCGAGCGTAGTATCGCGTGACAAATATTTCTGATTACTCCGTTATAGCTTCTGCACTACACCTAAAAAGCCAAGATGGGTTAGGTATTATACGGTCCTTAGTTTCAGCAGGCTCCCAGGTCAAAAGCAGTACGTCTTCCCGATTACTCGGTAAACGACACTACATTCAAAGGGGCCTCCACTGAGTGGGGGATCTCATGCCTCCTTTTTTGGGATTACTCCCTCAAAGTTAACATGACTATACCTCCCGTCCTATCTTAAAGTTTGCCCAAGTCCGGGTATAGGACTTATAAGTAATCACCAAGCACCCTGAAAACCAGGAAAATCCAGACAAACATATATATAACATATAACACAAAAACAATAATAACACATATACATATATAAATAAAGATAGGCTTAACCCACTTAGGTATGGACCAACAAAAGGTTAATTTGTCCCTAGTGAAGTCGCTATTTTTTCCGTGGCGGTAGAAATGTTCAAGACTAAGCCATTGGATTGACTAGACTTATACAAATCAAAATAAAAATCGACACCGCACTTTATTGTTTCCAAAGGAATGGGAAAACAGCGAATAACCCAAAAAGAGGGGGAAATATTCAAGTTAAGGGGGTTGGTTATGCAAAGGGAATGATTAGCACCCTAAACATCTATGTTACTCCGCACGAACCTCTTTGAAAAATCTGTGTATTTTGGCTATGAAATATATTGTATATAATAGATGGTGGAGGTGAGAAAAGAAATATATTTATTATTTTTGCACCCGCCGCGATTGCGAACCTTTAGTGCCTACGTACCATCTTTTCGTGCAATAGGGGATCAGGGTACACGTAGTTCCTCTTTTAAAAATTTTAAAACACAAATGTGTTGGTCAATTTTATGAGATAAAACATCATCATCATTGTCCGTGTGGAAAACATACCTACTACCCACAATCATGAGAAAGGAGAATTTGCATCATCTCAAAGTAGAGGATATGGCTTGGATTTTAAAATCAACAATGCCTCACTCAACATCCAAGTAGAAAATATCTCTCTTTACTATATATTGTAGAAGTATAGTTGTTTGCATCACTACAAGGATTGACAAGAGTCCAATCTTTTGAGATAAGTTTAAAGATAAAAGCCAAAGTGGCAAAATGGTTTGAAATGAGATTGATTGACTTTTAGTCTTCTCACAAAAATGTCAAAGTATTATTAAGTTTATTGGAGTTTATTTATGAAAATGTTTGAAAATCCATGGACCTAAGTCCAAGTTTGTTATAAAAGTAAATCAAGTTTAAAACAAGAAGAGTTTTCAAAAGGGGGGAGAAGATTTTTGAAATTAAAGAAGATGGAAGGAGAAGAAGAGGCTATCCTAAAGCATAAGGTAAAAGCTAGGGATAAAAACCATCTAACCAACAAGAAGCTAATACTTGACATTATGAGCCAAAATAGAATTCTCATTCTTTGGATTGAAACCAAACAAGCAAATGTACTAGACCTCTGGAGAGAACCAAACTTCAAGTGTATTAAGTCTTCACAAAAATTAGGCAGAGTAACGGCTGTATACGGGTGAATTCCAGATTACAAACAAAGGGTGTAATCACAATAACTTGTACACAAAATAAACAAACAACCCAATGTCTTGAGGTAAACCTCAAGAGCTCCAAACAAAATAATCAGATAAGATCACAAGGTCTCCAATTATAGGCCAAGGATTCTAATCCTAAGTCCAAAAAGTCCAATGCTCCATAATGCCAAGGGTAGTAACCAAATAGTCCAAGTATCATTAAAGATTTTTAGGGTTTATGTTGATTATTAGGTGTCTTCAAAAGAAAAGAAAAGCTCAAGTGAGCAAAATAAAAAATGACAAGAATATAAAAGGGGCCCAAATGAGCAAAGATGAAAAATAGCATGAAATGTAAATGCTAAAAGTAAATGGTGCATAAAGTAAAGAATATAAAATAAAAACACAAAATAAAATCAATTATTAGTGATTAGTGGTTAGTTAGATGATCATCTTGAAACTTGCATTTGGAACTCATTAGAGGATTGGTAGAACCAAAGCCTCCACACAACAAGTTGCATTTTCTTTTTGTCAAGTATATCATCCATTTGGAATCCTTATGAGTATCATTTAATGATCAACGATGTTTAAGTGATCCGCGTTGACCAAAGGTATTGTAGATCCATTAGAGGATTGGTAAAACCAAAGCCTACACACAATATATCTCAAGGTTATTGGATCAAAGAGATCAAATTAACATACTTGGACTTGCAAACATAAGTTTGGGCCACGAATGATCATTTATTCGAATCGGGACAAAATTTAGCGCTATGTTAAGCAATCATAAGTGGGCTTATATAGAAGTCACACCTATTTTGAGGCCGGTCAATAGCAATCTATGCACCATTTATTTTGAGACATGATATAGAGATCATGCTCCAACAACATTTAGTGCAATAAGAAGGGGATGAGATGAAGAGATATGGGAGAGAATATACAAACCACTTTTGGATTAAATTTAATCAAACTATTATTAAAGTCATTCATCCATTTTTATGGAGTTAGACTGAACACCATGGATCCAATGATGTTACTAAAGTTCATGATCAAAAATTTATTTCAAGATCAGCCAGAAAATAATCACAAAATAATATGACATTTTAATATATACAAAAAGGTTTAAAAATAATGTTTAAAAATAGAAATAAAAGAGAAAAATATCAACTATGTCAAAATTAATCAAGAAATAAAACTAAGACCATAAAATAATCAGAAATGAACTAAAATAATTTTATAAATTTTTTGGAAATTTTTTAAAGTCAGAAACTATTTTTAAAATTAAAAGAAATGGGTAAAATAAACCAAAAATGATTAAAAAAAATAGCAAAGTCAGAAACAAAAATAAAATAAGGTCACCAATATTTGTCACAATATCATTGGATCATTCCACAATTTTTTCAGAATTTGAAAACGCATAAAAGTATTTTTAAACATTTAAAATATTTCCAATAAAGTGTAAATTTATAAAAAATACCAAAACACAAAATTAAATTGTGATAAAATAAAAATCAAAAAGAGAATAATCAAAAATAGTTTTCATAATTTTTTCAGATTTTTCGGACTAAAAATGAATTTTCTATGATTTTTTGAAGTTTAAAACAATTAAATATAAAAAATCAAAAAAGAAAATAAAAGTAAAAAACATGTGGACCATTGGATGAGAGTTAAAACGCGTTAGTAATCAAATCCAAGGGATCTGACGCGCTGTGCATATCATGGTCATTAGTGAATAAAGCACTGAATCAATTATTAAATCAGAATTCAAAAATAACAAGTGGCGTGCCATCATTGGTTGGAAGATGACACGTTGTTCATCTTCAACCTCCAGCCAACGTGAATTACAGGTCTCTCAAACTGTAAAATCAGAAGCTCAGACATATGCCATTCACTTCGTCTCTTCAAGACGAAGACAACCACACCCTCGCGCCAAATTTATATAAACTGTAGCTCAAGCAATTTGGAAAGAAAGTTTTAAAAAGGGATTTGAAATTTCATGGTCAAAACATGTTTCCAGTAAGAAGTAAGTGTTGCAACTAGAACCAGGGCAACGAGAGCATCACAATGTTATCAAAGTTTTGAAGAATTGATGAAGGAATCTACCTATTGAAGTTGAGTTGCAGAGCTCTGAAACTGGATTTCTATGGAGAAATATAGGGCACGATTATTGAATGTAATTATATGGTTAGCTTCAGGGAAGATCAAGGAAGGTGAATTGATGAAAAAATTGGATTGAAAAAGGCTTGAGAATGGATTTCGAAGTTGCTGAATTATGAGTTAGGGAACAAGTTTGGCAGGGTGATTCTGGATATCTAAGATTGAGGAAATGAATGGGGGATGAACCTATATTTATAGGGAATCAAATGGAATGTCCAAGCGTGTGAAATGATGAAGTTTGGAGGGAAATCGTGTGAAGTTGCAAACAAGAAAAGTGTGACTTCCAATTTGATCAAAACTCATCCAAAACGCGCGTTTTGTTGTGCTAACCAATTATGGAACTTCATTAAACATGTTTAGAGGCATAAACGCATGGAAAACTTGTGATTGGAACCCAAAACAAAGACTTCAAATTCTGACTTATGAAAACTTCAGTTCCAAGTTACCAAGTTCAATCCAATGGCATTCTCGGCTCAAGGGGTCTTAAGGCATGATTCTTGATGCTTTAGAAATATGATGTTACAAGCTTTGCAATGTAAAAAATGGAATCAAAAGGATGCTTGAGCTGAAAGTTGTGTTGAGTCAAATTTGGAGAAAAAGGGTTGACTTTCCATACTTAGAAATATTTCAAATTCTTCTTCAAAAGTGACCTATAATGTCTTGCATCCAAATATAGCATTCTACTTGGAATTTTATCTTGACCAAAAAAGATGGCATGAAGTATATCTCTTGAATGACATTTTGGAACTTGAACCATTCAAAATCTCCAAAAATTGAGAGAGTTGTGAATTGTTGAAGTGGGCAAAAAATCATGAAATGGCCTATAAACTTTTGTATCCTTAAGGAAATTTCCATCCATTTTCTCACTTTGCACATAAAAGAAGGCATAAAGTTCACATATCCAAGATCATTATGGAAAAATAATGGGCTCAAGGTGATAAATATTGACCAAGTTATGATCATTTGAAGTCACACATGGAAAATTGGAGATTCATCTGGAGGACTTGTAATCTTTCTTCTTCATCAAGTTTCTTCCACATTAAAACTCCTTGGAACTTTTGAAGTGATTTGTTGATAACCCTTTGAATAAAAGTATTTCTTTGGAATCACTCAAAAATACTAAAATATGATCAAGATATGCTTCTTTGAAGTTCAAAACCCTAACTCCTAAATCAAGAAAATGCTTTGAGGAACTTTGACAATTTTGAACAAACTTCTTGTACCAAAACAAATGCTTTGTAAATATAAGTTGTTGAGGATGATAATGAGTACTCATAGCAACCTTAACCACTTCCATATCTTGATAATTGAGAGAAATATGCACTTGTGACCAGTGGGAACAAGACCTTGTCCAACCATGACTATTTTTCAATCAACCCCTTGTACTTTTTGGATCAAATCTTGATAACTTGGAAATGTAGTGAACCAAAATAATCTTGCCATTATATCCCTTCCAAAATAACTTCAATTGTGAGGATTTAACTTCTCAAGCTTCATTGACTAGGTTATGGAAATAAACTCATGAACCCATGGATCAACTTGCTAAGCCCCACTGCCTTTACCTGCATTTTTGACAAGTAAGACAAACCAACATTGAATTTTATTAATTAAAAGGAAAGTCAAAACAAAAACATGAATGATTACACAAGAAAAACAAGTCAAGGTGCTTGGTGATTCCTCAAAGAGTGAATCTAAAGATAGGAAGGAGAACCAAAAGCCCTAATGTGATCTTGTTGTGATTGAACCAATATGGTATGGTGAAGGGATCTTAGGGGAAGAAATTGGGGTACAACAGTAACTAAATTAGGGTTATGTGTATCCCAATCATCTCGTACTTGATGTATTACTAAGGCAGAGTCCCCATAAACTTCAAGAATCTTGATCTTCAAATCAATGGTTGCTTTAAGACCCATTACACAAGCTTCGTATTCGGCGACATTATTCGTACAATCAAAACATAACCTGGTTGTGAAAGGTATGTGAGTATTGCGTGGAGAAGTCATAACGTACCCAATACCATGGCCCATGGAATTTTATGCACCATCGAACATGAGAGTCCATCGCTCCCCTAGTTGGGTCTTTCCTTATCATCCAGTTTCATAACATCCTCGTCTTGAAAATCGAACTTCATTGACTGATACTCTTCCAATGGCTGGCGGGCGAGATGATCAGTAAGAACACTACCATTGATAGCCTTTTGTGTGACGTACTGGATGTCATACTCAGACAAAAGCATTTTCCACTGAGCCAGTCTGCATGTAAGTGATGGTTTCTCAAAGATGTACTTTATCGGATCCATCTTAGATATCAGAAATGTAGAATGCGTTAACATGTACTGCCTCAAACATCGAGCTGCCCACGTAAGAGCACAACAAGTATTCTCAATGAATGAATACCTTGATTCAAAATCGGTAAAATTCTTTCTCAGGTGATAGATGGCGTGTTCTTTTCGTCCAGTATCATCATGTAGGCCGAGAACACAACCCATACATCCTTCAAGCACAGTTAAATACATAATGAGAGGTCTCACTGGAACTGGAGGTATGAGTATTGGTGGTTCCTGAAGGTACTGCTTAATTTTTTCGAAGGCCTCTTGACAACTTTCATCCCAACGGACATCTTGATTCTTGCATAGCAGTTTAAAGATGGGTTCAGAGGTAGCCTTAAGAGGAGAAATGAACCTGACTATGTAATTCAACCTTCTAAGGAACCCACGTACTTCCTTTTCATTTTTCGATGCTGGCATATCCTGTATCGTTCTTACTTTGTCAGGATCTACTTCAATTCCTTGTTGACTTACGATAAAACCAAGTAACTTGCACGATCGAACCCCAAAGGTGCACTTGTTCAGATTAAGCCTTAACCTAAATTTCTGTAGACGATCAAACAACTTGTGAAAATGGACCAAATGTTCTTCCTCAGTTTGTGATTTTACGATCATATCATCCACATACACCTCGATCTCTTTAAGAATCATGTCGTGAAAGAGAGTCACCATAGCACGCTGATATGTGGGACCAGCATTTTCGAGACCAAAAGGCATGACCCTATAGAAAAAGGTACCCCAAGGAGTTGTGAAGGCTGTTTTATCCATGTCTTCAAGAGCCATCTTTATCTGATTGTAACCCGAGAGTCCATCCATGAAAGAGAGCACTGAAGACTGGGAAGTATTATCAACCAATACATCAATATTAGGAAACGGGAAATCATCCTTTGGGCTTGCTCTATTCAAGTCTCGATAGTCGATACACATATGTACCTTACCATCTTTCTTAGGTATAGGCACAATGCTAGAAATCCAAGGAGGATAATTTATCACAGATGGGAAACCTGCATCGAGCTGTTTCTGAACTTCTTCTTTGATCTTCAAAGCCATGTCGGGTCAAGTCCTTCTCGGCTTCTGCTTTACAGGAGGACATTCTGGCTTGAGTGGCAATATGTGTATCACTATATCAGTATCTAAACTGGGCATGTCTTCATACGACCAGGCGAAGATGTCAGCACACTCTCAAAGCCACTTAATAAACCCATTCTTTTCTTCACTTTTCAAGGAAACGCCTATCTTGACTTCTCTCTTTACCTCTTCAGTACCGAGATTGATAACTTATGTTTCTTCTTGTTACGGCTGGATGACCTTCTCTTCCTGTCTCAAGAGTCTTGCTACTTCTTCAGGGACTTCACAATTTTCCCCACTATCCTCGTTAGCATGGTCAACTGAATTCTCAAGGATATTAGGAACCATAACACTATTATTTTTTATGGAGTTCGAGATGGATCTGCATGATTGATGATTTTATGTTTTATTTTAGAAAGTGCGAGAAAATATTTAGAATATGAAAATAAAAGAATTTCCATTTTTATTTTGAAAAGTAAAAGTAAAAGAAAAGACACAGAACAAAATTGTATGCGAAAGTGCAATTTTCATTCAATTTTAAACGGAGATTGTAACATAAGGGGCCCCTTCTACAAGCTGTCTCTATGTCTTGAGCAGGGCATATGACTTAATAGAAACAAAAAATTACACATCAAGGAAAACAACTTCAGGGATGTCCGCGGTAGTCCAATTGCTGAGCTCCTGGTCTGGCATAATCTGATAGATAAATATGGAAACATCTTCATCATCACCTTCATCATCTATTGAGAGAACTTGTCCTTCTTTGCTTGTACTAGCACTGATAAACACTTTAGAAATAGGGGGAACCTGCTTTCCTTTGAGAGGAACCAAACCAGCTTGCATGGAAGACGATGGTTGATACCCAAGACCACAATGATCTTTCTTCTCTGGTACTTCAATCAATTTTCCCCAACCATCATGGGGAGATCTAGCTTCCAAGAGGGCTTTGGCATCATTCAAATAGGCCATGGGTGCTTCAGACTTCTTACCTTCCACGACGGGGAACTTCTCAATAGTAACAATCTCCATATCTTGAAACGGAAACTCCTGCACTTCACCTTCCACTTCCATATAATGATAGGTTTTCAGATTGTTAATCACTATATCTTCTTCTCTATAAACAACGACAACTTTGTCTTCTACAATGAACTTTATGCATTGGTGAAGAGTAGATGTCACAGCTTCTGCTACATGGATCCATGGGCGACCTAAAATGCGAGTATAGGATGCACGAATGTCCATAACATAGAATGACAGGTAGAAAGTGTGAGGACCAATCTTGACAGGCAAGTCCACTTCTCCCTCCACAGATCTTCTTGAACCATCAAATTCTCGAACACTTAGGGTGGAAGGCCTCATCATTACCCTGTCCATACTTAGCTTGAACAGAGTATCCTTGGGCATCACATTGAGTGAAGAACTTGTATCTACCAAAACCTGAGATAAAACTGTATCCAAACACTTCATGGAAACATGCAGCGCTTTGTTGTGGGATCTCCCTTCAACTGGAAGCTCGTCATCATAGAAACCCAAATGATTTCCTACAGCAATATTGGTTACGATCCCTTCAAACTGGGCGACAGAAATGTATTGAGTACCACGGGCAGAACACAAAATCTTCAGTAAATAATTGTAGTGGGTCTCCGAACACAAGAGAAGAGACAAGATGGAGATCTTGGACGAAGTCTGGTTGAGTTAATCCACCACTTTGTAATCACTTCGCTTAAGAATCCTCAAAAGTTGCTCCGCTTCTTTTCCTATAGAAGGTTCAGGCTGACTATCAATCACTTGCTTGCCCCTAGCCTTAGCCAGAGCATCACTATTAATTTCTTTTGGAGGCGGTGGTAGGGGAGAAAAGATCCTTCCACTATGAGTCATCTTACTGGTTCCTGCAATGTTGGTAATATTCTTGTCAGCCACTGGAGGACACTCGTACTTCTTCCCATGAATATAGACAATATTATACTCCCACGGAACTGCCTTTGAATTGTTACACAGAGGAGGAATAGGAGCTTGAGTTATTGCGGAGGTAACCGGAGCTTGAATCGTTAATGGGGTAGTAGGATCCTATTTGTCAACGGGGACCTGGGGTTACTAAGATACTTCTCGGATAATAAGGAATTTCCAAGACATCAATTTCCTCTTCTCGAAATATCTTCTCTACTTGTAGGACACCTTCATCCATTAGCTATTGGATAGTTGTCTTTAAACTAATACACTCTTCAGGTCTAGAGGAACATGTTAAACAAAAATCATGGAGTTCTTACAGCACCTCATGCTCCAATAAATGTTCTCTAACAGTTCCTAATGACATCTTGATCTTGTCCACCTTGGTTACCAGAGTCTGTTCACTACTTTCTTCAATAGCATTAACCGCTGCCCCTGGGTGAGGAGACATGGGATTATTCTTAGTATTGGGACCAACAGGGTTGAAATTTATGGCCTTTGCATTGAGGAGGTCTTGAACTTTACATTTCAATGCTCTACAATTCTCAATCTTGTGGCCAGGGGCTCCAGAATGAAATTCACAATGAGCATTAATGCCATACACCCTGGGGAGAGGATTAGGTGGTGGACAAATTTCACGTAGTTGAACCAACTGATTAGCAAGTAACTGAGGGAGAAGCTGAACATAAGACATAGGAATGGGATAGAATCTTCTTTCAGGCGCTCTTTGTCTTTGTGGAGCTCTCAGACCTTGAGGTTGTTGATTTTGTTGTTGATAAGTTAGAGGTGGTGCAAATTGTCATTGTGAAAGATACTGGGGTTGAGGAGTGAAAGGTTGTTGTTGGGCCCTCCAAGGTGCTGGAGTTGTAGCAGCATACACTTGAAGAACAAATTGGTTAGGAACAGCAGCAGGTGTGGGAAAATATGGAAATCGAACTTGAGGATATGCAGAAGCTTTTCCTTGATTGATGGTGACAACACTAGTCTCGCCCTCTTTCTTCTTGACGAAACCAGAAAACGGCTTTCTACCAATGCCAGATTTATTGTTGGTACTTTTAGGGATACCTTGGAGCATTTCAGCCTTAATACAAGTTTCAACATGTTCTCCAATAATGACCATATCAGAGAAAGAAGTAGAGGTATTGTTGAGCATGTGTTGGAGATAAGGACCTCGTAGAGTACCCATAAACAAATAAACCAGTTCACGATCCAAGAGAGGAGGTTGGACCCTTGCAGGCAGTTCACGCCACCTTTGAGCGTACTCTTTGAACGACTCTTTAGATTTCTGTATCATCCCTTGAAGATGAGTACAGCTAGGAGCCATGGCATTATTATAATGATAATGTTTCAAAAAGGCATCAGCAAGCTCTCCCCAAGTACTGACATGAGTTCTTTCTAGTTGCATATACCAGTCCAACGGTGCCCCGATCAAGCTATCTTGGAAGAAGTGCATGAGTAACAGTTCATTTTCAGCATAGGCTGCCATCTTGCGACAGTAGGAACGGAGATGAGTCTCTGGGCAGGAGGTGCCTTTGTGTTTTTCAAAATCAGGAACCTTGAACTTGGGAGGGATAGCTACCCCAGGAACAAGACACATTGCAGCAGTATTGAAACCCGAAGTCTTGATACACTCCATGGCTTTGAGACACTCTTCAAGAGCATGGTACAATTTTGAAGTTTCAGTAACTCCAGCAGCAAGATTCATGTGGGGTTCATCAAAATCAATGACGTCGTGATGATCATCAACATCATTCTGAGGGACTCTAGTAGGGGTTTCAACATTTGCATTATCATTCCTCCCATTAGCAAAAGTGGAGGGGAAACAGTGTCAAGCTTGGCAACACTTTGATGTAGCTCTTCTTGGCCCTTGATGACAACATGAAGGGTTTCCATAAGCTGATCCATGCAAATTCCCATGGTGTCCATATCTCGGCGAAGAGAATTTTGATTCTTTTCAAAAATATCCATGAGTCTTCGTTGGTTGTTTCTTGTACGGTAAGGATGTGGAGAAGTCGTCTTTGTTGTTCATTAAAGTTTGATGGAAAAGGGACCCCAATAAGTTTATGTTGTGAGTAATGAATGCATGATAGTATGAATGAATGTTTTATCTTCATTTCCGAGGAACTCCCAAGACTCGTCTGTCCTTTTAAAGTTATGTTTTTCATTTTTGAAAAGCTCGACCAACAAGACTTGTCTTTGGAATTCCTTAGATATGAGATATATACATGATGATATGACGTCATGGTATGCTATGTGTAATACGGTGGAAGAAATGAATTGGTTATTTTGTATTTGATCGCAATTGTTGTGGATAAAAAGAGTCGCCACCGACTTTTCTTTTATCCAATAAGGAAAGGCTGAAAAGAACAGGAAAGACATTTTGAGATGTTTTCTTGAGTTAGGGGGGTAAGTTATGAAAAGGGAAGGTGTTAGCACCTTTTTCATCCATAGTTGTCTATGGGCTCTTCGTTGCTTGCTAGATCACTTTGAAAATGCTTTGTTTGAAAATGTGTTTGTGGTGGGTGTGATACGGTGGGAGAGAACTGACTGTTTTTTGGAATGCTGGTTTGCGTTTTGCGTTTGTTTTCGCAAAATGTCGCGGTAAGCAAGAGTCGCCACCGTCTTTTATTTTATCCAACAAGGAAAGGAAAAAAGCACAGAAAAATTCCTTTTTCGAGATGTTTCTCGGGTCCGGGGGTAGATTATAGAAAGGGAAGGTGTTAGCACCCTTTCTATCAGTGGGTATCCACAGGCTCTTAGGTACTTGCTCAAAGTGTTTTCAAAAATTGCTTTTCTTTGTGTTTGTGGGTTTGAAAGAAGTTTTGTTTTGAAGAGAGTGTAAGTGCAAAAAAATTTATTTTGTTTTGAGAGAGAGCAAGTACTTAAGAACCATCTACCTACTCGAAAAAGGAATTAGTCTGTGCAAATGTCCTTTAGACAATGCTATCCCACTATTGAGGAGTAGGTAGCATCGTCGTTGGAGTTTTAGGGTCAATTTGATTAAGGGACGTGTGGTCACTAAAGCAATGTTAGGACGCCTTAGCGGTAACCCTAATGTCTTAGATCATTTTTCCGAGGCAACCGTTTCAAGGAAACTATGATCTTTGGACAAGAGGACGACCTCTAAAACTTCCTATACTCAATGACCACGTTCGAAGGCAACCAAGTGAGGTGTACCCTAAGAGTGCGCATGTGCGAGTGTGTTATTTAGGTTAATTTTATCTGTACATGTCATGGGTGAGCTATGTTGATTTTAGGTTAAAGATTTGATCTTGTCATGCATTCTCTATTTATCAAACATCTAACAGTTAATAGTTGCAGAATTTAAATTGCGGAAATTAAATCTAAACTAGTACAAGGCGTCGGGTATTTACATCGCCAAAAACAACCCTTTAATTTAAATTGCGGAAAACAAAATAAAGCGATAAATAAATTAAAGTCCTATTAAAACTATTACATACCGGAAGCAATTACAATAATAAGGTATGGATCGCGTGCGAGAAAATTAAATCGGTGCATTTTTTAGGGTTTTGACCCTTTTTGAAAAGAAAGTGTTTTTTGGTTTATTTTTGAATTAAATGGAATTAAATCTAAGCTAATAATTAAATTAATTAATTAATGAAAATATTTTTGGATTTTTTATATTTAAGGAAATAAAATAAAATTGGTCAAAATTATTAAAAACCTAATTTTCTAAATTAATTTGAAGTATTGCAAAAAAAAGTTAAAGGTTATATCTATTTAAAACTAAATTAATTAGGTTAATATTTATTTACAAAAATAAAATAATGACATTAATAAAAATAATATTTTTTGTGGTTTTGATTTTATTAAGAAAAATGATTTTAATTGGTTAGTAATAATAAAAATAATTAATTAAAACAATAAAACAAATAAATAAATATAATGAAAAGAAAATAAACCAAGGGGGTGTTGAGCCCAAGAGGAGGTGAGATCAGCAATCTCCAGGCCCAATACAAGCCAGTCTGCGTTTGACTTTTCCAATTCCATGCACGCCTTTGACTTGAGACCATGATGGACGCTCAGCCTTGACCTTTGGATTTGGCTTGAAGGCCATCTGGCACCTGATTGAATGATGGTATATGGTGGACCATAATTGATAAAATGCGCCTGAATAACTGAAACAAAATAATAACAAGCATTTTGGGGGACCTGGGATTCGAACCCAGGTCCCATGAGTCACTGAACAAGCGCACTAACCACCACGCCACTTTGTTGCTTTTGTTATTATATTACACAACAATTATTATATATTAAAACAAGCAATATGCCTGGGAAAAAAATTAAAAAGCGCGCTGATTTAAAATAACCAATCAGGAGAAGACACATAGTCGTCTTCTTCAAAAAAAAGCCTGGTTATTTACCTGCGAATTTCATCCGCAGCTAAATCCATGGCTCGTTCCTAAAATCAACTATAGGCCATATAAATGCAAACGGAGACCATCACCATGCTCGTCTCTCCTCCCTGAACACAACCATGTCCATGATTTGCCCTAATTTTACCTATAGCAAAAACTCCTAAAAACAAGAAATGAAAACCCTAGGTTCGGGTGTTACATTACAGGCAATAAAAACGAAATTAAATATTGCAGCATGCTTAGAAATTGAATGATAAGCATGATTGTACAAAAAATTTGCTCAAAGGATGCAGGAATATAGAGTCACAATCTCATGTACAGGGTCGTGTTTCAAGCGACTTATAGTGCGTTTTAGGTGACGAGAGGGCTTGGTTTTGATGCCTATCGCTTCAGTGGATGGCAAACAAGAACACCACGTTGAGTTTTGGCCTAGAATTTGCCTCTAGTATGGTTTTCAGTTTTCAACTTTTTCAAGCTTTTTCAAGTTTTGGTTTTGTGAATTCTGGAGCCTCCAGGTCGTGTTCTTTGTGCCTTTGCCTTGTGTGAGCATAATAGAGTGAATTAGGTTTAATTTTGGGCCTTGAATCCATGTGAATTGATGATTGAAGATTTGATATGATCCTCCATTAAAGGCTTCCAATTTCTTTCCAAATCCAATATTTTGTGCATGATATGGCTTGGCACGAATTTGATTGTGTTCATGATGTCAATTAAGACCTGTAATGATCAAAAAGATATCAAGTTATCAATTTTTAGATTTTATTTAGATTTAAATTGATTTAAAATGAATTAATTCAATAAAAATCAAATAAAATAGAAAAAGTAATGAATGGACATAAAATTGAAGATATGACACTTGTGTGGTGTGAAAATATCAAATCAAGTGGAAAAAAGTGGGCCCATTTGACAAAATTTGAAGTTTTAGGGACTGTTGACTTTTGGCAATTTTGGAAAAATGCCCAACTTCAACAATGCATAACTTCTTCAACTTTGAACTTTTGGAGGTGTTCTTGGACTTTTTGGAAACCTTGAGATGTCCTATAACCAACCCTTTTGTTCTCATCTCATTTTTATATTCCATGCTCAATTTATAAGCTTTGGAAAAAAAGGTGTTTTGTTGACTTTCAAAAATGACCTATAATGTCCAAATTTGTAACTTTTTGTGAGTGCATTTCTTGATCTTGGGGTGTGAAGATGGATTGTAGTAAATTGCATCCTCTTAAAAATTAGCTTCGGATGGGTCATTTCTCATAAAGTATGAGAAAGTTATGCTTGGTCAAAGTTGAGTTGACTTTTCCTATAAAACCCTAATTTAGCAACTTTTGAATCTTGATGAATATTGAGCAATCCTTGATGAATCATGATCAACCCTTGATAAAATGATGAATTATCCTTCAAAATGAGAATTTTGACAAAAAATCTTGAGGTTTGACTATATTTGGGTCACAGTTGACTTTTGCCCTAGCACAGTCGATTTTTGGGCCTCTTGAGCAATTGACTGACCAAACTTTCTCTGCAAGGCTTGAAATCTGACATGGATGAACTTGAGAAAATATTAAGGAATTGGGGAGAACTTGAGGTCATTTGGATGTAAGGACCTTGATGCAACACAAAACCATAATTTTGAAGTTGACTGCCTTAAGAGATGATTTGACTGTCCAACTCTTGAGCAATCTTGAACAACTTGGAGATTATTCTTGGCATGTCTTGAGAAATATGGGAGGGAAAATTTTGGGGTACAACAGTTGCCCGTGTTCAATTCTTAAACTTGAGGATATAGATTGGCTTTCGGGCCTTTCGTGATCCGAAGGTGGAAGATGATTGAACACTAGAGCGCCCAGAAATTTGCACTCGCATGAACTGGTATCAGCATTGTGATGCCGGGAATGGGCTTACAGATGCCATTTGGAGATTGTTGGTAGGTGGTTTTGTCTTCTTTGACGGGATTGGCATCATAAAAATCTTTAGGAATCGATTTAACTGGACCAGAGGGGGTTTTGTCTCTTTTGACTGGATTGTCTTCTTTGACGGGTTGTCTCTTTTGACGGGTTGTCTCTTTTGACGGGTTGTCTCTTTTGATGGGCTGTCTCTTTTGACGGGTTGTCTCTTTTGACGGGTTATCTCTTTTGACGGGTTGTCTCCTTTGACAGGTTTTCTCTTTTGACGGGTTGTCTCCTTTGACGGGTTGTCTCCTTTGATGGGTTGTCTCCTTTGACAGGTTGTCTCCTTTGACGGGTCGGCCTCAGAAAAATCTTTAGGAATCGATTTAACTGATTTTGTCTCCATTGATGGGTCGGCCTCAGAAAAATCTTTAGGAATCGATTTAACTGGTTTTGTCTCCATTGACGGGTTGGCCTCAGAAAAATCTTTAGGAATCGATTTAACTGATTTTGTCTCCATTGACTGAATTGGCCACAGAAAAATCTTTAGGAATCGATTTAACTGGTTTTGTCTCTATTTTCTGGCTTTGCCTCAGAAAAATCTTTAGGAATCAATTTAACTGATTTTGTCTCCATTGACTGGCTTTGCCTCATAAAATAATTTAGGAATCGATTTAAATGATTTTGTCTCCATTGACTGGCTTTGCCTCAGAAAAATCTTTAGGAATCGATTTAACTGATTTTGTCTCCATTGACATAATTGAGAATTTAACTGCATCTTTCCTGAAAGGTAAAGGTCAGTCATATGCAATGCATGATATGGATCAAGCAATGATGTTCTCAATATAAATGAGATTTTGTGATATGATGCATATATGCATGTATCATGATGTATGGAAATGTGATGTTTTAGCTGGGGAAAATAAATCCCGGAGCTGTTGGAGAGTAGAGTTGAATTCTTCGTTTCCGCTGGGGATGATAAACGAAGATGATTGTGAGAATAAACCTGCAGGAGAGGATAACTCCGTTAGGGTATAAATTGATGAGGAGATCACTCTGAGGGGAACTACTATGTGGGGAAGAGATGCTCTGCTGAGGATTTTAACGCTAAATTCCGCTGGGGATTCTGCTGATAAACTCCACTGGGGATTTCAACGATAAACTATGTTGGGGATGGATTACCGTTGTTGGTGATATTGAATCTGTTGAGGATTGAATTCCTGTTTGTGAAAGGAAAGAACTTCGTTGGGGATGATCTTTCAGTTGCAACTTGCTGGGGATAACCCTGTTAGACTCTTGTGGGGATAAACCTCTGAGTTCTGCTGGGAGTGATCCTTTGAACTTGGATAGGGAGATTTATTTTTGTACTCCGCTGGAGATAAACTTCCAGAGTCTACTGGGGATGATGATTCAACTCCGTTAGGGAAGCTTTTTCAGACCGTGCTGGAAAAATATTGACTCCACTGGGAATATTTTGTATGCTGTCGGGGAACATTCTTATATTCTGTTGAGGAATATTAAGACTGTCGGGGATACTCTTATACTTACTGGGGAATATTCCTATACTCCGTTGGGGAATATTAAGACCTTATGGGGATACCAAGCCTTTTTAGGGTTGATGGTAGATTAACTCTGCTTGGGGAGAGCATTGCTGATTTGTTCATGGTTGCAAGTCTCAGTTAAGAGAGCTACGATTACTGTCTTACTCTGGGGGAGTGAAGGTATCTTAGCCATATTATTCAGCTGAATCTACCTTGTACCTGGTGGTCAAAGCAACTACACAGCTTGGACAATTCTTATTGCCCCTGTTTCTGATGTTACCTGTAATTCGTCTTTCGTTTCGCATGTAAACATTTATGAGCAGCAATTAATGTCAAATGCATATATCAAAAATGAACATTGGACGTTCTTTGCAAAACAAAACAGATAAAGGAAAAACAGTTTGAAATTTGTCTGAAAATGAATTTGTATTGACTTAAAGTTTGGCCTGTAAATAGGCGTTTTTGTACAAGAGGCTGACGTCCTAGTAAGAGAATGCCGCCGAACAAATATAATTTATACAATTTGTAAAAAGAAAACAAAACAGCTATGTGAATAATCCCACTGGGTTCCAACTCTGCTATTGTCTTTATATCCCCGAGCATATCATCACTTTGCTACTTGGTTGAAGATGAATCAGATTGACTAGTGCCATCCGAGCTTGATAGTCGATACTGAAGTCTGGATGCAAGGTGATCCAATGAGACATAGTGTTACGCTTTGATCCCTAACTTTTGCCTGGACCGCCCTTTCGGGTTTTCAGTCCACCGGGATACCCATTTTTGCCCAAGCCTCCTTTTCAGGTTTTCGACTTGCCAGGTGTACAAATTTTTTATTTTCATCCCTTATTTTTTCCCGAACCCTTTTGGTACACCGGGAAGCCCTTATTTTTTCCTAGGCCATTCGACCTAGAGGGTCTTTGATTATGCGTAGTATCTTTTCACTATGTCTGCATTAACGGGGTGAGGAAGGTCGTCACCATCCATGGTGGTTAGAATCATAGCTCCCCCTGAGAAAATGCTCTTAACCACAAATGGCCCTCCATAAGTAGGGGTCCATTTTCCCCTGGGATCACCTTGAGGTAGAATAATGCGCTTGATTACCAGATCCCCAACTTTATACTCTTGTTGTCTAACTTTCTTGTTAAATGCCTTGATCATCCATTTTTGGTACGTCTGACCCTGACAAATAGCAGTAAGTCTCTTTTTGTCGATTAGGTTCAGTTGATCAAGCCGGGTCTGGATCCAGTCAACTTCACTCAAACCTGCATCCTTCATGATCCGAAGAGAGGGCATCTGAACTTCAATGGGCAAGACTGCCTCCATGCCATAAACCAAATAATAGGGTGTTGCCCTTGTTGACGTCCGCGCTGAGGTACGGTACCCATGAAGAGCAAATGGTAACATCTCGTGCCAGTCTTTGTATGTCATTGTCATCTTCTGCACAATCTTCTTAATGTTCTTATTAGCCGCTTCTACAGCCCCATTCATCTTCGGCCGGTAAGGAGAAGAGTTGTGATGATGTATCTTGAATTGCTCGCAGAGCTCGGTGATCATCTTGCTGTTGAGATTAGTACCATTGTCCGTAATGATCCTCTCTGGTACACCATATCGACAGATCAGATTGTGCCGAATGAACCGTGCTACAACGTTCTTGGTTATAGTAGCAAAAGAAGCTGCTTCAACCCACTTCGTAAAGTAATCAATAGCCACCAGGATGAAACGATGCCCGTTGGATGCCGTAGGTATGATCTCGCCGATCATATTGATGCCCCACATTTCAAAAGGCCAAGGTGTCGTCAAGACGTTCAGAGGAACTGGAGGTATATGCACTTTATCAGCATAGACCTGGCACTTGTGACATGTCCGAGAATGCTGATAACAGTCGGCTTCCATTGTGGACCAATAATATCCTACCCGTAGGATCTCCTTTGCCATGGTGTGTCCACTGGAATGGGTTCCAAAGGTACCTTCATGTAAATCTGCCATGATCCTTTCTGCTTCACTCTTATCCACACATCTCAGTAAGGTCGAATCATGGTTACGCTTGTAAAGGATGTCATTGCTGATGAAGAACTTCGCCGCGAACCTCCTCAGAAACTTCTTGTCATTAACAGACGCACCCTCGGGGTACTCCTGAGCCTCAAGATACCTCTTCACCTCATGATACCAGGGCTTTTCCGTTACCTCTTCAGTCTCAAGATCACAACAATGTGCAGGTTCGTCCAATCTTTCAATGATGATCCGGGGAGCTTCGTTGTCCCAATTGACTTTGAACATAGAAGACATCGTAGCTAACGCGTCCGCCAACTGATTCTCCTCTCTAGGGAAGTGTTCAAAGGTTATCTCCTCGAAATGGGGAAGCAATGTCAACACATACTCCTTATAAGGAATAATATTCGGGTGTTTCGTATCCCACTCGCCTTTGATCTGACTGATCACGAGAGCAAAATCTCCGAAGACACTCAAAATCTTAATTCTTAGGTCAATTGCTGCTCGAAGACCCATAATGCATGCCTCATACTCCGCCATTTTGTTGGTGTAGTTGAAACATAGTCGGGCGGTAAATGGAGTATGAGAGCCTTTAGGAGATATGATCACGGCGCCAATGCCATTACCCAAAGTGTTTGAAGCTCCATCAAAGTACATAGACCATCCGGATCCTTCCTCAGGTCCTTCATCTGGTCCAAGTGTCTCACAATCAGTTATCAACATGATATTCTCGTCTAGAAATTCAAAGTTCATAGACTGGTAATCATCCACTGCTTGATGTGCCAAATGGTCTGCCAACACACTTCCCTTAATTGCCTTTTGGGTCGTATATTGGATGTCATACTCATTCAAGATCATCTTCCATCTTGCTATTCTTCCGGACAAGGCAGGCTTTTCGAAGATATACTTGATTGGATCCATTTTTGATATCAACTGAGTAGTGTGAGTCAACATATACTGTCTCAGCCGGCGAGCAGCCCATACCAAAGCGCAGCAAGTTTTCTCAAGTAGTGAGTATCGGGTCTCACAGTCGGTAAACTTTTTTCTAAGGTAATAAATAACATGCTCTTTTCGGCCAGACTCGTCATGTTGACCCAGCACACACCCCATTGAGTTGTCGAGTACTGTCAAGTATAAGATCAAAGGTCTCCCTTCAACTGGTGGCATCAGAATAGGTGGCTCTTGGAGGTACTCTTTGATCCTTTCGAAAGCGGCCTGGAATTCATCGTTCCAACGTACTACTTGATCTTTCTTCAACAGCTTGAAGATTGGTTCACAAGTAGCAGTCGGGTGCGAGATGAATCGGGCAATATAATTCAGTCGTCCCAGAAAGACTCTAACTTCTGTCTCTGTTCTGGGAGCTGGCATTTCTTGTATAGCTTTCACCTTTGCAGGATCCACTTGAATACCTTTATCGCTTACGACAAAACCCAAAAGCTTACCAGATCTCACCCCAAAGGTGCACTTGTTCGGGTTTAACCTCAGCTTGTACAACTTCAACCTGTCAAATAGCTTCTGCAGATGGTCAAGGTGTTCCTCCTCAGTTTGGGACCTTGCAATCATATCGTCGATGTATACTTCAATCTCATGATGGATCATGTCATGAAACAAAGCAACCATGGCACGCTGATACGTTGCCCCGGCATTTTTAAGTCCAAAAGGCATGACCTTGTAGCAAAAGGTACCCCACTGAGTAACAAAGGTTGTCTTCTCCATGTCTTCGGGAGCCATTTTGATCTGATTGTAACTGGAGAAACCGTCCATGAAGGAGAATACCTTATGCTGAGCAGTGTTGTCAACCAGAACGTCGATATGAGGTAGAGGGAAGTCATCCTTGGGGCTTACCCTGTTCAGATCCCTATAGTCAACACACATTCGAACCTTACCATCCTTCTTCGGTACAGGAACCACATTGGCCACCCACTGAGGGTAAGAAGTAACTGCTAGAAAATCGGCGTCAAACTATTTCATAACCTCAGCCTTGATTTTCTCAGACATCTCTGGGCGCATTCGGCAGACCTTCTGTTTTACTGGAGGGCAGTCTTCCTTAGTAGGCAGGAGGTGAACCACAATATCAATATCCAAACCAGGCATATCTTCATAAGACCAGGCAAAGATCTCGACGTAGTCACGCAACATCTGAATCAACCGTTGCTTCTCACTAAGCTCCAGATTGGCACCAACCTTGACCTCTTTCTTATCTGTCTCAGTACCCAGATTCACTGATTCTACCGGCTCTTCATGTGGCTGAATAACCCTCTCTTCCTGGAGTAGCATTCTTGCAAGCTCACCAGGCACTTCGCAATCATCTTCACCTTCGTCTTCGGCTAAGTTGATCGGATTTTCGAAGTCATAACTGGCAGTAGCAGAGTCGTTACCAGTGAGATCTAGAATGGATGTAGACCTGTATATGTGAGTGTGTGTAAAATAGCTGTTTTGCAATATATAATAAAGAAAAACAAGGAGCGCAAAATTTGAAATGAAAAAAACGTCCAATGCCTTTATTAATGATATATGAAAATGACACGCATAAAGCCCTCACAAATGAAGCCACGATGCCCCGGGTAAGACACCGGGCCGTAAAGTCTAAAACATTATCTGTTACAAATTCAAAACAAAAAGTTTCATTACTGGGTAATAACGAAAACGGGCATAGAATCTTTCGCTGTCCAGTTGCTTAATCCACCATTGGCAGTCGGGTAGATCCAACTGTCGATATCAAACTCTTCATCACTGTCGTCCCTGATAGCATTCACCCCTGCATCTTGTTTAGGCTTTTTTGGTGCTCCAAACTCAATCTCCTTCGCATCGATCAAGTATTATACCTTGTTCCTCAAAACCCAACAATCATTCGTATTATTCCCCAGGCTATCAGAGTGAAAAGCACAACGGGCATTAGGGTTATACTTTGGTGATGTTGTATTTAGATTCTTCGGGGCTTCCTTTAGAATCACCAGATTAGTCTACAGCAACTGTGGTAGAATCTGAGATAAGGTCATGCTGAGACGAGTGAATTTCCTCTTAGGTCTCTCGTCCTTTTGTTGATTGTTGTACTGAGGAGCACCAGCAGGTTTAGAAATAACAACCGCATTCACAACTTGGTGGTGTTCAGGCCTGTTCTGGTTTTTCAAACTGTAGACAGCACTGGAATCTTTCTTAAAGGGCTTCTTCTCGACACTTGATGAAGCACCCTTTTGTATCTTACCAGCCTTAATACCAGCCTCAATCCTCTCACCGGTCAAAATAAGCTCTGTAAACCCAGATGAAGAGCTTCCAATCAGATGGTTGAAGAATGGACCAGACAAGGTCCCCAGAAACATGTCAACAAGCTCCCGATCAGCCAAGGGTGGTTGTACTCTTCCGGCGAGGTCCCTCCACTTTTGAGCATAATCTTTGAATCCTTCACCCGTTTGCATTGACATACCCTGAAGTTGGGTACGCATAGGGGCGAGGTCGGAATTGTACTGATACTGCCTGTAGAAAGCAGTAGCCAAATCTTCCCAACTGCGAATACTGGCTCTGTCCAACTGGTAGAACCACTCAAGATGAGTCCCTGAGAGATTGTCTTGAAAGAAATGGATCCATTAGATTCTTATCAGCGGTGTACGGCTGAATCTTTCTTACATATGACCGGAGGTGCAGCTTCGGACAAGAAACTCCATCATACTTAGCAAAGGCTGATGCCTTGAATTTGTGGGGAATCACCACCCCAGATGATAGACCTAGGTCAGCAAAGTCCAGACCAGGCACTTTCTGAACTTCCATAGCACTCAATCGGTCCTCCAGTTGTTTGTATCTGTCCTCGGCCGGAGGATACTGTTCTTCATCGAAGTCCGTCTCGTTGTCGGAGACCACAGGGCTAGGAGCCCTCCTTTCTTCCTGACTATCTTTCCCTCCAGATGAGGTGGTCAAATCAACTTTATTTTGAAGCCTGTTTCCAAACCTGTGCCCTGTGTTAAACAGGATTGTCCACTTCTTCTTCTTCTTCTTCTCTTTCAGAATCAGGGTCTTCAGGTCCTGCTGACCCTTAGCAAGATTCATGAACAACTCTTGAAATTGGGCATTCTGGGCTTGGAGGGCCTTGATGGCTTGCTCAGTTGAAGGTTCAGCAGACATGATGAGTACTGAAATAAACAGCGAAGAAGATAAGAGACATGTAATGGGTACCTGTTATGGAGTGCATGGGATGAAATGCGTATGACATGATTTCAAAGACAATCGAGAGATTCAAATTTGTAAACCAGAAAGGAAACACACTTTATTAGATAAACTTTAAAATTCAAATTGTTCAACTGATGCCCTTAAGGAGTTACATGGAAGGAAATACTGAAAAGTAAATAAAAACTGGAAAGAAAATCATCAAAGGTCAATCAACGCTCTCATGGTCTCTTCTTATCAGTGCGGACATAGTCATTGAGAATTCGCTCGTTCTCCAACTGCCTAGTCAGCTTCTGGATCTTCTGCTCTTGCTCGTTGAACCTCTCTCGGTAAGAATCTCGTTCTTCCCTCAACTGCATCCAAGACCTTTTCAGTGACCCAATGTCAATGGGCATATAAGGATGGTGGATGGTTGGAAGAACCCCTTCTTCATTAGCAACTTCAAGAATGGAAGGTCGGACGGCTTCATACGGCATACCCAGCTTTTGGGCACAGATACGGACCCATCTGAGATATGGCTCCATCGGAAGTGAAGTCTTTGGGCCCAGCTCATGTGGATCAGATTGGTGAACTCTATCCCAAGCCCTTATGAATCTGCGACGTTGCTCGTCGCTATCCCCTTGAAAATCAAAGATGATACTAGGAATTAGCATCTCATGAGGTCCTTCTCTTCTGGCACGCCCGAACTGACGTAGAGCGAAGCATGGGTTGTAAGAAATTCCTCCATGGGTTCCTAGCAGTGGAACATTGGGGTACTCCCCACATCGATCAATAATAGTCACCTCGTCCATACCCTTGAGAGTCCAAATGATGTCATTATGCGAGAGAGACATAACCCTATAAGCCCAGCCCATGCCTTCTTTATTCTTCAACACTGATTTGGGGAGGTGCGAAATAAACCACCTCGCCAATAAGGAAGCACAACACATCAAGGTTCCCCGCTTTCGGGCAATACGAGCATAAAGCTGATGAAGAATGTCACCCAAGAGATGGGTACCGGATTCCGAGAGATGAAGATCTTTATCGCATTTACATCAATAAAGGAGTCAGAGTTCGGAAACAATACCAATCCATATATCAGAAGAGCCAGAATATCCTCGAAGGCCTTGAAGTCTAGACTATCCCAGAAATAGTTAGCCTTACCAACCAAAAACTTAGTCAGAAAACCCTTAGCTCCACTTCTAGTCTCCCAATTAGCCATTACCTCCTCTTTGGTCAAATGAAAGGCTGCAGCAATCTCTTCCGGTCTCAGAATCTTCTCCCAACCAGTAAACGGGGTATGCTCCAGAACAGAGATACCGAGCAGTTCAGAGAACTCTTCTAGGGTGGGAACTAGCTGATAGTCCTAAAAAGTGAAGCAATGGTACAGCAGATCATAGAACTGGACTAGGACACTCATGATCTGCTCGTCCAATTTGGAGGTGACCAAACTGAGAAGATAACCATGTCTCCTGAGGAAGGAAGTAGTGTCAGGCATCTTTGCAACCAAATCTTTAAGCAAGGTGGGAACCTGGACAAAGTTAATTTGGATGGTATTCCTACGCATGGGCATCATGATGACCTACAAAACAGAACAAAGATGAATCCCTCCTGTCTTTGAAATAGGTTAGTCCAATACAAGATATATGCAATGTTATGATGTCATAATGTCATGATAGTAAGCACACCACAAGTATCCACAAATAGCAAACCTAGTAAAGGCACACAAGTCACACAGAGAGCCCTTAGATTTCAGGCTGGCAAGGAGCTTAGGTACTACCCTCTTTCAGTTCAGTTGGTTTAAACCTGTCCTAAAAATAGTAACCGGGTTCTAGAGGATCTCAATATCATTGACTACCCTTAATCGGTCATAATTCCAGTTTAGCAACCTTTTCTTGCGGCCGGAATCATCACGAGAGTTTAGTCTCAATGAGTGTAGCATACTGCTACTGTTCTATGGCCAAGCTGGTCAATTTAAAGGTTCTAAGGTCAGTTGGTGCTTAATGACCCCTTAGAAGACCCATATTCTCCTTGTTCCAACACAAGGGATATCGGTACAGACTAAAGTGCCACACCAATGTAGCTACTTCTTCAACCGTGTCGGTCTATGCCGGACAGTTCCCTCACAGTTTATTGCTACTTACCTAAAGGGTACCCCCAGATCCGGGTTAGGATCTATAGAACTCTGATACAAGCCCACAAAGATAAATCATACAAAGCATACAATTGAAAACACAATGATCTAAACCTAAGGTACACCTCACTTTATTATAGTTCCCCAGCAGAGTCTCCAGTTTTGTGATACGGTGGGAGAGAACTGACTATTTTTTGGAATGCTGGTTTGCGTTTTGCGTTTGTTTTCGCAAAATGTCGTGGTAAGCAAGAGTCGCCACCGTCTTTTATTTTATCCAACAAGAAAAGGAAAAAAGCACAGAAAAATTCCTTTTTCGAGATGTTTCTCGGGTCCGGGGGGTAGATTATAGAAAGGGAAGGTGTTAGCACCCTTTCTATCCATGGTTATCCATGGGCTCTTAGGTACTTTATCAAAGTGTTTTCAAAAATTGCTTTTCTTTGTGTTTGTGGGTTTGAAAGAAGTTTTTGTTTTGAAGAGAGTGTAAGTGCGAAAAGTTTTATTTTGTTTTGAGAGAGAGCAAGTACTTAAGAACCATCTACCTACTCGAAAAAGGAATTAATCTGTGCAAATATCCTTTAGACAATGTTATCCCACTATTGAGGAGTAGGTAGCATCGTCATTGGAGTTTTAGGGTCAATTCGATTAAGGGACGTGTGGTCACTAAAGCAATGTTAGGACGCCTTAGCGGTAACCCTAATGTCTTAGATCATTTTTTTCGAGGCAACCGTTTTGAGGCAACTATGATCTTTGGACAAGAGGACGACCTCTAAAACTTCCTATACTCAATGACCACGTTCGAAGGCAACCAAGTGAGGTGTACCCTAAGAGTGCGCATGTGCGAGTGTGTTATTTCGGTTAATTTTATCTGTACATGTCATGGGTGAGCTATGTTGATTTTAGGTTAAAGATTTGATCTTGTCATGCATTCTCTATTTATCAAACATCTAACAGTTAATAGTTGCGGAATTTAAATTGCGGAAATTAAATCTAAACTATTACAAGGCGTCGGGTATTTACATCGCCAAAAACAACCCTTTAATTTAAATTGCGGAAAATAAAATAAAGCGATAAATAAATTAAAGTCCTATTAAAACTATTACATACCAGAAGCAATTACAATAATAAGGTATGGATCGCGTGCGAGAAAATTAAATCGGCGCATTTTTTAGGGTTTTGACCCTTTTTGAAAAGAAAGCGTTTTTTGGTTTATTTTTGAATTAAATGGAATTAAATCTAAGCTAATAATTAAATTAATTAATTAATGAAAATATTTTTGGATTTTTTATATTTAAAGAAATAAAATAAAATTGGTCAAAATTATTAAAAACCTAATTTTCTAAATTAATTTTAAGTATTGCAAAAAAGAGTCAAAGGTTATATCTATTTAAAACTAAATTAATTAGGTTAATATTTATTTACAAAAATAAAATAATGAAATTAATAAAAATAATATTTTTTGTGGTTTTGATTTTATTAAGAAAAATGATTTTAATTGGTTAGTAATAATAAAAATAATTAATTAAAACAATAAAACAAATAAATAAATATAATGAAAAGAAAATAAACCAAGGGGGTGTTGGGCCCAAGAGGAGGTGAGATCAGCAATCTTCAGGCCCAATACAAGCCAACCTGCATTTGACTTTTCCATTTCCATGCACGCCTTTGACTTGAGACCATGATGGACGCTCAGCCTTGACCTTTGGATTTGGCCTGAAGGCCATCTGGCACCTGATTGAATGATGGTATATGGTGGACCATAGTTGATGAAATGCGCCTGATTACCTGAAACAAAATAATAACAAGCATTTTGGGGGACCTGGGATTCGAACCCAGGTCCCATGAGTCACTGAACAAGCGCACTAACCACCACCCTACTTTGTTGCTTTTGTTATTATATTACACAACAATTATTATATATTAAAACAAGCAATATGCCTGGGAAAAAAATAAAAAGCGCATTGATTTAAAATAACCAATCAGGAGAAGACACATAGTCGTCTTCTGCAATGAAAAGCCTGGTTATTTACCTGCGGATTTCATCCGCAGCTAAATCCATGGCTCGTTCCTAAAATCAACTGTAGGCCATATAAATGCAAACGGAGACCATCACCATGCTCGTCTCTCCTCCCTGAACACAACCATGTCCATGATTTACCCTAATTTTACCTGTAGCAAAAACGCGTAAAAACAAGAAACGAAAACCCTAGGTTCGGGTGTTACATTACAGGCCATAAAAACGAAATTAAATATTGCAGAATGCTTAGAAATTGAATGATAAGCATGATTGTACAAAAAATTTGCTCAAAGGATGCAGGAATATGGAGTCATGATCTCATGTACAGGGTCGTGTTTCAAGCGACTTACAGTGTGTTTTAGGTGACGAGAGGGCTTGGTTTTGATGCCTATCGCTTCAGTGGATGGCAAACAAGAACACCACGTTGAGTTTTGGCCTAGAATTTGCCTCTAGTATGGTTTTCAGTTTTCAACTTTTTCAAACTTTTCAAGTTTTGGATTTGTGAATTCTGCAGCCTCCAGGTTGTGTTCTTTGAGCATAATAGAGTGAATTAGGTTTAATTTTGGGCCTTGAATCCATGTGAATTGATGATTGAAGATTTGATATGATCCTCCATTAAAGGCTTCCAATTTCTTTCCAAATCCAATATTTTATGCATGATATGGCTTGGCACGAATTTGATTGTGTTCATGATGTCAATTAAGACCTGTAATGATCAAAAACATATCAAGTTATCAATTTTTAGATTTTATTTAGATTTAAATTGATTTAAAATGAATTAATTCAATAAAAATCAAATAAAGCAGAAAAATTAATGAATGGACATAAAATTGAAGATAGAACATGTGTGTGGTGTGAAAATATCAAATCAAGTGGAAAAAAGTGGGCCCATTTGACAAAATTTGAAGTTTTGGGGATAGTTGACTTTTGGCAATTTTGGAAAAATGCTCAACTTCAACAATGCATAACTTCTTCAATTTTGAACTTTTTGAGGTGTTATATGACTTTTTGGAAACCTTCAGATGTCCTCTAACCAACCCTTTTGGTCTTATCTCATTTTGATATTCCATTCTCAAGTTATAAGCTTTGGAAAAAAAGGTGTTTTTGTTGACTTTCAAAAATGACCTATAATGTCCAAATTTGTACCTTTTTGTGAGTGCATTAATTGATCTTGGTGTGTGAAGATGGATTGTAGGAAATTGAATCCTATTCAAAATGAGTTTTGGATGGGTCATTTCTCATAAAGTATGAGAAAGTTATGCTTGGTCAAAGTTGAGTTGACTTTTCCTACAAAACCCTAATTTAGCAACTTTTGAATCTTGATGAATCTTGAGCAATCCTTGATGAATCATGATCAACCCTTTATAAAATGATGAATTATCCTTCAAAATGAGAATTTTGACAAAAAATCTTGAGGTTTGACTGTATTTGGGTCACAGTTGACTTTTGCCCTAGCACAATCGATTTTTGGGCCTCTTGAGCAATTGACTGACCAAACTTTCTATGCAAGGCTTGAAATTTGACATGGATGAACTTGAGAACATATTAAGGCATTGGGGAGAACTTGAGGTCATTTGGATGTAAGGACCTTGATGCAACACAAAACCCTAATTTTGAAGTTGACTGTCTTAGGAGATGATTTGACTGTCCAACTCTTGAGCAATCTTGAACAACTTGGAGATTATTCTTGGCATGTCTTGAGAAATATGGGAGGGAAAATTTTGGGGTACAACAATGGGTTTTGAAAGTATTTTTGAAAAGCGCCTTCGTTTAGGCAAACATTGTAATGATTCTCGTCTATATAAGAATGTATACAAAGTGTTTGGACTTTTAAAAATATTTCATATTTTGGACGTTTTTGGTGCGTTTGAAAAATGTTTTATTTTTGAAAATGGATTGTGAGAGAGCAACTAAAAACGTTCTACCTACTCAAGAGTCTTTTGTTCATTTTCTCTTCCTTTGATATTGCTATCTTACCATTTATTGGTAAGCAACCCTATCTTTGGATATAGAGGGACGGGCGTGGGTCAACTGTATAGTCATAGAAGACAACCTATGAGACGTTTTATCAATTTTTGTTTACGGACTAGATCATTTACCGAAGGCAACATCGAGGGACATTGAAGGACTACGATCTTTTTATCGAGGATCTTTCCTAAAACGCTCATATTCGAGGGACATGACTTTTTTCTGAGGCAACAAGTGAGATTACCCTAGAGGTGCATGTGTGTGAATAATGTGTTTGATTACATGCATTTTTGTCTTGAACTTAAAGGTTTCTACTTGTTGATTTTATCTTGTCACATATCTTAATTACTAATAATGTAGGAAAGCAATAAAAATGCAAAGAATAAATCCTAAGCTATTACAACCATATTTAATATAAAACAAAATAAAAGAGAAGAAAATAAGCTCTTCGATCCAGGAAATAAGCACCCTTTGATTCAACCCTTTTTCTTCTTCTTTTTATTTGGGCCTGCAAGTCAATGTGTATCGAAGCCTGCATCCTTCAATTCGCCCTTTTTATGCTTCCTTCGGTTGGCCTGGACGACATCATGAGTGTATCCTTCAATCACGTCCTTTCTCCACTTCTTTCAATTGGCCTGGAAGTCAACATGGGTGTACACCCTTCAGTTCCCACTCCTTGTCCTTTCGTTTAGTTTTCCACTGTGAAGCAATAAGGGGTGAACCTAAGGCTTCAATTCACAGAATGCTTTTTCTTTCATTTGAGTCTGTACAGGTTAGTTCTAACATATACTTGGACAAGAAAAGCATATAATCAAAAGGACAGAAATAAAAAGTAAACAAACGTTATTTACATGCTTGAAACGAAAGGGTTAAGGTCAGGGTGACTTACCTTTCTTGAAGATGGAATGTGTGTTTGGGACCTTGAGTTGCTGCCTTGGGTGCTCCTGGATTCGAAGGGAAGAAACAAGTGTTGTGTTTCTTTGGCTGGATTTAAAAACCAAAAAAGTTGAGTTGTGTTTGTTTGTTTCTGGATTTGAAGGAAAAGAAAAAAGTGTGGCGTTTCTTTAGATTCTGGGTTTATTAAGGGTTTGAGAGTTTTGAGAGTTTGAGAGTTTTTTGAAGATTCTTTCCACCGCCCAAATATTTGCCCTTGATTTGCAAATGATCTCTCTATTTATAGAGAAAACGTTTGGAGTGAACAGATTTGTAAAATAATAAAATATAGTTTGGTTGAAAAGCAAATATCCACTTGTGCCAACTTTTCATGATCCCAATATAAAAATACCAAAATTAATGGTATAGATGGGTTGCTTATAGCTTATAGGGGACATGTGTGCAGAAGGGACTGGCGCAAGGCTCAATAACTTTTTAAGGGCAAGTTGGCTTGGAAAGTACTGGGGTCAGAACTTAATTTAATTCTTTAAACAATTAAATATGGAGTGAGGCACAAGTTGGAGGCCTAAAAAGAAAGATCATGTAGCCTGACCTATGGGTTATGTTTTCAACTTGACTCTTTGAGTTGAATCCTCCATCCTTCCATAACTTTCGACTAGGCTCAACAAAGTAGTATTCATTTCCACCAGTTGTGTGTCCTTCGAATGGACCAACTGTGTATTCTTCGGATGGGCCACAAGATATGTGTCTTTCGAATCCACCCATTGTGTGTCATGGTGTAGAAACTATGTATGTTGAAGGGTTTAAAGGTGGAATCGAAGCAAGCATGAGGGGAGTCATTGCCTTGTGTATTCTAGTATGAGGGAAGCCATTGCCTTGTGAATCGAAGAATGTAGGAAAGAGCCACTGCTTTGTGGGTGTTAGCATGAAGGAGAGAGACCACTACTTTGTGAATCGAAACCAACATGTAGGGGGGCACTGCCTTCTGAATCGAAACATGCCTGCAGGAGGCAACTTCTTTGTGAAGAAAGCATTCAAGAGGCCATTGCTCTCTGAATCGAAGCTTGCATGCAGTAGCTATTTTAGTGAATCAAAGCAAACCTGTAGGAGGTCATTTCTCTCTGAATTGAAGCTAGCATGTAGAAGGCCATATGCCCAAATGAAACTTGTGGACCAAAGCTTGCTCGAAGAAGCCAAATGCCCAATCGAAGGATGTAAAATCAAACTAGCTCGAAGAAAGAAACAATGTCCAATCAAAGGATATAAATCAAGCTCGCATCGAAGGAAGCCAAATGCTCAATCAAAGCTTGTGAACCAAAGCCTGCTCGAAGGAAGCAACAATGTCCAATCAAAGGATGTAAACCAAGCTTGCATCGAAGGAGGCCAAATGCTTGATCTAAGCTTGTGGATTGAAGCATACTTGATCTTCTTCAATTTGATGATTGAGAGCCCAATTATACTTGCACAATCTTGGACTTTAGTTTTGAGTCATTAGTATTGAGGAAGTATCTTGAGCTGATCAAACCTTGTGCAGTCTTGACCCAATAGAAATCTTGTGAGAAACTCTTGAGAAATGAGAGGGCAAATTTTAGGGTACAACAACTGCCCATGTTCAATCTTCTTAAACCTGAAGAGTTAGATTGGCAAGTCCGCTATTCGTGACTTGAAGGTGGAAGATGATTGAACACTAGAGTACCCAGAAATTTTCACTTGATGATATGGTGGTTGATTGTGCAGGAAATGGGTTTAAAGATGCCATTTGGAGAGATGATGGAGATGGGCTTACAGATGCCATCCAAAGGTGACTGTTGATATAAATTGGAAAAAGTGTCAGAATAAATCTCTGGTCGATTTATACTGAAACCGTAGATGTGGTGGGATGAGTATCAGAATAATATCCATAAATGGGTTATATTTTAATCGTATCTGAAAGATGTACTGAATGAGCGTCAGAATGGCATCTGTATCTGGATCGTATCTGAACCGCTTTTGAAAGATGTATTGAATGAGAGTCGGAATGACATCCGCATCTGGATCGTATCTGGACTGTATTTGAGAAATGTGATGAATGAGTGTCAGAATGACATCCATATCTAGGTCGTATCTGGACTGTATTTGAAAGAATCTGGAATAAGTATCAGAATGACATTTGTATCTGGATCGTATTTGAACCGTTTCTAGAGGAAGTCTGGAGTAAGTATCAGAATATCATCAGTCTCCGGATCGTATCTGAACTGTTTCTGGGGGATGTCTGCAGTAAGCATCAGAATATCATCTGTATCTGGATCGCATTTGAACTATTTCTAGAAGAGAATCTGGAGTAAGTATCAGAATGTCAGTCGTATCTGGATCACATCTGAACTGTTTCTAGAAGAGAATCTGGAGTAGGTATCAGAATATCAGCCGTATCTAGATCGCATCTAAACTATTTCTAGAAGAGAATCTGGAGTAAGTATCAGAATCTCATCCGTATCTGGATCTCGTCTAAACTGTTTCTAGAAGAGAATCTGGAGTAAGTATCAGAGTTCCAGCCGTATCTGGATTGCATCTGAACTATTTCTAGAAGAGAATCTGGAGTAAGTATCAGAATGTCAGCGTATTTGGATCGCATTTGAACTGTTTTTAGAAGAGTGTATGAGAAGGAGCCTGTGTAGGATTGCTTCAGCTGGTCGTGTAAATAATTGCCCTGGCTTATTTCAGGAATTAATCCATAATCAGTTCTTTTAGGATAGTTGTCCTGTCTTGTTTCAGGTATTAATTTAGAACTTGTTTTTGTTGGTCGTTGAGATAGTTGTCCTGTCTGGTTGTGGTATTTGCCAAAGAGAACTTTTTATAATTTACTTTTCCCTGCAAGGAAGAGGGTTAGGTGCATGCAGATGTATGTATGGCTTGATGATGTTCTCAAAATAAATGATATTATGATGTATGCATTTATCATGTATGTAATATGATGCATGAATGTGAAATGTTGTTGAAGTGTATCTTTGTCTTGTAAAACAAATCCTTGACAAATGCTGGGGAGTTTTGGGAAATTAAATCCCGGACTACCGTTGGGGATGAAGAGTATGCACACCTTCAGACCTTGTTTTAGAATGTTTTCGCTAGGGATTGTTGTTTTGTTGTTTGAGGAGAACTCCGTGGGGAATATTGACTTTGTTTGAGGGAAAACTCTGTGTAGAGTGTTAATTTCCGCTTGGGGAAAAGAGTTCAGGAGTTTTAGATGTTCGTTGCTCTATTGGGGAGTTATCTCTTGATGGAGATAAAGGAAATTAACAACTTGTTGGGGATAAAGAAATTAACTGTTATCTGGTTTTCTTCCAGGCTTTGCAGCAACTCACTGAGGATTTGTAGAAAGGTCTATTGGGGAAGAGGGTTTGTGGTCCCTTGATTTGTGTTAGTCAGAGAGGCAAAATCAAACTGGGGAATCTGTAGTTTGTTGGGGAAATAAACCCTGCTGAGGAGGCGCTTTCTTTTGGCAGAACTCCTCGAGGATTCTTCTTGAGATCAACTCAGCTGAGAAGAAGATTTTATGGAGATTGAAACTCTGGCTGGGGATTTCCTGGATCCAACCTTATAGGAATATCCATGAATGTTTCCTGGAGGGATTCCTGCCCTAATACGTGAAGATTATTCTATGGGGATAACCTTATAGAGATGAATTTTTAGGGACTTGACTGGCGAACACCCTATGAAAAGGACTTTGTGGGAATTTGTCACTTCCCCTAGTAGTAAGTGTTTGTAGTACTTCTAGGAAATGTTTGCTTGGTTGTATGTGACCCTTCCCTGGGATTCATGTTCAACGCCCCAAGTGGTTCAAATGCAGACCTGCCCCTGATTATTCAGCATTCCTTGAGAGATTTCTTGGAATCTCGACTTGATTGCCCCCAGAAAATTTGGACAGTGACATATCATGCCCCCCTGCTTATGGGAGACTTATCATTGGAAGTGTCTTCCAATTGAAATGATTATGTTCGTTGAGAATTTTCGTTCGTTGGATATTCACCGTGTGAATTTCTCCGATGTCAAACAAATAAACATACACAAACAACAATATTCAAATAATGCAAAGTTTATGCTTGTCTTGAAGTTTTGAAAATGTGTTTTATCAGATAAAGAGCTTTATAAGAAATTAATTCAAATTTAGGATTTACGTGTAGCCTTACAGGAGTCAGGATACCTTTTATAACAGTGTGCTTTTGAACTAACCCATGCTTCAATTAGGACTTTTTAAAGGGTTGTAGCGTGGTATGGTTCACGGTTTAAGAAATAAAGGATAAGGCTCAAAGTGTATTTGTACCCGCCCGTTCTCCATGATGTTCTCCAGTCCTAAACTCAGTTAATTATGTGTTTGAACACCGATTAAATCTGGAACGACGTTTTGGTGATGGTTCGGACAAGTTAAGTTTTTCAGAAGACATTCATTTTACAATATTTTTCATGTTTTCCAGGATTCATAGTGACCTCTTTTTTATTTATTATCCCTGATTTTTTTGCCTGACTGCTCTTGAGATTATAGTCAGCGGGATGCCCCAGTTTTTCTTAAGTCTCCTTCATAGATTTTGACTTAGTTGGCTTTTCCTTTTGAGAGATAACGACTGCCTATTTGGTAGGTATCCATCACTATCTTTTGATTCATAAGGAATCTTTCATTGTCATTCATTATTTAGGTAGTGAAAGCTTGCGACTGACGCGCACTTGAATTAACTGAGAAACCACCATGTCCCGGGTTTTGGTTAAAGGTTTCAATTTATGTGAAAAATAAAACTCCTACTTCTTTGGCTCAAAGGGGTTGACTAGGGATCATCTTCCTTATAAGTCTAGTGTTTAGGGATTGAAAGAACACTTGTACATCGTCAGCAAGGTCTGTACAAAAGTATACTATATGAGATTATGGTATTATTTTCGTCATCCTCCCTCTAAAGGCTTGCAACTTTTAAAGACAAGAGTTAAATATCATAGAAGGGAGTAAAAAGCATAGTTTTAAGTATGATAAAAATGAATGGATTAATTCAAGACAAACACATGCAATGCATTAATGATAATAATCAAAGTCTGACATAAAGATAAGTGTTTAAGTAAACAAAAGAAATTACAATTAAAAATTCAAAATGAACTGGACGCTCTCAATGATTTGGCATGGGAGCAGTGATCACGTTGGGAGTAGCAGGAGGATCAAATTTAATCTCCCTGGCATCAATCATATCTTGAATTTTGTTCTTCAGAGCCAACAATTATTCGTATCATGTCCAAGACTGTCGGAATGGTATGCACACCTTTCATTGGGATGATAAGTAGGAGCAGAAGTATTGGGATTTCGGAGAGGAGCCTTTAACATAATCAGCTCTAATTTCAACATGTGTTGTAACGCTTGAGCCAGTGGCATGTTGATCTTGGTGAATTGTCTTTTAGGCGTGACCTTTTTACGTTGATTCCCCTGTTGACGTTGCTGCACCGATGTAGGACTAGAGATTAGGATTTCCCTCACGTGTTGGTCGTGGTTACTCTGGTTATGACCTTTTTGACCTTACATAGCATCAGACTCTTTCTTCCCATTGAAAGGTTGTTTCTCTGCACTTGAAGATGCACCCCTTTGGATTTTTTTTCGCTTTTGATGCCAGCTTCTATTCTTTCGCCTATCAGTATTAGCTCGGTGAACCCAACTGAGAAGCTTCCGATCAGATGGTTGAAGAATGGTCCTGTCAAAGTTGCCATAAAGATATCAATCAGCACCCTGTCAATTAAGGGTGGCTGCACCCTGCCAGCCAAGCCTCTCCACTTTTGGGCATATTCTTTGAAGCCCTCTTTGGAACCCATGGTCATGTTCTGCAACTGCACGTGAGTTGGTGCAAGATCAACATTGTATTGATACTTCTTGTAGAAAGTAGCAGCTAGATCCTCCCATGTGTGGATGCGAGAACCTTCCAATTGATAGAACCAATCGAGTTAAGTCCCAGCTAGACTCTCTTGGAAGAAATGGACCCAGAGTTTCTGATCAATAGTGTATGGTTGAATCTTGCGGACATAAGATCTCAAATGCATCTTAGGGAAAGAGATCCCATCATACTTGGAAAAATCGGGAATCTTGAATTTCGGTGGGATGACCACTCCAGAAACCAAACCCAAATCTTTAAAATCTAGACTAGGTACCCTCTGAATTTCCATGGCATTGAGACGATCCTCCAGTTGTTTGTATGTGTCGTTCGTAGGAGGATATTGTTCTTCAGCGTAGTCAGCCTCTTCTTCGTTAGACCCCAGACTATGGTCCCCTTATTTTGTCTGATTGTCTCCTTCAGTTGACGGAGTTGCGAATTCTAGAGCTCGCTCTGTTGACCTTCTGAACCTCGTTCTCAAATTCAGGACGCCCACTGACTTCTTTGTCTTTTTCTTCTTGTATTTGATAAGAAGAGTCTCCAGGTCCTCTTTCCCTTTAGCCAAAGTCAGGAAAATCTATTAGAATTGAGCATTTTGTGCTTGAAGATATTTCACTGTTTATTCCATATCCATCTTACTGAAATAAACAGTAGAGAGGTAAGGAAACCTGTGTGGGAAAACCTGTTATGATATGATGCATGGTATGTGGATGCATGTTTTCAAGGATCTCGTGGGGTAAACACAAAAAGATTTTAGAGGTTTGAACTTTGATCATAACTTTGATTGGAGAACTTCGTATCATTGAATGTCCTTCCCCAAGAATCAAGCTCACCATGTCAAGTGGTTCATAGCCCTGTACTCGAGTTATGATGCTTTGGTCTTTGACAATGTTTGTTTAGAGGAGAATAAATCTGCTTGCCACTCGATAGACGTCTGGTTCAACATGACCCTGCATCATAGGCCCTTGAGATACTTGAAATGATTATTTGAAAATTCTATGTTATGATGTCATGATGTTATGTACAAGTACGCAAAGTGTAACGCCCCGATATTTAATTATTTATTTAATTAAATATTGTTTTGATTATTTTATTTTAGTTCGAATTTTTATCGTTGAAATCGGAATTATTTTATTAAGTTGGAATAATAATTTAATCAGGTTTATATAGGTATAAATAAGTTGAGGTATCATTTTACTAGTAAGTTTAGAATTGATGTTGGGCTTAAGTATGGTGTCGCAAAGTAATAAGGGGGTGTTTTGTTTAGGCCCATTTAAGTTACTAAGGGTTAAATAATAATATTTTATTATAAAATAGAAGAAAAGAGAGAAAGTGGTGTTATCAGGAAAAACAAAATAAGAAGAGAAGAGAGAATATGGTTTTGTGAGAAGAGGAGAAGAACGAGGAAGCTGCTGCTAGGGCTAGTTTCCAGAAATTCCATTGAAGCTTCCTTGATTGTTTCAAAATCAAACCAGGTAAGGGTGGGTTTCTTATAGTATAATGGGGTGTATGATATTTTGTATGTGGGAATTTTTATGTGAAATTGTTACTATTTTATTGACTTGTGCTTGGCTTGTGTTGTTGTGATAATAATGATTAATATCGTTTTAGTTATAGAAATATCAAGGAAAATATGTGGGTTGTTGTGTTATTGTCTGGGTTGAGTTTGGATTAGGAGACAGAAGAATTACTGAAGCAGTATGGAAACTACCATAGAAAATAATCATAGAAACTACGCATAGAAATTATGTATAGGGGATAAGAAGAAGAAATGAAAATGAAACTGGAAGTGGGAGTGCCTTCCGGAACTTGTGTTATGGGGGTTTCCATTCGGCAACCTTGGTAGGAGAGAGAAGTGTCAATCAGCACTAGTGTAGTAGGTGGAGGAAAGTGCCACTTTGGCACTGTGAGGCAGGGGCACTTGTTTTCTCTGTTTTCTCTGTTTTTCTGCTTGTCCTTCTATTGCACTATGCTGCATAATTCTCAAATAAAATTAGCAATAGCTAGTAGCAGTATAAATGGATGTCACTGCTTTCAGTAGCAGTAAATTAAATTTAGTTGCTTGAAGCTAGTTTTATATGGAAGAATGGCACACCCATTGGTTGTATAATAAGTTAGCAATTTTAGGGAGAAAAAATGAAGTGGACTATATATATTTTAAATGGTTGAATTAGTATTTTATTAGTGATGAAAATAACCAACAGTGGGATTAATGTAATTAAGTTGGAAACTAATTTGGAAATGAATCGATTAATTCGGTATGTTGGTAATTGATGTAATTTGCAAACTGACCGAAATGTCGTTTTGTTTCGATATATCTATGGTGAATAAATGTCGTGTATTACCCTTGATTAATTGGTAATAACTATGATATAGGCCTTTGGCCAATTTGAAGGTGTGAATTGTTGTTATGTCGACCTTTATTATGTTGTTGTCATTGTTGCGTTGCCAAGTTGTAGTTGTTTATATCATCGCATAGCATAGCATAGCATAGCATTAAAGTTGGCCTGGATTGGCATGTTCTAAGTTGGAGCGAATTCTCACCATGTTGGCCTTTATTGGTAAGATTTTATGTTGAGGGCTTATGCCTTATGCATCAGTAAACTGGAACTTTCTAAGTTAGGAGTTCTGCTACAATGGTACCACATGCATTTTCATAATTGAGTCGCATTTGGATTCGTTGATTTGTTTCGTATTTGAAGTGTTGTTTATGCACGGTAATGCTATAAGTTGAATTGAGGTGTTGGTGAATGGTATTGTTTTATGTTGATTTGGTATGAAGTGGTGATTTTACATAAACTGATTTCGATATATTATTTATCATATGATCTATTATAGTATTCAATATCTCACCCCTTATATTTGAATGTTACCCTTTGTTGGTAACGTGCGGGTAACCAAGAGGAGTAGTCGTTAGCGTTGTTAGTTCGAGTTTGGTGTCATTTGCTCTGATACGTAGCACTCGGGGGAGGAATGAACGCTTGTCTTATTTTGTTGTTTATTTATCGAACCTGATGTTTTTATTTGAGGAGTTATCGTATTGATGTTGTTTTATGATTCAAAAGATGCTATGTCTCATATGGAGAATTATTATGAATCCACTGCGTGATTAATCAAAGTTGGTTTATGTTATGAAGACTTTATTCATGCGTTATGTTCATTCCACTTTCTTTAAGTGTTATATATCTATTCTAAAAGCATGACAGGTTTATGTGTCTCTGTTAAATGTGTAGCATCCTGATTATTCTAGAAATTTTTATACTCTGATTTTTCATAAATTGCTTGGGGTAGAATTGAGGTGTTACATTAGTGGTATCACAGCAGATCGGTTCGTCCGGTCAAGTTACCGAGTCTTAGTTGTGTAACAATCGAGTATTGCTAGTTTTCTTAACCGTTGTTTCTATTATAGTGATAAGATAAGATGGTTAGGAGGAACGATGTTGCGATTGCTGCTGCTCTGCAAGTGATAGCTCATGCTATGTAGAATCAGCCAATTATGGACGAGAATGTCGGATCTTGTAGCTTAGCGACTTTCCAAAGGGAGAATCCGTCGGTGTTCAAGGGTAGGCATGATCCTGATGGAGCACTAGATTGGTTGAAGGAAATCGAGAGGATTTTCCGTGTGATGGATTGCACCCCGGCACAGAAGGTTTGGTATGGCACTCACATGCTAGCAGTTGAAGCTGATGATTGGTGGCTAGAAATGCGTGCAAGGTTAGAAGCTGCAGGTGAGGAAATCACTTGGCTTGTGTTCCGTATGGAGTTTCTGAGGAAGTATTATCCTAAAGATGTTCGGGGTAAGAAAGAGATTGAGATCCTCGAGTTGAAGCAAGGGAACAAATTTGTCACTGAGTATGCTGCTAAGTTCATTGAGCTAGCTAAGTTCTATCCACATTTTGATGGTGAAGGTGCTGAGTTTTCTAAGTGCATCAAGTTTGAGAATGGGTTACGCTCGGAAATCAAGAAGGTTGTTGGATATCAGAAGATTCACGTCTTTTCTGATTTGGTTGATAGTTGCAGGATCTTTGAAGAGGATAGCAATGCTCATCACAATATTGTTAGTGATAAGAGAGGCAAGAATCAACAGAACCGTGGCAAGCCTTATGATGATGGTAGAGGTAAACAATGAGTTGCTCATGGTCAGAGGACTAGTGGGGGAGATGCTCCTTCTAGAGTTGTATGTTTCAAATATGGGAAACCTGATCACAAGAGTAATGTGTGCACTATTACTGATGGGAAGAGGTGTTTCCGTTGTGGTAAGATTGGGCATACGATATCTGACTGCAAGCATAGGAAGATGATCTTTTTTAACTGTGGTGGAGAATGACACATTGGTAGTAATTGTCTGAAACCAAAGAAGGTACAAACTGGTGGCAAGGTGTTTGCTTTGGCTGGGACTTCGACAGCTAGTAAGGACAGACTCATCAGAGGTACATGTTTCATTAATAGTACTCCTTTAATTACTATTATTGATACTGGTGCCACTCATTGTTTTATTGCTGTTGATTATGTTGAAAGAGTGGGTCTTGTGTTGTCTTCTATGGATGGGGAAATGGTCGTCGAGACCCCAACTAAGGGATCGGTGACTACTTCTCGTGTGTGTTTGAGTTGTCCTTTGTCCATCTTCGGTACAGACTTTGCTGTTGATTTGATATGTTTGCCGTTAAGCGGGGTTAGAGGTGATCTTGGGTATGAATTGGTTAGAGTCTAACTATGTTAATATCAATTTCTATAACAAGGCTGTGAGGTTTTCTACTCTTGAAGAGGAAAGAGTTGGTTTGTTGACCGGTAAACAGTTGAGGCAGCTGATGCAAGACAAAGCGCAGGTGTTCATGTTGATGGCGTCGTTATCAATGGAGAAACAAGTTGGGATTGATGAGTTGCAGGTGGAGCGAGAATTTCCTGAAGTGTTTCCTGATGTACCGCCAGAGAGAGGGGTTGAATTTGTGATTAATCTTGTACCTGGTACCAGACCTGTTTCTATGGCACCATACAAGATGTCTGCATCTGAATTATCTGAATTGAAGAAGCAGTTAGAAGAGTTGCTTGAGAAAAAGTTTGTAAGACCCAGTGTATCACCGTGGGGAGCACCTGTGTTGTTAGTAAAGAAGAAAGATGGAAGTATGAGGCCTTGTGTTGATTACAGGCAGTTGAATAAAGTGACAATTAAGAACAAGTATTCGCTCCCGAGGATTGATGAGTTGATGGATCAATTGGTGGGTGCAAGTGTGTTTTCTAAGATTGATTTGAGGTCAGGATATCACCAGATTAGACTGAAAGAAGATGATATTCAGAAGACCGTGTTCAGGACTCGGTATGTACACTACGAGTATTTGGTGATGCCTTTCGGTGTAACCAATGCACCGGGAGTATTCATGGAGTACATGAATTGTATCTTTCATACTTATTTGGATCAGTTTATGGTGGTATTCATTGATGACATTCTGATTTACTCTAAGTCGGAAGAAGAACATGAAGAGCACCTAAGAGTTGTATTGCAAGTTTTGAAAGAGAAGAAGTTGTATGCGAAGTTGTCCAAGTGTGAATTTTGGTTGCCTGAGGTTAGTTTCCTTGGTCATGTCATTTCTGGTAGTGGCATCGTTGTGGATCCTTCTAAAGTTGATGTTATGTTGCAATGGGAAGCTCCGAAGTCGGTTACTGAGATTAGAAGCTTCTTGGGATTAGCCGGTTACTATAGACAGTTTATAGAAGGTTTTTCTAAGTTGGCACTTCCGTTGACCAAGTTGACTTGTAAGGGTAAAGCTTTTTTGTGGGATAGTCGATGTGAAAAAAGTTTTACCGAGTTGAAGAAGAGGTTAATGTCTGCTCCAGTTTTGACCTTGCCTAATCCGGGGGAACCTTTTGTTGTGTATTGCAATTCTTGTCTGATGAGGTTAGGTGGTGTACTCATGCAGAATAGTAAGGTGGTTGCTTATGCGTCGAGGCAATTGAGGACTCATGAAAAGAATTATCCTACGCATGATTTAGAATTGGTTGCAGTTGTCTTTGTGTTGAAAATATGGAGGCATTATCTCTATGGTTCTAGATTCAAAGTGTTTAGTGACCATAAGAGTTTGAAGTATCTTTTTTATCAGAAAGAGTTGAATATGAGGCAGCGAAGGTGGTTAGAATTGCTGAAGGATTATGATTTCAGTTTGAATTATCATCCTGGAAAAGCTAATGTTGTGGCTGATGCTTTGAGCCAAAAGACTTTTAACATGTCGACAATGATGGTTAGAGAGTTGGAGTTGATTGAGAAATTCCTATATTTGAGTTTAGTTTGTGAAGTGACACCGCAGAGTGTTATGTTGGGAATGTTAAAGATTAATAATGACTTTCTCAACAGTATCAACAAGGCTCAAAAGCTATGATTCAAAAGATTCTATGTCTCATATGGAGAATTATTATGAATCCGCTGCGTGATTAATCAAAGTTGGTTTATGTTATGAAGACTTTATTCATGAGTTGTGTTCATTCCGCTTTCTTTAAGTGTTATGTATCTATTCTAAAAGCATGACGGGTTTATGTGTCTCTGTTGAATGTGTAGCATCCTGATTATTCTGGAAATTTTTATACTCTGAGTTTCCGTAAATTGCTTGGGGTAGAATTGGGGTGTTACACAAAGCAAACAAGTCGTTATGTACAAATAATCATATACACAGAAAGCAGACAAGTCCTTAGGTTTAGGCTGGAGTTTGTAGGTAAGTACCCTCTTGAAGTTTATTTGGCTCAACCTGTCCTAGTAATAGTAATCGGGTTCTAGGGGATCTCAATATCACTGACCTTTCTTTTAGGCATTGTCTCATCACAATCAATCTTTTCTTGCGGTCGAGATATCCCAAAAGTCCGATCACAATAAGTGTAGTATCGAGTATCAATCAATTTTCATCTTTCCACCGAAACCGGCTATCTCACTACTTCCTAATGGCCAAGTTGTTCAATTAAGGTTCTAAGGTTAGTTAGTGCTTCATGACACCGCTCAGCGGCCCCATATTCTCCTCGATTCAACACAAGGGATACCGGTACCAACAAATGTGTCACACTAACGTATCCATTACTTCAACCATATTGGTCTATGCCATACAATTTCCATAATCTATTGCTACTTACCTAAAAGGTACCCCATATCCAGTTAGACGATCAAGACAAGCCCAAACAAGGAACCATAATGTAAAGCAAACAAATCAAACAAGGAAAGCAAGTAAAGGTGATCTAGCCCTAAGGTAACCCCACTTTTAAGATCATCCCCAGCAGAGTCTCCAGTTATGTAATACGGTGGAAGAACTGACTTGGTTATTTTTCGTTTGAACACAATTGTTGCGGATAGCAAGAGTCGCCACTGACATTTCTTTTATCCAATAAGAAAAGGGTGAAAAGAACAGGAAAGAACTTTTGAGATGTTTTCTTGAGTTCGGAGGGTAGATTATGAAAAGGGAAGGTGTTAGCACCCTTTTCATCCATAGTTATCTATGGGCTCTTAGTTGCTTGCTAGATCACTTTGAAAATTCTTTGTTTGAAAATGTGTTTGTGGTGGGTTTTGAAAGTATTTTTGAAAAGCGTCTTCGTTTAGGCAAACTTTGTAATGATTCTCGTCTCTATAAGAATGTATACAAAGTGTTTAGACTTTTGAAAATATTTCATGTTTTGGACGTTTTTGTTGCGTTTGAAAAATATTTTGTTTTTTAAAATGGATTGTGAGCAAGCAACTAAGAACGTTCTACCTACTCAAGAGTCTTTTGTTCATTTCTATATTCGTTTGATATTGATATCTTACCATCGATTGGTAAGCATCCCTATCTTTAGATGTAGACGGACGGGCGTGGGTCAACTGTATAGTCATAGAAGACAACCTCTGAGACGTTTTAGCAATTTTTGTTTAGGGACTAGATCGTTTACTGAAGACAACATCGAGGGACATCGAGGGACTACGATCTTTTTATCGAGGGTCTTTTCTAGAATGCCCATATTAGAGGGACATGACTATTTTCTGAGGCAACAAGTGAGATTACCCTAGAGGTGCATGTGTGTGAATAATGTGTTTGATTGCATGCATTTTTGTCTTGAACTTAAAGTTGTCTACTTGTTGATTTTATCTTGTCATATATTCTAATTACTAATAATGTAGGAAAGCAATAAAATGCAAAGAATAAATCCTAAGCTATTACAACCATATTGATCATAAAACAAAATAAAAGAGAAGAAAATAAGCTCTTCGATCCAGGCAATAGGCACCCTTCGATTCAACCCTTTTTCTTCTTCTTTCGATTTGGGCCTGCAAGTTAATGTGTATCAAAGCCTTCATCCTTAGATTCACCCTTTTTCTTCTTCCTTCGATTGGCTTAGAAGACAACGTAAGTGTATCCTTCGATCATGTCCTTTCTTTGCTTCTTTCGGTTGGCCTGGAATTCAGCGTGGGTGTACACCCTTCGATTCATACTCCCTGTCCTTTCGTTTAGTTTGGCACTGTGAAGCAATAAGGGGTGAAGCCTAAGGCTTCGATTCACAGGAAGCTTTTTCTTTCATTTGAGTCTGTACAGGTTAGTTCTAACATATACTTGGACAAGAAAAGCATATAATCGAAAGGACAAAAATAAAAAGTAAACAAACGTTATTTACATGCTTGAAATGAAAGTTAAGGTCAGGGTGACTTACCTTGCTTGAAGTTGGAATATGTGTGTGGGACCTTGAGTTACTTCCCAGGGTGCTCATGGATTCGATGGGAAGAAACAAGTGTTGTGTTTCTTTGGCTGGATTTGAAAACTAAGAAAAGTTGAGTTGTGTTTGTTTGTTTCTAGATTTGAAGGAAAAGAAACAAGTGTGGTGTTTCTTTAGATTTTTGGATTGTTAAGGGTTTGAGAGTTTTGAGAGTTTGAGTGTTTTTTGAAGATTCTTTCCACCGCCCAAAAATCTGCCCTTGATTTGCAAATGATCTCTCTATTTATAGAGAAAAAGTTTGGAGTGAACAGATTTGTAAAATGATAAAATATAGTTTGGTTGAAAAGCAAATATCCACTTGTGCCAACTTTTCATGATACCAAGATAAAAATACCAAATTAATGTTTTAGATGGGTTACTTCTTGCTTATAGGGGACATGTGTGCAGAAGGGACATGCGCAAGGCTCAATAACTTTTTAAGGGCAAGTTGGCTTGGAAAGCACTTGGGTCAGAACTTAATTTAATTGTATAAACAATTAAATATGGAGTGAGGCACAAGTTGGAAGCCTAAAAATCAAGATCATGTAGCCTGGCCTATGGATTGTGTTTTCAACTTGACTCTTTGAGTCGAATCCTCCATCGTTCCATAACTTTCGACCAGGCTCAACAAAGTAGTATTCTTTTCCATCAGTTATGTGTCCTTCAAATAGACCAACTGTGTATTCTTCGGACGGGCCACCAAATATGTGTCTTTCAAATCCACCCATTGTGTGTCATGGTGTAGACATTATGTGTGTTGAAGGGTTTAAAGGTGGAATCGAAGCAAGCATGAGGGGAGTCATTGCCTTATGCATGCTAGTATGAGGTAAGCCATTACCTTGTGAATCAAAGCATGCAGGAAAGAGGCCACTACTTTGTGGGTGTTAGCATGAAGGAGAGAGACCACTTCTTTATGAATCTAAACCAACATGTAGGGGGGCACTAACTTCTAAATCGAAGCATGCTTGCAGGAGGCAACTGCTTTGTGAAGCAAGCATTCAAGAGGCCATTGCTCTATGAATTTAAGCTTGCATGTAGGAGCTATTTCAGTGAATCAAAGCAAAACTGCAAGAGGCCATTGCTCTCCGAATCAAAGCTAGCATGTAGAAGGCCATATGCCCAAATGTAACTTGTGGACCAAAGCTTGCTCGAAGAAGCCAAATGCCCAATCCAAGGATGTAAAATCAAACTAGCTCGAAGAAAGCAACAATGTCCAATCGAAGGATATAAACCAAACTCGCATCGAAGGAAGCCAAATGCTCAATCGAAGCTTGTGAACCAAAGCCTGCTCGAAGGAAGAAACAATGTCCAATCGAAGGATGTAAACCAAGCTTGCATATAAGGAGCCCAAATTCTCGATCGAAGCTTGTGGATCTAAGCATGCTTTCTCTTCTTCAATTTGATGATTGAGAGCCCAATTGTACTTGCGCATTCTTGGACTTTAGTTTTGAGTCATAAGTGTTGAGGAAGTATCTTGAGCTGATCAAACCTTGTGCAGTCTTAACCCGATAGAAATCTTGTGAGAAACTCTTGAGAAATGAGAGGGAAAATTTTGGGGTACAACACTATGGCATGAAGTTTTAGCTCCACATATTCTGGATAACCATTGTGTAGTCCTTTGCATAAGCTGAAAGTAACATGATCAAAAATCTGACGTCACAGGCATGGAGTCAAAGTAACCATCCATAACGTATGTACTACGGGCTTATCACCTTCCGAACAAGTTTCTAGGGAAACCTTAGAGTCTATGCCCTTCCTTTGGATATTATCGACGTCCCAATTACTCTGTAATTGGTAATATTCGAAGGAAAAACTCATCCGAGTGCAACATCACGTGACAACTACTTCCAGATTACTCTATTATAGTCTCCGCACTACACCTAAAAAAGGCTAGGAGGGTTTAATGGTTCTATGGCCCTTAGCTTCTTGAGTTCCCAGGTTGAAAGCAACGATGTCTTCCCAATTACTCAGTAAACATCGCTACATTCAAGGGGACCTCCACTAAATGGGGGATTTTCATGGCTCCTTCTTCAGGATTACTCCCTCAAAGTTAGCATGACTATACCGCCCGTCCTAATCCTAGGTGTAACCCAAGTCCGGGTATAGGAATTATCAAATTTAATCACCCAACCCAACATTACAGCATATTCAGAATATGTGAGTAGCAACAATATAATGCAATATATACAAAAGTAAACAATAAAGTAAAGAAATAAAGTGGTAAAGCAAATAAAGAAAAATAAATAAACACCCAAAGAGACAAATAAACAAAACTAGGAGAGACTCGCAAAAAGTCCCCGGCAGAGTCGCCAGCTGAAGCTACCGACAGAAAACACAGAGCCGTCACTGAACTTTATTTATCCCGAAGGAAGGGGAAATATCGAGAAAACCACAAGAGGATGGATAAGATGGTCTTGCGACCAAGAAAAAGGGTAAGGGAGTCGGTTGTGCGAGGGGAAGATATTAGCACCCCTCACATCTATTCTACTCAATGAGATCATTTTATTTGTTTGTCTTTAAGGGTGTGTTTATCTATAACTACACTTGCTTAAGGGGAAAGAAAAGGTTTTTTATTATTGCGTTCGTGAGGGTTTCGTGACCCTTTTCCTACGTATGCAGTAAGGAATCAGAACACCATAGTTCCTCTATAAAATTTTGGTTTGTTGGTGTTTTTTTAGTGGGCGATGTTAACGCACGCATTTTAGCAACAGGCACGGCCTGTATCATGGTAGAACGGAGATAACATACCCTTTGAGGGAGTTTTGATTGGTTGAGTGTTTTGCGAGTTTTAAATGAGTTTGAATAATGATTAAGTGTTTTCGTATTTTTGATTTATGAATGATAAGTTTTAATCTTAATCATAAAAGAAAAGTCAAAGGGGAAAGCCTACCCTAATGTTGTCATGCATGGGTTCAATCCTAAGGTCTAATTAGTTCGCATCTTAAAGAAGAGGAAACTATCATCCTAAGGGAGAATTTTATGAGCACAAAGTAAAAGGAGAAGGTGTTGGTAAAGAGTGATCATGGAAAAAGTGATGACAAAATGAGTAGCATCGTGAAAGGCGTAAATGGAATACTTGGTGTATGGGAATTGAATCGGGTTATGATTAACCAAGGGGTGCACTTGATTAATATCGTGAGAGCAAGTGCTCCTACGCTCAACTATGAGACCCTTTGTGCATGGAAACACTTGGTATATGGACCAAAGTGGTTGATTCGGCTTATGGTTAACCAAGGGCAAGACTTGATTAACCTCGTGAGAATGGCCATGCCCAAACTCAACTATGAGACCCTTTAAGAAGATGCTTGGTATGTGAACCAAGGGGAGAGAAGTTACTTCAATGTACAAGATGAAAATCAAAAGCCCATACAAGGTGGCTATATGCATGCTTCTAGGAATTGGGACTAGCGTGGCACTAGTATTCTAAACAACCAATATGAACAATCGATCAAATAGTTGTCACCGTAAGAAAGCCCAGGACCAAGCTATGAAATGTGTGCAAGTGTGCATTTGTAAGTGTATACCTTTTCATTGAGGATGAGCCCAAGAGTAGGTCATGTGTTCTAATTGAATGACATATGCATAATTAATCAACAATTAAAACATACAAAAATAAATCCTAAGCTATTACAATTATATGGGATGTCGGTACAAGCTTATGAATGGGGATGAAATACAAGCCTAATTAAATTATTACAAGAATATTGAATAAATAGCAATAAAAATATAAAACAAATATAAAGATAGTGCAAAAAGAAATAAAAATTGTTTTTTGCCTATTATGTGTCGACACATGCATTTATGTATCGACACGTAACAATTCTTGTTTCTGGAAATGAAAAATAACACAGTATGAGTCGATACATAATAGTATGTGTCGACTCATTTCTTGTTTGTGTCGACACATTTGTGTTTTGTGTCAACTCAAACACCTTTCTTGCCTCTAGAAATCAGAAATAACACAGTATGAGTCGACACATAAGGGTTTGTGTGGACTTATACACCTTTCTTGCCCCTAGATATCCAAAATAACACAGTATGAGTCGACACATAAGGGTTTGTGTCGATTCATACACCTTTCTTGCCCTTGGAAATCCAAAATAACACAGTATGAGTTGACACATACGTGTTTTGTGTCGACTCATAACCTGTCTTGTGCCTGATATGCGTCGACTCATAGAGGCATGTGTCGACTCATACTGCTGTATTTTCTTTCTAACACTGCTCTGCTACATGTAAAAGTCAGTTTTCCACATATAATTGATAAACATGAAAAGCAAGCACGTGGTTATCTTCAAGAGTATGATATCTACATTTATCTTCAAGAATGAGTCACTAATGATGCTTAAAATGAGGAGCTCAAAGTCAAGAAGACTTGCCTTGGAACTAAAAACTGTGTTATGAGTTTGAACACCTTTCAAGATGTTGTGATGATCAGAACAGCTTCAGTGAACCTCCAGGAAGTTGCTCATATCCTTACTTTTGTATTGAGAGCTGCAAGGTTGTACAGGGGGTTAAAGTTTTGTTTTTGTGTTTGGAAGGTGTTGAGGATGGTATCATAACAACTGTTTTTAAATTTAAATCATCTCTTTGTGATGCATATGAAATGTTTGTATAGTTGGTTTAGGAGACGGCATGTAAGGTTGAACAGTGGGTTGAGGTTTTGTTTTTATGAATGAAGATCCTTTTGGTTGCTACTGTTTTTTTTGTTGCTGTTGTTTTTCTCTTTTTCTCACAGTGTTTTTCTCTCTTTTTCACAAAAAACTCTCCTCTCTCAATATGGGTCTCCTTTTTTCTCTTTGATATCTATTGTTTGTATATGAGCTGAGAGGTAGAAATTGGGGGGAGAGGTTGGTGAGATTTCAAACAATTTTGACATGCTATTTCACCCCTTTTTATTACAGATTTGGGTGACTTTTATTTTGTGTAATGTTTGGCATTTGTTGGCAGCAGCTTTGACAGTTTTAGCATACTGTCTTTGTAGGTTTTTGGAGTGTTTGCTTGGACTGTTTTGTTTGTTTTACAATGTGATGCAGGTTTATGGAGTTATGTTGCATAATGGACAGCATGGTTTGGTTTTTGCAACATAATGGACAGCATTAGTTTGGACAGTTTTATGGGGTTGGTTAGTGCAAACTTTGGGCCTATTTTGTGGGGCTGGTTTGGGCTTGTATTGAGAAATTCCTTTGTATGGTTTCAAATGGTCATGACATGAATAAAAATTACAAGGTAACCAAATGGATTAAATCTTGAATATAGTAACTTGTGTGTTGTACCCCAAAATTTTCCCTCTCATTTTACTCAACACATGCCCATTGAGGTCCCCAACTTGCCCTAGGATGACTAAGAATTGACCAGACAAATTCTCCTCCTAAGGTAATAAACCTCTAACTAGGGTTCCAGTTTTCCTCAAGATGTGTGAGCTCCAAGGATCTCAAATGTTTTCCATGGCCCTAATATGTCCTCAAGATCATCCATGCCAAATTTAATGCCTTGCACAACAAGTTTGCTCAATCAACTGCTCAAATGCTTGAAAATCAACTATACAAGGTCAAAAGTCAATTGTGGCCTATATATAGTCAAACTTTAAGATTTTTGGTCAACATCAACATTTTGAAGTGATATTCATCATTTTATCAAGGGTTGATCATGATTACTCAAGAAATACTCCTAATTCATCAAAAGTCAAAAATGGCAAATTAGGGTTTCTATTGAAAAAGTCAACCAAACTTTGACCAAGCATAACTTTCTCATACTTTATCAGAAATTTTTCCACCAAAGCTCATTTTGAAGAGAATCCAATTCCCTACAACTTCTCTTCAGCCCTCAATATAAAGAAATGTCCCATTTAAAAGATACAAGCTCAAACGTTATATGTTCTTTCAAAAAGTCAACAAAAACACCTTTTGGGTCAAAGCTCCTTACATGAACATGGAAGTTCCAATTGAAATGAAACAAAAAGGGTTGTTTAGAGGACATCCTAAGATCTCTAAAAGTTCAAGAACACCCTCTTAGGATTAAAAATGAGAGAGATATGCATTTCTAAAGTTGACCAATTTTTGGAAAAATGCATGAAGCCAATATTCACCAAACATGAATTTTTTCCAAATGGCCCCATCTTTTCATGCTTGAAACTTTTTTCTAACATGGCCCACGACCTTTGAGCTCATTCATACATTATTTTATTATTTATACTATTTATTTTGATATTTTATCCATTAAAATGCAAAATTAAATAAATTAATTAATAAAAGAAATAATGGAAGATATGATTTGGAATCTTTTTCTCATCAAATAACGGACAAAATATGTTGGCATATCAAGGGAAGCTCATGGGGAAAAGAAATATTGGATTTGTTCTAAAAAAAGCCACAAAAATTACATGATTGAAAGAAGATTTTTTCTCCTCAAAGCATGGATCTTTTCCACATTTGTTAACCTAATGTGATTCACTACATATACACAAATTATTCCAGACCTAAAGGATACACGCAGTTGCCTCCACAAACCCTGGTATCTTTTCCAAAAATTCAAAGAAAAAATTGAAACTCGTATCAAACAATCTCAATCCTTTCAAAGAAAACTAAGCACTCCTTCACACTCCTGAAGGTCCCAGGAGTCCATCTCTATCATTCTTGAAGCTCGTAGCACCCCAGATCACTGTAACCAAGCGCCACCAGTTTGGTAAGATTTGACAAATTCAAAATTAACAATTCATGCATTGTTGACATGTTTGATGTGTTGGTTTGTGTTCAGGACATCCATTAGAACAGGTTAGATGTTTCGCATGAGAGCTTTGATGCTTGAATCACAGGATGCCATTGTTAGGGCATCACAAACTGAAACCTTCGAACCTACAATACAGGAACTTTTAGGCCAAATGGATACCACCATTGAAGTTGCAGCATATGATTTAGGGGGGTAGGCTTAATCTCTTGCTTTGATTCATGTTATTTTACAGGTTCCAATTTTGACATCACCGGAGAAGACAGTGGAAACCACCGACTCCGGTGGTTAGACCGGCCAGACCAAGGTCAAACAATTGTGTGGCATCTCCCACCTCTCCCATTGGTTGATTTAAAACATGCTTTTTCTCTCTCCGTTGTAATTGGACTATTCAAATTTCTATAGGCCCACTGAAGGGCACGCGTGGACAAGTCAATATTTATCTTGATTTTCACATTATCTTATTTTATTTCATTTATGTTCACGAATGAGAAGGATGGCTGGGTGGTAAGGAAGAACGAGTATGAAGTGAAAGACATGGGTTTGATACGCAGGTTAGGAGTTTTATTTTTCTAAAATTTATATTGCAGATCCAGCGCTTCAAGCTCTAGTGCATACACCATATGTCCTCACACCATCACCATCAGATCCCAGTGGCTTGGATCCAGCGCCTCGAAGCATGCAGCCCCATCGTAGACCTTCTAGATGCAGCAGCATGGGATCTCACGCAGTGGTGGGCCAACATATATGGGCCCTTAGCAAATTCAGTGATGCACCCCCCAATTTAGTTTCTAACCCCAGGCCTATTTCTTCTTTTAATTCTCTTTAGTTTTTTTTTAATTAGTTTACTTTTTTTTTTAAAAAATCATTTTTTATCATAAAATCAACAAAAATCACAAAAAATAGATTAAGGATTTTTATTAAAATTAATTCTTGCAAATTAATTTAATTAAATTTTAACTTGTTTTCTTTAATTTAAAATTAGTTAGAAATTAGGTTAAATCTAAAAAAAAATTCATAAAATACCAAAAAAATATTTTTAATAAGCAATTAGATTTTTAGGGTTTCAAACTTATTCCCGTTTTAATTTTTGCGCGTTGTTATTTTTCGTACGATTATTTTCTTTTTTTAATTTTGTAACTGTGCCCAATTTGTATTAGCCGAATTAGGGTTTTTAATTTCCGCACTTTACATTTCAGTCAGATATAATTGTAATTTCCCCGAAGCCTTGTAATAGTTATAGGTTTTACTTTCCACAGTATATTATATGTCTGTATATAAACTGCTAGTAAATTAGGTGTGTATGGCAAGAACTAACCAATTAATCTTAGATCACTAACATCAAGATAAAAATACCTGAAAAAAGCACACTATTGCACACTCTCACCCCTAGGGTATTTACAACTTTAGTTTCCTTCAGAAACGGTCATGTCCCTCGAACGTAGGGATACTCTTAGCAAAGACCCTTAGTTCAAAGTCAGCATAAAGATCATAGTCCCTTAATGTCCCTCGAGTTGCCTACGAGATATGATCTTGTCCCTCGAGTTGCCTACGCATATATGATGACAGTCCCTTCGAACTGATAAGGTATCTCTACATGTTGCCTTCAATGACCATAAACGCCCCTTATGATAGTCCCTCAACATCTAACAATAGGGATACCTACTCACTAATAGTAGGATAGTACTATCTAAAGGAAAGGAGGAAAAGAATACCTTTTTCGAGTAGGTAGAAAGTTGTTAAGTACTTGCTCAAGTCTAATTCATTTTTACACTTATACACTTTCAAAACTCTTTTCAAAAATGTTTTATCACATTCTTGAGGACTGATACAAGAGTTATTATAAAGCAAACAAAAACTTTTCAAAACACACAAACACGAAAACAGTTTTCAAAATGAGCAAGTACCTAAGATCCCGTGGAAAACCACGGATGGAAAGGGTGCTAACACCTTCCCTTTCCATAATCTACCCCCCTTACTCAGAAAATCTCGAAAAAGGTCTTTTTCTGTTCTTTTCACCCTTTCCTTTGTTGGATAAAAGAAAATCCAGTGGCGACTCTTGCTTACCGCACATTTGCAAATACAAAATGCAAAACCAGTATAAACAGTCCACCGTATCCCAGAACTAGCGACTCTACTGGGGAATTATAAAAAGTGGGGTTTACCTTAGGGTCTAGTTCATTTCTAAATTGCTTTCCTTGTTTGTTTTGATTGCTTTACTTTTAAAGGTTTGCTTGGGATACTATAGATCCTATACCTGGATCTGGGGCATCTTTTTTGGTAAACAGCAATAGATTGTGGAGGTTGTATGGCATAGACTGATATGGTTGAAGCGATAGCTGTGTTGGTGTGAGACTTTGGTTGGTACCGATATCCCTTGTGTCGAATTGAGGAGAATACGGAGCTGCCGCGTGGTGTCGTGAAGCACTAACGAACCTTAGAACCTTAGTTGAACAAACTTTGCCATTAGAAAGTAGTGAGATAGCCGGTCTCGGTGTAAAGCTGGGAATTAGTTGATAATCGATACTACACTCATTGAGATCGGACTTTCGGGATATCTCGTCCGCAAGAAAAGATTTCTAAGCTGAAATAATACCGATAAAGAAAGATCAATGATATTGAGACTCCTTAGAACCCAGTTACTATTTCTAGGACAAGTTTAAAACCAACTAAACTTCAAGAAGGTGCTTACCTTAAACTTCATGCAAGCTTTTGAACCTAAGTTTTATTGTGTGCTTTTCTTGTGCGTGATTAATTTGCTTAAACATGACATCATGCATTCATTCTTCATTACACTAACCATTTCAAGGATTAGGGGAATTTATCTTTGTTCTATTTTGTAGATCATGGCTTTCACTCGTAGAAATACCATCTGAATCAGCTTTGTGAGAATACCTCTTCAACTCAAAGATCTAGTATCAAGGGTTTCTGAGACTTCTTCATTCACCAAGAACTATGGTCGACTTCTCAATCTAGTTACCTCAGGTTTTGATGAGAAGATGATGAGTGTGCTCTTTCAATTCTTTGACCCTAAGCACCATTGCTTCACCTTTATAGACTATCACTTGGTACCCACCATGGAAGAGTTCTCTCAGATATTGGGCATACTTATTTTGGATCAGTTGCCTTTAACCGGTTTGGAAGAAGCTCCAAAGCCAGAGATCATTGCAGCAGCTTTGCACCTAAAACGGTCCGACATTGTATCCAACTGGTAAACAAGAAGCGGAGTTAAGGGTTTTCTAGCCAAGTTCCTAATAGAGAAGGCTCAGCTGTTTTGGGATGATTTGGACTTCTAGGCTTTTGAGGAGGTCTTGGCCCTTCTAATATATGGGTTAGTATTATTCCCTAATCCAGACTTACTCATAGATGTGAATGCTATCAAGGTCTTCCTCTCTCGCAACCTTGTGCCCACTTTACTCGGAGACATCTTGCATACCTTCCACACTCGTACCACGAAGAAAAGAGGGATTCTTATGTGTTGTGTGCCATTGCTTTCGAGGTGGTTTATTTCTCACCTCCCTAAAATAGTACTGAAGAATGAAGAAGGTTTGGGTTGGTCGCAAAGGATAATGTCACTTCCTCACACGAATATTCTCTAGTATTCCCGATCTATGGGAGATATTTCTATTATTTACCACTGTGGGGAGTTCCCTAATGTCCCACAACCCGGCATTAGGGGAGGCATAACCTATAATCCTTCTCTAGCTCTGTGACAATTTGGTTATGCTCGAAGGGATGGTCCTCACGAGATGCTTGTCCAGGGAATTGTGTTTAACTATGAGGATGATGTTCAAGGGTATCACCAGAGGTTCATATGAGCTTGGGGCATGGTAAATAGATTTGACACCAAGACTTAGGGGCCAAAGACTTCCATCCCTATGGAACCTTATCTCCAATGGGTACGAGCTCGTGCTCAGAACCTTATGATGCCATATATATCCATCTTACCAGTGATTGTGGAGCCCATTACTGAAGGGGATGTTCCTTATACAGTTCTTCATCCTAATATGCCCACTGATCTTGAAGAATTGCAGAGATCCTGGATTCAGCTGAAGAAAGAGCGGGATACCTGTAGAGATGATTTCTATGCCCATGATAGGGAAGTTTTGGAGCTCACGAAGCAACTTCATGAGGAAAGTGGTCTTAATGTTTATCTCGACACGAAGAGGAAGCGCCCATAGGAAACCTGATTTCTTAGTTTTTAGAATTTTCAATTGAACGCCTAAAAGGCAATTGTATTTTGAATTCTACTAATAAAATCTTTGTTTCATTTTGGTTCATAAATTTAAATTTCCCAAAATCCTTAAAATCATTGCATACACATATCATACATATCATTTCATAAACAGGTTTCATAGAAGATTTCTCATCTTCTTCGTTGTTTATTTCAGCAATAAAAAAATGGCTCTCGAACAAATAGTGAAGGATCTACAAACTCAAAATACTCAGTTTTAACAAATGATCATGGCTCTGGATAGGGGGTAAGAGGGACTGAAATCCCTGATTGTTAAAGAGAATACCAAGAAGCCAAAGAAGCCAGTTGGTGTGGTGAATTTAGGAAGAAGGTTCAGAGGACCGTTAAGGCAAGTTGTAGAGTTAACATCTTCGTCAAAGGAAGGAGACATTCAAGAAGGGGAAACAAGAGAGGAATACCCCGGTCCAAGGGAATCTGATAATGAGACTGACTATAATGGGGAGCAGTATCCTCCGACTGACGAAAAATACAAACAGCTAGAGGATCGCCTGAATGCCATGGAAATCCAAAAGGTACCTGGGCTGGATTTTGAAGAGCTGGGTTTGGTTTTTGAGGCTGTCATCCCACAGAAGTTCAAGGTTCCAGTGTTTGCCAAATATGATGGGGTATCATGTCCCAAGATGCATCTCTGATCTTATGTGAGAAAGATTCAGCCTCACACTACAGAAAAGGACTTGTGGGTCCATTTCTTTCAAGACAATTTATCCGGGACTCAACTAGAGTGGTTCTACCAGTTGGAAGGGACCAATATTTGTAACTGGGAAGACTTGGTTGCTGCTTTCTACAAGAAGTATCAGTATAATGTAGACTTTGCTCCCACCCGTACACAACTCCAAAGTATATTTATGGATGCGGGTGAGGGTTTTAAATACTGTGCTTAGAAGTGGAGGGACTTAGCAGGAAGAGTCCACCCCCCCTGTCTGATAGGGAGTTAGTGGATATGTTTTTGGGTACCCTATCTGGTCCGTTTTTCAATCATCTGATTGGAAGCTCCTCAGTTGGCTTTACTTAGTTGATTTTGACAGGAGAAAGAGTGGAAGCTGGGATTAGAAGTGGCAAGATTCAGAAGGATTCCTCTTCAAGTGCGGGAAAATAACCTTTCATAGGAAAAAAAGAAGTCAGTGATGTTTACAATCAACGAAATTAGGCCAGAAGCGAGCATCGTCTAACGGTAGGGGCTGTTATGATATCCAAGCCTGCAGCTACTCAACAACGAAATAATCATCCTAAAGCAGAAAGACCTGTAAGGCAATTCACCTGGATAAATATGACTTTGTCTCAAGTTTTGCCTCATCTACTGAAATCTGATCTGGTTACCTTGAGGGAAGCTCCTAAGAATCCCAACGTCACAACTCCTCGCTACAACCTAAATGCTCGTTGTGCTTACCACTCGGAAAGTGCAGGTCATGATACAAACGATTGTTGGGCTTTGAAAAAGAAGGTGCAAGACCTTATTGAGGCGAAGGAGATTGAACTTGACGCTCCTGGTATTCCCAATGTTATAACTGCTCCCATGCCCAAGCACGGTCGTCGTGTTAATGTTGTTGACGATGATACGTTTATTACTTCTGTTAAGGAACTTGTTACTCCCCTCATGACCGTTAAGTGGAACTTGTTGCAAGTCGGATTATTTCCGGGTTATGGAGAAGATTGCCACCTACGTTTATCTATAACGACTAGTTCTTATTTGTTGAAAGAAGGTGTTCAGCGCCTGATGGATGATAAAGAGATCCTATTTGAAAAGACTCTCGTCCCGACTATTTCTTGTAAGGATGCTTCAATCATAACCATTTCTGCCAATCCTCATAGGGTCTCCACCAAAAGACCCGTCAGGATTACATCTGCTCTGAAGTTGGCTCCTTTGATCATCACTATGCCAGGGCCAATCCCATACTCCTCGGACAAGGTTGTTCCTTAGAACTATGGGGTTGACGTCTACTACCATGGCGTCAAGCAAGACCTGTTGGCTGCTGAAGACCAAGTTTATGAAAATATTGATCCCAACATTGGCAACATCGTTGGGACCAGCAAAATAACAAGAAGTGGAAGAGTGCTCTCCCCTGAGATTTATCCTCCAAAAGTCGTTACTATTCTTGTGATCATTCCTACTATTGTTCCTGTTGATACTACCACCGCAATTCCTGTGATTACCCCTTGTGCCACTCCTATCACCGAGTCGGCCGAGACTCGGGGCAAAGACATATTAATTGAGCCTGTCCAGACGAAGGCACATTCAGAATCTATTCTGGAGGTTTCTAAGAAAGAAATGAAAGAAATCTTGAAGATAATAAAGAAGAGCGACTACAATGTGGTCGAACAGCTAGGGCAGACCCCTCCTAAGATTTCAATGTTAGCCCTACTGCTATGCTCTGAAGCTCATGCAAAAGCTTTGGTGAAATTCCTTAAAACTGCCCATGTGCCACAAGAAACCTCCACTGACAAATTTGAAGATTGTATGGCCAGTTTGACGGCTGACAACCGTTTGGGATTTTCTAATGCTGATCTGACATCCAGAGGAAGAAAACACAATGATGCACTGCATCTCTCCATCGAATACAGGGGCACCACTTTGGCCCATGTTCTAGTAGATATTGGTTCATCATTGAACGTGCTGCCCAAGAAGGCTCTGGACAGATTGGACTGCGAAGGTTTGATCCTGAAGCCTAGCAACATTGTAGTAAGGGCTTTTTATGGTTTGAAAAGAATGGTGCACGGGGAGATGGACATCCCCATCAAAGTTGGTTCTCAGAACTTTGACTCCACCTTCTACGTGATGGATATCAGACCATCTTTTTCTTATTTGTCTGGTCTCCCTTGGATCCATGGGGTGGGAGCTGTCACATCCACTCTGCATCAGATGATGAAATACTCGGTGAAGAGAAAGATTGTCACGGTGCATGGTGAATAAGAATACATGGTAAGTCACTTGAACTCTTTCAGGTATGTGGAAATGGATGGGGATTTCATCGAGACTCCTTGTCAGAACATTGAAGAGGTGCCTCAGACCATGGCTGCAACTGAGACTGTTACCAATATGCCGAAGATCACCAGACCTCCCTTGAAAATGGATTCTCTCAAAGACGCCAAAGCAGTTATTGAAGAAGGTGGGTGTACCATTTATGGCCAACTCCATGACATTCCATATAAATCTGATAAGTTTGGTTTGGGTTTCTCTTTAGAGGCTCAAAGGGCTTTCCGTCGTGCTCGTGCTGGAAGACCTCCCCTACGCATCAGCAATCACGGGGTCAACGCTTTAGAAGACAGTGGTGGTGACTATGACATGGATAGTTGGATCTTTCCTACTACCAACAGTGGACCCAGTAACTGGACGACTAAAGACTTTGTACCAATTAATTTTGTTCAGAAGTAATTGTCTTTCTTGTTTTCGAATATGTAATAATTAAACAATATAAACTATATGGCCATGTGTCTTTCCTATGGCACAATGGTTTATTTGTTAGGGTTATCATGTTTCAATATCATATGTCATTAATAAAGCATTGGACGTTTTGCATAACAAATTTTACGCTCTCTGTTTTTCTTTTCTGCTTTTTACTTTGTCAAATACAACTATGCTCTTACACACACTCACATATCAAACTGCAGATCCATATCCACTATGGATCCCATTGATAACGGTTTTGCTATTGTCGGTTATGACTTTGAAAATCCGATCAACCAAGCCAAGGACGAAGATGAGGAAGATTGTGAGATACCCGGAGAACTAGTCAGGCTGTTACAGCAGGAAGAAAGGGCTATACAGCCTCATGAAGAGACTGTTGAGACAATAAACTTTGGCATAGAAGAGGACAGAAAAGAAGTCAAGATAGGTTCAAATTTGGAGCTTAGTGTCAAACAGCGGTTGATACAGATGTTACATGATTATGTCGAGATCTTTGCCTGGTCATATGAAGACATGCCAGGACTAGACACGGATATTATGGTTCATCGTCTGCCAACTAAAGAAGACTACCCTCCAGTAAAGTAGAAGGTTTGTCGTATGCGCCCTGAAATGTCATAGAAAATCAAAGCAGAAGTTATGAAACAGTTCAACGCTGGATTCCTAGCTGTCACCTCTTATCCATAATGGGTTGCTAACATAGTCTTGGTGCCTAAAAAAGACGGCAAGGTACAGATGTATGTGGACTACAGAGATTTGAACAGGGAAAGTCCTAAGGATGACTTCCTACTTCCCCATATTGACATTCTGGTTTACAACACCGCATAACATAAGATATTTTCCTTCATGGACAGTTTCTTTGGTTACAATCAGATCAAGATGTCACCCGAAGACATGGAGAAGACAACCTTCGTCATGTAATGGGGCACTTTCTGTTACAAAGTGATGTCGTTTGGATTGAAGAACGTCGAGGAAACCTATCAGCGAGCCATGGTAGCTTTGTTGCATGACATGATTCACCATGAGAAAGAGGTCTATGTTGATGACATGATAGTCAGGTCTCAAACTGAAGAAGAGCACCTTGATCATCTATAAAAGTTGTTTGATAGGTTGAAGACATACAAGCTAAGGTTAAATATGAACAAGTGCACCTTCAGGGTAAGATCAGGTAAAATCCTAGGCTTCATTGTCAGTGATAAAGGCATTCAGGTAGACCCTACAAAGGTGAAAGCTATACAAGAGATATCAGCTCCTCGCACTAAGAAGGAGGTTAGAGGTTTCTTGGGACACCTAAATTACATTTCCAGGTTTATTTCCCATCTAACTGCTACTTGTGAGCCAATCTTCAAACTCCTAAAGAAAGATCAAGTGGTAAAGTGGAATGACGAATGCCATACCGCCTTCGAAAGAATCAAGGAATACCTTCAAGAGCCACTAATTCGGATGCCTCAGATTGAAGGAAGACCTTTAATAATGTACTTAACAGTGTTAGATAATTCAATGGCGTGCGTGTTGGGGCAGCATGACGAGTCTGGTCGAAAAGAGCATGCAATATACTACCTTAGAAAAAAGTTTACCGATTGTGAAACAAGATACTCACTGCTCGAGACAACTTGTTGCGTTTGGCATGGGCTACTCGCCGACTGAGACAGTATATGTTGACCCACACTACTTTATTGATATCTAAGATGGATCCGATCAAGTACATCATCGAGAAACCTGCTCTCTCCGGAAGAATAGCAAGATGGCAATTGATCCTGACCGAATACGACATCCAATACATGACCCAGAAAGCATATAAAGGGAAGTGTATTAGCTGATCATTTGGCTCATCAGGCTGTGGATGACTACCAATCCATGAACTTCGAATTCCCGGATGAGAATATCATGTTAGTAATTGATTGTGAAGAACTTGGACCGGATGAAGGACTTGAGGAAGGATCCTGATGGACTATGGTTTTCGATGGAGCCTCCAACGCACTAGGCAATGGTATCGGTGATGTAATCATATCTACCAAGGGATATCATACTCCTTTCACTTCCAGATTGTGTTTCAATTGTACCAACAATATGGCGGAGTATGAAGCATGCATCATGGGTCTCAAAGCTGCTATTGACCTAAGGATCAAGTTTTTGAGCGTTTTCAGGGATTCAGCCCTGGTAATAAGTCAAATCAAAGGAGAGTGGAACACGAAGCACCCTAATCTCATCCCTTACAAAGAACATGTGCTGAAATTACTTCGACGCTTTGAAGAATTTACCTTTGAACACTTTCCATGAGAAGAGAATCAGTTAACGGACGCGCTAGCTACTATGTCATCTATGTTCAAGGTCAGATGGGACAACGAAGCTCCTCATATCACTATCGAGAGATTGGATGAACCAGGATACTGCTATGAGATTGATACTGAAGGAGTAACAGACAAACCTTGGTTTCATAAAGTGAAAAGGTACCTCGAAGCTCAAGAATATCCTGAAGGGGCATCTGTCAATGATAAAAAGTTTATGAGAAGGTTCTCCATAAAGTTCTTCCTCAGTAATGGAATCCTTTACAAGCTCAACCACGACTCTACTTTACTTTGGTGTGTAGACAAGAGCGAAGCAGAGAGAATTATGGCAGATTTACAAGAAGGTACCTTTGGTACCCATTCTAGTGGATACACCATGGCTAAAAAGATCCTACGGGCAGGATACTATTGGTCCACTATGGAAGCAGACTGTTATCAGCATTCTCGAATTTGTCACAAATGCTAGATTTATGCTGATAAAGTACATATACCTCTGGTTCCGTTGAATGTCTTGATGGCTCCTTGGCCCTTTGCAATGTGGGGAATTGACATGATCAGAGAGATTAGACCTACCGCTTCCAATGGGCATTGCTTTATCCTAGTCGCCATTGATTACTTCACGAAGTGGATTGATGCTGCCTCTTTTGCTACTGTTACCAAGAATCTTGTGGCGTGGTTCATCAAGCATAACCTTGTCTGTCGGTATGGTGTTCCAGAAAGAATCATCACAGATAATGGTACAAATCTCAACAATATAATGATCACCGAACTCTGTAAGCAATTCAAGATCCAGCATCATAACTCTTCTCCCTACCGGCCGAAGATGAATGGTGTTGTCGAAGCTGCTAACAAGAACATTAAGAAAATCATACAGAAGATGGCGGTGACATGCAAAGACTGGCATGAGATGTTACCATTTGCTCTTCATGGTTACCGCACCTCAGCACATACGTCAACAGGGGCAACACCTTGTTCTCTGGTGTATGGTGTGGAGGTTGTCCTACCTATTGAGGTCCAGATCCCTTCTTTGAGGACCATGAAGGATGCGGGTTTGAACAAAGATGATTAGATCCAGACTCGACTTGACCAACTGAATCTGATTGATGAGAAAAGGCTTGCTGCTATCTGTCATGGTCAGATGTACCAAAAATGAATGATCAAGGCTTTCAACAAAAAGGTCAAACGTCAGGTATATCAAGTGGGTGATCTAGTAATCAAGCGCATCATACTGCCACAAGGTGATCCCAGGGGAAAATGGACTCCCACGTACGAAGGGCCATTTATAATCAAAAGCATATTTTCTGGTGGAGCCATGATTCTAACCACCATAGATGGTGACGACCTTCCTCACCCTGTGAATGCAGACATAGTGAAAAGATACTACGCATAAATAAAGATCTGCTAGGTTGACTGGCCTAGGCAAAAATAAGGGCATCCCGGCGAACTAAAAGGGTTCGGGAAAAAATTATGGATAAATACAAAAAAATATGTACACCCGGGAAGTCAAAAACCTGAAAAGACGACTTTGGCAAAAAAGGGTATCCCGGTGGACCGAAAACTCGAAAGGACAGTCCAGACAAAAGTTAGGGATTTAAAGCGTATAACTATGTCCCATTGGATAACCCTGTGACCAGACTTCAGTATCAACTATCAAGCTCAAATGGTACCGACCAGTCCAGCCAGTTTCGGACAAGTAGCAAAGTGATGAGGCACTCAAGAACATAGGGGCAATAGCATAACTGAAACTCAATGGGATTATTACACATAGTTGTCTTCTCTTTGTACAATATTTTGTATAGTTTTCATCTTTACGGCTGCATTCTCCTACTAGAACGTCAGTGTCCTTGTACAAAAATTCCTATTATAGGCGAACTTCAAAGGTCAATACAAATCATTTCTTTGAAAGCACAAAACTATTTGTTTTTTACTTTTCTATTTTGTTTTGCAAAAAGTCCAGTGATTATTTTTTACATATGCATTTGAATATGATTACTGTTTACAAATACTTGCATAAGAAACAGAAAGACGGTTGCTAATGACTTTAAGAAACGGGGCAAAGTATAAATAAGTCATTTGTAGCCCTGACAGTTACTCTTTCCGGCAGGCATAAAGACATTCTCCTGTCACATCCTCAGCACACGTCCCAGTGACGCTTATGTCCCTGCAGAGTAAAAGCAACCAAAATCCTTACCTTTGCCTCCCCAAGCAGGAATGACTTCCTCCAACCAAGTTCCCTCAGAGAGTTGAAATCTATATTCCCCAGCTGACCTTTATAATCTCAAATAGTTTATAAAACCTCCTCCCCAATAGAGTTTATTTCTCTAACTGCGGAAGTTTATTCCCCAACATAGTTTATTTCTCCACATCGGTAAAATCTTCCGACAGAGCATTCTTCCCCCACAGAGTCATTCTCAAGCAAGAGTTAAAGATCCCTGAGATAATATCCTCAAATGGAAAGAGGAAATCCCTGGCAAATAATCTCCATTCATCATCCCCAGCAAAAATGAAAGAATCACTTTCCTCATCTACCAAACAGCAGTCCAGGATTCATCTTCCCAATACTCTCCAGCAGCAGTCAGGGATTCATTTTCCCAGACCAGGGAACATCACAACAGCATTCCATATTCATACATCATGGCATACACATACATATTCATACAGCATAATCTCATTTACTTTGAGAACATCATTACACAATGCATTTCATACATCATGACATTGCATATGACTAACTCTTTACCTTTTCAGGAAATATCAAACCAACTAACACCATTGACTACCTACACGACCTGGTGGCCTTCTCAAAGTCTACGTCTGACGAAAGGCTATTTCAGCATTTTTCTCAGAAAGATATTCTCAAACGACCTTTTTCAGTTTCAGTTGAATCGACACTCAGATTTTTCTGATTTCTATTCCAGTTGAAGTTAAAGATAACCCAAGACCTTTTTCTGGTTCAGTTAAATCGATACTAAGATTTTTCTGATTTCCATTCCAGTTAAAGTGATCCATGACCTTATCTGGTTCAGTTAAATCGATACTAAGATTTTTTCTGATTTCTATTCCAGTTGAAGATAATCCAAGAACTTTTTCTGGTTCAGTTAAATCGACACTAAGATTTTTCTGATTTCTATTCCAGTCAAAGTTAATTCAAGACCTTCCTCTGGTTCAGTTAAATCAATCCTAAGACTTTTCTGATTTCTATTCCGGTTGAAGACAACTCAAGACCTTTCTCTAGTTCAGTTAAATCCACACTAAGATTTTTCTAATTTCTATTCCAGTTAAAGAAACTTCAAAGCTTGGAGTCCGACCAGATAACAGTTAATTTCACGTCCCCCCAGTAAGTCGCTGTGAAGCTTGGAATACGACCAGATATCAACCAACCTTATTATCCTCAGCAAACCACTATGAAGCCTAGATCCTGACCAGATAGCAGTTCACTCCTGTATCTCCAATAAAGAGATGACTCCCCAGTAGAGTAATAGACAACTGAAGTTCCTAAACTCTATTTCCCAAAACAAAGACCAACATTCCTCAGTGGAGTCCTCCTCAACGACAGGAATAGGAATCCCCACAAAAGAATGTCTCATGAACTCAACATTGTTCTCTGGATGGCATCTTTAAGCCCATCTCTGATGATTTTCCGTCATCTTTTCCAAATGGCATCTATAAGCCCATTCCCGATATTATCCACACAATCAAGTATCATTTCAGACGAGTGCAAATTTTTGGGCACTCTAGTGTTCAACCATCTTCCACCTTCAAATCACAAAAGGCAGGCCAGCCAATCTACACCCTCAGGTTTAAGAAGATTGAACAGGGGCAACTGTTGTACCCCAAAATTTTCCCTCTCATTTTACTCAACACATTCCCATTGAGGTCCCTAACTTGCCCTAGGATGACTAAGAATTGACCAGACAAATTCTCCTCCTAAGGCAAAAAACCTCTAACTAGGGTTTCAGTTTTCCTCAAGATGTGTGAGCTCCAAGGGTCTAAAATGTTTTCCATGGCCCTAATATGTCCTCAAGATCATCCATGCCAAATTTCATGCCTTGCACAACAAGTTTGCTCAATTAACTGCTCAAATGCCTGAAAATCAACTATACTACGTCAAAAGTCAACAGTGGCCTATATACAGTCAAACTTCAAGATTTATAGTCAACATCAACATTTTGAAGTGATATTAATCATTTGATCAAGGGTTGATCATGATTCCTCAAGAAATGCTCCTAATTCATCAAAAGTCAAAAATGGCAAATTAGGGTTTCTATAGGAAAACTCAACCAAACTTTGACTAGGCATAACTTTCTCATACTTTATCAGAAATTTTTCCACCAAAGCTCATTTTTAAGAGAATCCCATTACCTACAACTTCTCTTCAGCCCTAAAGATCAAGAAATTCCCCAGTTAAAAGATACAGGCATAGACATTATAGGTCCTTTCAAAAAGTCAACAAAAACACCTTTTAGGTCAAAACTCCTTACATGAACATGGAAGATCCAATTGAAATGAAACCAAAAGGGTTGTCTAGAGGATATCCTAAGATATCTAAAAACTCAAGGAAAACACTCTTAGGGTTAAAAATGAGAGATATATGCATTGCTAAAGTTGACCAATTTTTGGAAAAATGCATGAAGTCAATATTGACCAAACTTGAATTTTTTCCAAATGGGCCCATCTTTTCATGCTTGAAACTTGTTTCTAACATGGCCCGTGACCTTTGAGATCATTCATACATTATTTAGTTATTTATACTATTTATTTTTATATTTTATCCATGAAAATGCAAAATTAAATAAATAAATAACAGAAATAATGGAAGATATGATTTGGAATCTTTTTCTCATCAAATAAGGGACAAAATATGCTGGCATATCAAGGGAAGGTCGTGGGGAAAAGAAAGATTGGATTTATGCTAAAAAAGCCACACACAAAAATCACATAATTAAAATAAGATTTTTTCTCATCAAAGCATGGATCTTTTCCACATTTGTTAACCTAATGTGATTCACTACATATACACAAACTATTCCAGACCTAAGGATAGATGTAACTGCCTCCACAAACCCTGAAACCTTTTTCAAAAATTCAAAGAAAAAAGTGAAACTCGTATCAAACAATCTCAACCCTTTCAAGGCAAACTAAGCACTCCTTCACACTTTTGAAGGTCGCAGGAGTCCATCCCTATCATTCGTGAAGCTCGCAGCACCCCAGATAACTGTAACCAAGCGCCACCGGTTTGGTAAGATTTGACAAATTAAAAATTAATAATTCATGCATTATTGACATGATTGATGTGTTGGTTTGTGTTCAGAATATCCATTAGAATAGGTTAGACGTTTCACATGAGAACTTTGATGCTTGAATCACAGGATGCCATTGTTAGGGCATCACAAACTAAAACCTTCGAACCTTACAATACAGGAATTTTTAGGCCAAATGGATACCACCATTGAACTCGCAGCATATGATTTAGGTTTAATCTCTTGCTTTGATTTGTGTTATTTTGCAAGTTCCAATTTTGACATCATCGGAGAAGCCGATGGTTGGATCGGCCAGACCAAGGCCAAACGGTGGCATGGTATCTCCCATCTCTCCCATTGGTTGATTCAAAACATCTTTTTTCTCTTTCCATTGTAATTGGTCTATTCAAATTTCCAAGGACCCACTGAAGGGCGCGCATGAATAAGTCAATATCTGTCTTGATTTTCATATTATCTTATTTTATTTTATTTACGTTCACGAATGAGAAGGATGGCTGGGTGGTAAGGAATAACGCATGTGAAGTGAAAGACCTGGGTTCAATACCCAGGTCAGGAGTTTTATTTTTCTAACATTTATATTCCATATCCAACGCTTCAAGCTCTAGCGCACACACCATGTGTCCTCACACCATCACCATCAAATCCCAGTGGCTTGGATCCAGCGCCTCCAAGCATGCAACCCCATCATATACCTTCCAGATGCAGCAGCATGGGATCTCACGCAGTGGTGGGCCAACAGATCTTGGCCCTTAGCAAATTCAGTGATGCACCCCCCAATTTGGTTTCTCACCCCAGGCCCGTTTCTTTTTTTAATTCTCTTTAGTTTCTTTTTTTTTAATTAGTTTACTTTTTTTAAATTCATTTTTTATCATAAAATCAACAAAAATCACAAAAAAATAGATTTAGGTTTTTTTATTAAAATTAATTCTTGCAAATTAATTTAATTAAATTTTAACTTGTTTTCTTTAATTTTAAATTAGTTAGAAATTAGGTTAAATCTCAAAAAAGTTTCATAAAATACCAAAAAAAAAATATTTTTAATAAGCAATTAGATTTTTAGGGTTTCAAACTTATTCCCGTTTTAATTTTTGCGTGTTGTTATTTTTCATACGATTATTTTATTTTATTTAATTATGTAACTGTGTCCGGTTTGTAATAGCCTAATTAGGGTTTTTAATTTCCGCACTTTATATTTCAGTCAGATATAATTGTAATTGCCCTGAAGACTTGTAATAGCTGTAGGTTTTACTTTCCGCACTATATTATATGCTTGTATATAAACTTCTAGTAGATTATGTGTGTATGGCAAGAAGTAACCAATTAATCTTAGATCACTAACATCAAGATAAAAATACCTGAAAAAAGCACAATATTGCACACTCTCACCCCTAGGGTATTTCCCACTTTGGTTGCCTTCGAAAACGGTCATGTCCCTCGAACATAGGGATATTCTTAGCAAAGACCCTCAGTTCAAAGTCATCATAAAGATCATAGTCCCGTAATGTCCCTCGAGTTGCCTACGAGAAATGATCTTGTCCCTCGAGTTGCCTACGAATATATGATGACAGTCCCTTCGAACTTCGAAGGTATCTCTACATGTTGCCTTCAATGACCATAAACGTCCCTTACAAAAGTCCCTCAACATCCAACGATAGGGCTACCTACTCACTAATAGTAGGATATTACTATCTAAAGGAAAGGAGGAAAAGAACGCCTTTTTCAAGTAGGTAGATTGTTGTTAAGTACTTGCTCAAGTCTAATTCATTTTTACACTTATACACTTTCAAAACTCTTTTTAAAAACGCTTTATCACATTCTTGAGGACTGATACAAGAGTTATCATAAAGCAAACAAAAACTTTTCAAAACACACAAACACGAAAACTGTTTTCAAAATGAGCAAGTACCTAAGAGCCCGTGGATAACCACAGATGGAAAGGGCGTTAACAACTTCCCCTTCCATAATCTACCCCTTTACTCATAAATCTCAAAAAAGGTCTTTCTCTGTTCTTTTCACTCTTTCCTTTGTTGGATAAAAGAAAAGTCAGTGGCGACTCTTGCTTATCGCACATTTGCAAATACAAAATGCAAAACCAATATAAACAGTCGATTCTACCATCGTATCACATTGTGATGTAAGTAATTGGTGATTTTTGAACCAAAGACATTGTATGAAATACCAATTTCCATTATTTGCAATTTGCAATCCAAATCCAAGTTTTTTTTCTCTTTCAATTTGGAATCTTCATGACAAATTCAAACCACTTTGAAAATGATAGATGCCCTCTTAGGTCAAAATTTAGTTCCTCAATAAACTCCTCAAATAAAATTTTAATCCATATAAGAATAATTCCTGGGTTTCACCCCTTAAACCTTTCGATAAGAAATTTACTTGTAGTAGGAGATAAAGCTCAATGTGACCTTGAAGCAAAAATCTGAGTTTCCTGAAAACACTGAAACTTTAATATTGCACAACCACTGTACTCTTGGACCTCAGGTGTCTTTATTCAATGAAATACATGATATGAAAATGAAATAATGAAGATGATGTAGAAGAAATGTGAAGCCTAAGCCAGACAAAAGTAAAACATGTAGGACAAATTTGGGGTATGACAACTATGTCCGCATTTACAGGGTGTGGAAGGTCGTCACCGTCCATGGTCGTTAATATCATAGCTCCACCGAAAAATATACTCTAGATCAAAAATGGTCCTTCATATGTAGGAGTCCACTTGCCCCTGGAGTCACCATGTGGCAGGATGATGCATTGATTACTAGGTCACCAACTTGATATACTTGACATATGACCTTCTTATTAAAAGCTTTGATCATACGTTTCTGGTACATCTGACCATGACAAACAGCCGTGGGCCTCTTCTCGTCAATCAGGTTCAATTAGTTAAGTCGAGTATGAATCCGTTCGTCTTCATTTAAACCTGAATCCTTCATGATTCTCGGGGAAAGGATCTGGACTTCAACGGGTAAAACAGCTTCCATACCGTATACGAGACAAAAAGGGGTTTCCCCTATTGATGTGCGCATTGAGGTACATTAACCGTGAATAGCAAATGGTAACATCTCATTCCAATCTTTATATGTTACCGTCATCTTCTATATAATCTTCTTTATATTCTTATTGGCGGCCTCCACAGCGCCATTCATCTTTGACCAGTAAGGAGAAGAGTTATGATACTGGACCTTAAATTGCATACAAAGCCTGATGATCATAGTATTATTGAGGTTAGTATCATCATATGTGATCATTATTTCCAGGACACCATATCGATAGATAATATTGTGCCTGATGAACCGAGCCACAATGTTCTTGGTAACAGAAGCGAATGAGGCCGCCTCTACCCACTCCGTGAAGTAATCAATGGAAACAAGAATGAAGCGGTGCCCATTGAAAGTTGTAGGTCTAATATCTCCAATCATATCAATTCCCCATATTGCAAACGGACATGGAGCAGTCAAGACATTTAAGGGAATCAGAGGCACATGTACTTTGTCAGCATAGATTTGGCATTTGTGACAAGTCCGGTAGTGATGATGACAATCTGCTTCCATAGTGGACCAATAGTAACCTACCCTAAGAATCTTCTTAGCCATTATGTGCCCACTAGAATGGGTGCCAAAGGTACCTTCGTGCATATCCTCCATGATCTTCTCAGCTTCTCTCTTGTCAATACATCAAAGTAAAATGGAATCATGGTTGCGCTTATATAAAATTTTGTTACTCAGGAGGAACTTGGAAGAGAATCTTCTTAGAAACTTCTTGTGATTGATGGACTCCCCCTCAGGGTACTCTTGGGCTTCAATATACCTTTTCACCTCATGGAACCAAGGCTTTTCCTCTACTCCCTCAGTATCAATATCATAACAGTACGCGGGTTCGTCTAAACTTTCAATAGTGATCTGAGGGGCTTTGTTATCCCATCTGACCTTAAACAAGCATGACATGGTAGCTAGAGCATCCACTGACTTATTTTCTTCTCGTAAAATATGTTCAAAGGTAATCTCTTCAAAATATGGGATCAATGTCAACACGCGCTCTCGGTACGGGATGAGATTAGGATGCTTCATGTCCCATTCTCCCTTAATCTGACTGATCACCAAGACTGAGTCTTCGTATAATTGTAAGAACTTGATCCTCATATCAATAGCAGCCTTGATACCCATAATGCGTACCTCATATTTGGCCATATTGTTGGTACAGTTAAAACATAGTCTGGCAGTGAAGGGTGTATGGTAGCCTTCGGGAGAGATAATCACATCACCAATGCCATTTTTGAGCGTGTTAGAAGCTCTGTCAAAGACCATAGTCCATCGGAATCCTTTTTCAGGTCCTTCATCTGGTCCAGGTTCTTCACAGTCAGTTACTAACATAATAATCTCGTCCGGGAATTCAAAGTTCATTGATTAGTAGTCGTCTACAGCCTGGCGATCCAAATGATCAGCTAGTACACTCCCTTTTATTTCTTTTTGGGTAGTGTACTAAATGTCATATTCCGTCAAGACCATTTCCACCTTTCTATTCTTCCAAAGAGAGCGCGCTTTTCAAATATGTATTTGATAGGATCCATTTTAGATATCAATAAGGTAGTGTGAGTCAACATATATTGTCTTAGTCGGCGAGCAACCCATGCCAAAGTGTAGCAATTTTTATCGAGTAGTGAGTATCTTGTTTCACAGTCGGTAAACTTTTTGTTAAGGTAGTATATTGCATGCTCTTTTCGACAAGACTCATGATGTTTCCCCAACACACACCCCATTGAATTTTCTAACATTGTTAAGTACATGATCAGAGGTCTTCCTTCAACATGTGACATTAAAATTGGAGGTTCTTGAAAATATTATTTGATTATGTCAAAGGCCATATGGTAATCGTTGTTCCACTTCACTACTTGATATTTCTTCATTAATTTGAAGATTGGTTCACAAGTAGCGGTTAGGTGGGAAATGAATCTGGCAATATAGTTTAGACGTCCCAAGAAACCTCTAACTTACTTCTTGGTGTAGGGAGTTGACATCTCTTGAATAGCTTTAACTTTTTCAAGTTCTACCTCAATACCTTTGCCACTAATGAAGAAACCTAGGAGTTTACCAGATATTACTCCAAAGGTGCACTTGTTCGGGTTTAGTCTCAACTTGTACTTCTTCAGCCTATCAAATAGTTTTTGCAAGTGATCAAGGTGCTCTTTTTCAATTTAAGACTTGGATATCATATCTTCAACATAGACCTCTATCTCGTGATGGATCATATCATGGAACAAATCTACCATAGCACCTTGATAGGTTGCCCCGACATTTTTCAACCCAAATGGCATAACCTTGTAGCAGAAAGTGTTCCGCTGTGTGACGAAAGTTGTTTTCTCCATGTCTTCAGGCGCCATTTTGATCTGATTATAACCGGAGAAACCGTCCATGAAGGAGAATATCTTATGTTATACGGTGTTGTCAACCAGAACATCAATATAGGGAAGCGGAAAGTCATCCTTGAGGTTCACCCTATTCAAATCTCTATAATCCACACACATACGCACTTTACCGTCCTTCTTAGGTACCGGTACCACGTTCGTAACCCATTGTGGATAAGAAGTAACAACTAAGAATCCAGTATTGAACTGTTTCATGACTTCAGCCTTGATCTTTTCTGACATTTCAGGGCGCATACGACGAACTTTCTGCTTCACTAGAGGGTAGTCTTCTTTTGTCGGCAGACAATGAACCACAATATCAGTATCAAGCCCCGGTATATCTTCGTATGACCAGGAAAAGATCTCAACATAGTCACGTAACATTTGGATTAACCGTTCTTTGACACCATTCTCCAAGTTGGCACCTATCTTGACTTCCTTTTTATTCTCCTCAGTACCCAAGTTTACCGCCTTGGTCGGCTCTTCATGAGGTTGTATTGCTCTTTCCTGTTGTTGTAATAGTCTAGAAAGTTCTCCCGGTACTTCACAATCTTCCTCATCTTCGTCCTTAGCTTGGTAGATCGGATTCTCAAAGTCATAATTGGCAATAGTAGAACTGTTATCAATGGGATCCAGGGGGTGTGGATCTACAATTTGATATGTGGGTGTGTGTAAGAGCGCATAACTTTTTTGACAAAATAAAGTAAAAAGAAAAGATAGAGAGCGTAAAATTTGAATGCAAAATGTCCCATGATTTATTAATGACATATGAAAATGAAGTGTGATAACCCTCACAAATAGATCGTTGTGCCTCGGGTAAGACACAAGGTTTAGAGTTTAATTTCTTCAAAGATTACATATCCCAAAAACAGAAAAACAATTACTCCTGGATAAAAGAGATAGGCAAAAAGTCTCTAGCCGTCCAATTATTGAGTCCACCATTGATAGTAGGGAAGATCCAATTGTCTAGGTAATAGTCACTGTCAGCATCCTCCATATCATTGACTCCATGGTTGCTGATGTGTAGTGGGGGGTCCTTCGGTGCGAGCACGACGAACAACTTTTTGAGCTCCTGAAGTGAAACCCAAACTAAATTTGTCAGACTTATAGGGGATGTCATCGAGTTGGCCTCAAATAGTACACCCACCTTCTTCAATCACAACCTTGGTGTCCTTTAAAGAAGCCATCTTCAGTGGGGGCCTAGTAACCTTCGGCACAACAGTAGTAGCCTTGGTAACAGCGATCGTCTGAGGAACCTCTTCAAAATTATGACAGGGGGTTTCAATGAACTCGCCGTCCATCTCGACATACCTAAAAGAATTTAGGTGGCTTACCATATATTCTTCTCCACCACATACTGTAATAATCTTTCCGTTAACAGGATATTTCAGCATCTGATGCAAAGTGGAAGTGACAACGTCGGCCCTATGAATCCAAGGGCGTCCTAGTAAGCAGGAGTAAGACGGGCGAATGTCCATCACGTAGAAAGTGGAGTCAAATATTTGGGAACCAAATTTAATTAGGATGTCCACCTCCCCATTTACCATTCGTTTAGAACCATCAAAATCCCTCACCACAATGTTACTGGGCTTCAATGTAAGTCCTTCACAATCCAATATGTCTAAGGCACCTTTGGGTCGAACATTCAGAGACGAACCTGTATCAACTAATATATGAGCCAAAGTAGTTCCCATGCACTCAATAGAGACATGGAGGGCATAATTATGTTTTCTTCCTTTAGGAGTCAAATCAACATCAGAGAAACCTAGTCCATTGTAGGCAGTCAAAATGGAAACACAATCATCAAATTGGTCAGCAGAAGTCTCTTGTGGCACATAAGCGGACTTCATAAACTTCACCAAGGCTTTAGCATGGGCCTTAGAGCACAACAATAAAGCTATCATTGAAATCTTCGAGGGGGTCTTCCCCAATTGTTCCACAATATTGTAATCACTTTTCCGTATGATCTTCAAAATTTCATCCATTTCTTGTTTGAAAGCCTCGGGAATGGATTCTTTCGATGCTTCCTTCCGGGAAGGCTCAATCAATACTTCTTTTCCCTGAGTCTCAATTGACTCATAGTAAGAATAACAACAGGAGTAACAATAGTCTTTGGAGAGATTTCAGGATAGAAAACACTTCCGCTTCTGGTAACCTTACTGGTCCCAATAATATTGTCAATGTTAGGATCAGTATCTTCATTAACTTCATTCTGCATAGCCAATAGGTCTTGCTTGACGCCATGGTAATAGACGTCAACTCCATAGTTCCAAGGAACTGCCTTGTCGGAGGAATATGGTATTGGCTCTGGAGAGGTAATGATCAAGGGAGAAACTTTAGGAGTGGTGGTAATCCTCATAGGACCTTTAGAGGATATCCTTGCAGAATTGTTAGAAATGGTAATAATTGATACATCTTCACACAAGCTTTTTGCAGAGGGAACCTTCTCAAATAGGATCTTTCGGTTGTCTATTAGACGTTGAACACCTACCTTTAACAATGAACAACCATTGGGTAGAGACGCACAATAGTAGCGACCTTCACCATAGCCCATAAATAAAATGGCTCGTAAGAGATTCTTCTTAACAACTGGAAGAGGAGTAGTCAATTCACCCACAGAAGAAACAAATAGAACATCATCAACAACATTGATACCCTTGTCATGCTTGGGCATTGGTGAGGTTATTACATTGGGAGTCTCAAGGGGATCAAATTCAATCTCCTTTACATCAATAAGGTGTTGAACTTTATTCTTCAGAGCCCAACAATCATTTGTATCATGCCCCAGACTGTTGGAGTGGTAAGCACATCGTGCATTTGGATTGTAACAGGGAGAGAAAGTGTTTGGGTTTTGGGGGGATCCTTCAAAGTGACCAAGTCAGCCTTCACCAAATTTTGCAATGCCTGTGACAAAGGCATGTTGATTATGGTGAATTGTCTTCTAGGCGCATCCTGCATGCGCTGATTATTTTACCGTTGAGTTGATGCAGGGTTGAAGATCATTACAGCTCTTATCGTTGGACGACGTTCAACTTTACCATGATTTCTTTGACCATAGGCTGCACTGACCTCCCTCTTTCCACTGAACAGCTTCTTCGCAGTATTTGAAGATGCGGCCCCTTGAATTTTACCACTCTTGATACCAACTTCCACTTGTTCTCCTATCAATATCAGCTAGGAGAATCCGGCTGAAGAGGTTCCAATCAAATGGTTGAAAAATAGGCCTGTCACAGTACCCAAGAACATATCCACTAACTCCTTATCAGACAGGGGAGGTTGGGCTCTACCTGCAAGATCCATCCACTTTTGGGAATAAACTTTGAAACCCCCACTGGAACCCATAGACATGCTTTAGAGTTGCGTACGGGTTGGAGCAAGGTCAGCATTGTATTGATACTGCTTGTAAAAAGCAGCAGCCAAATCTTCCTAATTGCGGATGTTGGTTCCTTCCAATTGATAGAACCACTCTAACTGAGTCCCTGACAAGCTCTCCTGAAATAAGTGAACCCATAACTTCCTATCAGCTGTATGGGGTTGGATCTTCCTGACGTAAGACCTCAAATGAAGTTTGGGACATGAAAAACCGTCATATTTTGCAAAAGTGGGAACTTTGAATTTTTGTGGGATGACCACTCCTGAGACTAACCCCGATTCTCAAAAGTCTAAACCAGGACCCTCTGAATCTCCATAGCATTGATACGACCCTCCATCTATTTATACTTATCATCAGTAGGAGTATATTGTTCCTCTTAATAGTTTGCTTCCTCTTCATCAGTCCCTGGATTGTGATCTTCTTCTTTCGCCTTCTTGTTATCCTATTCCTTATTATCCCCTTCATTTGATGGGGTTGCGAATTCTAGAGCTTTCTTGGATGGTCCTCTAAACCTTCTCCCCATGTTCAAGATGCCAATTTGTTTCCTTGCCTTCTTTGTCTTCTCTTTAACAATGAGAGCTTTCAGATCTTCCTGTCCTTTAGCCAGATCCAGGAACATCTGTTGGAATTGTGCGTTATGTGCTTAAAGATCCTTAATGTTTTTTTCAAGAGCCATTTCTATTTGCTGAAATAAACAGCGAAAGGATAAGAAACATGTCTTGAAATACCTGCTTATGTAATGATATGCATGACATGCTTATGTGATGTTTTCAAGGACCTCGTGGGATTTAAACTCTTTTAATCAAAACAGAAACAAAGATTTTTTATTAGTAAGTTCAAATGAAACAAAATTTTACAAAGAAATAAAATTAAAAACTTCTACAACTTCTAGGTTTCCCATGGCCGCTTCCTTTTTGTGTTGATATAGGCATTAAGGCTCTGCTCCTCGTGAAGTTGATTCGTTAGTTCCAACACTTTCTTCTAACTGGCATAGAATTGAGCCTCAAAGGTGTCTCGTTCTTCCTTGAGTTGGATCCAAGACCTTTGCAGTTATTCAAAGTTTTTTGGCATGTCAGGATGGAGAATAATGCAAGACTCGTCCCCTTGAGTAATAGGCTCTAAGATCACTGGTAAGATGGCGGGATATGGCATCATAAGACTCTGAGCACGAGCTCGCACCCATTTTAGATAAGGTTCCAAAGGGATGGAATTCTTGTGCCCTAAAGTCTTACCATCAATCTTCTTAACCATGCCCCAAGCATGTATGAACCTCTGACGATAACCTTGCAGATCATTGTCATAGTCGAACATAATACCCTGGATGAGCATATCATGAGGACCATCTCTTCGTGCGTAACCAAACTGACGTAAGGCTAAAGAAGGGTTGTAAGTGATGCCTCCTCTAATGCCAAGGAGTGGCACATTAGGAAATTATCCGTAACGATCAATAATAGAGATGTCTTCTTGAGAGCGATAACACCAATAGATATCAGAGTGAGAAAGAGACATCAACCTTTGAGACCATCTTAAGCCTATCTTATTCTTCATTATTGATCGAGGAAGGTGCAAAATAAACCACCTATAGATAAAAGGTATACAACACATAAGAGTTCCTCTCTTCTTCATAGTACGGGTATGGAGAGAATGTAGGATATCCCCGAGCAGTGTAGGAACTAGATTATGAGTAAGGAAAATATTAATGGCGTTTACATTTATAAGTTGGTCTGGATTAGGGAACAATATCAACCCATAAATCAGGAGGGTCAAGATATCTTCAAAAGCATGGAAACTCATGGTGTCTAGGAATAACTGAGCTTTCTCTATCAGAAACTTTGCAAGAAGACCTTTAACCCCACTTCTCCTTTCCCACTTAGATTCAATGTCAGATGGCTTCAAGTGCAAGGTTATGGCAACATCTTCAGACTTTAGATCATGTTTTAAGCCTGTGAAGGGTATCTACTCAAATATAGGCACTCCAAGTAGTTTAGATAATTCTTCCAACGTGGGCACCAACTAATAATCAGGGAATGTGAAGCGATGGTGTTAAGGATGAAAGAACTGGAATATGACGCTCATCATATCCTCGTCAAAACCGGTAGTAACCAAGCTGAGCAAGTAACCATGCCTTTTGTTGAATTGGGAACTTTCAGGAACCTTTAAGACCAATTCCTTAAGCTTGGAAGATATTCCTACGAAGTTGATCTGAATGGTATTTCTGCGAGCGGAATCCATAACCTACAAAACAGAGAAGAGATAAATCCCCAGGTCCTTGAAATGGTTAGTGAAAATGGTATGTTATGATGTTCATGATGTTACGTTTATGCTTTAAAATAAAATAGCAAACACAAACAAGTCATACAAAGACCTTAGGTTTAAAGGCTTGCATGTGGTCTATAGGTAAGTACCCTTTTGAAGTTTAGTTGGCTCAATCTGTCCTAGAAATAGTACCTGGGTTCTAGGGATCTCATATCATTGATCTTTCTCTCAGGAATTGTTTCAGCTCAAGCATCTGAATTGCAGCTGAAATATCCTGAAAGTCCAATCTCAATTAGTGTAGCATCGAGTATCAACCAACTTCAGTTTGCACCAAAGCCGGTCATCTCACTACTTTCTAATGGCTAAGATGAGTCAATTTAAGGTTCTAAAGGTCAGTTAGCGCTTAATGACACTATGTGGAAGCCTAATGTTATCCTTGACTGACTCAAGGAACATTAGTAAAAGCTAGAGTATCACGCTAACGTAGCTATCATATCATCCATATCGGTCTACACGGTATAGCCTCCATGATTTATTTCTACTTACCTAAAAGTGTTCCCCGATCTGGGTGTAGGATCTTTAATAATAACCCAAACATAAACCCGAAATATAAAGCACACAAATCAAGCAAGTAAAGCATTTTAAATATGTTCTAGTTCTAAGGTAACCCTACTTTTAAGTTTAGTTTCCCTAGCAGAGTCGCCAGTTCTGTAATACGGTGGGAGAATTGACTTTTACTGGTTTTGTTTTTTATTCACAATGTTATGGTTAGCAAGAGTCGCCACCGACTTTTATTTTATCCAACAAAGGAAAGGGTGAAAAGAACAAGAAAGGCCTTTCGAGATTATTTTCTGAGTAAGGGGGGTAGGTTATGGAAAGGGAAGGTGTTAGCACCTTTTCCATCAGTAGTTATCTAGGGCCTCTTAGTTGCTAGCTCATTTTGAAAATTCTTTTGGTGTAAGTGTATTTTGAAGATATTTTGAAAAGACGCCTTAGTACGGAGAACTTTGTAATGTTTCTAGTTTCGGAGAGAACGTATACAAAGTGTTTTTTGTCTTTGAAAATATTTTAGCAAAGAGTTTGTGTATGTGTGAAAAATTGTTTTGTTTGTTTTTATGAGCAAGTAACTATGAGCTATCTACCTACTCGAAATATGTATTCTTTTCCTCTTTTCCTTTAGACGGTTCTATCCTACTATTAGTGAGTAGGTAGCCCTATCGTTGGATGTTTTAAGGGACAGGCGAGGGTCATCGTACAGTCATAAAGGCAACTCGTATGGTACTTTAGGAATTGTATCGTAAGGGACTAGATCGTATACCGAAGATAGCATCGAAGGGTCATCGAGGGACTATGATCTTTTTAACGGATGGTCTTTGATAAAGTGTCCCACGTTCGAGGGACATAACTGTTTATTCAGAAGGCAACAAGTGGAGATACCCTAGAGGTGCGCGTGTGCGAGTGTGTTGTTTTTCAGTTATTTATCCTCGGATGTTAAGTTTGCTAGCATTTGCTTTTAATATTATCATACAAGCCTATTAGCATACATCTAACAGTTAATATCAGTGCGAAAATAAAGTGCGGAATTTAAAAGCTACATTATTACATGGCTTCGGGAAGGGGGAATTACAAACCAAAATGGGAGATAAAAGTAAAGTCCTAAATTTATAGCTATTACATCCTTTTGTAGTTACATCAATATGAAAGAATAAAAATGTGAAATTTAAAATAAGCGCACGAAGATGGAAAGCGAAGTAAAAACCCTAAAACTCCTAAACACTTAAAATATTTTTTGTTGTTTTTTTTATTTGAGAAAATACTTAAATTAAATTAAATCTAATATTAGTTAATTAAATTAAAAAAACAAAAGAAGTGATTATTAAAATTAATTCTAAACAACAAAAGAAAATTAATTCTAATATTTTTTGGTATTTTATTTGAGAAAAAAGATTTGAAGTGATTAAACCTAGTTCTAATTGATTTTAAATTAATCAAAATAAGTCAAAATAATTAAATTAATTAATTTTCAAAAAGAATTAAATTTAATTAGAAAACCCTAAGTCTATTTTTTTGTGATTTTCTGATTTTATCATAAAAAAATAGTTTTAAAAAAATAATATAAAACAATTAAATAAATAAAGCTAAAATAAAGAAAATAGAAAATGGGCCTGATGTTGTGAAGCAGCCTGGGGGTGCAAAATTTGAAAACTGGATCCAGGCCCACTATGCCAACGCTGAATCCAGTGAGCACAGCTTCATGAGGGTGTATCATGAGGAACGCGCCTGGGATGTTGGATCTGGACTTGTGATGATCTAGTGGCTGAGAACGAGGATGCATGGTACGCGCACTAGCCCCTGTAACATTGGATCTGCGAACATAAATTAGAAAAATAATAGGCAAGAGGCAGGGATCGAACCCCTGCCCTTGCCCATAGTAACGCCTTAACATGCAATGCCTCTACCATTGGGACGACTTTACTTCCGTTATCATAAGCACATTAATAAATATATAATGTAAATCCAGTCAAATTTCCAGATTTCAAACGCGCGCCAACAAAGATTTAAATGGACCAATAGGGTGCTAACATTTGGGGCACTGGAGTCAATGGAAGTAAAAGGTGCTGGAGTCAAACTCCAGTCACCTTCTCCGATCAACCAAAAAGCTGAACCTATAAAACACGATATTTGAGACAAAATAAAAACCCTTATCCTACATAAAATCAAGCCCCGAGCTTGATTTTGGCCTTAGATTTGTCTGAAAATCCTTGTATTAAGAGATCGAGCTCCAACAGCAACGGATGCCCTAACAATGGCATCCTATGTTCTAAGCCTCAAAGCTCTCATGTGAAGTGTCCATCCTGTTCTAATGGGTATCCTGAACACAAATCAATACATCAAATCATTCAAAAACATATAAATTGAGATTTTGTATTTCAAGATTTTACCAAAGAACCGGTGAGTTGACTGGGTGAGTTCTGGGACACTTCGGGCCTTAGTGATGGTTGGGCACGACTCCTGGAGTCCTCAGGAGTATGATTGAATGCTGAAAGGGCTTGAGAATGACTGGAACACGAGATATGTGTTTGCAATATTCTTTGAGAAAATTTTGGAAATTCTTTAGGTCTTTGGGAGGCAGTTGCGCATGTGTTTTTGGTCTGGATCACTTGTGTTTATATGTGGTAGGAATTAGGGTAGAAAAACTTGTACAAAATCCCCATGGTTTATGACAAAATATGAGATTTGAAAAATATATCCAAAGTTTCCATTTTTGCTTCAAACCTCTTCCATTTTATTCTTGCATGTTTTGACAGCCATACATGAGCTTATTAGGCCTTTGACTGATGCAATTGAGGCCCATCTACATCTTAATCCATTTATTTAATATTTTACTTAATTCTTTTGCAAAAGTTAAATAAAAATTGGAATAAATAGAATAAAAATCATGGTCATGCACCAATGGGTTTTGAAGTCTTTTAACATGTCATAAACATGTTTGGATTTCAAAAAATAGGCCCACGAGCTTAGAAATTCAAAATTGCTCAATATGGACTTTATGCATTTCCAACAATTTGCCCAACTTGTGCAAATTATAACTTGCTCAATTTTTATCTTTTGAAGATGATCGTGAACTTTTTGGAAAGCCCAATATGTCTACTACAATATCTCTTTCGATCATTTTTTCATTTGGAGAATTTATCTTGATGTAACTTGCCTTGACAAAAAATGTCTTTTGTTGACTTTCAAAAACACCTGAAATATATTGGCTCATATCTTTTCAATAATGCATTTTTTGGATTTGAGAATAAAAACAAAGTTGTAGAGGATTGGATTCTCTTCAAAATGAGATTTAGGTTGGGCAAAATGGATGAAGCATGTGAAATTTATTCCTGGTCAAAGTTCAGTTGATTGTTCCTAGGAAACCCTAATTTAGCAAATCTTAACTTTTGATGATCTGAGGACTTTCCTTGAGTAATCATGATAAACCCTTGATAAAATGATTAATATCACTTAAAATCTTTGACGTTGACCAAAAATATTGAAGTTTGGCTGTATATTGACGATAATTGACTTTTGACCTAATATAGTTGATTTTCAGTCATCTGAGCAATTGGCTGAGCAAACTTGTGATACAAGGCATGAAACTTGGCATGAGTATTCTTGAGGACATATTAGGAGCCATGAAAATCACTTGAGGCCTTTGAAACCCAAACTTATTTGTGAAAAGTGAAACCCTAGTTGGAATCCATTGCTTAGGAGGAGAATTTGTCTGGTCAATTCTTGGTCAACCTTGAGCATTTGAGGACCTCTAGGAGTATGCTTTGAATAAAATGAGAGGGAAAATTTTAGGGTACAACACAAACAAATAACTCAAATAATCATCTTATTCCAACAATTATCAAAATCATCAATATGAATATTTTCAAGAATCACATAATTTCCACAATCCAAGAATTAGTTCATACTAAATCAACATAATCTCAATTAATTCATCAATGAAATTCAACACAACAAATAAATCCAAATGAGATCAAGAATCTATCGAATAAGATGCAGAGGAATTGATCGGAGAAGCATGGAGGGAGGTGTGTCACGCGAATCGGTCTGATCAGAGGATGGGACATAGTGCAACGGCTTCGCGGCAGAAGGATGGGTCTGTATGCGGCTATCCGGTCGGCGTACGGAAGAGGGACGTGGTCGCACGGTTGTTGCAGCGGCATAGCGGCAAGCAAAAAGTAAAGTATTATTTTACCGGGTGATATAGGTTATATCTTATCGTATCCATATATATTGGTTATCAATTTTCCGTTAGAAAAATCATTTTTTAATGAGTTTGGGGTTTGAATTGAAAGGGTAGGTATGAAAGTTAATGTTATTAATAGGAAAGAAATTCATTCTTCCATGGAATAACTTATCAAGCACGCATATAATCCACTCCTTACAGACTTAAACCTATCGATCAGTTATACTCAACCTACGATACCCATCAATGTTATCACGTGTCAAATACAACACCAACTATATCACCTCGGTGGCGATCTCTTAACCAACCTCAACAACACAAAAGTCAACTGTGCTACTCGCATTAAAGATCTCTCAGTCAACACAACCAATATAGAGGCATTAATCATAGACACCCAAGTGAATGCCAACTCTAAATCTATCTCTAGAATCCTGAAACTAACAGACTATCATCCTAGATAAGAATTCGAGAAGTATATGTCTATAACAACCCAAATCCCTAGCACATAGAAAACATCAAGGATAAAAATATACAAATATTTGTAAAGCAAATTAAATTTAACGCCATGTGATACAAATATATATATGATCAAAGTAAATACATATACAAACTCAATATATAAAGAATACACAAAGAAGAAGCGAAATGAACCATAAATCTCCCAGTTTGTCAGTGCCGATCGAAGAGCAATCCACCCCAGATCATCCGTATGCAAGCTTCAATGTGGTTTTCTAAGCTAAACCTAGAGAAAAATGAGGGTTTATGGAGTTGGGAGCAAAAACTATCCCCAAAACCATAACCAAACAAAATGAAATGAAAATGAAATATATATATATATATATGTCTGCATGCATCTCCCGATGACATAAAAGTGCCACCCGACGACGGTTCCTAAACACAAGGCCCAGCTTGTGCCATGTACGCAACTGGCCAAAAATATCTACCCTCGCCCAACAAAGGGAAGCTTCGCCCAACAACATCCTTATTTCTCATCCAGCGAGCTGCTGGCGAGCCCAAGTCAGTAGCTACTGGAAAAATGATCTAGTCCTCTCGCCCCTCCGTCACCCGGCGAGGCCGACGCGAAGGCTCCTCACCCATGCTTCGTCCGGCGAGGCACACCAAAAAAACCACTTTTTTTGCTCTTCCTGCATAACTCCAATGGCTCTTTCTTCTTGTCCGTATTCCTTTATTGATCCAACAATGCATCTTGGAGCTTTTATTCCTCTTGCTTCAACAATGCTCAAATACCTACAAAATGAATACAAAACTATCAAATGATAAACTTTGTACATGAAAATGCAAATTTACAAAAACTAAACATATTTACACACAAAGTTGGGTTATTCAACTGATATTAACAACAAATAGTCGATAAGTGCAACAAAAAGTATATATAAAAATAACTACAATTTGCACTTATCAAACTCTCCCCAACTTAAAGTTGTTTTTCCTCAAACAAGAAACAAACAACTTGAAGAAACAAAAGCGATCAACCAAAGAATCACGAATCGACAAGTTTTGAAAACAGAAAACAAATGCAATGGTTCAAATGAAAAACAATACACACGAAGTAAACACTTACCACTAAATTACGACTATAACATAAACACGAAATAAACGCTAAATACAAAATTCATGCCAAACATTCTAAAATAAAACTAGTTCACAAATGAATCACACCTAGCAAAATCAATCATTAGTAGATGAAAAACACGTAAAAATGAGGTATTTTCACTCATCCAGCAACCTTGCAAACAATAGATTAAATTATACACTCATCCAAAAATTCATGTTGAAGACATAAATGCAAGAATCACAGGGGCTTTTCAAGATTGTAATGTGGCTTGGTTAACAAACAAGAGATAAGTCCTAAAGTTAATCAAAACAAAAACTTGCCTTAATCTAAGGGAGTGATCAACTCACAAGACTCAAGCAACACAATATCAATCAAACTGCTTCTTCATTCCAAATTTCTCAAACCAATCACAATACTTATTTGCACAATTATAACTCTTTTTTTCTTTTTCTTTTTCAAAGTTTTTTTTTCTTTTTTTCTTTTTTTCTTATTTTTCTTCTTCTTTCTCTTTTCACAACCTCATAGCAATCACAACATAAGCACATAAATATTCCTCTCCCCAACTTGAATTAAACCATCATCATAATATGAATACTCCCTACTTTCTAAGGCAAGGCAAAAATTCAAACTATAAATCAAAGTTAAGGGTTCAAGAAAACAAAGAATCAATGTCCATACAAAAAGGAAAAACTAAACACTCATAGACAAGCATTAGGTTCAAAAACAACATAGACATTGACAAAAATCTAAAAAGGGGATACTAATGATCATACACTCACAAGGTGAATTGACTATTTGGCTAGGTATTTATGCTCTAAATCAAACAAAATACCTTGATCCTTTTCATGCATTCATGCAATCAACACAAACAAAATATTAAGCATAATAAAATCCAGTTAAAACAAGAATTGTAGCCTCCAACATATGTGAACAATGGAAAGCTACCTCACAAAAAGGGTAGGAACTAAAGTGATTCACAAATGAAAAAGTATACAAAAGAATGGCATAAAAATTGTAAAAAGCCTAAGTATCATGAATATGCTAAAGTATAGAAAGTAATGAGAACATACCTAGAACGTGTACAAAACCTTAACAAAATCATTACCACGCATTCGCAAGTCGAAACAATCAAACTTTACAAATTACCTCAATATCCTCAAGCTATTCGCAATAAGATCAAAGACAAATAAAAAAATAAACACAAATAATATACACATACTAAAAGACCGAATGAAATTGAATAAACAAATGTAAAAGTGAAGATATGAAATTGAAGAACTAGTCCAAGTTAAATTTTTTAGACAATTGCATTCAACTACCTAAACTAACAAAATGAAAAACAGTAAAACATGCTTGTTTTACATTGTAAGCTCGACGTTTGTTATTTAAGAATGTTCCTCCAAGTTACTTTCACCTAGTTATTCATAACCAACACACAAGTAAACGTGAAAGAAAACAAACAATGATATAAGAAATTTATAAGTATAGTAAACATGTACAAGTGTCAATATACACAAGTAAAAGTAGACAATATATACGATATCTAAAATACTCAAAAACAAAGGAATTATCACAATACGAAACAATATACCAATCCCCGGCTACGGTGCCATTTTGTTGCAGCGGCATAAAGGAAAGAAAATTGTAAAGTATTATTTTACCGGGTGATATAGGTTATATCATATCGTGTCCACAGAGATTGGTTACCGATTCTCCATTCGACAAATCATTCGTTAATGAGTTTGGGGTTTGAATTGCAAGGGTAAAAGGTATGAAAGGTAAAAGTTATTAACAGGAAATAAATTCATTCTTCCAAGGAACAACTTATCAAGCATGCATATAATCCACTCCTCATAAACTTAAGCCTATCGAACAATTATACTCAACCTACGATACTCATCAATGTCATCATGTGTCAAACATTACACCTATTGTATCACCTTGGTGGCGACCTCTCAACCAACCTCAATAACACATAAGTCAATTGTGCTACTCACGTTAACAATCTCTTAGTTAACACAACCAACACAAAGATATTAATCACAGACACCCAAGTGAATGCCATCTCTAAATCTATCTCTAGAATCTAGAAACTAACATACTATCATCCTAGATAAGACTTAGAGCAGTATATGTCTATAACAACCCAAATCCCTAGCACATAGAAAAAATCAAGGATAACAATCCACAAAGATTTGTAAAGCAAATTAAATATAACGCCATAGGCGACAAATATACATAAGATCAAAGTAAATACATATACAAAATCAGCATACAAAGAATACACAAAGAACAAAAGAAATGAACCACAAATCTCCCAGTTTGTCAGCACCGATCAAAGAGCAATCCACCCCGGATAATCCGTATGCAAGCTTCAACATTGTTTTCTAAGCTAAACCTAGAGAAAAATGAGGGTTCATGGAGTTGGGAGAAAAAACTATCCCCAAAACCATAACCAAACAAAAATGAAATGAAAATGAAATATATAAAAAATTTGTCTGCACGCGTCCCCCGACAACATAAAAGCGTCGCCCATGACAGTTCCTAAACACAAGGCCCAGGTTGTGCCACGTAAGCAACTGGATAAAAATATCTACCCTCATTCGATGAAGGGAAGCTTCGCCCAACGACATCCTTATTTCTCACCCAGTGATCTACTGCCGAGCCCAAGTTAGTAGCTACTAGAAAAATGATCCAGTCCTCTCGCCCCTCCGTCGCCCGGTGAGGCTGACATGAAGGCTCCTCACCTACGCTTTGCCCGGCGAGGCACACCAAAACAACAACTTTTGTTGCTCTTCCTGCATAACTCTAATGGCTCTCTCTTCTTTGCCTTATTTCTTTATTGATCCAATAATGCATCTTGGAGTTTTTATTCCTCTTACTCCAACAATGCTCAAATACCTACCAAATGAATACAAAACAATCAAACGATACACTTTGTACACAAAAATGCAAATATACACAAACTAAACGTATTTATACCCAAAGTTGTGGCATTCAAATGATAGTAACAACAAAGAGTCGATAAGTGGAAAAAAAATATATACAAAAATAACAATAATTTGCACTTATCGGCGATCCGGTTGATGGTTCAGTCAGAGCTTCGACGGTGATGCGTCAGAGCTTCGTCATAAGGTTGATCGGAAATTGAGATAGAAAGTTCTTCTCTTGAGAGCTTGATTGAATATTTGAGAGTGAATGTGTAATAATGATGGAATCCCCTTTTGAATTTAAGAGAAAAATAATATATATAGAGAGACTTAAGTCATGTTTGGGATTTGGAATTAGAAAAAAAATGGTTTTTTGAGCCACATTTCCCTCTCTTTTTCATGTCAAATTTGGTTGCACACCTTTTTCATCATATTTTCGTGTTCAATTTAAGAAGCGAGCCATAAACCTAAACTTTTTTTGCATAATTAGAACTCGAATCTTAAAGAAAATTTGTAGATGACGAAATTTGTGATATCGTGCTGCGAGAATCATCCCGAAATGTTGAAAATCGAGAAAGTTATGATTTTTGTAATATTTGAAAAACAGTTAACTGGAAATCTGCTTCACCATATAATTTTCAAAGTATTTGCATTTTTGGAAATCTTCCATACATAATTGGCTCCCAACCCGAACATATAAAATGGAAAGGATGTGAATGAGATTCTTATGCCCAAAGACCTACTAGAAAATGTTGAACCACAAAAAATTTATGAATTTCTGAACCCGAACTGTGGAAAGTTGACTTTCGGCATAAATTGTTTCAAATCAACGGAAACGCTTGATTTTCTTTACAATCCAAGGTATGTTGGTACACATGGAAACTTGGAATGATAAGGACTTGATTAATCATTGATTAAATATCCTGGGGAAACATGGTGAGTGCATTTCAAATTCGAAACTCTGAGTTCCTGCTTCACTGTATTGATTGATGAAACAACCGTCTTTTGTAGCTTGGCAAAGCTTAAGAGAAGTGCCTTGATCCCATGACCTTAAAACCGATGATATGCATGTATGCATATGATAATGAAGTATAAGCCAAATAGGGTTGAAATGAATAGAGTAAATTTTTGGGTACAACAACTTCCCCTATTTAATCATCTTAAACTTGAAAGCGAGATTGGCACCAACCTTTCGAGCAATAAGGTAGAAGGGGATTGAATACACATATGAACTAAAAAAATTACACTCTGAATTAGGACAATGTGTATCAACACTGGTGATTGTATTTCAGTAGCATTATGGTATCAAACTGTAATATGGTAGGAGAACTAACTTGAAGTTTTGCATTTTATCGCAAATGTTGCAGATAGCAAGAGTCGCCACCGTCTTTTCTTTTATCCAATAAAGGAAAGGGTGAAAAGAACAGGAAAGACCTTTGAGAATTTTCTTGAGTTCGGGGGGTAGGTTATGAAAAGGGAAGGTGTTGGAACCATTTTCATCTGTAGTTATCTACAGGCTCTTAATTGCAAGCTTACGTTGAAAACAATGCTTCGTGTTTGTGTATGTTTGAAAATATTTTGAAAACGCCTAAGTGCGGAAATTTTGTAAAGATTCTCATGTCGTTGAGAATGTATACAAAATGTTTGTTTTAAAATGTTTATTGGATGAATGTGTTTGTTTTGGAAAGATGTTTTGAAAATGCCAATGTAAGGCTGTTTGCTTTATAATAACCCTTATATCAGTCCTCAAGAGTTTTTATAAAGTGTTTTGAAAGAAGTTAATTTGAAAGTGTGAAGTGTAAAGATTATTTTAGTTTGTGAGCAAGCGATTACGAGCGATCTACCTATTCAAAAAGTCTTTATTCTTTTCCTCCTCCTTTAGATAGTGTTATTCTACCATTAGTTAGTAGAAATCCTTGTCATTGGATGTGAGGGACAGACGTGGGTCATTGTACAGTCATAGAAGGTAAATTGTAAGATGCTTTAGCAATTGTCGTATGGGACTAAGATCATTTACCGAAGGCAACATTAAAGGGTCATCGAGGATCTTTTAACCGAGGGTCTTGCTAAGGCATCCCACGTTCGAGTGACATGACTGTTTTATCTGAGGCAACAAGTGAGGGTACCCTAGAGGTGCGTATGTGCGAAGTGTTTTTGATTTCATTTTATTTTGTCTTTGAGATTAGGTTTTCTAACAATTGATTTTAGTCTTTCCATACAAACCCAAATTACTAACAGTAATAAGGAAAGTAGTAAATTACGGAAATTAAATGTCTTACACTAGTACAACGCTTCGGGGATGGGGGTATATGTTTATGAATGGGGGAGGAAAGTAATAAACCTTAACTATCTATTATAAAATTTTGACAGTTACATAATTGTATTAATGTGAAAAATAAAATAAAAAATGCACGGAGATAGAAAGGGACAAGATGTAAAAACCCTAAAAAATTTAAGTATTTAAGAAAATATTTATTTGTTTCTTTGTTTAGAAAATATTTAAAATGATAAAAATTTAGACCTAATTCTATTTTATTCTACAATTTAATTGTTTAGAATAAAACAAAGTATAATTAAATTAATTAATTTTATTTATGAAAACTAAATTAATTATTTTAAAACCCTAAATAATTCTAAGTATTTAGAAAATATTTTTGTATTTGTGTTTGTTTAGAAAAATAATTGAAGTATAAGAAACCTAGTATTAACAAGATAAAATCAAGGTGATTAAAATAAAATAATTTTTATTTTTCAAAAATTAAAATAGTTAATTATAAACCTAAATCTAATTTTTTTTAATGATTTTTATGATTTTTCTGACTAAAATAAAAAAAGGATTTTAGAAAAGAAAGTTAATTAAAAAAATAAAATAAAAAGAGATAAAATGGGCCTACAGCAACAAGTAATAAAGGGGGTGAGAAATAGCAAAAATTCCAGGCCCAAGATAGAGAGTCCAAGTGTTGTTTGGATCCAGTGGGGACAACTTTCTAAGGGTGCATCATGGGGCACGTGTTTGAGGCGTTGTATTTGATTGCATGATGATCTGATGGTGTTGATGAGGGGTACATGGTAAGCGTATATATTTGGTTTACATTGGATATGCAATGGAAATATTAGAAACTAAAAATGCCTCACGCTTGGATCAAACCCAGGAGAAGGCATAGATATGACTTCAACACGTGCGTGCAGTCACTGGGATGGCCATTACATCCGGTCATAAAACAACAACCAATAAATATATTATAAACTCAATCCTGAAAATTTGAATATGACTTCATCTTCTTCCTCGTGCGCTAACAGACAACAACACCATTGTTGAATTTCTAACTCCTTCAATTCTCAATCATTTTGAAAAATGCAAACATGAAAGTTGTTCTAAATTTCAAATCCAAAATTCTCAGCACACGGTCAATATAAATGAAAACTAAGGACATGGTTAGCTTCAGGACATTGATATCTACATGTTTGCTTTAGAAAATAAATGCAAATGATGCTTGTGCCGAGATTTCAAAGTTTAGAAAACTTACCTTAAAAGTGAGAATCGAGTTTGAAGCTATAGCACTTCTGGAGGTGTTAGGATGATCTTGATAGCTTCACTGAACTCCCAAGAAGCTTTTATAATGCTTGCTTTGGATTGAGAGTACCCCAATTCTTCTGGACAAGTCAAGTTTCAAAAGCTTTGTTTTTGAGCTTGGGAGATGATGAAGATGGTGTTACAGTGATTAAGCAGGTCTCTGGATGAGTTCTATATGAGTTATGGAAGCTTTGTAAATGATTTAGAGTGAAAATGCACGAGTGGGTTGAGTGTTTAGTGTTCAAGGTCAGAAGTTGCAACAAATGGAGTTTTATATGTAGCTTTTAATTTTGAGAGGTTTTTGAGGTTGTGTATTCGTGTCCTGGCTTGTGTATTATACTCTCTATTTATAGGAAGAGTTTTAGAGGGTGAGAGGACTTGGTTTACAAGCTATGGAGTTATGGTTTGGTTGAGATGAAACAACCAAGTTATGTGAAAATTGGTGTTCCAATGCATAATACAAGAGGGATCTGAAGTGGCTAGGAGCTTTAGACATGTTGCTTCTGAGTATTCATGTTGAGTGTGATCAGAACAAACAAGTTAGAGGCTCAAGAAGTTGACTTTGTGATTAAAGCCACTTTATCAAAATGGCAATGTTAGCTTTGTGCCAGAAATGGAATAAGCACTTGGACAATGGCTTGAATACTTGGATAATATCTCAAAATTTCGTGCAATCTTCTTATTATGGGTAGATTAAGGAGCTTAGAGGCCTGTAAAGTGAGATTACAAGGCATGGCGTGAAGATTTGTTCTTGAGTTCTTCACAAATATGACCTATAATTCAAGAATGGATGCTCAACTTCATCTCTTCGAATCTCCTAGCTCAAGTATGACAAAATTGTGTTCTTGGACATTTTGGAAACTTGAAACATTGTCTGCAACTTTCATTTTATGATTTTTGGCTAAATAAAATGGGAACTTGATGAAAAATGGCCATGGATTTGGGACAAAAATCTAATCAAAACTTGTAAAAATTTTCTAAGTGTTGGATAAGAAACAACAAAACTTCATGAGCTTATATATCTTAAATTAAGCACTTTTTGAGGATCATCCCACATTAACAAAGTTTTAGAATTCATCAATCGCTACAAATTTCATATTTAAAGTTTTCCTTGAATCACCTTGCATCTTGAGGAAACTTTCTTATGAAGTTAGGTTTTTTTTATTAAGAACAAAAACACTTCGAATTTTTCTAAGTGTTAGAAAATTTTCCAAATTTGAATTTAGTTTACTTTTTTGATTTCTTGATGATCAAGTTTGATAGTTTTGAATATCTTGATGATTATTGACTTTTGAATTCCAATGTTGACCAAAAAGTCAAAGTTTGACTTTTGAGTGATTGTTGACTTTTCATCAATTGATTCAAATTTTCAACTATAAATCACTTGCATCTTTGGAAATGTTTTGAACCATGTAATTAGGTCAAGATGTTGTATTTGAGTCATTAATATCATGCTTCAAGCCATTAGGTCATGTACTAGGCCAACAATCAATGATTAATCATCTTCAGTCAAAACCCTAATTTTGACAATTTTTTATCTTTGATGATTTGAGGGCTTTCCTTGAGGAATCATAGTCAACCCCTGATCAAATGATGGATATCAACTCAAAATGTTGATGATGACAAAAAATATTGAAGTTTGATTGTATGTTGACCACAGTTGACTTTTTACCCAATGCAATTGATTTTCAGTCATCTGAGCCATTGACTGGGCAAATATGTTATGCAAGACTTGAAACTTGACATGAGAATTGTTGAGAACCTATGATTAACCATGAAAGTAATTTGAGACATTTGCAAACCAATCTTCCTTATACAATATGAAACCCTAGTTGTGGACCCGGTGCTTAGGAGGTGAGCTTGTCTGATCAACTCTTGAGAATCCTTGAGTATTTGAGAATCTTAAAAGAATGCCTTGAAGAAAGTGGGAGGGAAACTTTTGGGGTACAACAGCTGCCCCTGTTCAATATTTTTAAACCTGAAGAGTTATATTGGCATGTCCGCCATTCGTGACTTGAAGGTGGAAGATGATTGAACACATAAGTGCCCGGAAATTTGCACTCGCTTGTGCACGAAGTAACATTGTTGGTTGATTATACTGGAAATGGACTTAAAGATGCCATTTGGAGAGATGATGGAGAGTTGTTAGAGATGGGCTTATAGATTCCATCCAAAATAATTGTGGATAGAATTTAGACTAATTCTACACTCGAATTCAACTGGAAGAAGTATCAGAATAAATATATGGTTGATTTAACCTGAGCCAGAACATGTTTGTGTGCGTCTTTAACTGGGAGAAGTATCAGAATAAATCTATGGTCGATTTAATCTGAGCCAGAAAAAGTCTACTGGAATAAGTATCATAATAAATCTACGCTTGATTTAATCTGAGCAACAAGATGTTTGCATTCTTCTTTAACTATGAGAAGTATCATAATAAATCTATGGTTGATTTAAGTTGAGCCAGAAAAAGTCTTTGAAGGAAGTGTTCATCATGTAGATATTTCCCCTGTCCTATTTCGGGAATTGATCTACAATCTGTTTTTGTTGGTAAACTTGTCCTGTTTCGGGGGTTCATACCACATGGTGATAAAGATAGTCGCCTCGTCCTATTTCAGGAATTGATCTTCATCTGACCATAAAGAGAGAAAGATAGTTTCCCCATCTTGTTTCGGAAGTTAATCTTTGCTCATTTGAGAATTATTATTGATACTCGTCCGTTGATTAATCTTTCATGAAAAAGTAAAGAGTTATCTATATGCAATGTCATGATGTATGAAATTCATTGCGTAATGATTTTCTCAAAATAAATGAGATTGTGTTATATGTGTTTCGTATGCATATGCTATGATATTGATGAATGATGTGTGAATGTGAAATGTTGTTGGAAATGTATCAATAGTTCCGTATGAAATCTTGTTGGGGAAAATGAATCTTTGACTGGTGCTAGAGATGAAGAACATGTGTAATCTTAAACTTTGTCTAGAATGCTTGGGGATTCCCGCTTGCTGTTTGAGTAAACTCCGTTGGGGAAGGTTGACTTCTGTTTGAGGAGGAGAGTTCAGGAACAATAGTCGTTCATCACTCTAATGGGGAGTTTAACTCTTATATACCCTGACTGGGGATAAAAGAGATTGATAATCTTCCAAATCATCTGGGGAGTTTAATTCTTATATACCCTGACTGGGGATAAAAGAGATGGATAACCTTCTGAATCGTCTAGGGAGGATAATTCTTATATGCCCTTACTAGGGATAAAAGAGATGGATAACCTTCCGACTCGTCTGGGGAGGATAAAGTTGACTGATATCTGGTCCGATTCCAGGTTTCCTAGCAACTCTCTGGGGATAGTGGTGATTTCACTGGGGAGAGGAATTTTTCTGGTGATCCATAGCCATCTGCGGAATAGACTCAAGCTGGGGAGACTGGATTTTGTTGTGGAAATAAACCCTGTTGATAGAGAAATACTCTAGTGTGGAAACAAATTCTGTTGGAGAGGAGAAATTAGTAGGGAGTTTATAATTTTGGAGGAATAAACTCGGCTGGGGAAGAGAACTCCATGAATTGTACTGATTGGAACTCCGTAGGTGGGTGATATTGCCGAGAAAGAGAGCGATCTTCCGGAGAAATTGCGGAGAATATATCTTTATTGAAGGTGAATTTGTGAAGATTAAGCTGTGGGGATAATCTCATGGAAGTTGCTCTGTGAGGATTTATGGATAGCTTGAATTTCATCCTAACTCTTAGAGTCTTGAGTAAATGCTTATATTTGTTCTTATGCATTTATTTACTAACAGTTAATCATGTTCATATGCATATGTTCATTCAATTTTAGTCATTGGACGTTTTTTGCAAACAAAACTAAGAACTAAAAAAACAAAAAGTTTAAATTTTAAGGTGTATTTGCATTGATAATTTTCCTATAAACAAGCGATTTTGCACAAAGAGACAATAATCCTAGTAAGTGGAAATTGCTGTGAAATGAAAAGAGTACAAATTGAAAACAAAACATATAGCTATGTGGAAATGATCTCGTTGGGTTCCAACTCCGTTATTTCCCCCATGTCTACGAATATCTCATCCCTTGTTGTCGGAAGAAGTTGACTGAACTGATCTGCGTCGTTTAAACTTTTGACTTTGGTAATAAAGGTTGCAGTAAGTAATCCAACGAGACATAGTTGTACATTTTAATCCCTAACTTTTTCCTGGACCGCCCTTTCTGGTTTTTAGTCCACCAGGATACCCTTTTTTGCCCAAGCCGCCTTTTCAGGTTTTCGACTTACTGGGTGTACAATCTTTTATATATCTCCCTAACTTTTTCCTGAGCCCTTTTGGTTCATCGGGATGCCCTTATTTTTTCCTAGTCCAGTCAACCTAGAGGGTCATTTTCATGCGTAGTATCTTTTAACTATGTCCACGTTCACAGGGTGCGGGAAATCTTCATCGTCCATGGTGGTTAGTATCATAGCACCACCTGAAAATACATTCTTGACAACGAATGTCCCTTCATAGGTGGGAGTCCATTTTCCTGTGGGATCACCATGCGGTATAATGATGCGCTTTATTACCAACTCACCAGCCGGATATACTCGATGCTTGATTTTCTTGTTGAACGCCTTGATTATACGTTTTTGATACATCTGACCATGACAGACAGACTCAAGCCTCTTTTCATCAATCAGATTCAACTGGTCTAGTCTAGTCTAGTCTTAATTCACTCGTCTTCGTCTAAGTCGACATCTTTCATAATCCTTAGAGAAGGAATATGAACTTCGACAGGTAAGACAACTTCCATATTGTAGACATGAGAGAATGGGGTTTCCCCAGTTGATGTTCACGCTGAAGTGCGATAGCTATGAAGAGCAAATGGTAACATCTCATGCCAGTATTTATATGTCACAACCATCTTTTGTATAATCTTCTTTATGTTCTTGTTGGCGGGTTCCATTGCGCCATTCATCTTTGGTTGATACGGAGAAGAGTTGTGGTGTTTGACCTTGAACTACGTGCAGAGTTTAGTGATTATAGTATTGTTGAGGTTTGTACCATTTTCTGTGATGACATACCGACATATGAGGTTATGCTTAATTAATCGAGATACCACATTCTTAGTGACAGAGGCGAACGAGGTTGCTTCAACCCATTTTGTGAAGTAGTCAATGGAAATGAGAATGAAACAATGTCTGTTAGAAGTAGTAGGCTTGATTTCTCCGATCATATCAATGCCCCACATTGTGAATGGTCATAGAGAAGTCATGACATTTAAAGGTACCGGAGGTACATGAACTTTAACAACATAGATCTGGTACTTATGACAAGTTCTTGAGTGGTGGTGACAGTCGGTTTCCATAGTCGGCCAATAGTAACCTGCTCTCAATATTTTCTTAGCCATAGTATGCCCACAGGAGTGAGTACCAAAGATGCCTTCGTGCATATCTTCCATAATTCTCTCTGCTTCCTTCTTATCCATACAATGAAGCAGAATCGAATCTTGATTATGCTTGTATCAAATTCCATTGCTCAAGAAGAACTTCGCCGAGAACCTCTGTAGGAATTTCTTGTCATTGGTTGATGCCCCTTCAGGGTATTCTTGAGCTTCAAGGTACATTTTTACTTCATGAAACCAAGGTTTTTCTTCTACTCCCCCAGTGTCAATTTCGTAGTAATGTGCCAGTTCGTCGAATCTTTCAATGGTAATTTTGGGAGCCTCGTTGTCCCATTTAGCTTGAACATGGATGACATGGCAGCTAAGGTGTCCCCCAACTAATTCTCTTCTCTTGGGATATGCTAAAAATTAATCCCTTCGAAGTACGGAATTAGGGTTAGCACATGCTCTTGATAAGGGATAAGATTCAGATGCTTTGTATCCCATTCTCCCTTAACTTTACTGATTACCATGGCTGAATCCCCATATACGCTCAGGAATTTTATTCTCAGGTCAATAGAAGCTTTAATACACATGATGCACGCTTCATACTCAACCCCGTTATTGGTGCAGTCAAAGCAAAGTCTGGCAGTGAAAGGCGTATGGAAACATTTGGGGGAGATGAATACAACACCAATTCAACTTCCAAGTGCGTTAGAAGCTCCATCGAAAACAATAGTCCATCGGGATCCTAGCTCGGGTCCCTTATACAGTCTAGGTTCTTCATAATATGTAATTATCATGATGTTTTAATCTGGGAATTCGAAGTTCATAGATTGGTAGTTGTTTACATCTTAATGCACCAAATGATCTACTAGTACACTTCCTTTGATTGTATTTTGAGTGGTGTACTGAATGTCGTATTCTGTTAAGATCATTTGCCATCGGGCTATTCTTCCGGAGAGAGTTGGCTTCTCAAATATGTACTTGATGGGGTCCATTTTAGAAATTAATAAAGTGGTATAGGTCAACATATACTGTCTTAGCCGGAGAGAAGCCCATGCCAAATCGCAACAAGTTTTCTCGAGCAGTGAATATATTATTTCACAGTCAATAAACTTTTTGCTAAGGTAGTATATTGCATGCTCTTTTCGACCAGACTCATCATGCTTCCCCGGTACACACCCCATTGAGTTCTCTAGCACTGTTAGGTACATGATTAAAGGTCTTTCTTCAACTGGTGGCATCAGAGTTAGAGGTTCTTGTAGGTACTCCTTGATTTTATCAAAGGCTATTTGACGGTCGTCATTCCATTTTACTACTTGATCTTTCTTCAGCAGCTTGAAGATGGGTTCACAAGTAGCAGTTACATGAGAAATGAATCGGGCAGTGTAGTTTAGTCGTCCTAAGAAACCTCTAACTTCCTTATCGGTACGGGGATCATGCATTTCTTGAATGGCTTTAACTTTTGCGGGATCAACTTCAATACCTTTACCGTTGACAACGAAACCCAAAAGTTTATCGGACCTCACCCCAAAGATGCATTTGTTCGGATTCAGCCTTAGCTTGTACTTCTTTAGCCTTTCAAGTAACTTATGTAGATGATCAATATGTCCTTCTTCAGTTTGTGATCTTTCTATAATGTCGTCGATGTAGACTTCTATCTCATGATGAATCATGTCATGGAATAAGGATACCATGGCACGTTGATAAGTTGCCCCTGTGTTCTTCAACCCAAAAGGCATGACCTTGTAACAGAAAGTACCCCACTGTGTGACGAAGGTAGTTTTCTCCATGTCTTCAGGCGCCATCTTGATTTGATTATAACCCGAGAAACCATCCATGAAAGAGAATACCTTATGCTAAGTAGTGTTGACGACCGGAACATCAATATATGGTCGTAGGAAGTCATCTTTGGGGCTCACCCTGTTCAGATCCATGTAATCTACACACATACGTACCTTGCCATCTTTCTTTGGTACCGGAACAACATTAGCAACCCATTAAGGATATGACGTCACTTCTAAGAACCCTGCATTGAATTGTTTCATAACCTCGACCTTGATCTTCTCAGATATATCAGGATGCATTCAATGAACTTTCTGCATAATCGGAGAACAACCCCCTTTCATTGGAAAACGGTAAACCACAATATCAGTATTGAGCCCTGGCATGTCTTTGTATGACCAAGCAAATAACTCAACATAGTCATGCAACATTTGAATCAATCTATTCTTGACACTGCCCTCTAAATTGGCGCCTATATTGACCTCTTTTTTATCTGTCTCAGAACCCAAGTTTACCACTTCGATCGTCTCTTTATGTGGTTGGATAGCCTTTTCTTCTTGTATTAAGAGTTTGGCAAGTTCTCCGGGTATTTCACAATCTTCCTCACATTCGTCCTCGGCTTGGTAGATTGGATTTTCAGAGTTACAAGCGGAAATATCAAAATCGTTATTAACGAGATCCAGAGTGGATGGGGATCTGCAATGTAGTGTATGGGTGTGTTGTACCCCAAAATTTGCCCTCCCATATTCCTCAAGATTTCTCAAAGGTTGCACAGTCAAATCACCTCCTAAGGCAGTCAAGTCAAAATTAGGGTTTTGTGTTGCATCAAGGTCCTTACATCCAAATGACCTCAAGTGCTCCTTAATGTCCTAACTTATGCTCAAATTCAGGTTCGGCTCAAGAGTCAATTCTTTAAAGAAGGTATCCGACTGTGTGAGTTTTCTCGAAGAAATATGGTGAAAAAGTGTGCTGAAAGTGCAGTTTTTACGCGCTAAAAAATTCATAACTTGAAGATCGTGACTCGTTTTGAACCCGTTCCGGTGGCCAAAATTCCGTCTTGACATTATCTACGTTTTCATCTCTCATGGCTGGAAGCCAATTTCGATCAGAAGGTCTTAAAAAATGTGGATTTATCAAGTATTTTCATACATAAAGTTTGTGACAGAAGTTTATTTGCATCATGTTCAGAAAATCATAACTTGATCGATTTTCATCGTATCGAGCTGGTTCTGGCGCCAAAATTTCACAAATTGAGTTGGCTACATTTTCACAGAAGGTATTGAGTTCAAACGGTATTCAAAAGGCCTTCATTTTTTGCTCAGAGTGCGTGACACGCTGAAAATCCTGAATGCTGAATACTATTTCATCTGGGCCGAAACTTCGAAAATTCATAACTCGATCAATTTTTATCGGATTGGGCTCATATTTTTACACAAGGTCCCTGACTCATAGATCTACAACTTTTCTTCAAAAGTTGAGACCGGATTATGCTCCGATCAATACCAGTTTTTTATTGAAGAACGTGTCAGAGTCGACACTGGAGCCCAAAATAAGTTTGTCTGAGCTGAAACTTCAAAAATTCATAACTAATTCACCGTTTATCCGATTGAGCCGATTTTCCGACAGGAGTTAGTTCTCGATGTCAGCTACATTTTTTTTCACATTTCAACTTCAAAAATTGCACTTAAGTCCCTGCGATTTAGCCTGGAAAGTGACGAACTCAAGTGAACATTGGAGGCCCAATTGCACATGCAAAGCCCATTTTCTTTACCCTAATTTCCATTATATAATCACCTTCTTTTCACACAAACCAGAGAGGAGAAAAAAGAGAGAAAAAACCTTGCCACAACACTGTTAGAATATCAAATTCTTTCAAAAACCCTAAAACCTTGAAATCCTTATTACAAATTCCTCTCTCACTACAAACAAGTCATCACAGTTACAAACCAACACCTCACTACTTCTTCAGTAAGGGTAAGGCTGGCTTGATCTCCATGATCAAAAGGGCATAAAAGCATTCATGTCACTATTTTTCCAATAAGAGTAAGATTGATTTGATCTCCATGATCAAAAGGGTATAATCATTCATACATGCCATATTGTGCCTAAACATTAAATTTCTTCATATATTGACTTTATTTGCATTTTATGATTTTATTTAATGTGTTAGTAGATTCAACACTGCAGATTTAGACAGGATCCAATGCAGGTTCATTAAGGAACGTTGAGGCCAAAAGCCAAAAGCCAAAAGCCAAAAGCCAAAAGCCAAAAGCCAAATGGCCAAAGTAGAACAACTTATGCATGACGAGACAGACATCCTGAGAAGATTAAGGAACGTTGATGCCAGAACACAAATGGCCAACAGCCAGAACACAAATTGCCATGAAACCCAATCCAATGGCCAAAGAATGCAGACCGTTCAAAAAAAACCACCTTTTGGGGCCAGACACCCCCATGGTTTGCTCAATTTTTAATTTTTATATGCTTTTTCCTTTTTATTCTTTCAATGTTTTTTTTAATTGTTTCCTTTTAATTCCATAAAATAATTTTCATAATAAATATAAAATACAGAAAAATCAAAAAAAAAAAAGCTTGTTTATTTAATATTAATTTCACTATTATTTTGTAAATAAACTTTAAACAATTAATTAGATTAATTTAGGTTTCAAAACTTTAATATTTTTCTTAACAAATTAAAATATGTAGAAATTAGGGTTTTTAACTTTTTATCACTTTTCTTAATAAATAACTTTTTCTTATTATTATTATTATTAATTACTAATTTATTTTGTAAATAAACATATACTTTAATTATTTAGTAAATTAGGTTAAACTTTAATGTTTTCTTAATAATTAAAACAACTTAGAATTAGGGTTTCTTTTAATTTTTATTTTTATTTTCTTTATTTTCATTAAATACAAAAAAAAAACATAAAAACATTTCTTTTCTTAATTAAATAATTAATTAGCTTTTAATTTCATTTAATTTCTCAAAAGGGTCCAACGCCCTCGCACGTTCTATTCTTTCGCGCATTTATTTTATTTTATTGTGAATATTATGTAACTGTTCAAGCCATGTAATAGTACTTAGGAATTTATTTACTTTCCGCATTTTTATTAAAACGGGTCTTTGTTAATTTGGCGATGTATAGACCCGCGCCTTGTAATAGCGTAGTATTTTATTTTCCGCATTTAAATTTCCGCACTCTTAAAACTGCTAAACTTTGCATGAAAGAATGTATGGCCTAAATTAAAAACAAGCGTAGATCACCATGATACATGTACAAGATAACATTAACTGAAAATAACACACGAATTCACACACCACTTCTAGGGTACGCCTCACTGTTGCCTTGCCCTTGAAACGTGGTCGTCGAGTATAGGACGTTTTAGTAAGTCCTTATGTCCGTTGATCCAAATGCCTCAAAACAAGTTGCCTCGGAAAAGTTGCCTCGGAATAAAAAAGGATCAATGGCATAAGGGTAGCTTCTAAGGTGTTCTACTGTTGCTCTGGTGACCACACTGTCCCTAAAAACGAATTGACCTGAATACCTCCAACGGTGGTGCTACCTACCTCTCAATGGTGGGATGGCACTACCTTAAGGATATTTACACAGCCTAATTCCTTATGGTAGGTAGATGACTCACAGATACTTGCTCTATTTCAAAAAAACAAATCAAAAAAAACTCTTTTCACACTGACACTTTTCAAAAAGCTTTCAAAACAATTTTTCAAACACTCTTGAGGACTGATACAAGAGTCGATCTGAAATCTTTAAACGAAACTTTTTCCAAACCCACTCACACTTTGAAAAGCAAACACTTTTGAAAACACAATGAGCAAGTATCTAAGAGCCCATGGATAACCATGGATAGAAAGGGTGCTAACACCTTCCCTTTCTATAAATCTACCTCCCGAACCGAGAAACTATCTCATAAGGAATTTTGCTGTGCTTTTGTCCTGTCCATGTTGGAGAAAATAAAAGATGGTGGAGACTCTTGCTTCCGCGAAATTTCACGAACCAGCGTTAAACAGTCAGTTCCAGATCCACCGATCACAGAATTAGTGTCTCTGCTGGGGAGACTTGTGTTTTCAATTGTCTGAATTGTTTGCTTTAAATTGTGGGCCTGTCTTGGGAGTTCTATAGATCCTAACCCGGATCTGGGGATACCTTCTTAGAAAGTAGCAACAAGGCTGTGAGGGAACTGTGCGGGGTATACCGACATGGTTGAAGCAGTCTGCTACGTTGATGTGGCACTTTGGTGTGTACCGGTAACCCTTGAGTTCAGTCAAGGAGAGTACGGGGCCTCCGCGTGGTGTCGTGAAGCATCAACTGACCTTAGGAACCTTAATTGAACCATCTTGGCCTCTTTAGGGTAGTGAGATAACTGACTTTGGTGCAGTCCGAGGTTGGTTGATACTCGATACTACACTCAGTTGAGGGTTGTTTTCTTGGAATATTTCGGTCGCCAGTTCAGTGGCTAAATCGAAACGATGAACAATGAAAGCAATCCAATGATATTGGGACCCTTAGAACCCGGTTACTTTGATAGGACAAGTTTGAGCCCACCAACTTCAATAGGGTAGTACCCCAGACCCCATGCTGGCCTAAACTCTAAGGGCTCTGTGTGTGACTTGTGTGCTTTCAAACTTGAATACTTGCATACTTGTTATCTGACACTTGAGTTTCTTGCAGGTTTTGTTTACAGTCCTTAATCTGGACTCATTACAGGGCCTACTTACATCATTCCATGCATAGCATGCCATCATACCATTGCATACATCCTACATAAGGACTAATCCATTTCAAGGATCTCAAGGGCTTGTGATGCAGGTCATGCTGAACCAATTATCCAGCAAGGGGCAAAGGGGATTTATTTTCCTCTAGCCAAGGTTGTCAGGGGCTATGACCCACTCGATATGGTGAGCCTTGACCCTTGAAGAAGGACTCTCAATAACATGCAGTTCCTTCAATCAAGCTATTGGATCCCAACTCTAACAAGTTTCTTGTTTATCCCGCGAGGTCCTTGAAAACATTACATGCATATCATACATATCATTGCATTACAGGTACCCCTTTTTCAGGTTGCTTACCTTCTTCGCTGTTTATTTCAGCTCGCCATCATGAATCCTGAGTCATCTACTGAGCAGTTCATCAAGGCCCTCCAGGCTCAGAACGCCCAGTTCCAAGAGTTGATCATGAGTCAGCCCAGGGGAAACAAGATCTGAAGACCCTGCTTTTGAAAAAGAAGAAGAAGAGGACGGTGTTGTTCAACCCTAGACGCAAATCTAGGAATGGATCACAAAATGAAGTTGAGCAGACTACCCCTTCTGTTGGCAAAGACAGTCCCCATGAGAGAGAGGTTCCTAGTCCAGTGGTCTCCGACAACGAGACGGAGTTCAATGATGAGCAGTACCCTCCGGCTGAGGACATGTACAAACAGCTAGAAGATCGGCTAAGTGCTATGGAGATACAAAAAGTGCTCGGCCTGGACTTCGAAGATCTAGGTCTATCCTCTGGGGTGGTGATCCCACGTAAGTTCAAGGCACCTGCCTTTTCCAAGTACGACGGGGCATCCTGTCCTAAGCTGCATCTCAGGTCATACATAAGGAGGATCCAGCCCTACACGGCTGACAAGAATTTGTGGATTCACTTCTTTTAGGATAGTCTGGCAGGGACTCAACTCGACTGGTTCTATCAACTGAATGGAGCCAACATCCGCAGCTGGGAGGACTTGGCCACTGCATTCTATAAACAGTACCAGTACAATGCCGACCTTGCTCCCACGCGCACTCAGCTTCAGGGAATGTCTATGGGTGCAGGCGAAGGTTTTAAAGAATATGCTCAAAAATGGAGGGACCTTGCTGGAAGGGTACAACCACCTCTGACTGACCGCGAGCTCGTCGACATGTTCTTGGGGACCCTATCTGGTCCATTCTTCAACCACCTGATTGGGAATTCTGCTGCTGGGTTTACATATCTGATCTTGACCGGGGAGAGAATAGAAGCTAGCATCAAGTCGGGGAAAATACATAATGGTGACTCCTCAAACATTGAGAAGAAACCATCCAAGAGAGAATCTAGTGCTGTCTATGGCTCAAGAGGGCAGAATAGGTCCGAACACCGCCAAGATGTCAACGCAGTGGTTATTGCAAAACCGGCCGGCGCTCCTCAGCGTCACAATCAGCAAAGGGAAGAGAGACCCAAAAGGCAATTCACTCCCCTCGGCATGACCTTGTCACAGATATTGCCACAGTTGCTGGAAACCAAGTTGGTAACTCTCATGGACCCTCCAAAGAATCCCAACAGGACGCCTTCAAGGTATAACCCCAATGTTCGCTGCGCTTATCATTCTGACAGCCCGGGGCATGCTACAGATGATTGTTGGACTTTGAGAAACAAGGTCTAGGATCTGATTGACGCAAAGGAAGTCCAACTCGACTCTCCAGAGACTCCCAATGTGACCACTGCTCCCCTGCCCAAACATGGCTAGGATTGGAATTTTTTTTGTTCATTCGAATGTTCAAATTGTAATTTTTCTTTGATTGTTCGAACATTTTGTTTCATGTCAAACTTGGTTATTTCATTAATGCATTACACGTGTCTGTTTTGAAGTAATTATGTTTACTATGCTTAAAACTGCTTTCATTTTTGATGTCAACTCTCGGTTAAAAGTTCTAAGCCTCTTGAGGGAGGATGACGAAAACGATACCACGGTCTTTACAGTATGCTTTTGAACAAACCCCGCTGATGAGGTACAGGCATTGTTTCAATTCCTAAACACTGGAGTTATAAGGAAGATAATCCCTCGTCAACCCTTCTGAGCCAAAGAAGTAGGAGTTTTTTTTTTCGAAAATTAAAACCCTTAATCATAACCTGGGGCAGGGTAGTTCTCTCAACTGATCCAGGTGCACAACGAATGGCATCAAAAGAAGTCCTTCTGAAACAAAAGACAATGATGGTTCCAAATAACCATAAAAATAGGCAGTCATTACCAAAAAAAAACTAAAGCCCAATAAGTCAAAACCTATGAAGGAGACTTACAAAACTAGGGCATCCCGCTGACTGTAATTCCAAAAGAAACAGTTCAGGCAAAAAACAGGGATAATGAAATCAAAAAGAAAGAGGTCCAACAAATCCTCAACAAAAGGAAAGGACTGCCTATTCAAATGAATTGTCAACATCCAAACCATCATTGGAATATTAGGACAAAGACCCAAACAAGGTCAAACGCACGATCAGCTGAGTTTAGGTTTGAAGAACATTACGAAGAGCGGGTGGGTACAAATAAAATTTGAGCCTTTACCCTTTGTTTCTTAAACTGTGAACCTGGCCACGTTATAACCCTTAAAAGTCCTAGCTGAAGCATGGGTTAGTTCGAAAGCATACTGTTACAAAGGTATCCTGACTCCTTAAGGCTTGCTGTAAAATACTGAGTTGACATCACAGTTTACAAAAAATTCACTTGTTTTTATGAAAAAATGCATTTTCAAAAAACTTCAAGACAGACATAAGCTTTGCATTCTTGATATAATACTGTTTGCGTATGACTATTTGTTCGAAAAGCAGAGAAATTCGCACGAAGAATATCTAGTGAACAAAAGCACTTCCAATCAAGGGGCATGGCATGATCATTGTCCATCATCTGGGGCAGTTAAGTCAAGATTCGGAGAATCTCTCAAAAGGCCAACCAGCCTGGGGCAAATCTCCATCTGGATCACTTGGAGTGTTGGACGATCAAACAAAGATCTTCTGGTAGTATGGCAACACTACACTACTGACAGGGGCACCTCCCTACATCCTGAGAGCGTGGACATAGTCGAAAAAATACTACGCGTAATCAAAGACCCTCTAGGTTGACACACCTAGGCAAAAATAAGGGCTTCCCGGCGAACCAAAAGGGTTCGAGCAAAAATGAGGGATGAAATGAAAAAAATCTGTACACCTGGCAAGTCGAAAACCTGAAAAGGCGGCTTGGGCAAAAAAGGGTATCCCGGTGGACTGAAAACCCGAAAGGGCGGTCCAGGCAAAAATTAGGGATCACAGCGTACGACTATGTTCCGTCATCTCGTCCCTTGCCTACCAGAAGAAGATTCGTAAATTAGCAGGTATCAAACACCTCACAGGCCTCCCTCTCCCACAGAAACTGGGGCAATAAGAATGGTCTAAACAATCAAGCTGCTCTGTCCTCCAGGCACCAAGGTAAGGTCAGCTGAAGAACGTAACCAAGATACCTTAATTCCCCAGAGAGTGAGACAAGATCTAACAATTCTCCCCAAGCAGAGTGGGTCTCCAATCAGCCCTGAGAAGGCCCATACCTCCAGCAAGTCGGCAACACTCTCCCCAAGCAGAGTTAGCTTACTGTCAGCCTTAAGGAAGTTGGATTATTCCCCGAAGATCTCAACATTCCCCAGCGGAGTGTACAAACATTCCTAACAAGCATCCCCAGCAATCTTGATCTAAGATTGTTCCCCGGCAGAATACCGCACATCCAGTGGAGCCACTTCCCCAATACAGTCTCAAAAGCCTCCCCAGGAAAGTTGAATCAATCTCCCCAATAGGAAGCTTATCCCCAGTAGATTCTGGAAGCTTATCACCTGCAGAGTACGAACGCTCTCCCCAGCTTTATTCAAAGGTTATTCCTCGCCAGAGCTTATAACTGGGTTATCCTCAGCTAATAGCCACGGAAAGATCGTCCTCGGAAAAGTTCTTCTTATTCCCCAGTGGAGTTCATCAAAACTTCCAACAGAGAACAACAACGGTATCTCCAGCGGAGTTATCCTCATCAACCTCAGCAAAGTACCTCTCTTTCCCCACAGAGTTACCTCCCCACAGAGTAATCTATTCGCCAAGTTTATTCCCCAACGGAGTCATCTTCTCCTACTGGTATTCTTGCAATCATCATCCCCAACGGAAACGAAGAATCTCACTCTTCAACATCAGCCCAGGATTTGACTTCCTGGCATCCGTCAAGGATCTATATTCCCAAACAAAGATACATTCATAAACATCACATTGTTATACATCATGATACATGCATATACGCATCATATCATACAATCTCATGTGTTGAGAACATCATTGCTTGATTCATATCATGCATTGCATATGACTGACCTTTACCTTTCAGGAAGGATACAGTTAAATGATCAGCTATGTAGACGAATACAGTCAAAAGAGACCAACCCAGTCAAAGAATACAAATCCAGTTAAATCAATGCCTAAAGATTTCTCTGATACAACCCGTCGTTATAGACACTCGTCGTCATAGACACTCGTCGTTATAGACACTCGTTGTTATAGACATTCGTCGTTATAGACACTCGTCGTTATAGACACTCGTCGTTATAGACACTCGTCGTCATAGACACTCGTCGTCATAGACACTCGTCGTTATAGACACTCGTCGTTATAGACACTCGTCGTTATAGACACTCGTCGTTATAGACACTCGTCGTTATAGACACTCGTCTTCATAGACACTCGTTGTCATAGACACTCGTTGTCATAGACACTCGTCGTTATAGATACTCGTCGTTATAGACACTCGTCGTTATAGACACTCGTCGTCATAGACACTTGTCGTTATAGACACTCGTCGTCATAGACACTCGTCGTCATAGACACTCGTCGTCATAGACACTCGTCGTTATAGACACTCGTCGTTATAGACACTCGTCGTCATAGACACTCGTCGTTATAGACACTCGTCGTTATAGACACTCGTCTTTATAGACACTCATCGTTATAGACACTCGTCGTTATAGACACTCGTCGTTATAGACACTCGTCGTTATAGACACTCGTCATTATAGACACTCGTCGTTATAGACACTCGTCGTTAAAGACCACTCGTCCATGAGGATAACCTGTCAGTAGAGACAACTCACCAACCTTACTAATTCCAGACTCGATTCCTGTATCTTGCCAGGACACGTCTGAAGAGTTCGAAGATCCGATTCCTGTATCTTGCCAGGGTGTATCTGTTGACGACTACATTACCAGACTCGATTCATGTATCCTGCCAGGGCACGTCTGAAGAGTTCGAAGATCTGATTCCTGTATCTTGCCAGGGTGTATCTGTTGACGACTAACATTACCAGACTCGATTCCTGTATCTTGCCAGGGCACGTCTGAAGAGTTCGAAGATCCGATTCCTGTATCTTGCCAGGGTGTATCTGTTGATGACTAATTCCAGACTCGATTCCTGTATCCTGCCAGAGCACGTCTGAAGAGTTCGAAGATCCGATTCCTGTATCTTGCCAGGGTGTATCTGTTGACGACTATATTCCAGACTCGATTCCTGTATCTTTCCAGGGCATGTATGAAGAGTTTAAAAGATTCGATTCCTGTATCCAGCCAGGGCACATCTACATAAAGAGTTTGAGGATCAATCCCTGTAACAGGCCAGGTAAGTATCTTTCTTTTTTCAGGTACACAAGTTCTCGCTAAGAAATCTCTTACGCGATCGACACCTCCAGATGGCATCTATAAGCCCATCCTCCTATCCACCATCTCTCCAAATGGCATCTGTAAGCCCATTCCCGTCATCACATTGCTGATACTTCACTATGTGAGCGCAAATTTCTGGGCACTTTAGTGTTCAATCATCTTCCACCTTCGGATTACGAAAGGCACGCAAGCCAATCTGCATCCTCAGGTCTAAGAAGATTGAACAGGGGCAACTGTTGTACCCCAAAATTTGCCCTCCCATATTCCTCAAGATTTCTCAAAGGTTGCACAGTCAAATCACCTCCTAAGGCAGTCAAGTCAAAATTAGGGTTTTGTGTTGCATCAAGGTCCTTACATCCAAATGACCTCAAGTGCTCCTTAATGTCCTAACTTATGCTCAAATTCAGGTTCGGCTCAAGAGTCAATTCTTTAAAGAAGGTATTCGACTGTGTGAGTTTTCTCGAAGAAATATGGTGAAAAAGTGTGCTGAAAGTGCAGTTTTTACGCGCTAAAAAATTTATAACTTGAAGATCGTGACTCGTTTTGAACTCGTTCTGGTGGCCAAAATTCCGTCTTGACATTATCTACGTTTTCATCTCTCACGGCTGGAAGCCAATTTCGATCAGAAGGTCTTCAAAAATGTGGATTTATCAAGTATTTTCATACAGAAAATTTGTGACAGAAGTTTATTTGCGTCATGTTCAGAAAATCATAACTTGGTCGATTTTCATTGTATCGAGTTGGTTCTGGCGCCAAAATTTCACAAATTGAGTTGGCTACATTTTCACAGAAGGTATTGAGTTAAAACGGTATTCAAAAGGCCTTCATTTTTTGCTCAGAGTGCGTGACACGCTGAAAATCCTGAATGCTGAATACCATTTCATCTGGGCCGAAACTTCGAAAATTCATAACTCTGTCAATTTTTATCGGATTGGGCTCATATTTTTACACAAGGTCCCAGACTCATAGATCTACAACTTTGCTTCAAAAGTCGAGACCGGATTATGCTCCGATCAATACCAGTTTTTTATTGAAGAACGTGTCAGAGTCGACACTGGAGCCCAAAATAAGTTTGTCTGAGCTGAAACTTCAAAAATTCATAACTAATTCACCGTTTATCCGATTGAGCCGATTTTCGGACAGGAGTTAGTTCTCGATGTCAGCTACATTTTTTTTTCACATTTCAACTTCAAAAATTGCACTTAAGTCCCTGCGATTTAGCCTGGAAAGTGACGAACTCAAGTGAACATTGGAGACCCAATTGCACATGCAAAGCCCATTTTCTTTACCCTAATTTCCATTATATAATCACCTTCTTTTCACACAAACCAGAGAGGAGAAAAAAGAGAGAAAAAACCTTGCCACAACACTGTTAGAATATCAAATTCTTTCAAAAACCCTAAAACCTTGAAATCCTTATTACAAATTCCTCTCTCACTACAAACAAGCCATCACAGTTACAAACCAACACCTCACTACTTCTTCAGTAAGGGTAAGGCTGGCTTGATCTCCATGATCAAAAGGGCATAAAAGCATTCATGTCACTACTTTTCCAGTAAGGGTAAGATTGATTTGATCTCCATGATCAAAAGGGTATAATCATTCATACATGCCATATTGTGCCTAAACATTAAATTTCTTCATATATTGGCTTTATTTGCATTTTATGATTTTATTTAATGTGTTCGTAGATTCAACACTGCAGATTTAGACAGGATCCCATGTAGGTTCATTAAGGAACGTTGAGGCCAAAAGCCAAATGGCCAAAAGCCAAAAGTCAAAAGCCAAAAGCCAAAAGCCAAAAGCCAAAAGCCAAATGGCCAAAGTAGAACAACTTATGCATGACGAGACAGACATCCTGAGAAGATTAAGGAACGTTGATGCCAGAACACAAATGGCCAACAGCCAGAACACAAATGGCCATGAAACCCAATCCAATGGCCAAAGAATGCAGACCGTTCAAAAAAAACCTCCTTTTGGGGCCAGACACCCACATGGTTTGCTCAATTTTTAATTTTTATTTGCTTTTTCCTTTTTATTCTTTCAATATTTTTTTTAATTGTTTCCTTTTAATTCCATAAATTAATTTTCATAATAAATATAAAATACAGAAAAATCAAAAAAAAAAAGCTTGTTTATTTAATATTAATTTCACTATTATTTTGTAAATAAACTTTAAACAATTAATTAGATTAATTTAGGTTTCAAAACTTTAATATTTTTCTTAACAAATTAAAATATGTAGAAATTAGGGTTTTTAACTTTTTATCACTTTTCTTAATAAATAACTTTTTCTTATTATTATTATTATTAATTACTAATTTATTTTGTAAATAAACATATACTTTAATTATTTAGTAAATTAGGTTAAACTTTAATGTTTTCTTAATAATTAAAACAACTTAGAATTAGGGTTTCTTTTAATTTTAATTTTTATTTTCTTTATTTTCATTAAATACAAAAAAAAACATAAAAACATTTCTTTTCTTAATTAAATAATTAATTAGCTTTTAATTTCATTTAATTTCTCAAAAGGGTCCAACGTCCTCGCACGTTCTATTCTTTCGCGCATTTATTTTATTTTATTGTGAATATTATGTAACTGTTCAAGCCATGTAATAGTACTTAGGAATTTATTTACTTTCCGCATTTTTATTAAAACGGGTCTTTGTTAATTTGGCGATGTATAGACCCGCGCCTTGTAATAGCGTAGGATTTTATTTTCCGCATTTAAATTTCTGCACTCTTAAAACTGCTAAACTTTGCATGAAAGAATGTATGGCCTAAATTAAAAACAAGCGTAGATCACCATGATACATGTACAAGATAACATTAACTGAAAATAACACACGAATTCACACACCACTTCTAGGGTACGCCTCACTGTTGCCTTGCCCTCGAAACGTGGTCGTCGAGTATAGGACGTTTTAGTAAGTCCTTATGTTCGTTGATCCAAATGCCTCAAAATAAGTTGCCTCGGAAAAGTTGCCTCGGAATAAAAAAGGATCAATGGCATAAGGGTAGCTTCTAAGGTGTTCTACTGTTGCTCTGGTGACCACACTGTCCCTAAAAATGAATTGACCCGAATACCTCCAACGGTGGTGCTACCTACCTCTCAATGGTGGGATGGCACTACCTTAAGGATATTTACACAGCCTAATTCCTTAGGGTAGGTAGATGAATCACAGATACTTGCTCTATTTCAAAAAAACAAATCAAAAAAAAACTCTTTTCACACTGACACTTTTCAAAAAGCTTTCAAAACAATTTTTCAAACACTCTTGAGGACTGATACAAGAGTCGATCTGAAATCTTTAAACGAAACTTTTTCCAAACCCACTCACACTTTGAAAAGCAAACACTTTTGAAAACACAATGAGCAAGTATCTAAGAGCCCATGGATAACCATGGATAGAAAGGGTGCTAACACCTTCCCTTTCTATAAATCTACCTCCTGAACCGAGAAACTATCTCATAAGGATTTTTGCTGTGCTTTTGTCCTGTCCATGTTCGAGAAAATAAAAGATGGTGGCGACTCTTGCTTCCGCGACATTTCGAGAACCAGCGTTAAACAGTCAGTTCCAGATCCACCGATCACAGGGTGTGTGTAAGAACACATAGCTATTTGAAAGTGAAATAAAGTAAAATAAAGACAGAGAGCACAAAATTTGAATGCAAAACGTCAAATGTTTTCATTAAATGAAAATATGACATATGAAATAACAACCCTTAACAAATGGACCATTGTTCCCCGGGAAAGACACCAGGTTTAAAGTCATTGTTTTAAAAGAAATTACATAACCAAATTTCTTAAAGTGGTAAAAACAGAAATAGCTATTACTCGTGGCTGAAGGAGATAGGGAAAATGTCTTCTGCTTTCCAATTGTTGAGTCCATCACTAATGGTAGGGAATATCCAACTGCCGAAATCACCATCACTACCATCATCCTATATAGCGTTGACTCCGTTATCGCTAATACGAAATGGAGGTTTTCCAGCACGAGCGTGACGAACAGCTCTCTAACCCTCTACAGTAAAGCCCAAACCAAACTTATCAAATTTGTAGGGGATACCAGGAAGCTGACCCCAAATTGTACAACCACATACTTCTATAGTTGCTTTGGCATCCTTCAAGGAAGCCATCTTGTGCGAAACCCTGGTAGTCTCTGCAATGGCAAAAACATCTTCAATAACAGCAGGGGAAATCACTTCAAAAGCATGACAGGGAGTCTCGATGAATTCTCCCTCCATCTCCACATATCGGAATGAATTCAGGTGGCTGACCATGTACTCCTCCTCTCCACAGACAGTAACAATCTTCCCTTTTACAGGATACTTTAATTTCTGGTGCAAAGTGGAGGTAACAGTACCTGCCCTATGAATCCAGGGGCGTCCTAGTAGACAAGAATAAGCTGGTAGGATGTCCATTACATAGAAGGTGGATTCAAAGATCTGTGAACCCACTTTGATAGGAAGATTCACTTCTCCATGTACCATTCTCTTGGTCCCGTCAAAGGCTCAAACTATAATGTCACTAGGTTTCAGCATGACCCCTCCATAATTCAGTCTGTCAAGAGCATCCTTTGGCAGAACATTTAGATAAGAACCAGTATCAACTAACACATGAGCCAATACAGTGCCCCTGCATTCAATGGAGACAGGCACGACCCTATTATGACTTCTCCCCTCTGGAGTCATATCATCATTGGAGAAACCTAATCCATTGTCAGTCGTTAAGATAGCAACATAACTTCCAAATTGATCGGCAGAAATCTCTTGTGGTACATGAGCAGTCTTCAAAAATTTCATTAAAGCTTGTGCATGAGCTTCAGAACACAGTAGTAAAGATAACATGGAGATTTTCGACGGGGTCAGCCCCAGCTATTCCACAATTTTGTAATCGCTTCTACGAACGATCTTTAAAACCTCTTCCAACTCTTGTCCAGAGGTATCCTTGACTGTAGCTTCTTTTGGTGCCTCCGTCTGGGTAGGCTCTATCATTGGCTCTCTTTCGCAAGCCTCGGAAGTTGTCTTTGTAACTGTGACTTGAACAGGTGGAAAGATTTCCGGGGAGAAAATCCTTCTGCTTCTAGTAATTTTACTGGTCCCCGCAATATTGTCAATATTGGGATCAACCTCTTCATCATCTTCTTCAATCAGCTCTTGTTTAATGCCATGGTAATAGACGTCAGACCCATAATTCCATGGAATAGACTTCTCTGAGGAATATGGGATGGGACCAGGTTTTGTAATAATTAAAGGAGTATATTTTGAATTGGCAATAATTCTTATGGGACCCTTGGAAGTGATCCTGAAAGAAGTACCAGATATGACAGACAAATCTCAGCATAAATTTTCAGCATGCAGAACTTTTTCAATCAAAATTACATGTTTATCCATTAGGTGTTGAATGCCTTCCTTCAGTAACCCGCAGCCATTGGGTTGAACTGCACAACAATAACATTCTTTAACACAACCTGAAAATAAACCAGCTTGTAGAAAATTATTCTTGACAATTGAGAGAGGAGTAACCATATCATTTACGGAGGTAACATACAAAACATCTTCGATAGCACTTATTCCTTTGTCACTCTTTGGCATAGGATCAGTAATCACGTTCGGAGTCTCAGGAGGGTCGAATTCAATTTCCTTATTATCAACCATGTATTGGATTTTGTTTTTCATGCCCCAGTAGGTGTTGGTGTCATGCCCAGGACTGTTTGAATGATAGGCACATCTTACATTTGGATTGTACTTCAGAGAGGATGTGTTGGGGTTAGGAGGAGGATCCCAGAGTGTTATGAGGTCAGCCTTTAACAAATGTTGCAATGCTTGAGCCAATGGAATATTAATCTTGGTAAGTTGCCTCCTCGGGGCGTCTGACCTACGTTGGTTGCCTTGTTGTTGTTGTTGAACAGACATAGGATTAGATAATAATAATGCTCCCACAAACTGATGGCGGTCATTTTTACTACGGATTTTCTGGCCATACACATCATTGGTTTCTTTCTTACCAATGAATGGCTTCTTCACCGCATTAGAGGATGTAGCCACTGGAATCTTCCCGCTCTTGATACCATTTTCAACTTGTTCACCAGTCAGAATCAGCTCAGTAAACCCCGATGAAGAACTCCCAATAAGCAAATTAAAGAATGGACCCGTCAGAGTGCTCATGAACATATCCACCAATTCTCAGTCAGTTAGAGGAGGTTACACCCTTCCATCTAGATCTCTCAATTTTTGTGCATATTCCTTGAACCCTTCATTCGAGCCCATGGATATGTTTTACAACTGCACACGAGTCAGTGCCAGGTCAGCATTATATTTATATTGCTTGTAGAAAGCAGCAACCAAGTCTTCCCGTGTGTGAATGTTGGTTCCTTCTAGCTGATAAAACCATTCAAGTTGAGTACCGGACAAACTTTCTTGAAAGAAATGGACCCATAATTTCCGGTCAGTAGTATGAGGTTAGATTTTTCGGACATAAGACCTCAGATGAAGTTTGGGATAAGAGACCCCGTCATATTTAACAAAGACAGGGACTTTGAACTTATGAGGGACCCCGGGATCATACCTAGTTCTCCAAAATCCAATCCAGGAACTTTCTGGATTTCCACAGCTTTGAGTCGGTCTTCCAACTACTTGTACTTGTCATCTGTAGGAGGGTACTGTTCATCAGAGTAGTCTTCATCTTCGGAACCCTGATTGTTTTTACCTTCACCTCTGAAACTTCTATCATCCTCCTATTGGTTGTCGTCTTCCTCAAAGGAAACATCTTGAACTGGTTGAGCTGGACCTTTGAATATTCTCCCTATGTTGAGGATAACATCCCGCTTCTTAGTCTTCTTTTTCCTGGTGAGGAGCACCATCATCTCTTGTTTCCCTTTGGCCAAATTCAGGAGAGTCTCTTGAAATTATGCATGTTGAGTTTGGAGATCCTTGACAGTTTGTTCGAGAGCTATCTTATACTGAAATAAACAGTAAATAGATGAGGAAACTTGTATCGGAAAACCTGCTTATGAAATGATGCATGATATGTGGATGCAATATTTTCAAGGATCTTATGAGATTTAAATTTGCTAACTGAAAGAAAACAAAAACAAAGATTTCATTAGTAAGTTTAAAGTTACAATTGCCTTTTATGTTTACAATGAAAAGCAAAAGGGTCTCAAAGAGACAAAAAATGAACTTCTAAACCCTAAGACTCAAGTTTCCCATGGGCGTTTCCTCTTCGTGTCGAGGTATGATTTAAGGCTTCGCTCTTCATGAAGTTGCTTTGTCATCTCCAACACTTTATTTTCAGTTTCATAGAATTGAGCTTCAAAGGTGTCCTGTTCTTCCTTGAGTTGAATCTAAGACTTCTGCAATTCTTCGAGGTCAGTGGGCATGTCAAGATGGAGAATGGTATAAGTAATATCCCCCTCAACAACATGCTCCATAACTATTGGAAAGACAGCGGAGTATGGCATCATAAGGTTTTGAGCACGAGATCGTACCCACTTGAGAGATAGATCCAAAGGGATAGAATTATTATGTCCTAAAGTCTTGCTATCAAGCTTGTTTACCATGTCCCAAAAATGTATAAACCTTTGACGATAACCTTCAAAGTCATTCTCGTAGTCGAACATAATACCCTGGATAAGTATGTCACGAGGAGAATCACTTCGAGCATAACCAAAATGTCGTAGAGCAAGAGAAGGATTGTAAGTAATACCTCCCCTAATTCTAAGGAGTGGAACATTAGGGAATTCCCTACATCGATCAATGATACTAACATCTTCCAGAGATCGGGAACACCAATAGATATTTGAATGAGAGAATGACATCATCCTTTGCGACCATCTCAGACCTTGTTCATTCTTCAATATTGATCGAGGAAGGTGCGCAATAAACCACCTCTATAGCAAAGGTATGCAACACATAAGAATCCTTTGCTTCCTCATAGTACGAGTGTGAAGAGAATGCAAAATGTCTCTGAGCAAAGTAGGCACAGGGTTACGAGAAAGAAATATTTTGACGGTATTCACATCTATGAGTTGGTCTAGGTTAAGGAATAGCAACAAATCATAGATTAGAAAAGCCAAGATTTCCTCGAACGATTGAAAACCCATATCATCCAAAAATAGTCGAGCCTTCTCTAACATAAATTTATCCAAAAAACCCTTGACTCCACTCTTTGTTTCCCAATTTGATACAATGTCGGACCGCTTCAGATGTAAGACTGCAGCAATTTCTTCAGGTTATGGATCTTTCTCTAAACCGATGAAAGGTATTTGATTGATAACAAGAACTCCCAGTAATTGAGAAAACTCCTCCATTCTGGGTACCAATTGGTAGTCAAGAAAAGTTAAGTTGTGATGCACAGGGTCAAAGAAATGGAATTGAACACTGATCGTATCTTCTTCAAAACTCGAGGTAACCAAACTGAGTAGTCGACCATGCCTTTTGATGAATGGAGAAATTTAGTGAACCCTTGAGACTAACTCCTTAAGTTGAGAAGGTATCCTCGCAAAACTGATTCGGATAGTGTTTCTGCAAACGGAAGCCATAACCTACAAAACAGAACAAAGATAAATTCCTAGGTCCTTGAAATGGTTAGTGAAAATGATATGGTATGATGTCATGATGTTATGATATCATGTTCGAATAATTAATTAAACACAAACAAGATACATAAAGCCATAGGTTTAAGCTTGCATGGAGTTTGTGGGTAAGTATCCTCTTGAAGTTTTAGTTGGCTCAACATGTCCTAAAAGAAGTAACCTAGTTCTAGGAGCCTCAATATCACTGATCTTTCTCTCGGGCATTATTTCAGCATAAGCATCTAAATTGAGACCGAAATATCCAGAAGTTCCAATCTCAATGAGTGTAGTATCGAGTATCAACTAACTTCAGTTCGCGCCAAAGCCAGCTATCTCACTACTTTCTAATGGCTAAGTTGTGTCAACTAAGGTTCTATGGTCAGTTAGTGCTTATGACACCATGCGGTAGCCCAGTATTCTCCTTGACTTACTCAAGGGAAATCGACACCAACCAATGTGTCACACTAATTTAGCCATCGCTTCAACCATATCTGTCTACGTCGTAAAGTTTTCACGATCTATTGCTACTTACCTAAAGTGCCCCCAAATTCGAGTACAGGATCTATATAAGAATTAAGCATATCCTGAAATATAAAGCATACAAGGCAAACAAGTAAAGCAATAAATGTAATCTAGCTCTTAAGGTAACCCCATCTTTAGTTTAGTCTCCCCAACAGAGTCATCAGTTCTGTAATACGGTAGGAGAACTGACTTGAAGTTTTTTGTTTTATCATAAATGTTACGGATAGCAAGAGTCTCTGTTGTACCCCAAAATTTTCCCTCCCATATTCTTCAAGGTTTGTCAAGAATAATCCTCACATTGCTCAAAATTGCTCAAGGGTTGCACAGTCCAAATGCCTCCTAAGCCAGTCAAAATTAGGGTTTTGGTTCTTTCAAGGAGTTTGGGGTTTTCAATGGTTCAATCAAGTCCCATAGGCCTATATACATTGTCAAGCATCTACATGTCAAGTCTCAAGACTCACAGTGCCAAATTCCACAGTCAAAAGCCCTATTTGCTTCACAATCAACAGCAGGGGAAAATGGTCATTTTGCAGTCAAAAGTCAAAAAATTTGGTCAACATCTTATTTTGAGCTCACAATCATCATTTGATCAAATCTTGATCATGATTCCACAAGCATGGCTCAAAAATCATCAAGATGCAAAAAGTTATTATTTTTGGACAGTAGAAAAGTCAACTGTATCTTGACCAGGGCATAACTTTTTCATGGTTCATCAGAAAAATCACATCCAATGCTCATTTTGAAGGGGATGACATTTCCTACAACTCATCTTCACATTCCAAGTCCAAGAAATTCTCTCACAAAAAGTTATCAATTTCTACATTATAGGTCAATTTCAAAAGTCAACAAAAAGGCACTTTAAGTCAAAGACCATAACTTGAGATTGGTAAATCCAAATGACATGGGACCAAAGGCATTGGTTAGAGGACTTCAAAAACTTTCCAAAATGTCAAAGAACATGTTCATATGATCAAAATTGAGCAAGATATGCATTGGAGAAGTTGGGAAATTTTTGTGAATTTGCAAAAGTCAACTTTGCTCAAAACACCTTGTTTTGCTAATGGGCCTCAAATTCCTTCTTGAAACTTTATTCAAAGCATATGCACGACCCATTGAGATTATTTGAATTTATTTTCTTATTTTTTATTAATTAATTGGATTTTTAATTGATTTTAATTCATTTAATTAATTTAAAATGTAGGAAATTCCAAGATTTGATTTTTCAATCTTTTGGTGAAGCAAACAAGCTCAAGACAAGCTGGCAAATTCGTGTGCACATCAAGGAGACAAAAATCTCCAAGTTTGGCAAGTTTTATCAATCAAAAAGATGCAAAAAGATATGATTGAAAATCAAATATTGAAACCATCATTCCATGGATTTCTTGGCCAAGATTTAACCTAAATCCATTCTACTATAAGTACACAACCTAAACCTAATGCCATGAACGTGAGAATTGCTGCAGAAAGCCATAGCCAATATTGAAAAAAATCAAGAAAACTTGAAAACTGTTTTACAGGTTCCAACGTGATTCAAAGCATTTTGTGGTTTCTAATACCTTGCAGGAACTCCCAGGGATCTTTTGCAATCAAAATCACACGCCAAAGCTCAAAGAATACGCAAGAACAGACCCACGGTTTGCTTGACTTTTCCATAATCGAAACTCACATTTTATGCATAATTAACATGTTCTAATCATTATTTTGCATTGCTTGAATCTTTACAAAGCTAATGGTACTAATTAATTGGATTATAATGCACAGAATTGTGAATTGCCATTAACGAATTTTAGGGTTCTTGAGTTCTTGAATTAGGGCTTTGCTATATAGGAAAAATTGGAACCCCTAATGCATATGGTTGAGACTGTTGGAACGAGACGAACACAATGAGACCATCGCGCCATATTTATATTTAGCGTAGGGCTATTCGCTATTATTGGTCGTTCTGCTTTGTGGGGGTTAAAAACCCCCGCTATCTGTTTGTTATTTTGCAGGTTCAGTGAAAGAGATGAAGACGTGTAAGCATGCCATTGGAACGTTCAAATAAAACGCGCGCTTATTTTGTTTGTACAACATATGGGTTTGTTTTTATATATTATTTTCAATTGTCACTATAATATCAAATGCAGGCAAGTGGTTCAGTGGATGGTGCGCTGGCTGTGTATCATTGGGACCTGGGTTCGATTCCCAGGTCCACCCAAAACTCTATATTTTTGTTCAACGTGATTGTATGCAGGCTTTAAGCAGCGTTCCACCATGCTCTTCACTCATCCAAACGCCATGTGTCTACATGCACCAATCCAATGGCCATGAAGTGCTGACCATGATGTTCCCTAGTCAACCATGCGTTGGACAACCAGAAAGTCAAACGTGGCTGAATGTACAAATGGGCCAGAATTGCCAAACTCACCTCCATCTGGGCCCAACACCCCCTGGGTTTTGTTTTCTTATTTTTTCTCTTTTATCTTTTACATTTTAATTTTTATTCTTATTATTTAATTATCATTATTATTATGTAACTCACAAATTAATTAATTTTCATAATAAATTCAGACAACTAAAAATGTAAATATTTTTTATTATTATTATTATTATTATTATTATTAATTTCACCTTAATTTAATTATTTTTTGTAAATAAATACTCATAAATTAATTTAGTTTAATTAGGTTTAATTTTGACTTTTTCATAATAAATAAATAAATTAGAATTAGGTTTTACTAACTTTTGACTTTATTTTATTTTATTTTATTTTCATTAAGACATTAAAAAACTAAAAAATACTTTTTCTTTTAATTAATTAATTAATTAGTTATTAGGTTTAATTTGAATTAATTGCAAAAAGGATAAATTCCATTCTTTTCTCAAAAACGGTCAAAACCCTAAGACTTTTCCCGATTTAATTTCTTTGCGTGCATATTTATTTTTGATTATATTTATGTATCTGCTCTGAGAGTGTAATAGATAATTAGGACTTTTATCGCTTTCTTTATTTCTCGCAATTTATTTTTCAAAGGGTTATGTTTTTGGCGATGTAAATACCCGACGCCTTGTAATAGCGTAGATTCACTTTCCGCAATTTACTTTCCGCACAATTATTAACTGTTAATTATGCATGACAAGACTTGTATGAGAAATAAAATCAACCCGTAGCTCACAATGATACCTGTGCAAAGATAATATAAATTGAATCCTGAAACACATGCACATGCCACTCCTAGGGTACGCCTCACTTGGTTGCCTCGACGTGGTCATCAAGTATAGGGTGTTTTAGAGGTCGCCCTCCTGTCTAAAGATCCAGTTGCCTCGAAATGGTTACCTCGGATAAAAAAAAGGATCTAGGACATTAGGGTTACCGCTAAGGCGTCCTACTATTGCTTTGGTGATCACACATGTCCCTATAATCGAATTGACCCAAATAACTCCAACGACGGTGCTACCTACTTCTCAATAGTGGGATAGTACTGTCTAAAGGACTCTTACACAGCTTAATTCCTTAGAGTAGGTAGATTTCTCCTGGGTACTTGCTCTTTCAAAAAAACAAACTTTTCGCACTTACACTTTCAAAAAGTTTTCAAATAAATACTTCATACACTCTTGAGGACAGATACAAGAGTTACCTAGAAGTTTTCGAAATGAAACTTTTTAAAAAACCCACAAACACAAGAAAAGAAAACATTTTTGAAAACATAGTGAGCAAGTACCTAAGAGCCCGTGGATAACCACGGATAGAAAGGGTGCTAACACCTTCCCTTTCTATAATCTACCTCCCGAACCGAGAAACATCTCGAAAAGGAATTTTGTTGTGCTTTTGTCCTTTCCTTGTTGGAGAAAATAAAAGACGGTGGCGACTCTTGCTTACCACGACATTTCGCGAACCAGCATTCTAAAACAGTTAGTTCTATTTCCACCGATCACAGAACTGGCGACTCTGCTGGGGACAATTAATAAGTGAGGTGTACCTTAGGATTAGACCACTCTTGTTTTCAATTGCTTGCTTTGATTGCTTTAATATTGTAGGCCTGTTTTGGAGTTTCATAGTGTGATCGGTGGATCTGGAACTGACTGTTTAACGCTGGTTCGCGAAATGTCGCGGAAGCAAGAGTCGCCACCGTCTTTTATTTTCTCCAAATGGAAAGGACAAAAGCACAGAAAAATTCCTTAAAGAGATTGCTCTCGGTTCGGGAGGTAGATTATAGAAAGGGAAGGTGTTAGCACCCTTTCTATCCATGGTTATCCATGGGCTCTTAGATACTTGCTCATTTGTGTTTTCAAAATGTTTGTTTGCTTTTCAAGTGTGAGTGGGTTTTAAAAAAGTTTCTTTGAAAATTCCAGTTCGACTCTTGTATCTGTCCTCAAGAGTGTTTGAAAAATTGCTTTCGAAAGCTTTTTGAAAAGGTGTCGGTGTGAAAAGAAGTTTTTGATTTTTGTTTTGAAATTAGAGCAAGTATCTACGGGAACCTACCTACCCTAAGGAATTCGTCTGTGTAAATGTCCTTTAAAGTAGTGTCATCCCACCATTGAGAGGTAGGTAGCACCACCGTTGGAGGTGTTCGGGTCAATTCGAGGTTCGGGACATGGTGATCACCGGAGCAATAGGAAGATACCTTAGAAGCTACCCTCATGCCAGGTTCCCGGATCATGAGGACTTACTAAAACATCCTCTACTCGACGATCACCTTTCGAGGCAAGGCAACAGTGAGGCGTACCCTAGGGGTGGTGTGTGACTTGTGTGTCGTTTTCATTTGTATTTATCTTGTCATGTCAAAGTGATCTATCGTTTGTTTTTATTTGTTGTCATTCATTCTTGCATGCATTTATTAACAGTTAAAAAGATGTGGAAATTAAAAGTTCCTAAACTATTACAAAGGCGCGGGTCCACATCGCCAAAATTTCCAGGACCCGATTTGACAGAAAAATAAAGAATTAAAAGTGCGAAAGAATTAAAATGTTACATGGCCTTGGGAGAGGTACAAAAAAATTATAAAGAATAAAAAATAAATATGCGAATCGGAATTAAAGTTGAAACGAGGGCGTTGGACCCTTTTTTAACTAAATTAAACTAAACGATTAAATTAATAAAAATTAAAAAGAAAAGGAATTGTTTTTGGTATTTTTTTTGGTATTTTTTTGGTATTTAGGAGAATTTAATGCAATTAAACCTAATTCTACAATTTTTATTTTATTATGAAAACATATTAAAGTTTTAACCTAAAATTAACCCTAATTATTTTACATGCAATTTAATTACAAAAATAAGTAATAGTAAATATTTAATTATTATGAAAGAAAATAAAAAGGGATAAAAAATTAATTAAACCCTAATTCTACCAATTTTAGATTTTTATTATGAAAATATTACAATTAAACCTAATTTAATAACTAAAATTAACTAATGCAATTTATTTACAAAAATACTAAAATAAAATATTTATTATTTTTTTTTCATCTTTTCTGATTTTTATGTGTTTTTTATATATTATGAAAATATTAAATTAATTAATAAAACAATAATTAAAAGAAAGTAAAAATAATGAAAAAAATAAAGAAAGTAAAAAAATTTGCAAACCTAGGGGGGTCTGCCCCCAATTGTGAGGTGAAGCCCAGCAATTTTGAGCCCAAATAAGCCTGGCCTGATTGACTTTCCAGTAGCGTGCCCAAGCGTTGACTATGGTTCACCGTATTCCTAAGATCGTGGCCTTCTGATCGTCTCCATTGGGCACGTGGATGGATAGATTTTGTGGACGTACAATGCTCCTTAAGGGTGAAACTGCATGGAAACATTAAGTGCAAAATAATATGAAAGGGGGTGAGGACCTGGGGCTTGAACCCAGGTCCTGATGATTACCAACCAAGCGCTTCACCAACTGCTCCACTTTGTTTTCTTTGTATATTATATAATAAGCAATCAATATAAAACAAAACAAACGCGTTAGTGGATTCTTGGCGCGAACTTTCAAACGGACCAACCGCTGATAGCCACCTAAGCGTCTTCCTCGTTGGCTTGTTTTTTCCTGAAATACAACAAACATAGGCAACGGTTTTGAACCGTTCTAACATGCATCATTAGAGAAAATAGCGAATAGCACATGGGCATGTATAAATTGTTCGGACTAGGGCCATTAGAATCGTCTCTCTCTCACGATTCCAACGACGTATCTCTCATGGCCTAATTGTTCCAGGTTTGAAAACCCCTAAATCAATTTCCACGGAACCCTAATATGCTCTCATGGTGGATCCTTCGTTTTAGCATGAAACTCCAATCAAATTACGCAGGTAGCTTGCAAACATCATTCTAAACACAAAAACAACAATGAAATATGTTAAAAACGCATGAATGATGGAAAACGATTTTGGAATTTTTCTTACCAACTTCAATGGTGATTTCGTGTTTTCTTGAGTATGGGACTTAGGGAATGATTGGAAAACGTTCTATGATCCTCAAGGAAGCTAATGGAACAACTATTTGGCCCTGAATCGTCCTAGAACTTGGTTTTCAGATTTGACTTTTCTTGATAAATTTCAAGTTTGTATATGGCTTCTTCTGCGCAGCTTAGGGTCTAAAGGCACGAGGGTTAGCTTGCTTGTATATGTATGAATGATTTAGGGTTGAAAACTTGATCAAAGAATCCTTGAATTGATTGTGCAATATTTGATTTTTATGGCATTAGTTTTTTCAATCTTTTTCATGCAATTTGATATCAAATCATGACAAAACCTTCCAAAAATGATTATGCACGAATCTTGAGTGTCCAATGAGAGTATTTTCTGCACAAAAAGATTTGACTTCATTAGTTTAGTATTTTTTCATATTTTATTTAGTTTAAATGAATTAATTGTAATAAAAAATTCAAATAAATAAATAAAAGTAATAAAAAACTTCCCTTTGGGCCAAATGGTCGTGTGCATGTCTTGGATGATGAATTATGGAAGAAAAATAGGCCCATTAGCAATTTTAGGTCATTTGAAGCAATGTTGACTTTTCAAAATATCCAAAATTTCCCAACTTCCACAAGGCATAACTTGCTCAATTTTTAAGCTTTGCTCATTTTCTTTGACATTTTGGAAAGGTCTTTGAGCCCTCTAACCAATTCCTTTTGTCCCATGTCATTTTTATTTACCAATATCAAGTTATGGCCTTTGACTTAAAGTCCCTTTTTGTTGACTTTTGAAAATGACCTATAATGTTGAAATTGATAACTTTTTGTGAGAGCCTTTCTTGGACTTGAAGTATGAAGAGGAGTTGTAGGAAATGTCTTTCTCTTCAAAATGGGATTTGGATGGAATTTTTCTGATAATCCATGTGAAAGTTATGCCCTGGTCAATTTACAGTTGACTTTTTCAACTGTCCAAATAAGGAAACTTTTGCATCTTGATGATTTTTGAGCCAAGCTTTGAGAATCATGATCAAGCATTGATCAGATGATGTTTGTGGCCTCAAAATGAGATGTTGACCAAAAATTTGGACTTTTGACTGTCAAATAACCATTTTGCCCCTATAGTTGACTGTAGTGCAATTAGGGTTTTGACTGTGCAATTTTGTGCTGAAAGTCTTGAAACTTTGTATGAGGATGCTTGACCATGTTTATAGGCATGTGGGACTTGATTGGACCCTTGGAAACTTCATTTTCTTGATCAGACCCAAAACCCTAATTTTGACTGTTTAGGATACCCTTGCACTGTGCAACCCTTGGGGAATTTTGAAGCTTGACTTGGCAATTTCTTGAAGAATATGGGAGGGCAAATTTTGGGGTACAACAGTTGCCCCTGTTCAATCTTCTTAGACCTGAGGATGCAGATTGGCTGACGTGTCTTTCGTAATCCGAAGGTGGAAGATGATTGAACACTAGAATGCCCAGAAATTTGCGCTCACATAGTAGCAGTGATGGTGATGGAATGGGCTTATAGATGCCATTTAGAGGTTGATGAATAGGATGATGGGCTTATAGATGCCATCTGGATGTTGATCGCGTAAGAGATTCCTTAGCGAGAACTTGCGTACCTGCAAAAGAAAAATGAGTACCTGACATGTTGCAGGAGCTGGTCTTCAGATGCTTTGTGTAGATATGTCCTGACTGGTTACAGGAATCGGATCTTCGAATTCTTCAGACGTGCCCTTGCGAGATACAGGAATCGAGTCTGGTAATGTTAGTCTCCAACGGATACACCCTGGCAAGATTCAGGCATCGGACCCTCGAACTCTTCAGACACACCCTGGTAAGATACAGGAATCGGATCTGGTAATGCTAGTCTTCAACGGATACACCCTGGCAAGATTCAGGCATCGGATCCTCGAACTCTTCAGACACACCCTGGCAAGATACAGGAATCGGATCTGGTAATGCTAGTCTTCAACAGATACACCCTGGCAAGATTCAGGCATCGGATCCTCGAACTCTTCAGACAAACCCTGGCAAGATACAGGAATCGGATCTGGTAATGCTAGTCTTCAACGGATACACCCTGGCAAGATTCAGGTATCGGATCCTCGAACTCTTCAGACACACCCTGGCAAGATACAGGAATTGGATCTGGTAATGTTAGTCTTCAACGGATACACCCTGGCAAGATTCAGGCATCGGACCCTCGAACTCTTCAGACACACCCTGGCAAGATACAGGAATCGGATCTGGTAATGCTAGTCTTCAACGGATACACCCTGGCAAGATTCAGGTATCGGATCCTCGAACTCTTCAGACACACCCTGGCAAGATACAGGAATCGGATCTGGTAATGCTAGTCTTCAACGGATACACCCTGGCAAGATTCAGGTATCGGATCCTCGAACTCTTCAGACACACCCTGGCAAGATACAGGAATCGGATCTGGTAATGCTAGTCTTCAACGGATACACCCTGGCAAGATTCAGGCATCGGATCCTCGAACTCTTCAGACACACCCTGGCAAGATACAGGAATCGGATCTGGTAATGTTAGTCTTCAACGGATACACCCTGGCAAGATTCAGGTATCGGATCCTCGAACTCTTCAGACACACCCTGGCAAGATACAGGAATCGGATCTGGTAATGTTAGTCTTCAACGGATACACCCTGGCAAGATTCAGGTATCGGATCCTCGAACTCTTTAGACACACCCTGGCAAGATACAGGAATCGGATCTGGTAATGTTAGTCTTCAACGGATACACCATGGCAAGATTCAGGTATCGGATCCTCGATCTCTTCAGACACACCCTGGCAAGATACAGGAATCGGATCTGGTAATGTTAGTCTTCAACGGATACACCCTGGCAAGATTCAGGTATCGGATCCTCGAACTCTTCAGACACACCCTGGCAAGATACAGGAATCGGATCTGGTAATTGGTCGTCAACAGATACACCCTGGCAAGATTCAGGAATCGGACCTTTAGTTGCGACCATTGATGGTAATCAATTTTGTACTTTTGTCCTGAAAAGACAAGCGTTAGTTGTATGCGATGTCATGTGGTATGACATGCGAGAGGCTCTCTGAATACGTGAGGTTGTATGTTCGTGATACGTATATGCATGCTATAATGTATGAAGATGTTTATGAATGTATTTTTTCGTCTAGGAAAGTAAATCCTTGACGGGTGCCGGGAAGTCACTCCTGGGCTGATGTTGGAGAATAGATTTTGCTTCCGCCGGGGATGATAGTTGCAAGAATACCGGTTGGGAGAGGATAACTCCGTTGGGAAATAAACTTGGCAAATGGAATAACTCTGCGGGGAGAAAAGTACTCTAGCAATCTTGCTGGGAAGCAATACTCTGTGGGGAGGAAGATCACTTGTTGAGTTGTTGATAATAACTTGTTGGGGGATACCTTTGTTGTATTGGAAGTGTGAATAGACTTCGCTGGGGATAAGAAAGAACTGTGTTGACGACGACCTTTCCGTGACTTTTGGCTGAGGATAACCCAGTTATGTCCTAGTAAGGAAATAACTCTTTGAATAAAGCTGGGCGACGCGTTCGTGCTCTGCGAGGATAAGCTTCCAGAATCTACTGGGGATAAGCTTACTGCCTGGGGAGGTGAATTCCAACTTTCCTGGGGAAACTGGATTGGACTCTCTTGGGGAAGTTTTGAACTGCGGGGGAAGTGATTCCTTTGAATGTTGATATGCCGCCGGGGAACAATCTTTAGACCAAGACTGCCGGGGATGCTTGTTAAGAATACATATGCTGCTGGGGAGATGTTGAGATCCACTGGAGGATACCCAACTTCCTTAAGATTTGATGACTTTGCTTGGAGAAGAGTGCACTGACTTGCTGGCTCCTTCTCTGGGGAATTAAGATGTACTGGTTATGTTTTTTAGCTGAACCTACTTTGGTACCTTGGAGGACAGAGCAATTAGATTGCGTAGACAACTCTTTTGTTGCCCCTGTTTCTAATGTTACCTGTAATTAATCCTTTGTTTCGTATGCAAATATTTATGAGTTAGCAAATTATTGTCAATGCATATATCACAAATTGAACCTTGGACGTTCTTCGCAAAACAAAACAGAAAAAAGGAAAAACAATTGGCAATTTTTAACTGAAAAGTATATTTGTATTGATTTTTGAATGGCCTGAAAATAGGCGTTTTGTGTACAAGAGGCTGACGTCCTAGTAAGAGAACGCCGCCGAGCAAAAGATTTTATACAAATTTTGTACAAAAGAAAATAAAACAGCTGTGTGAAATGAATGATCCCACTGGGTTTCAACTCTGCTATTGCCTTTATATCCCCGAGCGTCTCATCACTTGATGACCTAAACGAAGATGAAGCTGACTGATCGATGCCGTCTGGACTTGATGTAGATACCGGATTCTGGATGTAAAGTGATCCAATGAGACATAGTATTACGCTTTTATCCCTAATTTTTGCCTGGACCGCCCTTTCGGGTTTTCAGTCCACCAGGATACCCATTTTTGCCCAAGCCGCCTTTTCAGGTTTTCGACTTGCCGGGTGTACAGATTTTTTTCATTTCATCCCTTCATTTTGCCCGAACCCTTTTGGTTCGCCGGGAAGCCCTAATTTTTGCCTAGGCATGTCAGCCTAGCGGGTCTTTTTTATGCGTAGTATCTTTTTACTATGTCTGCATTGGCGGGGTGAGGAAGGTCGTCACCATCCATGTTGGTTAGAATCATGGCTCCTCCTGAGAACACATGTTTAACCACAAATGGCCCTTCGTATGTAGGGGTCCATTTGCCCCTTGGATCACTCTGAGGAAGGATGATTCGCTTGATTACCAGATCCCCAACTTGATATTCCTGTGGTCTGACCTTTTTGTTAAATGCCCTGATCATCCATTTCTGATACGTCTGACCGTGACAGATAGCAGCAAGTCTCTTTTCATCAATAAGGTTGAGCTGATCAAGTCGTGTCTGGATCCAATCATCTTCATTCAGATTTGCATCCTTCATTATCCGGAGAGAGGGTATTTGCACTTCGATCGGTAAGACTGCCTCCATACCATAAACCAAAGAGAAAGGAGTTGCCCCGGTTGACGTCCTTGCTGAGGTACGGTACCCATGCAGAGCGAACGGTAACATCTCGTGCCAATCTTTGTAAGTCACTGTCATCTTCTGCACGATTTTCTTGATGTTCTTATTTGCTGCTTCTACAGCCCCATTCATCTTCGGTCTGTAAGGAGAAGAATTGTGGTGCTGTATTTTGAACTGCTCGCAGAGCTCAGTGATCATCTTGTTATTCAGATTGGTACCGTTATCTGTAATAATTCTTTCTGGGACGCCGTACCGACAGATCAGATTATGCCGAATGAACCGTGCCACAACAGTCTTAGTTACCGTAGCATAGGATGCTGCTTCGACCCACTTCGTGAAATAATCAATCGCCACTAGGATGAAGCGATGCCCATTAGATGTCGTAGGTTTAATCTCACCGATCATGTCTATTCCCCACATTGCAAACGGCCAAGGCGCAGTCAGAACATTCAGGGGAACTGGAGGAACATGCACCTTGTCTGCATAAATCTGGCACTTATGGCATGTCCTAGAATGTTGGTAGCAGTCAGCTTCCATTGTGGACCAGTAATACCCTGCCCGAAGGATCTTCTTTGCCATTGTATGTCCACTGGAATGTGTACCAAAGGCCCCTTCATGTAGCTCTTCCATGATCCTTTCTGCTTCAGTCTTATCCACACAACGCAGTAAGGTTGAATCATGGTTTCGCTTGTACAGGATGCCGTTGCTAAGGAAGAACTTTGCCGCGAACCTTCTCAGGAACTTCTTATCATTGACAGAGGCACCCTCAGGGTATTCCTGAGCTTCCAGATATCTCTTCACCTCATGGTACCAAGGCTTCTCAGTTACCAATTCAGCTTCGAGATCGCAACAGTATACCGGTTCGTCCAGTTTCCAGATGATGATCCGGGGAGCCTCATTGTCCCATTTGACTTTGAACATAGAAGACATTGTAGCTAACGCGTCCGCCAACTGATTCTCTTCTCTTGGGAAATGTTCAAAGGTTATCTCCGTGAAGTGGGGGATCAAGGTCAACACACATTCTCTGTAAGGAATAAGATTCGGATGTTTCGTATCCCACTCTCCTTTGATCTGATTGATCACAAGAGCGGAATCTCCGAAGACACTCAGAAACTTGATCCTTAGATCGATCGCAGCTTGAAGACCCATGATGCATGCCTCATACTCCGCCATGTTGTTGGTACAGTTGAAACATAGTCGGGCAGTGAGCGGAGTATGAGTGCCTTGCGGTGATATGATTATAGCGCCGATACCATTTCCCAAAGCGTTGGAGGCTCCGTCAAAGTGCATAGACCATCGGGATCCTTCCTCAGGTCCTTCATCCGGTCCAGGTACTTCACAATCAGTCACTATCATGATGCTTTCATCCGGAAACTCGAAGTTCATTGACTGATAGTCATCTACAGCCTGATGTGCCAAGTGGTCTGCCAATACACTTCCCTTGATGGCTTTCTGGGTTGTGTACTGAATGTCGTATTCCGTCAAGATCATTTTCCATCTTGCGATTCTCCCAGAAAGAGCAGGCTTTTCGAATATATACTTTATAGGATCCATCTTTGAGATCAACAAGGTGGTATGAGTCAGCATATACTGTCTCAGCCGGTGAGCAGCCCATACCAAAGCGCGGCAAGTTTTCTCAAGCAGTGAGTATCGGGTCTCACAATCGGTAAACTTTTTGCTAAGGTAATAAATGGCATGCTCTTTTCGGCCAGACTCGTCATGCTGCCTCAGCACGCACCCCATTGAGTTGTCAAGCACTGTTAGATATAGTATCAGAGGTCTCCCTTCAACCGGTGGCATAAGGATGGGTGGTTCTTGGAGATACTCTTTGATTCTGTCAAAAGCAGCCTGACATTCATCATTCCAACGTACTACCTGATCTTTCTTCAACAGCTTGAAGATTGGCTCACAGGTAGCAGTCAGGTGTGAGATGAACCGAGCAATGTAATTCAGGCATCCTAAAAAGCCTCTAACCTCCTTCTCTGTCTTAGGAACTAGCATCTCTTGAATAGCTTTGACCTTAGCAGGGTCCACTTGAATACCTTTATCACTTACAACGAAGCCTAGCAACTTTCCAGATCTAACCCCGAAGGTGCACTTGTTCGGATTCAGCCTCAACTTGTATAGTCTCAACCGGTCAAACAATTTTTGCAGATGATCTAGGTGCTCTTCCTCAGTCTGGGACCTTGCGATCATGTCGTCAACATACACTTCTATCTCATGATGGATCATGTCATGAAAATAGAGCAACCATGGCACGTTGGTAGGTTGCCCCAGCGTTCTTTAGTCCAAAAGGCATGACCTTGTAACAAAAGGTGCCCCACTGAGTAACAAATGTAGTTTTTCCATGTCTTCAGGTGCCATCTTGATCTGATTGTAACCTGAAAAGCCATCCATGAAAGAGAACACCTTATGCTGAGCTGTATTGTCAACAAGGACATCAATGTGAGGTAAAGGGAAGTCATCCTTGGGGCTGGCCCTGTTCAGATCCCTGTAGTCGACACACATTCTGACCTTACCGTATTTCTTTGGTACCGGCACCACATTAGCAACCCACTGAGGGTAAGAAGTTACTGCAAGGAACCCGGCGTCAAACTGTTTCATAACCTCGGCTTTAATCTTCTCAGACATCTCTGGACGCATACGGCGGACCTTTTGCTTAACCGGAGGGCAATCTTCCCTAGTTGGCAAGTGATGGACCACAATATCGGTATCCAACCCGGGAATGTCTTCGTAGGACCAAGCAAAGATCTCCATATAATCATGCAGCATCTGAGTCAACCGTTGCTTCATGCTGAGCTCTAGGTTGGCACCAATCTTTACCTCTTTCCTGTCTGCCTCAGTACCCAGGTTTATTGTTTCCACTGGCTCTTCATGGGGTTGAATTGCCCTCTCTTCCTGAAGTAACAGTCTTGCAAGCTCGCCAGGCACTTCGCAATCATCTTCACCTTCGTCTTCGGCTAAGTTGATCGGATTTTCGAAGTCATAATTGGCAGTAGCAGAGTCGTTATCAGTGAGATCCAGAGTGGATTGAAACCTGTATGAGTGAGTGTGTGTGTGTAAATACAGCTGTTTTGAAATATATGTAAAGGAAAGGAAGACAGAAAAGGAGCATAAGATTTGTAATGCGAGAAAACGTCCAAGATTTTCATTCATGATATATGAAATGACAATTTATATGCCCTCACAAATGAAACCACGGTGCCTCGGGCAAGACACCGGGCCATAGAGTTTATTTATTGTTTATTACAAATAATAAAACAAAGAAGTTTATTACTGCGTAACAAAAGTAACAGGAGTATGGTCTTTGACAATCCAATTGGTCAATCCGCCTTCGGTTGTCGGGTAGATCCAGCCATTGAATTCTGCTTCATTCACTTCATTGTCTTCCCCAACAGCATTTACTCCTGGATTTGTAATGAGCATAGGAGGTCTTCTAGTCTTCGCCTTCCGCATAGCTTTCTGACCCTCTGCAGTAAAACCCAGCCCAAATTTGTCAGTTTTCTGTGTAAAGTCGGGAAGCCTGCCCCAGTTAGCACATTCACCTTTTCGAACCACAGCCCGGGCATCCTTCAGGGAAGCCATCTTCAAAGGAACATTCTCTTCTACTGCTGTTTCTGCTGCCGCTGAAATTGGAAGCACCTCCTCGAAATGCTGAAAGGGGGTTTCAATAAACTCCCCATCCATCTCAATGTATCTGAAGGAATTCAAGTGGCTCACCATATATTCCTCCTCTCCCTGCACAGTGACGATCTTTCCTCCGACAGGTTATTTCAGCTTCTGGTGCAAGGTAGAGGTCACTGCCCCAGCTTTATGGATCCAAGGCCGACCCAGTAGACAAGAGTACGATGGACGGGTATCCATCACATAAAAAGTAGAGTCAAACACCTGAGAGCCCACACGAATAGGAATGTCGACCTTTCCATGAACCATCCTTTTTGAACCGTCAAAAGCCCTGACGATGATATTGATGGGTTTCAGTTCCAGGCCTTCACAATCTAAATGGTCTAAAGCCTTCTTGGGTAGCACATTCAAAGAAGAACCAGTATCCACCAATACATGTGCCAGGGTAGTGCCCCTGCATTCGATAGAGACATGCAGGGCATCATTGTGGTCTCTTCCCTTCGCAGTTAGGTCAGCATCTGAGAAACCCAAGCCATTATCCGCTGTCAGATTTGCTACGCAATCAGTGAACTGGACTGCAGATGTTTCCTGTGGCACATGGGCCGTCTTGAGAAATGAGATTAAGGCCTTAGCATGGGCCTCTGAACACAGCAATAAGGAGAGCATGGAGATTTTAGAGGGCGTATGCCCCAGCTGTTCGACGACGTTGAAATCGCTCTTCTTTATTATTTTTAAGATCTCCTCCATTTCTTGTTGGGAGGCCTCAGCATTTATCGGTATCGGTGCCTCCATCCGGGCAGGCTCATCTTCAACTCCCTTGCCCCGAGCATTGGATGCCTCGGCAGCAGGGGAAACCACTTGATCTGAAACAGGAACAGGTACACTTGTAGGTGTTATGAGGAGGGGTCTTCGGGTAGCAGGCGGTGCAATGTCAGGCGAGAAGAGCCTGCCACTGCGGGTGACCTTGGCTGGGCCAGTGATATCACAGATACTAGCGCCGGTGTTGAACTCTTGTTTAATTCCATTCACATATACGTCTGCCCCATAGCGCCAGGGGACAGCTTTATCGGATACATAGGGAAGAGGCCCCGGAACAGTGATAACAACAGGTGCGACTGTCATGATTTGAACAGGCTTTTTCGGGAGAGCCTTGATCGGATTATTGAAGATGGTAACCACAGAAACTTCTTCTACCGGAACCAACTGAATAGCAGACTTCTTAAACAGAATCTCCTTACTATCCATTAGGCTTTGGATGCCTAACCTCAGCAAGGGACAACCAGATAGGGAAACAGCACAGAACAGGCAACCCTCACTGCAACCCGGAAATAAACCGGACAGCAGTAGGTTTTTCTTGACGGTCATTAAAGGAGTAGCCAGATCATCCACAGAAACAGCATACACTTCTTCATCAACAGCATTTACCCCATGCTGAGGCATAGGAGCAGTAACCACATTCGGCCTCTCAGGCGCTTCGAACTGTATCTCTTTTGCATCAATAAGGTCTTGCACCTTATTCCTTAATGCCTAACAGTCATCAGTGGAATGCCCCGGGCTATCAGAATGGTACGCGCAGCGGGCATTCGGGTTGTACTTAGGAGATGTAGTATTTGCAAACTTCGGAGCCTCTCTGACGGTTACTAAGTTGGTTGAGAGCAACTGTGGTAAGATCTGCGACAAGGTCATACTCAAACGGGTGAATTCCCTTCTGGGTCTCTCAGCCCTTGGTTGGTTAGCTTGCCGAGGAGCGGCTGCAGGCTTCGCAATCACCAATGCGTTGACAGATTGGCGGCGCTCTGGTTTGTCTTGCCTTCTAGGCCCATACACCACACTGGCCTCTTTTTTGAAGGGTTTCTTCTCTGAACTTGTAGATGCACCCTTTGGAATCTTACCAGACTTCAACCCAGCCTCAATTCTCTCTCCAGTCAGAATCAGATCAGTGAACCCTGCAGACGAATTCCCGATAAGATGGTTGAAAAATGGCCCAGATAGGGTCCCCAAGAACATGTCTACCAACTCCCGATCAGTCAACGGAGGCTGCACCCTACCAGCCAGATCCCTCCACTTCTGAGCGTACTCTTTAAAACCTTCACTTGAACCTAACGACATACCCTGGAGTTGGGTACGTGTAGGGGCAAGGTCGGCATTATACTGATACTGCTTATAGAAAGCAGTAGCCAACTCCTCCCAGTTACGAACCTTGGTCCCATCCAGCTGATAGAACCATTCGAGATGAGTCCCTGAAAGACTCTCCTGGAAGAAGTGGATCCACAAGTTCTTATCCGCTGAGTACGGTTGAATCTTCCGAACATAGGACCTGAGATGTAGCTTGGGACAAGATGCCCCGTCGTACTTAGTGAAAGATGGTGCTTTGAATTTACGAGGAATGATCACACCAGTTGACAAACCCAGATCTCCAAAATCCAGCCCAGGTACCTGTTGTATCTCCATAGCATTCAGCCTGTCCTCCAACTGCTTGTATCTGTCTTCTGCAGGAGGATACTGCTCTTCATCAAAATCAGTCTCATTGTCGGAGACTACCGGACTAGGACCTTTTTCTGCTTGAGGAGTACTCTTGCCAATAGAAGAACCAGCCTCTTCATTCTGCAGAGTGTTGCCAAACCTTCGGCCCGAGCTAAACAGAACAGTTCTTCTCTTCTTCTTCTTCTCCTTCTTCAGGAGCAGAGCCTTCAGATCTTCTTGGCCTTGAGCCAAACCCTTGATTAATTCCTGAAATTGCGCATTCTGCGCCTGAAGAGCTTTGATGGATGTCTCAGTTGATGATGAGTCAGGATTCATGATGCTGAAATAAACAGCGAAGAACGGTAAGCAACCTGGAAAGAGGAAAAACCTGCTATGCACATGATGAATGGAATGCGTATGATTTATGTTTTCAAAGACAATCGGGAATCAACTTTGTAAACAAAAGGAACACACTTCATTAGATTCAACTTTGAAGCTAAAATTATTCAACAGGTTGCCCTTAGGCGTTACATGAAAGGAAATACTGAAAAGGGAAATAAAACTGTAAAAGAACATCCGGAGCTCCTTATTGATCCCATGGTCTCCTCTTCTCAGTACGGATGTAGGCATTCAGAGCTCGCTCATTCTCCAACTGCTTTGTCAGCTTCTGGATCTTTGATTCCTGCTCGTTGAACTTTTCCCAGTAAGAATTCCGCTCTTCTCGCAGTTGCGACCAAGATCTCTTCAATGTCTCATAATCAGTAGGTATCTGAGGAGGAAGGACAGTTGGAGGAACACCATCCTTGTCAGGACACTCAAGAATGACAGGTCTGACAGCTTCATACGGCATACCTAACTTCTGAGCACGGATGCGAACCCATTTGTAGTAGGCTTCCATAGGTAAAGAAGTCTTTGGCCCTAACTCCTGTGGGTCAGCTTTATGAACTTTGTCCCAAGCCTTGATGAACCTACGACGCAGCTCGTCACTATCCACCTGAAACTCAAAACTGATGTGAGGCACCAACATCTCATGGGGGCCTGCTCTTCTTGCTCTTCCAAACTGACGGAGCGCTAGACATGGATTGTAAGAGATTCCTCCTTGGGTACCAATCAAAGGAACATTAGGGTATTCCCCGCATCGATCAATAACAGCTATCTCATCCAAACCTCTGCAAGTCCAAATGATGTCTTTATCGGTGAGAGACATTAACCTGTGAGCCCAACCTCTTCCTTCTTGGTTCTTCAGTACGAACTTAGGGAGGTGCGAAATAAACCACCTCACCAACAAAGGGATACAACACCATAGGGTTCCTCGTCTTCGGGTAGTACGAGCATGAAGTTGTTGCAAGATGTCACCCAAGAGAGTGGGCACCGGATTCTGAGACATAAAGATCCTTATGGCAGTGACATTGATGAAGTTGTCAGGATTAGGAAACAGGACTAACCCATAGATTAGGAGAGCCAAGATGTCTTCATATGCCCTAAAGTCCAGGTCATTCCAGAAACTGTTAGCTTTACCAATCAGAAACTTGGCCAAGAAACCCTTAACTCCGCTTCTAGTCACCCAGTTGTCCATTACCTCTTGATGTGTCAAGGGAAGAGCTGCAGCAACATCCTCAAGCCTGAGGGTCTTTTCCCAACCAGTAAAGGGAGTCTGATCCAAGATAGGGATACCAAGCAAATCAGAGAACTCTTCCAGGGTAGGGACCAGCTGGAAGTCTTGAAAGGTGAAGCACTGGTACAGAGGGTCATAGAACTGGGTCAGAACGCTCATCAACTGTTGATCCCGCTTTGCAGTGACTAAACTGGGAAGAGAACCATGCCTCTGAATGAAGGAAGTGGTATTTGGAATTCTTCTAACCAACTCATCAAGCAACTCAGGTGAACGAACAAAGTTGAACCGGATAGTATTCCTTCGCACAGGCATCATGATGTCCTACAAAACAGAGCAAAGGTGAAACCCTCTTGTCTTTGAAATGGTCAGTCCTTATGTAGGATGCATGCAATGCTCATGATGTTATGATGTTATGATAAAGCACACCACAAACAGATACAAAGGTAAACATGGTAAGGCACACAAGTCACACAAGGCAAGCCCCTAAAGTTTAGGCCAGCATGAGGTCTAGGTACTACCCTCTTTCAGTTTGTTGGTTCATACCTGTCCTATCAAAGTAACCGGGTTCTTAGAGGATCCCAATATCATTGACTACCCTCAATCGGTCATAACTCCAGCATCGCAATCTTTTCTTGCAGCCAGAACCATCACGAGAGTTTAGCCTCAATGGGCGTAGCATACTGCTACTGTTCTAATGGCCAAGTTGTGTCAATTAAGGTTCTAAGGTTGTTGGTGCTTAATGACTCCTCAGAAGACCCATATTCTCCTCGTTGCGACACAAGGGATATCGGTACAGACCAAGGTGCCACACCAACGTAGCCACTGCTTCACCCGTGTCGGTCTACGCCGGACAGGTCCCTCACAGCTTATGCTACCTAAACAGGGTATCCCCAGATCCGGGTTAGGATCTATGTAACTCCCATGCAACCCACAATAATAAAGCAAACAAGCACAACAATTGAAAACACAAGTGATCTTAGTCCAAAGGTACACCTCACTTTATAAAATGTCCCCAACAGAGTCGCCAGTTCTGTGATCGGTGGATCTGGAACTGACTGTTTAACGCTGGTTCGCGAAATGTCGCGGAAGCAAGAGTCGCCACCGTCTTTTATTTTCTCCAAATGGAAAGGACAAAAGCACAGAAAAATTCCTTAAAGAGATTGCTCTCGGTTCGGGAGGTAGATTATAGAAAGGGAAGGTGTTAGCACCCTTTCTATCCATGGTTATCCATGGGCTCTTAGATACTTGCTCATTTGTGTTTTCAAAATGTTTGTTTGCTTTTCAAGTGTGAGTGGGTTTTAAAAAAGTTTCTTTGAAAATTCCAGTTCGACTCTTGTATATGTCCTCAAGAGTGTTTGAAAAATTGCTTTCGAAAGCTTTTTGAAAAGGTGTCGGTGTGAAAAGAAGTTTTTGATTTTTGTTTTGAAATTAGAGCAAGTATCTACGGGAACCTACCTACCCTAAGGAATTCGTCTGTGTAAATGTCCTTTAAAGTAGTGCCATCCCACCATTGAGAGGTAGGTAGCACCACCGTTGGAGGTGTTCGGGTCAATTCGAGGTTCGGGACATGGTGATCACCGGAGCAATAGGAAGATACCTTAGAAGCTACCCTCATGCCAGGTTCCCGGATCATGAGGACTTACTAAAACATCCTCTACTCGACGATCACCTTTCGAGGCAAGGCAACAGTGAGGCGTACCCTAGGGGTGGTGTGTGACTTGTGTGTCGTTTTCATTTGTATTTATCTTGTCATGTCAAAGTGATCTATCGTTTGTTTTTATTTGTTGTCATTCATTCTTGCATGCATTTATTAACAGTTAAAAAGATGTGGAAATTAAAAGTTCCTAAACTATTACAAAGGCGCGGGTCCACATCGCCAAAATTTCCAGGACCCGATTTGACAGAAAAATAAAGAATTAAAAGTGCGAAAGAATTAAAATGTTACATGGCCTTGGGAGAGGTACATAAAAATTATAAAGAATAAAAAATAAATATGCGAATCGAAATTAAAGTTGAAACGAGGGCGTTGGACCCTTTTTTTAACTAAATTAAATTAAACGATTAAATTAATAAAAATTAAAAAGAAAAGGAATTGTTTTTGGTATTTTTTTTGGTATTTTTTTTGGTATTTTTTTGGTATTTAGGAGAATTTAATGCAATTAAACCTAATTCTACAATTTTTATTTTATTATGAAAACATATTAAAGTTTTAACCTAAAATTAACCCTAATTATTTTACATGCAATTTAATTACAAAAATAAGTAATAGTAAATATTTAATTATTATGAAAGAAAATAAAAAGAGATAAAAAATTAATTAAACCCTAATTCTACCAATTTTAGATTTTTATTATGAAAATATTACAATTAAACCTAATTTAATAACTAAAATTAACTAATGCAATTTATTTACAAAAATACTAAAATAAAATATTTATTATTTTTTTTTTCATCTTTTCTGATTTTTATGTGTTTTTTATATATTATGAAAATATTAAATTAATTAATAAAACAATAATTAAAAGAAAGTAAAAATAATGAAAAAAATAAAGAAAGTAAAAGAATTTGCAAACCTAGGGGGGTCTGCCCCCAATTGTGAGGTGAAGCCCAGCAATTTTGAGCCCAAATAAGCCTGGCCTGATTGACTTTCCAGTAGCGTGCCCAAGCGTTGACTATGGTTCACCGTATTCCTCAGGTCGTGGCCTTCTGATCGTCTCCATTGGGCACGTGGATGGATAGATTTTGTGGACGTACAATGCTCCTTAAGGGTGAAACTGCATGGAAACATTAAGTGCAAAATAATATGAAAGGGGGTGAGGACCTGGGGCTCGAACCCAGGTCCTGATGATTACCAACCAAGCGCTTCACCAGCTGCTCCACTTTGTTTTCTTTGTATATTATATAATAAGCAATCAATATAAAACAAAACAAACGCGTTAGTGGATTCTTGGCGCGAACTTTCAAACGGACCAACCGCTGATAGCCACCTAAGCGTCTTCCTCGTTGGCTTGTTTTTTCCTGAAATACAACAAACATAGGCAACGGTTTTGAACCGTTCTAACAGGCATCATTAGAGAAAATAGCGAATAGCACATGGGCATGTATAAATTGTTCGGACTAGGGCCATTAGAATCGTCTCTCTCTCACGATTCCAACGACGTATCTCTCATGGCCTAATTGTTCCAGGTTTGAAAACCCCTAAATCAATTTCCACGGAACCCTAATATGCTCTCATGGTGGATCCTTCGTTTTAGCATGAAACTCCAATCAAATTACGCGGGTAGCTTGCAAACATCATTCTAAACACAAAAACAACAATGAAATATGTTAAAAACGCATGAATGATGGAAAACGATTTTGGAATTTTTCTTACCAACTTCAATGGTGATTTCGTGTTTTCTTGAGTATGGGACTTAGGGAATGATTGAAAAACGTTCTATGATCCTCAAGGAAGCTAATGGAACAACTATTTGGCCCTGAATCGTCCTAGAACTTGGTATTCAGATTTGACTTTTCTTGATAAATTTCAAGTTTGTATATGGCTTCTTCTGCGCAGCTTAGGGTCTAAAGGCACGAGGGTTAGCTTGCTTGTATATGTATGAATGATTTAGGGTTGAAAACTTGATCAAAGAATCCTTGAATTGATTGTGTAATATTTGATTTTTATGGCATTAGTTTTTTCAATCTTTTTCATGCAATTTGATATCAAATCATGACAAAACCTTCCGAAAATGATTATGCACGAATCTTGAGTGTCCAATGAGAGTATTTTCTGCACAAAAAGATTTGACTTCATTAGTTTAGTATTTTTTCATATTTTATTTAGTTTAAATGAATTAATTGTAATAAAAAATTCAAATAAATAAATAAAAGTAATAAAAAACTTCCCTTTGGGCCAAATGGTCGTGTGCATGTCTTGGATGATGAATTATGGAAGAAAAAGAGGCCCATTAGCAATTTTAGGTCATTTGAAGCAATGTTGACTTTTCAAAATATCCAAAAATTTCCCAACTTCCACAAGGCATAACTTGCTCAATATTTAAGCTTTGCTCATGTTCTTGGACATTTTGGAAAGGTCTTTGAGCCCTCTAACCAATTCCTTTGGTCCCATGTCATTTTGATTTACCAATATCAAGTTATGGCCTTTGACTTAAAGTCCCTTTTTGTTGACTTTTGAAAATGACCTATAATGTTGAAATTGATAACTTTTTGTGAGAGCCTTTCTTGGACTTGAAGTATGCAGAGGAGTTGTAGTAAATGTCTTTCTCTTCAAAATGGGCTTTGGATGGAATTTTTCTGATAATCCATGTGAAAGTTATGCCCTGGTCAATTTACAGTTGACTTTTTCAACTGTCCAAATAAGGAAACTTTTGCATCTTGATGATTTTTGAGCCAAGCTTTGAGAATCATGATCAAGCATTGATCAGATGATGTTTGTGGCCTCAAAATGAGATGTTGACCAAAAATTTGGACTTTTGACTGTCAAATGACCATTTTGCCCCTACAGTTGACTGTAGTGCAATTAGGGTTTTGACTGTGCAATTTTGTGCTGAAAGTCTTGAAACTTTGTATGAGGATGCTTGACCATGTTTATAGGCATGTGGGACTTGATTGGACCCTTGGAAACTTCATTTTCTTGATCAGACCCAAAACCCTAATTTTGACTGTTTAGGATACCCTTGCACTGTGCAACCCTTGGGGAATTTTGAAGCTTGACTTGGCAATTTCTTGAAGAATATGGGAGGGCAAATTTTGGGGTACAACACATAGATCCTAGCCCGGATCTGGGGGATACCCTTTTAGAAGTAGCAACAAACTGTGAGGGAACTGTGCGGGGTATACCGACACGGTTGAAGCAGTTGCTACGTTGATGTGGCACTTTGGTGAGTACCGGTAACCCTTGAGTCAAGTCAAGGAGAGTACGGGGCCGCCGCGTGGTGTCGTGAAGCATCAACTGACCTTAGGAACCTTACTTGACCATCCTGGCCTCTTTAGGGGTAGTGAGATGACTGACTTTGGTGCAGTCCGAAGTTGGTAGATACTCGATACTACACTCATTGAGGATTGTTTTCTTGGAATATTTTGATCGCCAGTTCAGTGGCTAAATCAAAACAATGAACATAGAAAACAATCCAATGATATTGAGCTCCTTAGAACCCGGTTACTTTTGATAGGACAGGTTTTGAGCCCACCAACTTCAAGAGGGTAGTACCTAAACTTCATGCTGGCCTAAACTCTAAGGGTTGTCTGGTGTGACTTGTGTGCCTTATCATGTTTGCTTTTTGTGAATACTTGTGGTGTGTCTTTATCATAACATCATAACATCATAAAGCATCATATGCATCTACTAACCACTTCAAGGGTTCGAATCTTCATCTTTGTTCTTGTTTTGTAGGACATGGAGACTATCCGCAGAAAAAATAATTCAGGTCAACCTTGTAAGGATCCCTCCTCACTTAAGGAGCTTACATCCAGGATTCCTGAGAACTCTTCCTTCAGTGAAAGGCATGGTAGACTCATCAGCTTGGTCAACACCAACATTGAAGAAGATATGATAAAAGTTCTCTTCCAGTTCTTTGACCCCTTGCACCATTGTTTTACTTTCCCGGATTATCAACTGGTGCCTACTTTGGAAGAGTTTTCTCAACTTCTGAAAATTCCTATCCTTAGTCAACTACCCTACAACGGTATGGAAAAGGAACCAAAACTTGAAGAGGTTGCTAAAGCGTTACGTCTGCAACCATCTGACATCAAGGGGCATTGGGAAATCAGAAGTGGTATCAAAGGATTCTTGGCAAAGTTCCTGTTTTAGAAAGCACAAGAATGTTGGAATTCCCTTGACCTACAAGCCTTTGAAGAAGTTGTGGCACTCCTTGTCTATGGGTTGGTGTTGTTCCCGAATCCGGATCAGCTTATAGATATCAATGCTGTCAAGATTTTCATGTCCAGGAATCCCATACCTACGTTGCTTGGGGACATCCTCCACTCATGTTACACTCGAACCATGAGAAAAAGAGGTGTTCTCATGTGCTGCACTCCTCTCCTGGCAAGGTGGTTTATTTCGCACCTTCCACAATCAGTTTTGAAGAACGAGCGGGGTTTGAGATGGTCACAACGATTAATGACTCTTACACATGCTGATATACATTGGTGTTCTCGGTCCAGAGAAAATGTCACTATCATTGATCGTTGCGGAGAGTTTCCTAACGTTCCTTTACTTGGAATCAGAGGAGGCATTACTTACAACCCCTGTCTAGCTTTGAGACAGTTTGGATATGCTCGGAGGGATGGCCCTCATGACATGTTGATTCCTGACATAGTTTTTGACTTCGACAACGATACGCAAGGACTTCGGCAGAGATTCATCAGAGCTTGGAGGATGCCTAACAAGGTGGATAGCAAGACACTGGGGCACAAGAACTCCATCCCCCTTGAGCCTTATCTCAAGTGGGTACGAGCCCGCTCCCAGAAGCTTGTGATGCCATATCCTCACATTCTCCCCGTGATCAAAGAGCTGGTTATAGAAGGAGAAGTTCCGTACACCATTCAACATCCTGACATGCCAACATCTTGGGAGGAAATGCAAAAGAGCTGGATCCAACTCAAGGAAGAGCGGAATTCTCTTGAAACCAGTCTACATGCCAGTGAGAAGAAGGTCTTGGAGCTCACCCGCCTACTTCACGAGGAAAAGACCCTCAACACTTACATCGCTCCAAAGAGGATGCGCAGTATCTTTTGGGATTAAGTATTTTGTAATATTTCGCCCATGAGGCATTGATGTACTAAACAGATTATTTATTAATATAACGTGTGTTCCTTTTTGTCTACAACGAATTTGAATTTTCGAACCCTTGAATGCATTGCATAAATAGCATACCATGCATCATTTGCATAACAGGTACACTTTCTACAGGTCACTTATCTTCTTCCGCTGTTTATTTCAGAAATCATCATGTCTTCTGAGCCTACTACTGAACAAGCTATCAAGGCCCTCCAGGCCCAGAACGCCTAGTTCCAAGAGTTGGTCATGAGCTTAGCCCAGGGTCAACAGGAGTTGAAGACTCTGCTTTTGAAGAAGAAGAAGAGGACTGTCTTGTTCAACACTGGACGAAGATTTGGGAATGCGCTGCAAAATGAGGTTGAGCTGACTACTTCCTCTGTAGGGAAAGATAGTCCCCAAGGGGGAAGGGTTCCTAGTCCCGTGGTCTCCGACAACGAGACAGATTACAATGATGAGCAGTACCCTCCTGCTGAGGACAGATACAAACAGCTAGAGGACCGGTTAAGTGCTATGGAGATTCAACACGTGCCTGGGTTGGATTTTGGAGATCTAGGTTTATCTTCTGGGGTGGTGATCCCACACAAGTTCAAGGCACCTGCTTTTGCAAAGTACGACGGGGCTTCCTGTCGTAAGCTGCATCTCAGATCATATGTAAGGAAGATCCAACCTTACACTACAGACAAGAATCTATGGATCCATTTCTTCCAGGATAGTCTTTCAGGGACTCAACTCGAATGGTTCTATCAGCTGGATGGAGCCAGCATTCGTAACTGGGAGGACTTGGCTACTGCGTTTTATAAGCAGTATCAGTATAATTCTGACCTCGCTCCTACGCGTACCCAACTCCAGGGTATGTCACTAGGGACGGGTGAAGGTTTTAAGGAGTATGCACAAAAGTGGAGAGACCTGGCTGGAAGGGTGCAGCCACCTTTGACTGACCGTGAACTTGTGGACATGTTCTTGGGGACCCTGTCTGATCCGTTCTTCAACCATCTGATTGGGAATTCTTCTGTTGGGTTTACAGATCTGATCTTAACTGGTGAGAGGATAGAAGCTGGTATCAAGTCTGGGAAGATACAGAAAGGTGCCTCCTCGAGCACTGAAAAGAAGCCCGTCAAGAAAGAATCTAGTGTTGTTTATGGTTCAAGGAGACAGAATAAACCAGAACGCCGCCAAGCTGTCAACGCGGTGGTAATTTCTAAGCCTGCTGCTGCTTCTCAGCAATATAACCAACCAAGGGGTGAGAGACCCAAAAGGCAGTATACTCGGCTCAGTATGACCCTGTCTCAGATATTGCCACAACTACTGTCAACCAATCTGGTAACTGTCAAAGAAGCTCCGAAGGTAGTGAACACAACATCTCCAAAGTACAACCCCAACGCCCGCTGTGCTTATCACTCTGACAGTCCGGGGCATACTACGGATGATTATTGGGCTCTGAGGAATAAGGTTCATGACCTTATTGATGCTAAAGAGATACAGTTCGAGGCGCCCGAAAGGCCCAATGTTGTGACTGCTCCCATGCCCCAGCATGGAGTGAGTGTTGTGGAAGAAGACCTGTATGTAGCCTCTGTGGATGATATTGTTACTCCGTTGTTGACTGTCAAAAGGAACCTGTTGCTAGCCGGTTTATTTCCGGGATGTAGTAAAGGTTGCCATCTATGTTCTGTTTCACCTGCTGGTTGTCCTTTGTTGAAGTCAGGCGTCCAAAACCTGATGGATAACAAAGAGATCTTGTTCGAGAAGATTGATGTTCCTGCTATCCCTGCTGAAGAAGTGTCCATTGTTACTATTTTCAACAATTCTCCTAAGGCTCCCTCAAAGAAGCCTGTCAAAATCATGTCTACTCAGAAGATTGCTCCTATCATCATTATTGTTCCGGGGCCCCCTCCCATATACATCTGACAAAGCTGTCCCGTGGCACTATGGGGCAGATGTTTATGTGCTTGGAGTTAAACAAGAGTTTGATACTAGTACCGGCGTCAGCAACATCACTGGGCCTGCCAAAGTCACTCGTAGTGGTAGGCTCTTCTCACCAGATATTGCACCTCCAGCTATCCAGAGACCTCTTGTCATCACACCTACAAGTATGCCTGCTTCCCTTCCTGATCAAGTTCCTATTTCTACCCCTGCTGCCGAGTCATCTGACGCTCGGGGCAAAGGGATTGCTACTGATGTGCCTGCCCAGACGGAGGTACCAAAGACAACCAATGTTGAAGCTTCCAAGCAGGAGATGGAAGAGATCCTTAAGGTTATCAAGAAGAGTGATTTCAATGTAGTTGAGCAGCTGGGGCACACCCCATCTAAAATTTCTATGCTATCACTGTTGTTGTGCTCAGAGGCCCATGCCAAGGCCCTGATTACCTTCCTGAAGACGGCCCACGTGCCACAAGAGACATCTGCTGATCAGTTTACCGAGTGTGTGTCCAACTTAACTGCTGATAATGGTTTGTGTTTCTCTAACGCTGATCTGACTGCCAAAGGGAAGAACCATAACGATGCCCTGCATGTCTCTATTGAATGCAGGGGCACTACTCTTATCCGTGTGCTGGTTGACACTGGTTCTTCGCTAAACGTATTGCCCAAGAAGGCTCTAGACAGGCTGGATTGTGAGGGTTTAGAGCTCAAGCCAAGTAACATTGTTGTCCGGGCCTTTGACGGGTCTAAAAGGATGGTACATGGCGAAGTGGACATTCCAATCAGGGTTGGTTCTCAGGTCTTTGATTCAACATTCTATGTGATGGACATTCGACCGTCCTATTCTTGTTTGTTGGGTCGTCCATGGATCCACAAGGTTGGAGCTGTGACCTCCACACTACATCAGAAGCTGAAGTACCCGGTCAAGGGGAAGAATGTGACAGTTCAGGGGGAGGAGGAATATATGGTCAGCCACCTCAACTCGTTCCGGTATATAGAGATGGATGGGGAATTCATTGAGACCCCCTTTCAACATTTTGAAGAGGTTCCTCAGACATTGGCGTCAGCAGAGACTGTGACTGAAGAAGACTCTCCTTTGAAGATGGCTTCCTTAAAGGATGCTCGGGCTGTTATTGAGAAGGGTGAGTGTGCAAACTGGGGCCGACTTCCTGATTTCACTCCAAAGACTGACAAGTTTGGTTTGGGTTTCACTGCAGAAGCTCAGAGGGTTGTTCGTAAGGCAAGGATTGGAAGACCTCCTGTATTCATCACCAACCCGGGAGTGAATGCTATCGAAGACGACATGGAGGAATCTGAATTCGACAGCTGGATCTACCCAACAACCGACGGTGGACCAAGCAACTGGACTGTGAAAGACTTCATACCTATTACTTTTGTCACTTAGTAATGAACTCCTTTGTTTTGAATTTGTAACAGACAATAATTTGAAACTTTATGGCCCGGAGTTCTATCCGGGGCACCGTGGCTTCATTTGTGAGGGCTTTTGTCTGTCATTTTCATATATCATTAATAAAAGCATTGGACGTTTTTGAATTTCAAATATTGCGCTCCTTTTCTTTCTTTATTATATATTGCAAAACAGCTATATTTACACACACTCACCTATACAGGTTCCAATCCACTCTGGATCTCACTGGTAACGACTCTGCTACTGCCAGTTATGACTTTGAAAATTCGATCAACTTAGCCGAAGACGAAGGTGAAGATGATTACGAAGTGCCTGGTGAGATTGCAAGACTGCTACTCCAGGAAGAGAGGGCCATTCAGCCACATGAAGAGCCAGTTGGAAACGGTAAATCTGGGTACTGAGACAGACAGAAAGGAAGTCAAGATTGGTGCCAATCTGGAGGCTAGTGTGAAACAATGGTTGATTCCGATGTTGCATGACTATGTGGAAATCTTTGCCTGGTCTTACGAAGACATGCCTGGGTTGAATACCGACATTGTGGTTCATCACTTGCCTACCAAGGAAGAATTCCCTCCGGTAAAGCAGAAGGTCCGCCGTATGCGTCCAGAGATGTCCGAGAAAATCAAGGCTGAGGTTATGAAACAATTTGATGTCGGGTTTCTAGCAGTGACTTCTTACCCTCAGTGGGTTGCCAACGTGGTTCCAGTGCCGAAGAAAGATGGTAAGGTCAGAATGTGTGTTGACTACAGGGATTTGAACAGGGCGAGCCCTAAGGATGACTTCCCTCTGCCTCACATCGACGTTCTGGTTGACAACACTGCTCAGCATAAGGTATTCTCCTTCATGGACGGGTTCTCCGGTTATAATCAAATCAAGATGGCTCCTGAAGACATGGAGAAGACCACCTTTGTTACTCAGTGGGGCACCTTTTGCTATAAGGTCATGCCATTTGGGTTGAAAAATGCTGGGGCAACCTACCAACGTGCCATGGTTTCTCTGTTTCATGATATGATCCATCATGAGATAGAAGTATATGTCAATGATATGATTGCAAGGTCCCAAACTGAGGAGGAACACCTTGACCATCTACATAAACTATTTGACCGTCTGAAGTTGTACAACCTGAGGTTGAACCCAAACAAGTGCACCTTTGGGGTGAGATCTGGAAAATTGCTAGGCTTCGTCGTAAGCGACAAAGGTATTCAAGTGGACCCTGCCAAAGTGAAAGCCATACAAGAGATGCTAGTTCCCAAGACAGAGAAAGAAGTCAGAGGTTTTCTAGGACGGCTGAACTATATTGCCCGATTCATCTCACATCTAACTGCTATCTGTGAACCAATCTTCAAGCTACTGAAGAAAGATCAAGTAGTATGTTAGAATGATGAATGTCAGGCCGCTTTCGAAAGAATCAAAGAGTATCTCCAAGAACCACCCATTCTTATGCCACCGGTTGAAGGGAGACCTCTAATCTTATACTTGACGGTACTTGACAGTTCAATGGGGTGTGTGCTGGGGCAGCATGACGAGTCTGGCCGAAAAGAGCACGCCATTTATTACCTTAGCAAAAAGTTTACCGACTGTGAGACCCGATACTCACTGCTCGAGAAAACTTGCTGCGCTTTGGTATGGGCTGCTCGCCGGCTGAGACAGTATATGTTGACTCACACTACTCTGTTGATTTCAAAAATGGATCCAATCAAGTACATCTTCGAAAAGCCTGCCTTGTCCGGAAGAATAGCAAGATGGCAGATGATCTTGACAGAATATGACATCCAGTACACGACTCAAAAAGCAATCAAGGGAAGTGTATTGGCAGACCATTTGGCACATCAGGCAGTGGATGACTACCAATCTATGAACTTTGAGTTTCCAGACGAGAATATCATGGTGGTGACTGATTGTGAAGTACCTGGACCGTATGAAGGACCTGAGGAAGGATCCCGATGGTCTATGAACTTTGACGGAGCCTCGAACGCTTTGGGTAACGATATTGGCGCTGTGATCATATCTCCAAAAGGCACTCATACTCCACTTACCGCCCGACTATGTTTCAGCTGCACCAACAACATGGCGGAGTATGTAGCGTGCATCATAGGTCTTCGAGCTGCAATTGACCTAAGGATCAAGTTTCTGAGTGTCTTCGGAGATTCTGCTCTCGTGATCAATCAGATCAAAGGCGAGTGGGATACAAAACACCCAAATCTTATTCCTTACAAGGAGTATGTACTGACGTTGATTCCCCACTTCGAGGAGATAACCTGTGAACACTTCCCAAGAGAAGAGAATCAGTTGGCGGACGCAATGTCTTCTATGTTCAAAGTCAAATGGGACAACGAGGCTCCCCAGATCATTATTTGGAAACTGGACGAACCTGCACATTGCTGTGATCTCGAGATCGAAGAGGTAACAGAAAAACCTTGGTATCATGAAGTAAAGAGGTACTTGGAAGCTCAAGAATATCCCGAGGGTGCATCCGTTAATGACAAGAAGTTTCTGAGAAGGTTCACGGCAAAGTTCTTCCTCAGAAATGACATTCTGTACAAACGAAACCATGATTCAACCTTACTGCGTTGTGTGGATAAGACTGAAGCAGAAAGGATCATGGCAGAGCTGCACGAAGGTACCTTCGGAACGCATTCCAGTGGACACACCATGGCAAAGAAAATCCTCCGGACAGGATATTACTGGTCCACAATGGAAGCCGACTGTTACCAACATTCTCGGACATGCGATAAATGCCAAATCTATGCTGATAAAGTGCACATTCCTCCAGTTCCTCTGAACGTCTTGACAACACCTTGGCCTTTTGCAATGCGGGGCATTGATATGATCGGCGAGATCAGACCTACGGCATCCAACGGGCATCGCTTCATCCTGGTAGCGATTGATTACTTTACAAAGTGGGTTGAAGCAGCTTCCTATGCTACCGTAACCAAGAACGTCGTGGCACGGTTCATTCGGCATAATCTGATCTGTCGCTATGGCGTCCCGGAGAGGATCATTACAGATAATGGTACCAATCTTAACAACAAGATGATCACTGAGCTCTGCGAGAAATTCAAGATACAGCACCACAACTCTTCTCCCTACCGGCCGAAGATGAATGAGGCTGTAGAGGCAGCTAATAAGAATATCAAGAAGATTGTGCAGAAGATGACAGTGACGTACAAAGATTGGCACGAAATGTTACCGTTTGCTCTTCATGGGTACCGTACCTCAGCGTGAACATCAACAGGGGCAACTCCCTTTTCCTTGGTCTATGGCATGGAGGAAGTCCTGCCTATTGAAGTTCAGATACCCTCTCTCCGGATAATGAAGGATGCAGGTTTGAGCGAAGATGACTGGATCCAGACTCCGCTTGATCAATTAAACCTAATCGACGAAAAGAGACTCACTGCTATTTGTCATGGTCAGACGTACCAAAAACGGATGATCAAGGCATTTAACAAGAAAGTCAGACGACAAGAGTATCAAGTTGGGGACCTGGTAATCAAGCGCATCATTCTACCTCAAGGTGATCCCAGGGGCAAATGGACCCCTACGTACGAAGGGCCATTTGTGGTTAGGAATATCTTCTCAGGAGGAGCTATGATTCTAACTACCATGGATGGTGACGACCTTCCTCACCCCGCCAATGCAGACATAGTAAAAAAATACTATGCATGATTAAAGACCCGCTAGGTTGACACACCTAGGCAAAAATAAGGGCTTCCCGGCGAACCAAAAGGGTTCGGGCAAAAATAAGGGATGAAAAATAAAAAAATCTGTACACCCGGCAAGTCGGAAACCTGAAAAGGCGGCTTGGGCAAAAATGGGTATCCCGGTGGACTGAAAACCCGAAAGGGAGGTCCAGGAAAAAGTTAGGGATTAAAGCGTAATACTATGTCTCATTGGATCACCCTGCATCCAGACTTCGGTACCAACTATCAGGCTCAGATGACATCAATCAATCAGCTTCATCTTCAACTAAGCAGCAAAGTGATGAGACGCTTGAAGACATAAAGGCGATAGCAGAGTTGGAACCCAGTGGGATTATTTTTTTCACATAGCTGTTTTGTTTTCTTTTCACAAAATTGTATAAACTCTATTTTGTTCGGCGGCGTTCTCTTACTAGGACGTCAGCCTCCTGTACAAAAACGCCTATTTTCAGGCAAATTTCCAAATCAATACAAATTCACTTTTCCAGACAAATTGCCAACTGTTTTTCCTTTATCTATTTTGTTTTGCAAAGAACGTCCAATGTTCATTTTTGATATATGCATTTGACATTAATTGTTAATCATAAATATTTGCATACGAAGCAAAGGACTAATTACAGGTGACATCAGAAACAGGGGCAATAATGAGTTGTCTAAGTGATCTAGTTGCTCTGTCCACCGAGGTACCAAGGTAAGTTCAGCTGAAGAATTTGACCAGGATACCTTCACTCCCCGCCGAGTAAGACAGAATCAGCAATACTCTCCCCAAGTAGAGTTGGTCTCCCATCAGCCCTAAAAAGGCACAGTATCCCCAGCAAGTCAACAATACTCTCCCCTCAAGCAGAGTTAGTCCACTGTCAGCCCTAAAGAAGTTGGGTATCCCCAGAAAATCTTAATATTCTCCAGCAGAGTATACAGATATTCCTCAACAAGCATCCCCGGCAGTCTTAATATTCCTCGACAGAAATATAAGATTGTTCCCCGATGGAATACCAGACACCCCAGTGGAGCCATTCCCCAGTGCAGTCCAAAAAGTTTCCCCAGGAGAGTTGAATCATCATCCCCAGTAGATTCTGGAAGTTTATCCCCAGTAGATTCTGGAATCTTATCCCCAGTAAATTCTGGAAGCTTATCCCCCGCAGAGTGCAAAAGCCTCTCCCCGGCCATATTCAAAGGTTATTCCCCACCAGAGTTTATAACTGGGTTATCCTCAGTAAAATACAACGGAAAGATCGTCCTCGGCGAAGTTCTTCCTATCCCCAACAGAGTTCATCAAATTCCCCAACAGAGCTCATCAATGGAATTCCCAGCGGAGTCATCATTAAAATCTCAGCGAAGTACCTCTTTCCCACAGAGTAATTCCTCGCAGAGTAATATCTTCACCAGGTTTATTCCTCGACAGAGTCATCTTCTCCTACCGGTTTATTCTTGCAAACATCTTTGTTCATCATCCCCAGCGGAAATGAAGAACTCTACTCTTCAACATCAGCCCAGGCTTTAACAAACTCCCGACATTCGTCAAGGATTTATTTTCCAAGACGAAAATACATTCATAAACATATCACATCTCATACCTCCTATTTACATACATGATAAAGTGCATACGACACGATCTCGTTTTGAGAACATTATGACATCATGCATTTCATACATCATGACATTGCATACAACTAATGTTTTGCCTTTTCAGGAAAAGGTCAATCCAAAGATGATTACCATCAACCTTTAGTTCTAGATTCGATACCTGTATCTAGCCAGGGCATATCTGTGAGCGATTGATTGTAGATTCGATACCTGTATCTAGCTAGGGCATATCTGCATGAAGAGTTTGAAGATCAACCCCTGTAACAGGCCAGGAAATTATCTTTCATTCTCAGGTCAGAGGTCTACGCCTGTATCCAGCCAGGAAAGCTATCTCGATCAACCTTTTGAAGTTCCAGATTCGATACCTGTATCTAGCCAGGGCATATCTGTGAACGACTAATTCCAGATTCGATACCTGTATCTAGCCAGGGCATATCTGTGGACGACTAATTCCAGATTCGATACATGTATCTAGCCAGGGCATATCTGTAGACGACTAATTCCAGATTCGATACCTGTATCTAGCCAGGGCATATCTGTAGACGACTAATTCCAGATTCGATACTTGTATCTAGCCAGGGCATATCTGTGAGCGACTGATTAGAGGTATACGCCTGTATCCAGCCAGGAAAGCTATCTCGATCAACCTTTTGAAGTTCCAGATTTGATACCTGTATCAAGCCACGGCATTACTGTGGACGACTAATTCCAGATTCGATACCTGTATCTAGCCAGGGCATATCTGTGGACGACTAATTCCAGATTCGATACCTGTATCTAGCCAGGGCATATCTGTGGACGACTAATTCCAGATTCGATACCTGTATCTAGCCAGGGCATATCTGTGAGCGATTGATTGTAGATCTATACCTGTATCTAGCCAGGAAAGTATCTGCATGAAGAGTTTGAAGATCAACGCCTGTAACAGGCCAGGAAATTATCTTTCTTTCTCACGTATGCAAGTTCTCGCTAAGGAATCTCTTACGCGATCTACACACAATTCCAAATGGCATCTATAAGCCCATTCCCGACATCACAGTGCTGATACCACACCACACTATGCGAGTGCAAATTTCTGGGCACTCTAGTGTTCAATCATCTTCCACCTTCGGATCACGAAAGGCACGCAAGCCAATCTACATCCTCAGGTTTAAGAAGATTGAACAGGGGCAACTGTTGTACCCCAAAATTTTCCCTCCCATATTCTTCAAGGTTTGTCAAGAATAATCCTCACATTGCTCAAAATTGCTCAAGGGTTGCACAGTCCAAATGCCTCATAAGCCAGTCAAAATTAGGGTTTTGGTTCTTTCAAGGAGTTTGGGGTTTTCAATGGTTCAATCAAGTCCCATAGGCCTATATACATTGTCAAGCATCTACATGTCAAGTCTCAAGACTCACAGTGCCAAATTCCACAGTCAAAAGCCCTATTTGCTTCACAATCAACTGCAGGGGCAAAATGGTCATTTTGCAGTCAAAAGTCAAAAATTTTGGTCAACATCTTATTTTGAGCTCACAATCATCATTTGATCAAATCTTGATCATGATTCCACAAGCATGGCTCAAAAATCATCAAGATGCAAAAAGTTACTATTTTTGGACAGTAGAAAAGTCAACTGTATCTTGACCAGGGCATAACTTTTTCATGGTTCATCAGAAAAATCCCATCCAATGCTCATTTTTAAGGGGATGACATTTCCTACAACTCATCTTCACATTCCAAGTCCAAGAAATGCTCTCACAAAAAGTTATCAATTTCTACATTATAGGTCAATTTCAAAAGTCAACAAAAAGGCACTTTAAGTCAAAGACCATAACTTGATATTGGTAAATACAAATGACATGGGACCAAAGTCATTGGTTAGAGGACTTCAAGACCTTTCCAAAATTTCCAAGAACATGTTCATATGATCAAAATTGAGCAAGATATGCATTGGAGAAGTTGGGAAATTTTTGTGAATTTGCAAAAGTCAACTTTGCTCAAAACACCTTGTTTTGCTAATGGGCCTCAAATTCCTTCTTGAAACTTTATTCAAAGCATATGCACGACCCATTGAGATTATTTGAATTTATTTTCTTATTTTTTATTAATTAATTGGATTTTTAATTGATTTTAATTCATTTAATTAATTTAAAATGTAGGAAATTCCAAGATTTGATTTTTCAATCTTTTGGTGAAGCAAACAAGCTCAAGACAAGCTGGCAAATTCGTGTGCACATCAAGGGGACAAAAATCTCCAAGTTTGGCAAGTTTTATCAATCAAAAAGATGCAAAAAGATATGATTGAAAATCAAATATTGAAACCATCATTCCATGGATTTCTTGGCCAAGATTTAACCTAAATCCATTCTACTATAAGTACACAACCTAAACCTAATGCCATGAACGTGAGAATTGCTGCAGAAAGCCATAGCCAATATTGAAAAAAATCAAGAAAACTTGAAAACTGTTTTACAGGTTCCAACGTGATTCAAAGCATTTTGTGGTTTCTAATACCTTGCAGGAACTCCCAGGGATCTTTTGCAATCAAAATCACACGCCAAAGCTCAAAGAATACGCAAGAATAGACCCATGGTTTGCTTGACTTTTCCATAATCGAAACTCACATTTTATGCATAATTAACATGTTCTAATCATTGTTTTGCATTGCTTGAATCTTTACAAAGCTAATGGTACTAATTAATTGGATTATAATGCACAGAATTGTGAATTGCCATTAAAGAATTTTAGGGTTCTTGAGTTCTTGAATTAGGGCTTTGCTATATAGGAAAAATTGGAACCCCTAATGCATATGGTTGAGACCGCTGGAACGAGACGAACACAATGAGACCATCGCGCCATATTTATATTTAGCGTAGGGCTATTCGCTATTATTGGTCGTTCTGCTTTGTGGGGGTTAAAAACCCCCGCTATCTGTTTGTTATTTTGCAGGTTCAGTGAAAGAGATGAAGACGTGTAAGCATGCCATTGGAACGTTCAAATAAAACGCGCGCTTATTTTGTTTGTACAACATATGGGTTTGTTTTTATATATTATTTTCAATTGTCACTATAATATCAAATGCAGACAAGTGGTTCAGTGGATGGTGCACTGGCTGTGTATCATTGGGACCTGGGTTCGATTCCCAGGTCCACCCAAAACTCTATATTTTTGTTCAACGTGATTGTATGGAGGCTTTAAGCAGTGTTCCACCATGCTCTTCACTCATCCAAACGCCATGTGTCTACATGCACCAATCCAATGGCCATGAAGTGCTGACCATGATGTTCCCTAGTCAACCATGCGCTGGACAACCAGAAAGTCAAACGTGGCTGAATGTACAAATGGGCCAGAATTGCCAAACTCACCTCCATCTGGGCCCAACACCCCCTGGGTTTTGTTTTCTTATTTTTTTCTCTTTTATCTTTTACATTTTAATTTTTATTCTTATTATTTAATTATCATTATTATTATTTAACTCACAAATTAATTAATTTTCATAATAAATTCAGACAACTAAAAATGTAAATATTTTTTTTTATTATTATTATTATTATTAATTTCACCTTAATTTAATTATTTTTTGTAAATAAATACTCATAAATTAATTTAGTTTAATTAGGTTTAATTTTGACTTTTTCATAATAAATAAATAAATTAGAATTAGGTTTTACTAACTTTTGACTTTATTTTATTTTATTTTATTTTCATTAAGACATTAAAAAACTAAAAAATACTTTTTCTTTTAATTAATTAATTAATTAGTTATTAGGTTTAATTTGAATTAATTGCAAAAAGGATAAATTCCATTCTTTTCTCAAAAAGGGTCAAAACCCTAAGACTTTTCCCGATTTAATTTCTTTGCGCGCATATTTATTTTTGATTATATTTATGTATCTGCTCCGAGAATGTAATAGATAATTAGGACTTTTATCGCTTTCTTTATTTCTCGCAATTTATTTTTCAAAGGGTTATGTTTTTGGCGATGTAAATACCCGACGCCTTGTAATAGCGTAGATTCACTTTCCGCAATTTACTTTCCGCACAATTTTAACTGTTAATTATGCATGACAAGACTTGTATGAGAAATAAAATCAACCCGTAGCTCACAATGATACCTGTGCAAAGATAATATAAATTGAATCCTGAAACACATGTACATGCCACTCCTAGGGTACGCCTCACTTGGTTGCCTCGACGTGGTCATCAAGTATAGGGTGTTTTAGAGGTCGCCCTCCTGTCTAAAGATCCAGTTGCCTCGAAACGGTTGCCTCGGATAAAAAAAAGGATCTAGGACATTAGGGTTACCGCTAAGGCGTCCTACTATTGCTTTGGTGATCACACATGTCCCTATAATCGAATTGACCCGAATAACTCCAACGACGGTGCTACCTACTTCTCAATAGTGGGATAGTACTGTCTAAAGGACTCTTACACAACTTAATTCCTTAGAGTAGGTAGATTTCTCCTGGGTACTTGCTCTTTCAAAAAATCAAACTTTTCGCACTTACACTTTCAAAAAGTTTTCAAACAAATACTTCATACACTCTTGAGAACAGATACAAGAGTTACCTAGAAGTTTTCGAAACGAAACTTTTTCAAAAACCCACAAACACAAGAAAAGCAAACATTTTTGAAAACATAGTGAGCAAGTACCTAAGAGCCCGTGGATAACCACAGATAGAAAGGGTGCTAACACCTTCCCTTTCTATAATCTACCTCCCGAACCGAGAAACATCTCGAAAAGGAATTTTGTTGTGCTTTTGTCCTTTCCTTGTTGGAGAAAATAAAAGACGGTGGCGACTCTTGCTTACCGCGACATTTCGCGAACCAGCATTCTAAAACAGTCAGTTATATTTCCATCGATCACAGTCTCCATCGACTTTTCTTTTATTCAATAAAGAAAAAGGGTGAAAAGAACAGGAAAGACCTTTTATAATTTTCTTGAGTTCGGGGGGTAGGTTATGAAAAGGGAAGGTGTTAGAACCCTTTTCATCCGTAGTTATCTACGGGCTCTCAATTGCTAGCTCACTTTGAAAGCAATACTTCGTGTTTGTGTATGTTTGAAAATATTTTGAAAATGCCTAAGTGCGGCAATTTTGTAATGATTCTCGTATCGTTGAGAATGTATACAAAATGTTTGTTTTGAAAATATTTATTGGATGAATGTTTTTGTTTTGGAAAGATGTTTTGAAAATGCCAATGTAAGGTAGTTTGCTTTACAATAACCCTTGTATTAGTCCTCAAGAGTTTTTATAAAGTGTTTTGAAAGAAGTTTCTTTGAAAGTGTGAAGTGTAAAGATTGTTTTAGTTTGTGAGCAAGCGATTACGAGCAATCTACCTACTCAAAAAGTCTTTGTTCTTTTCCTCCTCCTTTAGATAGTGTTATTCTACCATTAGTTAATAGAAAGCCTTATCATTGGATGTGAGGGACAAATGTGGGTCATCGTACAGTCATAGAAGGAAACTTTTAAGATGCTTTAGCAATTGTCGTAAGGGACTAAGATCATTTACCGAAGGCAACATCGAAGGGTCATCGAGGGACTACAATATTTTAATCGAGGGTCTTTGCTAAGGCATCCCACGTTCAAGGGACGTGATTATTTTATTCGAGGCAACAAGTGAGGGTACCCTAGAGGTACGTGTGCGCGAAGTATTTTGATTTCAGTTTATTTTGTCTTTGAGATTAGGTTTTCTAATAGTTGATTTTAGTCTTGCCATACAAACCCTAATTACTAACAGTAATAAGGAAATTAGTAAATTGCAGAAATTAAATGTCCTACACTATTACAATGCTTCGGGGATGAGGGTACAAGTTTATGAATGGGGAAGGAAAGCGATAAACCCTAATTACAAACTTTTGACAGTTACATAATTGTATTAATGCGAAAAATAAACAAATGCACCGAGATAGAAAGGGGAAAGATGTAAAAACCCTAAAAAATTTAAGTATTTAAGAAAATATTTATTTGTTTCTTTGTTTAGAAAATATTTAAAATGATAAAAAGTTAGATCTAATTCTAATTTATTCTACAATTTTAATTGTTTTTAATAAAATAAAGTGTAATTTAATTAATTAATTTTATTTATGAAAACTAAATTAATTAGTTAAAAACCCTAAAGAATTCTAAGTATTTAGAAAATATTTTTGTATTTGTTTTTGTTTAGAAAAATAATTTAAGTATAAGAAACCTAGTCTTAACAAGATAAAATCAAGGTGATTAAAATAAAATGATTTTTATTTGTCAAAAATTAAAATAGTTAATTAAAAACCTAAATTTAATTTTTTTATATCATTTTTAGGAATTTTCCTGATTAAAATATAAAAAAAAGATTTTAGAAAATAAAGTTAATTAAAAATAAATAAAAAAGAGATAAAATGGGCTTGCAGTAACAAGTAATAAAGGGTGAGAAATAGAAAAAATTCCAGGCCCGAGATAGAGAGTCTAGGCGCTGTTTGGATCCAGTGGGGATAACTTTCTAAGGGTGCATCATGTGGCACGTGTTTGGGACGCTAAATCTGATTGCATGATGATCTGATGGTGTTGATGAGGGGTACATGGTGAACGTATATATTTGGTTTACATTGGATCTGCAATAGAAATATTAGAAAATAAAAATGCCTCACGCCTTGATCGAACCCAAGATAAGGCATAAATATGACTTAAACACGTGCGTGCTGCCACTGGGGTGGCCATTACATTCGATCATAAAACAACAACCAATAAATATATTATAAACTATGTCCTGAAAATTTGAATATTACTTCATCTTCTTCCTCGTGCGCTAACGTACAATAACACCATTGTTGAATTTTTAACTCCTTCAATTCTCAATCATTTTGAAAAATGCAAACATGAAAGTTGTTCTAAATTTCACCACGAATTCAACCATACCAATAAATCAAGCTAAAAATCAAAGATTAAAGTGAATTTTTGTTGGTACCAAACTGAAACCTAATATTTCAGGAATTTAAAATCCAAAATTCTCATCACACGGTCAATATAAATGAAAACTAAGAACATGGTTAGCTTCAGGACATTGATATGTATATTTTTTCTTTAGAAAATAAATGCAAATGACGCTTGTATAGAGATTTCAAAGTTTAGAAAACTTACCTCAAAAGTGAGAATTGAGTTTGAAGTTAGAGCACTTATGGAGGTGTTAGGATGATCTAAATAGCTTCACTGAACTCCCAAGAAGCTTTTACAATGCTTGCTTTGGATTGAGAGTACCCCAATTCTTTTGGACAAGTCAAGTTGCAAAGCTCTGTTTTTTAGCTTGGAAGATGATGAAGATGGTGTTACATTGATGAAACAGGTCTCTAGATGAGTTCTATATGAGTTATGGAAGCTATGTAAATGATTTAGAGTGAAAACGCATGAGTGGATTGAGTGTTTGGTGTTCAAGGTCAAAAGTTGCAACAAATGGAGTTTTATATGTAGCTTCTGATTTTGAGAGGTTTTTGAGGTTTTGTATTCGTGTCATGGCTTGTGTATTATGCTCCCTATTTATAGGAAGAGTTTTAGAGGGTAATAGGACTTGGTTTACAAGCTATGGAGTTCTGGTTTGGTTGAGATGAAACAACCAAGTCATGTGAAAATTTGTGTTCCAATGCATAGTACAAGAGGGATCTGAAGTGGCTATGACCTTTAGACATGTTGCTTCTGCGTATTCATGTTGAGTGTGATCAGAACAAACAAGTTATAAGCTCAAGAAGTTGACTTTGTGATTAAAGTCACTTTATCAAAATAGCAATGTTAGCTTTGTGCCAAAAATGGAATAAGCACTTGGTCAATGGATTGAATACGTGGATAATAGCTCAAAATTTCGTGCAATAATCTGATTATGGGTAGATTTAGGAGTTTAGAGGCCTAAAAAGTGAGTGCATACCATTCTGATAGTCTTGGACATGATAGGAATGGTTGTTGGGCTCTGAATAACAAAATTCAAGATATGATTGACGCCAAGGAGATTGAATTCGACCCTATGGAGACTCCCAACACGATCACTGCTCCCATGCCAAATCATTGAGAGCGTCTAGTTCATTTTTGAATTTTCAATTGTAATTTCTTTTGTTTGTTCGAACACTTATCTATTAATGTTAAACTTTGTTTCGTTAATGCATTGTATATGTTTGTCTTGAATTAATCCATTCGTTTTCACTATATTTAAACTGTGATTTTATTCCCTTTTTGTGATATTTAACTCTCGTTAAAAGTTGTAAGCCTTTAGAGGGAGGATGACAAAAACAATACCATAATCTCATACAATATACTTTTGTACAGACCTTGCTGACGGTGTATAGGCGTTCTTTCAATTCCTAAATAGTGGAGTTATAAGAAAGATAATCCCTAGTCAACCCCTTTGAGCCAAAGAAGTAGGATTTTTCTTTTTCGCACAAATTGAAACCTTTAATCATAACCTGGGGCAGGGAAGTTTCTCAGTTAATTCAAATGTGCATTCAGTCACAATCTGTCAATTCACACCGAATATATCCTTCTGAATCAAAAGATGGTGTTGGTTCCCCAGAAAATAGGCAGTCTTTACCTCTCAGAAAGAAAAGCCCACTAGGTCAAAACCTATGAAGGAGACTTAAAAAACTGGGACATTCCGCTGACTGTAATCTCAAAACAAAAACAAAAATCGTCCGGAAAAAATTAGGGATGATAAATCAAAAAGAAGTCGCTACAAATCCTCGACAACGTAAAAATGTTGCAAAAAATTATTGCCTTCTCAAATAAACTTCCACTATCCGAACCATCACCAAAATATCATTCTAGATTCTATTGGGAGATAAACACACAATTAACTGAGTATAGGACTGGAGAACATCATGAAGAACGGGTTGGGTACCAATAAACTTTGAGCCTTATCCTTTGTTTCTTAAACCATGAACTAGGCCATGTTACAACCCCTTACAAGTCCTAATTGAAGCATGGGTTAGTTCGAAAGCATACTGTTATAAAAGGTATCCTGACTCCTGTAAGGCTTACTGTAAATCCTGAGTCGAATTCATATTCTTACAAAATTCTTTGATTTTCTAAAAATTCATTTTCGAAAACTTCAAGACGAACATAAACTTTGCATTGTTTAGCGTTGTTTGCATATGGCTAATTGTTTGACAAATAGAGAAATTCGTACGACAAATATCCAATGAACGAAAATTCTCTCAAGAAACAAAATCACTTAAAATGGGAAGACACTTCCAATGACCAATCTCCCATAATCAAGGGGCATGCCATGTTATTGTCCAAACTCATCTGTGGCAGTCAAGTCAAAATTCTGAGAAATCTCTCATAAAGTCTTGAATAGCCAGGGGCAGGTCTCCATCGGAATCACTTAGGACATTGAACATAAATTCCAATAAAGGGTCACGTATGACCAAGAAAACATTTTCTTACAGTGCTGCAACACTTACTACTATGGATAGTGACAAACCCCCACAAATTCCCTTTCATAAGGTGATCCCCAGTGAATTCGCCATAGCCACCTCTATAAGGATATCCCCGACAAGCGCAGAAGCATCTTCAAACAAAAGTGGGGCATCCTCCAGCCAATGACATAGTCAAACTCACCAGCGGATAGAGGAGTTTGATCTTCTCCCAACGAACACTCACATCATGACATTTCCCAAACAGATGGAAATTCCCAGCAGCTTATCATCTTCTAGACACAATGCAGATATGATCTAATACATATTTATTCGGACGTTCATTCCAGACTCTTCTATAGATACAGTTCAGATACGATCCAAATATGGATGCCATTCTGATACTGGTTCAATATCTCCTCAGATACAATCAAGGCCCGGATTCATTCTGACATTCCCCAGCTGAGTTGGTCTTAACTGAAAAAAGAAAAAAACCTTGCGGAGTTCTCCCAAAAAGAATTTATCTCCCCAATAAGGTCTTCAAAATATTTTCCTCAACAGGGCTTATTTCCCCAACGGATTACAATCTCCCCAGTTTGAGTTTATTCCTCAAATTACTACGTATCAACTGACAAAATTCCTTTTCCCTAGTGGAGTTAATACTATCTCCAGAAAGTTATTGCGAAGCCTGGAATCCGACCAGATAACATTTAACTTCATCTTCCCCCAGACAAGTCGAAAGTTTAACCATCTCTTTTATCCCCGGTGAGGGTAAATAAGAATTAAATTCCCCACTATAGTAAAGAACGGCTAAGATTCCTGAACTCTAATCCCCAAAGAAGAAATCAATATCCTCTGCAGAGTTTTCTCAGAGAAAACAGGAATTCCCAGCGGAAACACTCTAACAATGGTTGAAGATACACATATTATTCATCTCCAGCAGTAGTCCGGGATTTGAGCTTCCCAAATCTTCCCAACAGTTGTCACAGATTTATTTTCCCAATCATAGATACATTTCATTAACATTACATATTCACACATCATGACATATGCATACAAAACACATATAACACAATCCCATTTATTTTGAGAATATCATTATGCAATGCATGCATTATAACATTGCATGCGACTAAATCTTTACCTTTTTAGGAAAAGATCAATCAACAGATGAACGTCATCAACCATCTGTAAACTTCTCCGAGACAAAATCAAGCTTGGATTTTTTCTGATACTTATTGAAGTAGTAGTAGTCAGAGATTCCTTTATTACCTATTGAAGTAGTAGTCGTCCAAGATTCCTTCATTACCTGTTAAAGTAGTAGTCGTCCAAGATTCCTTCAATACCTGTTGAAGTAGTAGTCATCAGACTCCTTCATTACCTGTTGAAGTAGTAGTAGTTAGATTCCTTCATTACCTGTTGAAGTAGTAGTCGTCAGATTCCTTCATTACCTGTTGAAGTTGTAGTCGTCAGATTCCTTCATTACCTGTCGAAGTAGTAGTTATCAAATTCCTTCATTACCTGTTGAAGTAGTAGTCGTAAGATTCCTTCATCACCTGTCAAAGTAATAGTCATCCAAGATTCCTTCATTACTTTTTGAAGTAGTAGTCGTCTAAGATTCCTTCATTACCTGTTGAAGTAGTAGTCCTCAGATTCCTTCATTACCTGTTGAAGTAGTAGTTGTCAGATTCCTTCATTACCTGTTGAAGTAGTAGTCGTCTGATTCCTTCATTACCTGTTGAAGTAGTAGTCGTCAGATTCCTTTATTACCTGTTGAAGTAGTGGTCATCAGATTCCTTCATTACCTGTTGAAGTAGTAGTCCTCCAAGATTCCTTAATTACCTATTGAAGTAGTAGTCGTCCAAGATTCCTTCATTACTTGTTGAAGTAGTAGTTGTCAGATTCCTTCATTACCTGTTGAAGTAGTAGTCATCAGATTCCTCATTACCTGTTGAAGTAGTAGTAGTCATATTCCTTTATTACCTATTGAAGTAGTAGTAGTCAGATTCCTTCATTACCTGTTGAAGTAGTAGTCATAAGATTCCTTCATTACCTGTCGAAGTAGTAGTCGTCCAAGATTCCTTCATTACCTTTTATGAACATGGAATTATTACAGGAAATCCTATTTGTCTCGTCTATGCCTGATTAATGGAGCCCCCTCTTCTTCAGATGAATCCACCATAACCGCTGTGTCGCGGCCTCCATGACTTTAGTTGAAGCGGGCCAAATTTCTAATTCATGGAAATGTAGTAAAACTATTAGACACATAAACAATGTAGCGAAAGCCCTTAAATTCGACGAAGGTGATGCATAATAACTCTGTTGCACGATCCAAAACCATTCATGGCTTAACGATCTTGATTATGCATGAACAACTAAAATCAATTAATTAACCTGATAAACAAAACACGAAAAAATCAAAATCATACACACACAAAAATGAACACGAATGGAAGAACAAAGAGAGGATGGATCTGAGACATGAGAAAAGGAGACGATTGTGGCTGTAATGAGTGAGGGGCGGTTTGTGTAGATGGAAGAGAAACTGTTTATCATACACTTAGGAAGCCACGTGATGGATTGTAAGCAAACATTTTTCAATTTTCTTATATGATAGATTTTAATTCAAAAATATCTATTTTGCTTTAGATAATGCTAATTCATTTTATAATTTTTTAAAGGATTTACTTTCAATAAATATCTCAAGTTTTCATTATTGAGGTTACAAAGTAAAGTCTCTTTTGAATATGAGAATTTTTACGATTTTATTTTTTTTAAAAAGGTGTATCATTGGATTGAGGCATTTGAGTGTTGTATATAAATTATCCTAGTTTCGATTTCTAAGCAATGCGAGACTATATTTACCGACTCGAAATAGTTGTTATATTGATTTTGACTATTCAGAGTTATTACAAATTTATATTTGAATAACATTGGGTGTGATTAAGTGCAAAGAGAAAGTTGATTATTGTATATAACTGGTCTATATATAGATTAGATACATTAATTATTCAATGAATCAAAATATGTGAAATTTGCTTATAATATGTGACAAAGAGAGTAATAGATAGGGACTAGGATTATATATTATGTGACTATGTTCTCTCTATAATCACTGAACTAGAAACAGAACTGACAACTTCATAGATAATTTCGAACCAAGATGACAAGAACAGCAATCCTTATTCTCAAATCATCTTATCAATAAGTAAGTGATCAATAAATAAATGTTGATATTCTAATTTCATGTAATTGATCAATGAATTTTTCAATTTACATTTGATATCAAAATCTAAATTATATGAATTGGGACTATATTATTTCTAGATAATATATAATTATAAGTTGATGGTTGAAATTATTTTGATCTAATATTGGATAATCGCTAAAAATTAATGTGTTTACTTTGTTAAATTGTAATTCATTGTATCAAAACTATGTGTCGAAAAGATTTGATTTGTTTTAGATTTAAATAGATTTGATTTAAGTCTAGAATAGATTAGATTTGATTTAGTAACAAAATAGATATTTTGGGCTTTGAGCTTAGGGTGTAAGCTCAGTTATAAATAGAGGGAGTAACCCCTATTTTTTGTAAGCAAGTCAATTAAGTTGTATTCACAGAATTTGCAGTTGCAAGTGAATAACAAAGTTTTCCACAGTTTGTGGGCAGAGAGAAACTCTGCAGAAATTATTTGTCTTGTCTTCTTTTCTTTGTTTGTCTCATAATTAAATTGTCATTGTGGTAGAAATTCATCATAGACTTTGGTGGATTTCCAACATCTAGTATCAAGAGCTTTTGTTTCGATTCAAGGGAAGTATCAATCAAGAACGATTGAAGAATTCATGATGACAAGTTATGGGAATGCAAACTATCCAGCAACCCTACCAATTCTTAAAGTTGACAACTATGAGAATTGGTGCAAACAGATGAAAGTCTTATTCAGGTGTCAAGGTCTTTAGGACCTTGTAAAAGATGGAGTCAAAGCGCTTGGAGAAAACGCTTCAAAAGAAGAAAAGAAGAAATACACAGAATCTGAGAAGCTGAGTTATAAAGCATTATTTATAATTCATCAATGTGTCAGCCCAGACAATTTCGAAAAGGTTAGTGATTCAGAATCTGCAAAAGAATCTTGGGAGATCCTTGAGAAGTCTTTTGGAGGCGCTGAAAAGGTGAAAGAAGTGAGGTTACAAACTCACAAAAGGACGTATGAACTGCTTCAGATGGAAGACAGTGAAAGCATACCTGATTTCTTCACTAGAGTTACAAAACTATTAAATCAAATAAAGATATGTGGAGAAATGTTAACAACTGGAGATGTTGTTTCAAAGATCTTGAGATAGTTAGCTCTTAGTTAGACCATATAGTGGTGGCGATAGAAGAGGGGAAAGACTTGTCGAAATTGACAAAGGAAGAGCTTCAAGGGACACTTGAATCTCATGAACGAAGAATGAATGAAAGAGCTGCAGGAAAATCGAAGAGTGATGTGGCCTTGCAGGCACATTCAGCAAAAGAAACCAAAGGCAAAGGAAAGTGTTTCGACAGAGGTAGAGGTGTCTACAACAAATCAAATGGTAGAGGAAACCAGATTGAAGGAAGCATTTCGAATTAAAGAAGGTCATACCAAGGCAACCAAAGAGGTGGTGTTGCAAATAGAAGAAGAGGTGGTGGTCGAAAACCTGATAAGAGTCACATTCAATGTTACAATTGTCAGAAGTATGGTCACTATTCGAGTGATTGTCGAGAAAAACGAAAGAATCAAGAAAGTGATGCAAATCTTGCAAAATATGAAGAAGAAGAAGAAGAAGAAGAAGAAGAAGAGATGATGCTGATGGTCACAACAAAAGATGAAGATAGATTCAAGGACCAATGGTACTTGGATTCAGGATGCTCATCACATATGTCTGGAAGGAAAGACTGGTTTGTCAATATAAAGCCCTCAATGAAAAATATGATAAAACTTGCAAATGACAATACCCTAGCAGCTGAAGGTATTGGTGATGTTATGATTATGAGGAAAGATGGCAAAAGGTCAGTAATCTCCAATGTGTTGTACATACCAGGCATGAAGAGTAATTTTCTCAGTATAGGGCAGTTGGTCGAAAAGAATTATAAAGTGTCAATCGAAGATAAGATGATGAGAGACAATGATACAAATAGGAGATTAATCTTGAAGGCTCCTATGTCTTAGAATCGAACCTTCAAGATTGAACTGAATGTGATGGAGCACAAGTTCCTTTCAACTGCAGCTAGCAGAGATGAATGGATATGGAATTATAGACTAGGCCATCTCAACTTCAGAGACACCAGAGATTTGAAGATAAGAAATATGGTTTTAGGATTACCATAAATCGACATTCCAAACGAGGTATGTGAGGAATGTGTGCAGGAGAAGAAACACAAGAATAGCTTCAGCAAGGATGCAGGAAGCAGGTTGAAGGCTAGTCTTGAAGTCATATACTCTGATTATGTGGACCAATCCAGGTGGATTCGATGGGAGGTAACAAAAACTTTGTTACATTCATAGATGATTTCAGTCGAAAGCTGTGGACTTATCTGATCAAGAAGAAAAGTGAAGTGATCGAAGTATTTGCCAAGTTTAAGTCTATGGTCGAAAGACAGAGTGGTCGAAAGCTCAAAGTTTTGAGAACTGATGGTGGTGGAGAATATGTATCGAAAGACTTCGACAGGCTATGTGAAAAGGAAGGCATTGTGCATGAGGTGGTGCCACCCTATACTCCATAACAAAATGGAATTGCAAAAAGGAAGAATCAAACCATCATGAATATGGTGAGAAGTATGTTGAAAGGTAAGAATTTACCTAAAGAGTTTTGGGGTGAAGTTGTTTCGACTGCAACATACATTTTGAACAGATGTCCTACAAAGAAGCTAGAAGTAATTACTCCAGAAGAATGTTGGTCTGGTGTGAAGCCTAGCTTGAGTCATCTGAAGGTATTTAGATCTATTGCACATAGACATGTGACAGATCAGTTGAGAAGAAAACTCGATGACAAGTCAAGTCAAATGATTCTAGTTGGATATCATTTGATAGGAGGCTACAAGTTGTTCGATCCATAGAACAAGAAGATTGTGATCAGTAGGGACATGATCATAGATGAGTTTAAAGAATGGGATTGGACTGAAAATGTCAAGAAAGATTCAGTGGGAATCCTATTCGAAGAGCCCAAAACTCAAGTCAAAAGAGAAGTTCGACAAGAGGAACCAGCATATATACCAAGTACCAGCAGACCTCAAAGAACAAGACGCATGCCTGCAAGATTGCAAGATTGTTTGATTACATCAGATGATGTGATAGATAATGAAGATGAGCTGGTACATTATGCTTTCTATGCAGATGTCGAACCCGTTAATGCAGTTGAAGAATTGAAGCATTTGAAGTGGGTGAAAGCAATGAACGAATAAGTGAAGTCTATCGAAGACAACAACACTTGGTCACTTGTTGAATTGCCTCAAGGCAAGAAGGAAATTGATGTCAAGTGGGTATACAAAGTGAAAACGAATTCGAAAGGTGAAGTAACTCGACACAAAGCAAGGCTTGTGGCGAAAGGATTTCTACAGAATGAAGGAATAGACTTTGATGAAGTTTTTGCACCTGTTGATAGGATCGAAATAATCAGGTTGGTTGTTGGTCTAGCAGAAATAAACAATTGGCATATATGTCAGATGGACGTGAAGTGTGCATTCCTAAATGGATCCTTAGATGAAGAAGTCTATGTTAAACAACCACTTGGGTTTGTGAAACATGACGAAGAAAGAAAAGTGTACAGGCTGCATAAAGCCTAGTATGGATTGAAACAAGCTCCAAGAACTTGGAATAAGAAAATTGATAGTTTCCTGAGGGAGAAGGAATTTGTAAAGTGCACAACTGAACATGGAGTATATGTAAGAAGAAGCAATAGTGAATTGCTTATACTATGTCTCTATGTAGATGATTTGTTGATAACAGGTAGCTGTAAAAGTGAGATCGAAGACTTCAAAGGTGATCTCAGCAAGGAATTCGAAATGTCTGATTTGGGTGAGATTTTATATTTCCTTGGCATCGAATTCTACAAGAGTAGTAGAGGTTTGGTGATGCATCAAAGAAGATATGCAATAGAAATTCTCAAGAGGTTTGAGATGGAAGAATGAAACTCAACTTCGACACCTGCAGAACCAAGACTGCAACTGTCGAAAGATGCAGATGAAGATGATGTTGATCCAACCCAATACAGAAGACTTATTGGATCATTGAGATACCTTTGTCATACAAGGACTGGCTTAGCATATAATGTAGGTATGGTAAGTAGATTCATGCAGAAGCCAAAGGTATCACATCTAGCAGCAGTGAAGAGGATACTAAGGTATCTCAAAGGAACTTTCGATTATGGAATTTTGTTTCCTGTAGCTGATAAAGGAAAAGAATGCAAGTTAGTTGGATACACTGATTCGAGTTGGTGTAGTGATGCCGAAGATCGAAAGTCAATAGCAGAATATGTGTTTATGTTAGGTGGTGCACCAGTTGCTTGGAATTCAAGAAAGGAACTGGTAGTGGCATTATCATCATGTGAAGTAGAATACATAGTTGCTTCACTTTGTGCATGTCAAGAAACTTGGATGGTGAACTTGGTCGAAGAGGTAACAGGGAAAAATCATGGAGCAATTACCATGAAGATAGACAGCATGTCAGCTATTAATCTGGCGAAGAACCCAATAGCACATGGTCGAAGTAAGCACATCGAAATAAGGTTCAATTATCTTCGAGAGCAGGTAGCAGATATGAAGATGAATTTGGAACATTGCAGAAATGAGAATCAGATTGCAGACATCATGACAAAGGGAGTACAAGTCGAAGTATTCAGAAAACTAAGAGCCATGATGAACATAGATAGTTTAGACACAATGAATTAGGTGGTGTGTTAAATTTTAATTCAGTGTATCGAAACTATGTGTCGAAAAGATTTAATTTATTTTAGATTTAAACAAATTTAATTTAAGTTTAGAATAGATTAGATTTGATTTAGTAATAAAATAGATATTTTGAGTTTTGGGCTTAGGGTGTAAGCTCAGTTATAAATAGAGGGAGTAACCCCTATTTTTTGTAAGCAAATCAATTAAGTTGTATTCACAGAATTTGCAGTTGTAAGTGAATAACAAAGTTTTTCACAGTTTGTGGACAGAGAGAAACTCTGCAAAAGTTATTTGTCTTGTTTTCTTTTCTTTGTTTATCTCATAATTAAATTATCATTGTAATAGAAATTCATCATAGACTTTGATAGATTTCCAACATACTTGACGTTACATTTTACCAATAAACACATGTACCATCATTCTTTTGTTTGTCAAACAAAATAATTTTATTTTAATGTGCGTTAAAGAATTATTTTGTGTGCTAAAGAATTCTTTACCAATGAACTTACACATAATGGTCAAAATCCAAACAAATGAACGACGCGCTTCAGCGTAGCCTGCAACTCAAAGTTATGATATCTAGTTTTTTCATCCTATTCTTTCACAAGATGATGTTAGGTAGAGGAAGTAATGCTGGCTATGTCACTAGTAGTATTTAAACAATGCTTCTAATTAGTATACCATGGCCGACCACTACTTTTAATTTTATATTTTTGATCAAATGAGGTGGGGATGAACCCAATGGTATGCACATGTGAAGACAAAGGGAGAGGGTTGGATTTTGTATAGAATCTTTTGAGATGAGAACAAAAGTTCTACATAGAATGGATAAGAAGAACCATTATTTTAAGATATTGTGTAATACATTAATTAAAGTTTAAATTAAATTTAGCATTACGTTGAAAATTGATTATATATATATATATATATATATATATATATATATATATATATATATATATATATATATATATATATATATGGCGAATATTTGAAACAAAATTAAGAAAATAGAGAGATAAAGGAGACTATGAAAGTGTATTATATGTCTCAGAAATTTTTTGTGTGTTTTTACATATATCTAAGGTGTCTTATTTATAGTATTATATTCTAACTATTACTGAATGAAATAATACATGCTATTGTGCTCTTGTCGAAATTTTTGCATGTAGTGGATATTTACTATTTACGAGTATTTCAAAATAGTAATAATAATAATTACTCATTGTTGTACCCCAAAATTTGTCTTATCTTTTCTCAATATATTTCTCACAAAGATCTTCAAAAGCTCAAGCTTGCACAAGTATTGAAAAGGTCAAGTCATCTCCTTAACACTGATACCTCAAAATTAGGGTTTGAGCTTGTACAAGGACAATTGGATCTCTAACACTTCAAATGACTTTCATGAATCATTATGGACCTTCAAGAATGCTCATGTCAAGTTTCAAGTCTTGTATCACAAATTCTGCTCAGTCAATTGTCCAGATGACCTAAAATCAACTGTATTGGACAAAAAGTCAAATGTACACTGAAAAGTCAAACTTTGACTTTTTGATCAAAATCAAGTTTCAAAAATCATATTTCATCAAGACATGCCAAAATATGAAGATTGTTCATCAATAAATCAAAAAGTCAAAATTCTAAGACTTAGAAATTTTTCTAAGTGTTAGAAAGTTAACTTTTTTTTTTCATGACTTTGTGCCAAATTTTCACTATGATGCAAGATGATCCAAGGAAAACTTCCAACATGAAAGTTGTAGATCTCAATGAGATCTAAAATATTATAGGGCAGGATTTTTTCTTAAAATGCTTGGATTTTGAGTTATAAATTCATGAAGTCATGACGTTTTTGTATAAACACTTTGAGAAATTTTCAGCAATTTTAATCAGGTTTTTGTCTCAATTTCTTGGCCAATTTTCATCATGTTCCAGCTTGATTTAACAAAATTGAAAAACATGAAAGTTTTAGAGGAGGTTCCAATCTTTCCAAAAAGTCCCAGAACTTATTGAGATCATTCTTGAGCTAAGAGAATCGAAGAGATGAAATTAGGGTTTCATTCTAGAATTGCGAAGGCAGAATTTGTGATGAACACTTGACTAAAATTCCAACCAAAGCTACAAGATCTCTCTTTTCTGGCTATGTTCTCTCTGAATCTATGCATAATTAATCAATTACACAAACCCTAAGTGTATCACACAAGCATTTGAAGCTTTGTCCAAGTCTTGATACCATTTATGGTTAAAAATGCAAAAGCAACATTTCCATTTGCATAAAGCTTCACTTTTCCAACCACTCTCTTCTTTCAAAGCTTGAAATCTTTTCTAAATATCACAACAAATCTCTCAACATCATAAGCAATCCACAAGACCTGCAAAGTATGGCTAAGTTCCTTAATTCACTCATTTCTTCATCATGAAGCAACTTGTCTTTATAAATTTGAAAAAATGTATGACATACTATTTTCAAAAATCCGAGTTGTTTCAAGTCTCAAACATTCTCTATAAATAGAGGGACCAATTGAAAGATAAAGAGGTTTAAAAAAATAGAGAAAAGTCATAAGTGTTGTTGTGTAGACAAGCCCTTAAAATCTCATACTCTCAACAAAAACCATAAATGTCCACAAAGCTCCAACTCTTGAGTTTTGAAGTCCTAATCTTTGAACCCTTCATACTTTACAAGTTTTGTCCAATCAAACCATTTAAACACCTTACATGTATCATATATGAGTTATTCAAACACAAGAACAACTTCTGTTACATCATCACCATTTTCCAAAAAAAAAAACAGTCACTTGCAACTTGGTTCTTCCAGCTCTAAATCAAAGCATAGATTTCAATCTCAAGGTAAGTCTTCTTGACTTTAAAATCTTCATTTCAAGTATCATTAATTGATTCATCTATGAAGATAAAATGTAATAACCATTCCCCTTGAAGCTAACCTTTGTTTGTCTTCCATTCTTGTCATTTATGTGTTGAGAACTAACACATGTGTGCAGCAAAACAATGATAGAGTGAAAAAAATTGCGGTATGAGTCGAAACATACTCACATGAGTTGACTCATTTTAGTGGCAGGACATGTTATGAGTCGATACAAAACCTCATAAGTCGATACATACTTCTATAACAGGCACAAAATAGAAAGGAAAAAGGCTCATGAGTCGACACAAAACACGCATGAGTCGACACATGCAGGGAATGAGTCGACGCATGCCCTTATGCATTGAATCATACTAATTTGATTTGGACTTACAGGAGCAGGGAAAGTTTATGTGTCGATGCAAAAGAGCATGTGTCGACACATTATATTTAAAAATGCAATTTTCTTCCTTTTTTACACTGTTTTTACATATTTTACATGTTTTCTTCATTGTTATTCAATATGGTTGTAATATTTAAGCTTCTACTTCATCTCCATTTGTAAATTGTACCCCCACTCCCCCAATGATGTAATAGCGCAGGATTTTAATTTCTGCAAATTTATCGTTTTTCATATAATTGTTAGTAATTAGGGTGTGTATGGCAAGATAAAATTAACCGTTAGAAAACCATAATCTCAAAGACAATGCATGCAATCAAACATACTATTCACACGTGTACCTCTAGGGTAATCTTGCTTGTTGCCTCGAAAAATAGTCATGTCCCTCGAATATGGGCGTTTTAGCAAAGACCCTTGATAAAAAATATCTTAGTCCCCAGATGACCCTTCGATGTTGCTTTCGATAAAACGATCTTAAGTCCCTACGAAAATTTCTAAAGCGTCTCATAAGTTGCCTTCTATGACTATATGATTGACCCACACCCGTCCCTTCAAATCCAATGGTGGGGCTTCTTACCAATCAATGGTAAGATAGCAACATCTAAAGGAGGAAAAGAACAAAGACCTTTTGAGTAGGTAGGACCCTCGTAGTTGCTTTCTCACCAAACTAAAAAACCATTTTCACACTCATACTTTCAAAACATCTTCAAAAACAAACATCCCTTTGAACTATTTTCAAAATCAACACTTTGTATGCATTCTTATACAGACGAGTATCATTACAAAGTTTGCCGCAACAAAGGCGTTTTCAAAATATTTTCAAACTTACACCAAATACTTTCAAAAAACATGAAATATTTTTAAAAAGTCCAACATTTTGTATGCATTCTTATAGAGACGAGAATCATACAAAGTTTGCCTAAACGAAGGCGCTTTTCAAAAATACTTTCAAAACCCACCACAAACACCTTTCAAACAAAGCAATTTCAAAAGTGATCTAGCAAGCAACTAAGAGCCCGTAGATAACTATGGATGAAAAGGGTGCTAACACCTTCCCTTTTCATAACCTACCCCCCGAACTCAAGAAAATATCTCAAAAGGTATTTCCTATTCTTTTCACCCTTTCCTTATTGGATAAAAGTAAAATCGGTGGCGACTCTTGCTATCCGCAACATTTGCGATAAAATGCTAAACACCCAAGTCAGTTCTCCCACCATATTACACTCATTATCATAACACTCCCCTTTTTTGAAATATTTATCATGGTACTCTATTGAAGTCTTGTTGAAGATAGTTATGGGTACATATGTTGTCTCGTTAAAAACTTTATTAGGAAAAATCCATTGGAATAAAAACCTTAATAAGGGAAAAAGAGTACAATATCATGCCCCCACCCCCCTCAATAGGACACATTAGTTCTTCTTCAAAGATCTCGAAGGTGTTGCATTCCAATATTTTGTAATTGCTTCCTGAAAACTGATGTGGGAAGTGCCTTTGTGAAGAAATCCACCATATTATCACTCGAATGAATATATTGAATATCAATCTCTTTTTTTCTTACGAGTTCTTGTGTGAATGAGAAGAACTATAGAGTGATGTGCTTGGTTCTATCAGTTTTGATGTAACCTTCTTTCATCTGGGTAACACATGCAGCATTGTCTTCATATAAAATTGTTGAATTTTTATCTGTTATTAAACCAGATGCTCCTTGGATATGTTGAGTTGCTGATCTTAACCATTTACACTATTTTCTTGCTTCATGAAGGGCAATTACTTCAGCATGATTTGAAGAAGTTGCTACAATTGTTTGCTTTTGAGATCTCCATGATATTGCAGTGCCACCATATGTGAAGACATATTCAGTCTGTGATTTACCATTATGTGGATTTGACAAATATCATGCATCTACATAACCAAGCAAAACTGGTTTTGTATTGTTAGAATAAAACAAACCAAGATCTAATGTACCTATGAGATATCGAAATATTTGTTTTATTCCTTTCCAATGTCTCTTTGTAGGACACGTACTGAATCTTGCTAGTAAATTCACTGCAAAAGATATATCAGGTCTTGTATAGTTGGCAAGGTACATGAGTGCCCCAATGACACTGAGGTATGACACTTCTGGGCCAATATTCTCTTCATTAATTTCCTTCTGCCTAAAAGTATTCTTTTCAATATTAAGTGTCCTATCCATCATTGGACTACTCAAAGAGTTTGTCTTGTCCATGTTGAACCTTTTCAACACCCTTTTTGTATAATTTAATTGATGTGTCAATATACCATTTTTAGTATACCCAATCTGTAAACCAAGGCAAAATCTAGTTTTTCCCAGATCTTTCATTTCAAATTCTTTCTTCAAATAATTTCTTGCTTCTTTGATTTCTTTATTAGTCCCAATGATATTTAAGTCATCAACATAAACAACAATTTTTACAAATCCAGATATTATTTTTCTTATAAAAACACAAGGACCAATGGAATTATTATCATATCCTTCTTTAAGCAAATATTCACTTGGTCTATTATACCACACGCGTCCTGATTATTTTAGCCCATATAATGATCTTTGCAACTTAATCGCATACATTTCTTTCGATTTTGATGTATCAGGCCTTTTAAATCCTTCTGAAATTTTCATGTATATATCACTATCAAGTGATCCCTACAAATAAGCAATAACAACATCCATAAGGTACAAATCAAGATTATTAAATACTGATAAACCAATTAAATAACGAAAAGTAATAGCATCCTGTTATACCCCAAAATTTGCCCTCCCATATTCTTCAAGAAATTGTCAAGCCAAGTCACAAAATTCCCCAAGGGTTGTGCAGTTCAACAGTCTCCTAAACAGTCCAAATTAGGGTTTTGAGTTTGATCAAGAAAAGGAAGTTTTCAAAGGTTCAATCAAGTCTCATATGCTTACAAACATGGTCAAGCATCCTCATATCAAGTTTCAAGGCATTCAGCTCAAAATTGCACAGTCAAAACCCTAAATTGCACTACAGTCAACTGTAGGGGCAAAATGGTCATTTGGCAGTCAAAAGTTCAAATTTTTGGTCAACCTATCATTTTTAAGCCACAAACATCACTTGATCAATGCTTGATCATGATTCTCAAAGTTTGGCTCAGAAATCATCAAAGATGCAAAAGTTGCTATATTTGGACAGCTGAAAAAGTCAACTGAAATTGACCAGGGCATAACTTTCACATGGATTATCAGAAAAATTCCATCCAAAGCTCATTTTGAAGAGAAAGACATTTCCTACAACTCATCTTCATACTTCAAGTCCAAGAAATGCTCTCACAAAAAGTTATCAATCTCAACATTACAGGTCATTTTCAAAAGTCAACAAAAAGGGACTTTAAGTCAAAGGCCATAACTTGAGATTGGTAAATCAAAATGACATGGGACCAAAGACATTGGTTAAAGGACTCAAAGACCTTTCCAAAATGTCCAAGAACATGTGAAAAGCTTAAAAATTGAGCAAGTTATGCCTTGTAGAAGTTGGGAAATTTTTGTGAAATGGCAAAAGTCAATTATCTTTGAAAATCCAATTTTGACAAAAGGGCCCCATTTTTCTCACTTTGTCCATCCTTGTCATGCCACACACGTGGCCCATGGTTGATTTCAAGACCAAATGTTGACTTTTTCATTTTTATTTAATTTTTGATGATTTAATTCATTTTAATTCATTAAAAATTCAAATAAAATTTAAAAGTCAATGTAATGGTGTCAAATGAATTTGGACAAGTTCTATACATCATGAATCAACTCTAAAATCAGGCCAAGGTTCATTTTCATACTAAGTCTAGGTTTTGGCTAGAATTTAGGAAAAAATGGTTAATGAACAAACCCTAATGCCAATTCTTTCTCAAGCATGGATTAAGGGTAGTTAGCATGCCTATTCAATTCCATAAGGATCATTGAGTCAAACCCTACCAAGAACATAGCACAAAACTCGTTCAAAGTCCATTTTGCAATTTGAAAATTTGGCCATAAAGTGCAAATCTGAAATCAAAGAAAGGGATCGTTTCAAGCCTCAATTTTTATACCATCATCATCCTGAAGCATCATTGAACACGTCCCAACCCTTAACCTCAATCAAAACGCGAAGAAACGGTAGCTATAACTCAGACCGTGTCCCAAATTTTTTGAAATCGAATTCTCCATTCTAAGCATGATTATTGCATTTTGATTACATATTCTTGTTTCTCATGATGTTCTAAAGCTAACTGTATTAATTAATTTCATTTTGGAGCAATACGTGCGATTTCACCATGTTTAGATATTAGGGTTTTCAGAAGGAAAAATTAGGGGTTTCCAAGAACGGCAAAATTGGACGTTCCTAATACCATGGTTGTATTCGGGACATGGAGACGAAGAAAGATGCATCCTCGCGCTTAATTTATGTTAAGAAGAGAGCTATTCGCTATTTTTTTGAATCACCCCTAACGCAACAGTATAAAAACCGTGGCCTCTGAGTTATGTTTTTGCAGGGATGAAGATGATGATGTCGTGGCATAATGGGACTGGCTCATTTAAATGACGCGCGCGCTTTTAAGACCATTGACCAATTTTGATATTTATTATTTAATTGCTATGTTATGTTAATTAAAAGTGAATGGCTCAGCTGGCAACGCACTATGCATGTGACTTCAAAGACCTGGGTTCAAACCCCAGGTCTCACACATTTCCAATATTTTTTTTCCTTTCCAGGTTCAATGCAACGCCCACATGAGGACTCACCATGCACAGTCAAGAAGCGTTATCCACGTGTCCCAGGGGACCTGATCAAGGGTCCAGCTTGAAGGTATACCATGAGGGCAAGTCAGCAGGCGCACACTTGAATGGAAAAAGTCAACAAATGGCCATCAACTGGGCCAGGCCTTTCAGATTTGCACTCCCAAATTCAAATCCATACCCTCCTGGTTCTATTTTTCTTTCTTTTTTAATTTTCTTCATATTCTATTATTTACTTTTTTTTTACTTTCTGATTTAATTAATTTTTTTACAAAAATACAAAAAACATTAAAAACACAAAAAAAATATAATTAATTCTTTTTTTTTTAATAAATTAAAATGTGATTCATTTAGTTTAATTAGGTTTTAATATTCATTTTAATTCTTTTTCCATAGTAAAAAATCCAAAAAAATATAAAATTAGGTTCATTTAATTCTCATATCCTTTTTTAATCCTTTAACCTTTTTCTCACAATGTTAATATTTATTATTTATTTTCTATAAATCAAAATTGTACATAATTAGTTTAGAATTTAATTAAGTTAGAAAATTAAATCTTTTTTCATAATAAACTTAAAAAATGATAGAACTAGGATTTTAATTTTAATTAACTTTTCTCTTTTTTCTTTTAAACCTAAAAAACACAAAAATATTATTTTTAATTTTTAATTTCCTTGATTATTTTAATTATCTGTTAAAGGGTCCAACGCCCTAATTTTGTTTAGTCTTTATTTCGCGCATTTGTTTTATATTGTGTAAATACCTCTGTATATGCCCCAAAGCCATGTAATTAAAAACTCTCGGACTTTTTATTTATTCGCTTTATTTTATTTTCAGTCAAATCGGGTTCGGTTTTTTTTGGCGATGTGGACCCGCGCCCGTTGTAATAGTTAGATTTATTTTCTCGCAAATATAACTGTTAATAAATATGCATGAAAGAATGAATGCCCGAAAAATAAAATTGAACCGTTAGATCACCAATGCATGACAAGACAAATAATGAACTGAAAATGACACACAATTCGCACACACCACCCCTAGGGTACGCCTCACTGTTGCCTTTCGAAAGGTGGTCGTCGAGTAGAAAACGTCTTAGTAAGTCCTCATGGTCCGGGAACCTGGCATGAGGGTAGCTTCTAAGGTGTCTTCCCATTGCTCCGGTGATCACCATGTCCCTCAAATCGAATTGACCCGAACACCTCCAACGGTGGTGCTACCTACCTCTCAATGGTGGGATGGCACTACTTTAAAGGACTCTTACACAGACGAATTCCTTAGGGTAGGTAGGTTCTCGTAGGTACTTGCTCTCTTTAAAACAAAACAAATCAAATCTTTTCACACCAACACTTTCAAAAAACTTTCAAAACAAACTTTTCAAAACACTCTGACGTACGAGTTAAACTGAAACTTTTCAAAGAATATTTTTGAAACCCACAATTGAAAAGCAAACAACAATTTTGAAAACACATTGAGCAAGTACCTAAGAGCCCATGGATAACCATGGATAGAAAGGGTGCTAACACCTTCCCTTTCTATAACCTACCTCCCGAACCGAGAGCAATCTCTTTAAAGGAATTTTTCTGTGCTTTTGTCCTTTCCATTTGGAGAAAATAAAAGACGGTGGCGACTCTTGCTTCCGCGACATTTCGCGAACCAACGTTAAACAGTCAGTTCCAGATCCACCGATCACAGAACTGGCGACTCTGCTGGGGACAAACTTAAAGTGGGGTGTACCTTAGGGCTAGTTACAACTGTGTTTTCAATTGTTTCCTTGTATGCTTTAAAATTGTGGGTTGCTTGGGAGTTCTATAGATCCTAACCCGGATCTGGGGGATACCTTTTTAGAAAGTAGCAACAAGGCTGTGAGGGAACTGTGCGGGGTATACCGACATGGTTGAAGCAGTCTGCTACGTTGATGTGGCATTTTGGTGTGTACCGGTAACCCTTGAGTCAGTCAAGGAGAGTACGGGGCCTCCATGTGGTGTCATGAAGCATCAACAGACCTTAGGAACCTTAATTGAACAATCTTGGCCTCTTTAGGGTAGTGAGATAACTGACTTTGGTGCAGTCCGAGGTTGGTTGATACTCGATACTACACTCAATTGAGGGTTGCTTTCCTGGAATATTTCGGTCGCCAGTTCAGTGGCTAAATCGAAACGATGAACAATGAAAGCAATCCCGTGATATTGGGAACCTTAGAACCCGGTTACTTTGATTAGGACAGGATGAACCCACCAACTTCAAGAGGGTACTACCCAGACCCCATGCTGGCCTTAAACCTTAAGGGCCTGTCTTGTGTGCCTTGTGTGCCTTACATGTTTGTCTTTGTAAATATCTGTGTTTAATCATAGCATCATGACATCATCCAGCATCATATGCATTAACTAACCATTTCAGGGGTTCGAATTTTCATCTTTGTTCTTGTTTTGTAGGACATGGAAACTGTTCGTAGAAAGACAATTCCAATCAGTCTTGTAAGGATCCCTCCTCAGCTTAAGGAGCTTATATCCAGAATTCCTGAGAACTCTTCATTCAGTGAAAGACATGGAAGCCTCATCAGCTTGGTCAACACCAACATTGAGGAAGATATGATAAAAGTCCTGTTCCAATTCTTTGACCCTCTGCATCACTGTTTCACCTTCTTGGACTATCAGTTGGTACCTACATTGGAGGAGTTCTCCCGACTCCTGAAGATCCCTATTTTTGATCAGCTACCCTTCAACGGTACAGAAAAGGAACCTAAGCTTGAAGAGATTGCTAAAGCCTTGCACCTACAGCCATCTGACCTCAAGGGACATTGGGAAGTTAGAAGTGGTATCAAAGGGTTCTTAGCCAGGTTTCTGTTTGAAAAGGCCTATGATTCTTGGAACTCCCTTGACTTACAAGCTTTTGAAGAGGTTGTGGCCCTCCTTGTTTATGGTTTGGTATTGTTCCCTAACCCAGACCAGCTCATTGATATCAGTGCTGTCCAGATCTTTATGTCCAGGAATCCTATACCTACGTTGCTGGGAGACCTCCTTCACTCATGTTACACTCGAACCATGAGAAAAAGAGGTGTCCTTATGTGTTGCACTCCTCTCCTGGGAAAGTGGTTTATTTCGCACCTTCCACAATCGGTCCTGAAGAACGAGCGGGGTTTGAGATGGTCACAACGGTTGATGACTCTTACACATGCAGATATACATTGGTGTCCTAGGTCCAGAGAAGATGTCACTATCATTGATCGTTGCGGGGAGTATCCTAATGTTCCTTTACTTGGAACCAGAGGGGGTATTACTTATAGTCCATGCCTGGCTTGGAGACAATTTGGTTATGCTCGGAGGGATGGTCCTCATGACATGTTGATTCCTGACATAGTTTTTGACTTCGACAACGATACTCAAGGACTTCGCCAGAGGTTTATCAGAGCTTGGAGGATGCCTAGTAGGATAGACAGCAAGACATTGGGGCACAGGAACTCCATCCCTTTGGAGCCTTATCTCAAGTGGGTACGAGCCCGTTCTCAGAAGTTAGTAATGCCTTATCCTCACATGCTTCCAGTAATCAAAGAGCCTGCCTTGGAAGGAGAGGTATCTCATGTTATTCAGCACCCTGATATGCCCACATCCTGGGAAGAGATGCAGAAGAGTTGGATCCAACTGAAGGAAGAACGGAATTCTCTTGAGACTAGTTTGCATGCCAGTGAAAGGAAGGTCTTGGAGCTCACCCGCCTGTTGCATGAGGAAAGGAGTCTCAACACTTACATAGCTCCAAAGAAGATGCGCAACATATTTTGGATGTGATTTGATCTTTTTGTACTTTTGCCCATGAGGCTTTGATGTATTAAAACAATGGTTTTCTTAATAATAAAGTGTGTTCCTTTTGGTCTACAACAAACTTGAATTTTCGAACTCTTGAATGCATTGCATAAACACATATCATTCATCATGTGCATCATAGGTACTTTTCTTTTCAGGTTGTTTACCGTTCTTCGCTGTTTATTTCAGCATCATGAACCCTCCTGAATCATCAACCGATGCGGCTATCAAGGCTCTTCAGGCGCAGAACGTCCAGTTTCAGGCGCAAAACGCTCAATTTCAGGAGCTGATCAAGGGCTTGTCTCAGGGTCAACAAGAATTAAAGACCATGCTGTTGAAAAAGACTAAGAAGAAGAGGAGGACTGTGCTATTTAGCACTGGGCGCAGACTCGGGAACACCTTGCAAATTGAAGCTGAAAGGACTCCTCCGTCTGTGACAGAAGGTAGTCACCAAGAAAGGGAGATCACTACTCCTGTGGGCTCTGATACTGAAACAGACTTCAATGACGACCAGTACCCTCCTGCTGAAGACCGGTACAAACAGCTGGAAGACAGGTTAAAGGCTGTGGAAGTTCAACGAGTACCTGGATTGGATTTCGGAGACTTGGGGTTATCTACTGGAGTGGTGATCCCGCACAAGTTCAAAACACCTGCCTTCGTGAAGTATGATGGGGCTTCCTGTCCCAAGATGCACCTCCGTTCTTATGTAAGGAAGATCCAGCCTTACACAGCAGACAAGAACCTTTGGATCCACTTCTTCCAGGAGAGTCTTTCAGGGACTCACCTCGATTGGTTCTATCAGCTAGATGGAATCAGCATTCGTAACTGGGAGGATCTGGCCACTGCTTTTTACAAGCAGTATCAGTATAATGCCGACCTCGCTCCTACGCGTACCCAACTCCAGGGTATGTCGCTAGGGTCGGGTGAAGGTTTTAAGGAGTACGCTCAGAAATGGAGAGACTTGGCTGGCAGGGTGCAGCCACCATTGACGGATCGGGAGCTGGTAGATATGTTCTTGGGGACCCTATCTGGTCCATTTTTCAACCATCTCATTGGTAATTCCTCTGCTGGGTTTACCGACCTAATCCTGACTGGTGAAAGGATTGAGGCCGGTATAAAATCGGGGAAGATACAAAAAGTTGCCTCCTCCAGTACTGAGAAGAAGCCCTTCAAAAAGGAGGCTAGTGCTGTATATAACTCCCGGAGAACAGAGCGACCAGAACACCGCCAATCTGTCAGTGCGGTAATGATTGCCAAACCTGCTGCCGCTCCTCGGCCAACTAATCCACAAAAGTTTGAAAGACCCCGGAGGGAGTTTACTCGGTTAAGCATGACCTTATCACAAATCCTGCCACAGTTGCTATCCACCAATTTAGTGACTGTCAAGGAGGCTCCAAAGTTTCCCAACACTGCATCCCCCAAGTTCAATCCAAATGCTCGCTGTGCTTATCACTCTGATAGCCCGGGGCATAACACAGATGACTGTTGGGCCCTAAGGAACAAAGTTCAAGATCTCATTGATGCAAAGGAGATACAGTTTGAGGCGCCCGAGAAGCCGAATGTTGTAAATGCTCCCATGCCCCAGCATGGAGTGAATGCTGTTGAGGAGAATTTGTATGTAGCTTCGGTGGATGATGTTGCTACTCCGTTGCTGATGGTTAAGAGGAATCTGTTGTTAGCCGGTTTATTTCCGGGATGTAGCGAAAGTTGCCCTCTATGTGTTGCTTCCCCTGCTGGTTGTTCCCTGTTGAAGTCAGGCATCCAAAACCTGATAGATAGTAGAGAGATTTTGTTCGAAAAGACTGTTGTTCCTGTTGCTCCTGTTGAAGAAGTGTCAATCGTTACCATCTTCAACAACTATTCCGAGGCTCCTTCAAAGAAGCCTATACAAGTTGTGTCAGTTCACAAGAATGTTCCCATCACCATTACTGTTCCGGGGCCTATACCCTACAAATCTGATAAGGCTGTCCCATGGCACTATGGGGCGGATGTTTATGTTCTGGGTGTGAAACAAGAGTGCAACGTTGATACTGGTGTCTCCAACATCACCGGGCCTGCTAAGGTCACTCGTAGTGGAAGACTGTTCTCGCCAGACATTGCTCCTCCAGCAATTCATAGGCCTTTGATCTTCACACCTGCCAGAGTGCCTGTTTCTCCTTCTGACCAAGTATCCACCCCTGCTGCTGAGTCATCTGATACTCGGGGCAAGGGAACTGCTGCTGATGTGCCTGCCAGGACGGAGGCACCAAAGACCATTGTTGAGGCTTCCAAGCAGGAAATGGAAGAAATTCTCAAGATAATAAAGAAAAGTGATTTCAATGTTGTGGAACAGCTGGGGCACACCCCCTCTAAAATCTCCATGTTGTCACTGCTGCTGTGTTCAGAGGCCCATGCAAAGGCTCTGATTGCTTTCTTAAAGACTGCCCATGTACCCCAAGATACGACTGCTGACCAGTTCACCGATTGTGTGGCCAACCTAACTGCTGATAATGGCCTGGGTTTCTCTGATGCCGATCTGACGGCAAAGGGGAAGAACCATAATGATGCCCTGCATGTCTCCATTGAATGCAGGGGCACTACTCTTGCTCATGTGCTGGTTGACACAGGTTCTTCATTAAATGTGTTGCCCAAAAAGGCTCTGGATAGGCTGGATTGTGAGAGTCTGGAGCTCAAACCAAGTAGCATTGTTGTCCGGGCCTTTGACGGGTCCAAAAGAATGGTGCATGGTGAAGTGGACATCCCAATCAGGGTGGGGTCACAAGTATTTGATTCAAAATTTTATGTGATGGACATCCATCCGTCCTATTCTTGTTTGCTGGGTCGCCCATGGATCCACAAAGCTGGAGCTGTGACTTCCACATTGCATCAAAAGCTCAAGTACCCGGTCAGGGGGAGGATCGTAACAGTGCAAGGGGAGGAGGAATACATGGTCAGCCACCTCAACTCTTTCAGATACGTGGAAATGGATGGGGAGTTCATTGAAACCCCCTTTCAACATTTTGAGGAGGTACCACCAACCTTGGCAACAGCAGAAGATGAAGAGGTTTCTCCTATGAAGATGGCCTCCTTAAAGGACGCCCGGGCTGTGATCGAAAAAGGTGAATGTGCAAATTGGGGCAAGCTCCCTGATCTTACTCCTAAGACTAACAAGTTTGGGCTGGGTTTCACCACAGAAGCTCAGAAAGCGGTGCGCAAGGCAAGAATTGGAAGACCTCCGTTGCTCATCACTCACTCTGAAGTGAATGTTATTGGAGAGGAAGATGAAGTGGGAGAGTCAGAGTTCGATAGCTGGATCTACCCAACGGCCGACGGTGGATTGACCAATTGGACTGCTAAAGATTTTACACCAATAACTTTTGTTCCCCAGTAATGAATTTCTTTGTTTTTGATTTGTAATAAACAATAATTTGAGACTATATGGCCCGGTGTCTTACCCGGGGCACCGTGGTTTTATTTATGAGGGCTTTTTGTTTGTCACTATCATATATCATGAATAAAAGCATTGGACGTTTTTCACATTTCAAATTTTGCGTTCCTTTTCTTTCCTTTCTTTACATATTGCAAAACAGCTGTATTTACACACACACTCACTCGTACAGGTTTCAATCCACTCTGGATCTCACTGGTAACGACTCTGCTACTGCCAGTTATGACTTCGAAAATCCGATCAACTTAGCCGCCGACGAAGGTGAAGATGATTGCGAAGTGCCTGTTGAACTTGCAAGACTGTTACAACAGGAAGAGAGGGCAATTCAATCCCATGAAGAGCCAGTGGAAATGATAAACTTGGGTACGGAGGAAGACAAGAAAGAGGTGAAGATTGGTGCCAACCTAGAACTCAGCGTGAAGCAACGGTTGACTCAGATGCTGCATGACTATAAAGAAATCTTTGCCTGGTCCTACGAAGATATGCCCGGATTAGATACCGACATCGTGGTCCATCACTTACCAACTAAAGAAGATTTCCCTCCGGTTAAGCAAAAGGTTCGTCGGATGCGTCCAGAGATGTCTGAGAAGATTAAAGCCGAGGTTATGAAGCAGTTTGATGCCGGGTTTCTTGCAGTAACTTCCTACCCTCAGTGGGTTGCTAATGTGGTGCCGGTACCTAAGAAGGACGGCAAGGTCAGGATGTGTGTTGATTACAGGGATCTGAACAGGGCCAGCCCCAAGGATGACTTCCCTCTACCCCACATTGATGTCCTTGTTGATAATACAGCTCAGCATAAAGTGTTCTCTTTCATGGATGGTTTTTCAGGCTACAATCAGATCAAGATGGCACCTGAAGACATGGAAAAGACTACCTTTGTTACTCAGTGGGGCACCTTCTGTTACAAGGTCATGCCGTTCGGGTTGAAGAATGCTGGGGCAACCTACCAACGTGCCATGGTTACCTTATTTCATGATATGATCCATCATGAGATAGAAGTGTATGTGGACGACATGATCGCTAGGTCCCAGACTGAGGAAGAGCACCTAGATCATCTGCAGAAGTTGTTCGACCGGTTGAAACTGTACAAGCTGAGATTGAACCCGAACAAGTGCACCTTCGGGGTAAGATCTGGAAAGTTGCTAGGCTTCGTGGTGAGTGACAAGGGAATTCAAGTGGACCCTGCTAAGGTCAAAGCCATTCAAGAGATGCCAGTTCCTAAGACGGAGAAGGAAGTCAGAGGCTTTCTAGGACGTCTGAATTACATTGCTCGGTTCATCTCACATTTAACTGCTACCTGTGAACCAATCTTCAAGCTGCTGAAGAAAGATCAGGTAGTACGTTGGAATGATGAATGCCAGGCTGCTTTTGACAGAATCAAAGAATATCTCCAAGAACCACCCATCCTTATGCCACCAGTTGAAGGGAGACCTTTGATACTTTACCTGACAGTGCTTGACAATGCAATGGGGTGTGTACTGGGGCAGCATGACGAGTCTGGCCGAAAAGAGCATGCCATTTATTACCTTAGCAAAAAGTTTACCGACTGTGAGACCCGATACTCACTGCTTGAGAAAACTTGCTGCGCTTTGGTATGGGCTGCTCGCCGGCTGAGACAGTATATGCTGACTCACACTACCTTGTTAATCTCAAAAATGGATCCCATAAAGTACATATTCGAAAAGCCTGCTCTGTCTGGGAGAATTGCAAGATGGCAGATGATCTTGACGGAATACGACATTCAGTACACGACCCAAAAAGCCATCAAGGGAAGTGTATTGGCAGACCACTTAGCACATCAAGCTGTGGATGACTACCAATCAATGAACTTCGAGTTTCCAGATGAAAGCATTATGATAGTAACTGACTGTGAAGTACCTGGACCGGATGAAGGACCTGAACCCGGATCCCGATGGTCTATGCACTTTGACGGAGCATCCAACGCTTTGGGAAATGGCATCGGTGCCATAATTGTATCTCCACAAGGTACTCATACCCCACTCACTGCCCGGCTGTGTTTCAACTGTACCAACAACATGGCGGAGTATGAAGCGTGTATCATGGGTCTTCAAGCTGCGATCGACCTGAGGATCAAATTTCTGAGTGTCTTCGGAGATTCCGCTCTTGTGATCAATCAGATCAAAGGAGAGTGGGATACGAAACATCCAAACTTGATTCCTTACAGAGAATGTGTGTTGGCTCTGATCCCCCACTTCACAGAAATAACATTTGAGCACTTTCCAAGAGAAGAGAATCAGCTGGCGGACGCGTTAGCTACAATGTCTTCAATGTTCAAGGTTAAATGGGATAATGAAGCTCCCCGGATCATCATCTGGAAATTAGACGAACCGGCATACTGTTGTGATCTTGAAACTGAATTGGTAACTGAGAAGCCTTGGTACCACGAAGTGAAGAGATACCTAGAAGCTCAGGAATACCCTGAAGGTGCTTCTGTCAATGATAAGAAGTTCCTGAGGAGGTTTGCAGCCAAGTTCTTTCTTAGCAATGGCATCTTGTACAAGCGAAACCAGGATTCAACTCTACTGCGTTGTGTAGATAAGACGGAAGCAGAAAGAATCATGGAAGAGCTACATGATGGGACTTTTGGTACACACTCCAGCGGACATACCATGGCAAAGAAGATCCTACGGGCAGGATATTACTGGTCTACAATGGAAGCTGACTGTTACCAACATTCCAGGACATGCCATAAATGCCAGGTCTACGCAGATAAAGTGCATGTTCCTCCGGTTCCCCTGAATGTTCTGACTGCACCTTGGCCATTTGCAATGTGGGGCATAAACATGATCGGTGAGATAAAACCTACGGCATCCAATGGACATCGCTTCATCCTAGTGGCGATTGATTATTTTACGAAGTGGGTTGAGGCAGCATCCTATGCTACAGTAACCAAGACTGTTGTGGCACGGTTCATTCGGCACAACCTGATCTGTCGGTACGGTGTCCCTGAGCGGATTATTACAGACAACGGTACCAATCTGAATAATAAGATGATCACCGAGCTTTGCGAACAGTTCAAGATACAGCACCACAATTCTTCTCCTTACAGACCGAAGATGAATGGGGCTGTAGAAGCAGCTAATAAAAACATCAAGAAGATTGTGCAGAAGATGACAGTAACGTATAAAGATTGGCACGAGATGTTACCGTTCGCTCTGCATGGGTATCGTACCTCAGCTAGGACGTCAACCGGGGCAACTCCTTTCTCTCTGGTTTATGGCATGGAAGCAGTCTTGCCGATTGAGGTACAAATTCCTTCTCTCCGGATAATGAAGGATGCAAATATGAATGAAGATGATTGGATCCAGACACGACTTGATCAGCTCAACCTTATTGACGAAAAGAGACTTGCTGCTATCTGTCATGGTCAGACGTATCAGAAGCGAATGATCAGGGCATTTAACAAAAAGGTCAGACCACAGGAATATCAAGTCGGGGATCTGGTGATCAAGCGAATCATCCTTCCTCAGAGTGATCCAAGGGGCAAATGGACCCCTACGTACGAAGGACCGTTTGTGGTTAAGCATGTGTTCTCAGGAGGAGCAATGATATTAACCAACATGGATGGTGACGACCTTCCTCACCCCGCCAATGTAGACATAGTTAAAAAATACTACGCATGAAAAATGACCCGCTAGGCTGACATGCCTAGGCAAAAATAAGGGCTTCCCGTCGAACCAAAAGGGTTCGGGCAAAATGAAGGGATGAAAATGAAAAGATCTGTACACCCGGCAAGTCGAAAACCTGAAAAGGCGGCTTGGGCAAAAATGGGTATCCCGGTGGACTGAAAACCCGAAAGGGCAGTCCAGGCAAAAATTAGGGATAAAAGCGTAATACTATATCTCATTGGATCACTTTGCATCCAGAATCCGGTATCTACATCAAGACGGCATCGATCAGTCAGCCTCACCTTCAACCAAGGTCACCAAGTGATGAGACGCTCGGAGTTATAAAGGCTATAGCAGAGTTGAAACCCAGTGGATCATTCATCTTTCACACAGCTGTTTTATTTTCTTTTGTATAAAACTTGTAATAAACTCTCTTGTTCGGCGACGTACCTCTTACTAGGACGTCAGCCTCTTGTACACAAAACGCCTATTCACAGGCTATTCAAAATCAATACAAATATACTTTTCAGTTAAACGTGCCAACTGTTTTTCTTTTTCCGTTTTGTTTTGCGAAGAACGTCCAAGGTTCAATTTGTGATATATGCATTTGACAATAATTTGCTAGCTCATAAATATTTGCATACGAAACAAAGAATTGATTGCAGGTGACACCAGAAACAGGGGCAATAAAGAGTTGTCTGAGCAGTCTGATTGTTCTATCTTCCAAGGTACCAAGGTAGGTTCGACTAAAGAACCTAACCAGACATCTTAAATTCCCCAGAGGACAGCAAGTCAGTGCATTCTTCCCCAGCCTATCTTAAATTCCCCAGGAGAGTCCCATCCAGGTTCCCCAGGAAAGATGGAATTCATCTCTCCAAGCAGTAAGCTTATCCCCAGTATATTCTGGAAGCTTATCCTTCACAGGACACGAACGCATCGTCTGGCTTGATTTAAAGAGTTATTTCCTCAGCAGGATATAACTGGGTTATCCTCAGCCGAAAACCAAGGGAAAGTCGTCGTCAACGTAGTTCTTTCCTATCCCCAGCAAAGTCTATTCACACTTCCAATACAACAATGGTATCCCCAGCAGAGTTACTATCAACATCCAGCAAAGCATCACTCTTCCCACAGAGTATTGCTTCCCAGCATGATCGCTAAAGTATCTTTTCTCCCCGCAGAATCTCCCATTCGCCAAGTTTATTCCGCAACGGAGTCATCTTCTCCTACCGGTATCCTTGCAGTTATCATCCCCAGCGGAAGCAATATCTATTCTTCGACATCAGCCCAGGATACGACTTCCCGGCACCCGTCAAGGATTTACTTTCCTGGACGAAAACATACATAAAACATCACATACATCATCATTATAGCATGCATAACGCACTGCATCAGACAAATCTCATTTATGTTGAGAACATCATTGCTTGATCCATATCATGCATTGCACATGACTGACTTTTATCTTTCAGGAAAAATTCAGTTAAGTTCTCAAGCTACATTTCAAGACCTAGACTGGTTCAGTCAAAGGCCTTCTCTGGTTCAGTTGAATCGTCCCAAGATTTTCCTGATGCTTATCCCTTTGAAGACATTTCAAGACCTAGACTGGTTCAGTCAAAGGCCTTCTCTGGTTCAGTTAAATCGTCCCAAGATTTTCCTGATGCTTATCCCTTTGAAGACATTTCAAGACCTAGACTGGTTCAGTCAAAGGCCTTCTCTGGTTCAGTTAAATCGTCCCAAGATTTTCCTGATGCTTATCCCTTTGAAGACATTTCAAGACCTAGACTGGTTCAGTCAAAGGCCTCCTCTGGTTCAGTTAAATCGTCCCAAGATTTTCCTGATTGCTTATCCAGTGGAAGACATTTCAAGACCTAGACCGGTTCAGTTAAATCGTCCCAAGATTTTCCTGATTGCTTATCCAGTCAAAGGCCTCCTCTGGTTCAGTTAAATCGTCCCAAGATTTTCCTGATTGCTTATCCAGTGGAAGACATTTCAAGACCTAGACTTATCCAGTCAAAGGCCTTCTCTGGTTCAGTTAAATCGTCCCAAGATTTTCCTGATTGCTTATCCCTTTGAAGACATTTCAAGACCTAGACCGGTTCAGTTAAGTCGTCCCAAGATTTTCCTGATTGCTTACCCAGTCAAAGGCCTCTCTGGTTCAGTCAGATCGACCTTAAGATCTCCCTGATTCTTATCCCAGCAGAAGACACCCCAGATTTTTCTCAACGAGCGTTGTTGAAGTTAAAGTCGCTCAAGGCTCTCTTACCATTCATGCTAAGGAAGTAATCATCCCTGCAACGTGTCAGGTACTCATTTTCTGTTTTGCAGGTATACAGGTTCTCGCCAAGAAATCTCCTGCGCGATAAACATCCAGATGGCATCTATAAGCCCATTCCCCCTCATTGCCAACATGTGAGCGCAAATTTCCGGGCACTCTAGTGTCCAATCATCTTTTACCCTCGGATTACAAAAGGCACGTCAGCCAATCTACATCCTCAGGTCTAAGAAGATTGAACAGGGGCAACTGTTATACCCCAAAATTTGCCCTCCCATATTCTTCAAGAAATTGTCAAGCCAAGTCACAAAATTCCCCAAGGGTTGTGCAGTTCAACAGTCTCCTAAACAGTCCAAATTAGGGTTTTGAGTTTGATCAAGAAAAGGAAGTTTTCAAAGGTTCAATCAAGTCTCATATGCTTACAAACATGGTCAAGCATCCTCATATCAAGTTTCAAGGCATTCAGCTCAAAATTGCACAGTCAAAACCCTAAATTGCACTACAGTCAACTGTAGGGGCAAAATGGTCATTTGGCAGTCAAAAGTTCAAATTTTTGGTCAACCTATCATTTTTAAGCCACAAACATCACTTGATCAATGCTTGATCATGATTCTCAAAGTTTGGCTCAGAAATCATCAAAGATGCAAAAGTTGCTATATTTGGACAGCTGAAAAAGTCAACTGAAATTGACCAGGGCATAACTTTCACATGGATTATCAGAAAAATTCCATCCAAAGCTCATTTTGAAGAGAAAGACATTTCCTACAACTCATCTTCATACTTCAAGTCCAAGAAATGCTCTCACAAAAAGTTATCAATCTCAACATTACAGGTCATTTTCAAAAGTCAACAAAAAGGGACTTTAAGTCAAAGGCCATAACTTGAGATTGGTAAATCAAAATGACATGGGACCAAAGACATTGGTTAAAGGACTCAAAGACCTTTCCAAAATGTCCAAGAACATGTGAAAAGCTTAAAAATTGAGCAAGTTATGCCTTGTAGAAGTTGGGAAATTTTTGTGAAATGGCAAAAGTCAATTATCTTTGAAAATCCAATTTTGACAAAAGGGCCCCATTTTTCTCACTTTGTCCATCCTTGTCATGCCACACACGTGGCCCATGGTTGATTTCAAGACCAAATGTTGACTTTTTCATTTTTATTTAATTTTTGATGATTTAATTCATTTTAATTCATTAAAAATTCAAATAAAATTTAAAAGTCAATGTAATGGTGTCAAATGAATTTGGACAAGTTCTATACATCATGAATCAACTCTAAAATCAGGCCAAGGTTCATTTTCATACTAAGTCTAGGTTTTGGCTAGAATTTAGGAAAAAATGGTTAATGAACAAACCCTAATGCCAATTCTTTCTCAAGCATGGATTAAGGGTAGTTAGCATGCCTATTCAATTCCATAAGGATCATTGAGTCAAACCCTACCAAGAACATAGCACAAAACTCGTTCAAAGTCCATTTTGCAATTTGAAAATTTGGCCATAAAGTGCAAATCTGAAATCAAAGAAAGGGATCGTTTCAAGCCTCAATTTTTATACCATCATCATCCTGAAGCATCATTGAACACGTCCCAACCCTTAACCTCAATCAAAACGCGAAGAAACGGTAGCTATAACTCAGACCGTGTCCCAAATTTTTTGAAATCGAATTCTCCATTCTAAGCATGATTATTGCATTTTGATTACATATTCTTGTTTCTCATGATGTTCTAAAGCTAACTGTATTAATTAATTTCATTTTGGAGCAATACGTGCGATTTCACCATGTTTAGATATTAGGGTTTTCAGAAGGAAAAATTAGGGGTTTCCAAGAACGGCAAAATTGGACGTTCCTAATACCATGGTTGTATTCGGGACATGGAGACGAAGAAAGATGCATCCTCGCGCTTAATTTATGTTAAGAAGAGAGCTATTCGCTATTTTTTTGAATCACCCCTAACGCAACAGTATAAAAACCGTGGCCTCTGAGTTATGTTTTTGCAGGGATGAAGATGATGATGTCGTGGCATAATGGGACTGGCTCATTTAAATGACGCGCGCGCTTTTAAGACCATTGACCAATTTTGATATTTATTATTTAATTGCTATGTTATGTTAATTAAAAGTGAATGGCTCAGCTGGCAACGCACTATGCATGTGACTTCAAAGACCTGGGTTCAAACCCCAGGTCTCACACATTTCCAATATTTTTTTTCCTTTCCAGGTTCAATGCAACGCCCACATGAGGACTCACCATGCACAGTCAAGAAGCGTTATCCACGTGTCCCAGGGGACCTGATCAAGGGTCCAGCTTGAAGGTATACCATGAGGGCAAGTCAGCAGGCGCACACTTGAATGGAAAAAGTCAACAAATGGCCATCAACTGGGCCAGGCCTTTCAGATTTGCACTCCCAAATTCAAATCCATACCCTCCTGGTTCTATTTTTCTTTCTTTTTTAATTTTCTTCATATTCTATTATTTACTTTTTTTTTACTTTCTGATTTAATTAATTTTTTTACAAAAATACAAAAAACATTAAAAACACAAAAAAAATATAATTAATTCTTTTTTTTTTAATAAATTAAAATGTGATTCATTTAGTTTAATTAGGTTTTAATATTCATTTTAATTCTTTTTCCATAGTAAAAAATCCAAAAAAATATAAAATTAGGTTCATTTAATTCTCATATCCTTTTTTAATCCTTTAACCTTTTTCTCACAATGTTAATATTTATTATTTATTTTCTATAAATCAAAATTGTACATAATTAGTTTAGAATTTAATTAAGTTAGAAAATTAAATCTTTTTTCATAATAAACTTAAAAAATGATAGAACTAGGATTTTAATTTTAATTAACTTTTCTCTTTTTTCTTTTAAACCTAAAAAACACAAAAATATTATTTTTAATTTTTAATTTCCTTGATTATTTTAATTATCTGTTAAAGGGTCCAACGCCCTAATTTTGTTTAGTCTTTATTTCGCGCATTTGTTTTATATTGTGTAAATACCTCTGTATATGCCCCAAAGCCATGTAATTAAAAACTCTCGGACTTTTTATTTATTCGCTTTATTTTATTTTCAGTCAAATCGGGTTCGGTTTTTTTTGGCGATGTGGACCCGCGCCCGTTGTAATAGTTAGATTTATTTTCTCGCAAATATAACTGTTAATAAATATGCATGAAAGAATGAATGCCCGAAAAATAAAATTGAACCGTTAGATCACCAATGCATGACAAGACAAATAATGAACTGAAAATGACACACAATTCGCACACACCACCCCTAGGGTACGCCTCACTGTTGCCTTTCGAAAGGTGGTCGTCGAGTAGAAAACGTCTTAGTAAGTCCTCATGGTCCGGGAACCTGGCATGAGGGTAGCTTCTAAGGTGTCTTCCCATTGCTCCGGTGATCACCATGTCCCTCAAATCGAATTGACCCGAACACCTCCAACGGTGGTGCTACCTACCTCTCAATGGTGGGATGGCACTACTTTAAAGGACTCTTACACAGACGAATTCCTTAGGGTAGGTAGGTTCTCGTAGGTACTTGCTCTCTTTAAAACAAAACAAATCAAATCTTTTCACACCAACACTTTCAAAAAACTTTCAAAACAAACTTTTCAAAACACTCTGACGTACGAGTTAAACTGAAACTTTTCAAAGAATATTTTTGAAACCCACAATTGAAAAGCAAACAACAATTTTGAAAACACATTGAGCAAGTACCTAAGAGCCCATGGATAACCATGGATAGAAAGGGTGCTAACACCTTCCCTTTCTATAACCTACCTCCCGAACCGAGAGCAATCTCTTTAAAGGAATTTTTCTGTGCTTTTGTCCTTTCCATTTGGAGAAAATAAAAGACGGTGGCGACTCTTGCTTCCGCGACATTTCGCGAACCAACGTTAAACAGTCAGTTCCAGATCCACCGATCACACATCCATAACAGGAGAATATGTTACCTCATAATCGATCTCTGGTCTTTGATAAAAACCTTGTGCAACAAGACGAGGTTTGTACTCGACAATCTCTTTTTTCTCATTTCGCTTTCTCGCAAAAACCCACTTATACCCAAGAGATTTTACACCTTTAGATATAGCCACAATAGGGTAAAATACTCTTCGGTTATTAAGAGAGTTTAATTCAGTATCTATATCATCCTTCCAATTTTTCCAATCATGTCTATTTTGATATTCATTCATAGTTTGGGGTTCGAGATCATCATATTTATTCATAACTTCACATGCAACCGAGAATTAAAATATCTCATTAATATTCATATCTTTTCGTTTAATAAATTGGGTTAAATATATTTTTGGTCCTTATAAATATCTCAAATTTTATTTTTAGTCCTTATTAGAATAATGACATGTTTTAATCCCTACAAAATTATTATGCATGTAGTTTCAGTCCTTGTTGTCAAACCAATTTGTATTTTTGAATAATTATTTTGTAGACATGGTTAGAACGTTATAAAAAGTTCTTTGAAAAAAAATAAATTCAAAATTTGATTTTTAAATCGAGATTTTTATTATTTTTATCAATATCTTTTGAAATTTAAAAAAATCATATTTAATTCTTCTCATTTTAAAAAATTCTAAAATTTAATAAATAAATATTTTATAGTATTCTAAACACGTATAGAAAATATTGTTCAAAAATTTAAAAATTTAAGGGTAATTAAACAATTTTTAAAATTTCAGTTGCATTTTCGATATCATATCTTTGAAGATATATGTCATTAAAACTCAACAAATTTCTTTTTGATTTTGGAGAGTATAAAGCATTATTTATGACAAACTTTGTCCCATTTGGTAATATGAACGTAGCATTACATGTTCCTTCTATCAAATTTGTATGACCTGAGATTGTATTTATTACACCTTTAGTAGGATTTATTTTAGTAAAATATTTCTTACTTTTGAGGATTGTAGGTGTAGTTCCACTGTCCGGAATGCAAATATTTTTGACATGTTCCATGTCTAACCCTTTCAAAATAGAAATAAGATTAAATAGAGAGTAAATCAACAATATATTTAACATTATTATATTATACAAACATAAGATACACACACAAATTCTTAAGACGATACGTAATTCAAATGTAAAATTAATACAAGCAGATTACTCATTATTCAAATTGTTATTTAATTCATTGGTCCTTCAACGAAATCAACAGTCTCAAAATAGATACTATCATCTCTAGATTCAATTTCATTAAAATTCACTTCTTTCCCATTTTCCTCTAAATATGCCATTTGTCTTTTACACAAATATTTTGGTGTTCTATACACCTTAGACTAGTGACCTTTCTTTTCACATTTATAGCATACATCTTTATAATTTAAAATAGTAAAAATAGTAACTACTCATTATTATAATAGAACTAATATATATATTTTGTTTGCTAAATTAATGAACAATAATTCAGTTGTAGCAGTCTAGTGGCTACATCACACGTCTTGTAGTTAAAGGTTACACCTACTTGACCCTGACTGACATGTATTAGATACTTTGATTTTATTACATTATAAAAAAAAGCCACATGCTTTATTTTGATTTTATTAAATTACAAAAAACTACATGAATTAGTTTCATTTTATTATTATACAAAAGCTATCTACAAAGTTTTCTTACTCATACACCAAAAGCATATACGTACCACTGTATCAATCAAATTTTCAATCACAAAATGGTTCTTTTGTATATTTGATTGAATTTCATGATTGACTCTCAAGTCAAATTTTATTTTTAAGAGTTATTTATTGTAACTCTTAAATTTTATTTCAATTTTTTATATAAATTTTATGTATTATTTATTGGTCATAATTAAATAGTTAAAATTTTATCACACGGACAATTTATTTATTATCAAAATTTTATAATGAAATATAATTTATTATCATTTATGAAAACGGATTATTGATAAATGATTTTTATGCAATACTCTCTGACTCAATAGATTGAATCAACTATAATAAGATAATTGAAGTATTATTTGAAAAAAATAAAAAGTCAATTTAAATTAATCAAATCTTTAATCTATTGAGTTAGAGTGAGATGCACCGCTTTCATTATTTTTGACTTGATCTATTATTTTTCTTATGATTATAGGTATATGTATTGTTAAAATTTATTTTATAATTATTAAAAAGAGTGCGTATGAACTTCTTATTCGACAAATGTTCTGGTAGATATATAGGTAGGAGAGAAACATACATGTATTGACTTAACACGAATTTCCCCACTTGTGGGACTAAGGATTTAAGGTTTACACTAGAATAGAGAATACTCAAAGTCATTGAAAATTGAAGAGTTGAACATGAGAAACCTTGTTCTGACAATCAACATGTCTTTATACCATTTTCATTTGACATATTTAGCTTCCTAGTACCATATGTTGTAGGTCTTTTACAAAAAGGCTAGAGACGCATGGATAACAATGTTGTGTCCCCTAGAGGTATGGTAGCGGCACAACATGTTGCAATGTTTCCTTTTATTCTATTATTATATATATTAAAACAGACCCCTAAATGGTTTTCAAAAACATTGAAGAACAGTGGCGTCGAAACATTCAAAAAAATTCCTTCTTCTCCTTTTGGTCGAAAAAGAAATTTTTGGGGGACAATTTGTTATCTGGAATTTCGACGCCTATGAGAACTTGATGTGTCAAGGAAATGTTGAAGGAATGTCTAGAGAAGTTAAGTTGAGTTCATGGTATTTTTGACTTGAAAGCCTTGGAAAGACTTCGACGAGTGCTAGTTGAAAGAGTTTCGTTTCTTAAAAATGAGACGGTTTTGAGACTTAACATACTTTTTGGAGAAGTTTGATTGCTATTTTGACAAATTGATTTAAAACGAGGCCAACTAACTATTTTTTTGGCTTTATCCATTCTTGAAGGACGTGTGGAAGCTTTTGAAGGGTGAAGTGCATGCAAGTAAGAATGTGCCATTCCCTGGAGAGAAGACCGTTCATTATAGTTATTTTGATTGCAGTATAAATAGGAGTCTTAGGATTGGAATTTAGTGTGTTGACATTACTATAAAATACGAAAAGTATCTGAGCAAATTGAGAAACAAGTGATCGAGTTCTATGTACGTATTCAAACATAACTTTTTATTTAGGCAAAGTATTTTTTATTAATTTTATGTTTAGTGTTTATTTCCTGTCGAAAACCATTACTTTTTTCAGCATTTACTTTCAATCTTACATTTACTTTAAAGATTTCGACCCCGTCGAAATTACTGTCCTTTACGCAAAAAATCACATAACAATTCAATAATATTTTTGCACATGTTTCCTAAGATCAATCTGGTCGATCCTGCAAGTAACCTTTTTGGAGGACTAACGCTTGTTTACCAAGTTTCACGGTAAACACTCACACTCTTGTTCACAACTCTTAAGGGGGCAAGCTAGGAGTCATCAGTTTTGTTTCTGATTTAGTGATTACATATGGTACCTAGCCACATGATATATAACCCTAGTTTCTACACATTATGGGTCAAGGGTAAGGCTCACATTTTTTCCCACACCAAACAGGTTTCAAATACTCGGTCTTTAATTAAAAAGATCACTTAATCAATAAAGAAGTCTAGCTAGGCACCCCATCAGAATCATGATTGACCTGTTTTTCACAAACCAAAGTAACGATGGATTGCAGCCTGCAAAATATTAGATAAATCTAACCTTCTCCCACTTGGGCAAAATCAATTGTGTGATTTTAATTTTTTTTTAAACATATATTTGAAAACGACTCTCGGATTAATAATTAAGTTCTTAAAATGTGGCTGCATTTTAAGAAAATGCATGATTCCATGTGCGATATATGAATATGAATACGTCCAAAAAAAACCAAGTATTTAATCATGGTGATTATTATATCCTTCATTGACATATAATCTTCCATGGTTAAAAACAACTCAGACTCCATCAACTAGACATCAATTTGGAATGTGGCAAGAAAATAACATGCCAATGTGATCCGATAGCCAAATTGTTGTTTTCTTTGTCGATCCTTAATAATTTCTTTCAAATATCTTAAAGCCAAAGAAATTGCATGATTTTACAAACTATAATGCCTCAACTCCAATATGGTGTCGACCACCGGCAAAGTGGCCCTGACAATGCCTAGCTCAAAATCATACCTCAGCTCCAATATGGCATCGACCACTGGTACAGTGGTCCCGAAGATGCCGAGCTTAAAATTATGACCAAGCCTTAAACTCCAAACTCGTGTTGACCATAGGTAATGTGGTCTGAATTGACTTATGAATAAACAATGACAAATAATAATAATAATAATAATAATAATAATAATAATAATAATAATAATAATAATAATAATAATAATAATAATAATAATAATAATAATAATAATAATAATAATAATAATAATAATAATAATAATAATAATAATAATAATAATAATAATAATAATATTCATTGCATTATCAATTGCTCAAAACAGGAAAATACTTGACAATCTAACACTTAAAGTGTCTAACATAAATATAACATGATAAAAAAGGACATAAAGAATAAACTCTCATTAACCAAGTACATTAAAAGAACTCACAATGTTCATGTTCTCAACATGGTTTTTGAACACAATGAGCCTAAGTCCCTTGGTTAGGGGGTCAGTAAGCATGAAATCAGTACCAATGTACTCAACAATAATGCCATTTTTCTTTACAAGATCTCTAACTGTTAAATACTTCAATTCCAAATGCTTAGAACTGCTAGATGTTTTATTATTCTTAGAGTAGAACACAACTGGGTTGTTATCATAGTAAAGCTTTAGACCCTAGCAAAGGTATCAACAATACAAAGTCTAGTTACTAAATTTCTCAACCAAACAGCATGAGTGGCAACAACATAACAAGCAATAAACTCTACTTGCGTAGTACATGGGCGATAAGAGTTTTCATTTTACTCTTCCATGATATCGCACCTCCAAACAACATAAAAATGTAACCAGAACTAGATTTCCTATCACCAACACATTCAATAAGATCAAAGTTAGTATACCCAACTATTTCCTAGTTTCCAGCTCTCATAAAAACAAACATCTACTCTTTAGTTCTCTGTAAATATCTCATCACTTTCTTAGAAGCAAGCGAATGATCAATACCAGGATTGGACTGGTATCATCCCAAGACGCCAACTATGAAAGCAATGTATGGCCTAGTGCATACTTGAGCATACATCAAGCCGCCCAATGCACTGTCAAAGGGTTTTCCTTTCATTTCTTCCTGCTCAATATCATTTTTAGGACATTAATCTTTAGTGAATTTCGCAGGTAGGAAATTTAAGGCATGGGACATAATGGAATTCTCATTCAAATCAATGTTATGGGATTTCAATTTGGTTTGAACATGAACTATCCTAAGAATGAACTCCTTGGCACCCCCATTGTTATCATATTTCATGTCTGTGAGTTGTTTCCTTATATACCCAGATTCACTATTATCAGATGCTTGAAACCTCTTCCCGATAGCAGTGAGATATTCTTTTACATTCTCTTTCTCAGAAAATTCACTAATCAGATGTTCAGAAATGACCCTCTTAATAACACACGGGCTAAGTCGGTTAATCCTCTCCCACTTAGCTAATTTTTCTTTTTCTTCAGGTGTACTCTGAGCATTGATCACAAGTATGGTTTCACACAGTGTCATGTCAAGATCAACAATCCTTAATGAAAACTCTAAGTCTTGCTTCTATTTCTTAAAATTAGACTCATTCAAGATCTCAATAAAAGTAGAACAATTATTCATAGAGAATGTAATTATTGAGACAAAACAAGAATGCATTAGTACAAATAATAAAGGCAAGATATAACTTCAATGAACATAAACTATCACAAAGAGGCCAGCATTATCATGCAATAACCTTTGGGTGGAATTCACAAACCCATGTCACAACGAAGGTTAGAAACTCATATGAATTACTCAATGAGAATACATTGAGTTCAAAAATCTATCTCCTTTGGGTAGAAAAATTCTCTAAACCAAAGCACCTCCGACAACTTCATCCATAAATTTTGAGTATAAGCTACTAAGTAAACATACATTAGAATTATAAATTTATCTCTTTTGAACAGATAAATGCCTTAGACTAAAGCATCACCAATAACTATATCTTTAATTAACCACAATCTCTACACAATTGTCCTTCTTTGGGAAGGCAATCATAGTAATGACTAAAAATCATTCTTCAAACTACAAAGAGGCTTTTATAAATTAAAATGAATGATCTCATTTCGGTGGTAATCATACACAATAATTTACATAAATTTTTGCATAGGAAACAAATTTCTCTTGCCTCAAAAAATCATAAACCAGTCATGAACTTAAACAATATATCATTCCCAAAATATTTGTCCTCAAGGGTGTCAATTTCAATAAGGGATATTAAAAACTATCTTAAAATATTATATCACAAAATCATACTATTATAATCAATTGGTTTATATATGAGAGAAACCAATATCAACCATTGGATTAATCAAGAGAGAGAAATTAATGGTCACATTAACATTTTAATAAATATTTTTTATTAATCTAATGATTGATATTTGTTTCTCTTATTTCTCATTATAAATACTCTCCTACTTTATATAATCAATTGGTCTCTCTCTCTCTCTCTCTCTCTCTCTCTCTCTCTCTCTCTCTCTCTCTCTCTCTATATATATATATATATATATATATATATATATATATATATATATATATATATATATATATATATATATATATATATATATATATATATATATATATATATATATATATATATATATATATATATATATATATATATATATATATATATATATATATATATATATATATATATTCAGAATCCATTGACATCAGTTGTAAGTTGCTAATGTGGTAAATCGGTAAGAAAAAGTAAGTATTTTTAGTGTGATATAGGTTATATCGTATCGTCTCCACATGGATTAGTGCTACTGAATTATCGTTCAACAATTTCTCGCATTTATGAGTTTGGGGTTGAATTGGATTGGTTTGTATAAAAGATAAATGCAGAATTAAAGTTATTAACAGAAAAAGAATTTTATTCTTCAAAAAGGAGAACACTCTCGTGTTTGCATTTCATCCACCTTATCAAATACTTAAACTTACTAATCAGTTGTACTCAACCTAAATCACTCGTCAATATTATCATGTATCTCTCACACAGAGTGAGACAACGACCGTATTTCTCGCATCGACGATCTCTCAGTGTAAACTAAACAACACGCAAGCCTTAAGATCCGATACCCAAATGAATATTAAGCCTTAATATATCTCTATAATTAAAACACACTAGATGTTCATCCTAAATACGAACTCAATCCATCATGTCTGCAACAAATCAAATCAACATAAAGAAAGCAATCACCAATATTGATTTGTAAAATGAGTTTTATATAATACCATGAGCAATAAATATACATACAATCAAGGTAAATATACATATAAACAATAACACTAGAGGGTTGAAAAGATAAGATATGAGAAGAAAACATAATCTTTCGCAGTGTCAATCACAATCAACCAAGCTCCTGACCCCGAATCATCCTATCACAAGCCACAAATGTTATTTTCTAAGCTCTAACCTAAGAAAAATGAAGGTGATGACTTTGGGAACAAATAACCCAAAGCATAACCATAAAAATCTGTTTAGAATTCTATTTATACACTTTTAAAAACCCTCAGACCGGGCTTTGTGCCCTCAGAGCGCGCTTAGTGCGCTTGCTGTTGTTCCAAAAAAATCAGCTTTTTATTTTTGCCATAGCTTGAGAACCGTAACTCCGATTTACGTACAGTTCGAAGTGTTGGAAAGCTTACTCAATGTCCTATCTAACAATGACTAAATATCAACCAAATTTATGATTTTTATCATATGTGTTTTGAGTCTTATTTGTTGATGAATTGCTCAAAATCGCGTGTTTGAAGCTGTGTCTTTGACACTTTATTGCTCATACTCCAAATATGCATAAATACCTACAAAATAAATAGAAAACTATCAAACGATACAAAACTACACTAAAACTCAATTATGCACTAAACATACTTATTTATACAAAAAGTGGGGGATTTATTCGAAGAATATAATATAAATGAATCGATAAGTGTCATGAAACTACTACTAAAAACATTACTTTTTTGCACTCATCACTCTCCCCAACATACATAATTGTTTGTCCTTAAAAATAGGTCAAACACCTAAAGAAACAAAAATGACATCCAAGAAATCACGCAACAATAAGTTTTGAAAACGAAAAACAAATACAATAGTTCAAATAAAAATGTACAATCAAAGTAAATACTTACCACTAAACTACAACGATAGCATAATCATGAAACAAAATCTAAGTACAAAAGTCATGCCAAACTTTCTAAAACAACAAAAGTTCACTCATGAATCAAAACTATAAAAAACAATTATCGGTAGATAAAAAACTCACAAAATGAGGGACTTTTCACTCACACAACAATCTTGCAAACAAAAGACTAAATTATGCAATCATCTAAAAACTCATATTGACAACATAAAAGCAAGAATCACGAGGGTTTTTCAAGGTTGTAATATGGTTGGATAAGCAAACAAGGGGCAGTTTCTAAAGCTAATCGAAACAAAAACTTGCCTAAACCTAAGGGAGTGATCAACTCACAAAGTTTCAAGCATAAAATCCCAATCAACTTTTTCCACATTCTCGAATAGTCAAACCAAAACACCATACTTATTTTCACAATTATTTGAACTCTTTTTGTTTTTATTTTTCAAAGCTTTTTTATTTTTTTCTTTCTTTTTCTTTTCTTTTTCTTTTTCACATTTTTTC